>BSBN01000853.1:2415000-3622500 GCA_027924645.1 Cunninghamia lanceolata | reverse complement strand
GTAAGTCATCGACGTAGTCCTCCATGATGTGGTGAAAGAGGTCGTGGAAGATGACGGTCATTTCTCTTTGATAGGTAGCTCCTGCATTCTTTAGGCCGAATGGCATTACTACCCACCAGTATGTCCCCCATGGGCATATAAAGGATGTCTTGTGCTGATCTTCTTCGGCAATTTTTATTTGGTTGTACCCCGAAAAGCTATCCATAAGGGATAACATCTCATGTCCTGTTGTGAGATCCACTATCATGTCAATGTTTGGTAGTGGAAAGTCATCTTTCGGGCAGGCCTTGTTGAGGTCTCTGAAGTCAGTACAACAGCAGATTCTGCCATCTGGTTTAGCAACCGGTACTAGATTTGAAACCCATTTAGGATAATCAATTGGGCATATGAACCCAACATCCAATAATTTCTTTAGTTCTGCCTTGACAAGAAGGGCCACCTAAGGATTCATCTTTTTGAGTTTCTGCTTGACTGGTTTGGCATCAGGACGTACTGCAAGATGATGGACAACCAAAGCGGGATCTAGTCCTGGCATATCTGCATAGGTCCATGCAAAATTGTGATTTCTGCATGTGAAGAAAGACAAGAAGTTCTCCTGTTCCTGTATACTGAGAGATTCTGCTCTATATGTGATTTTTGACTCTTCCTCTGTGCCGAGATTCATTTCCTAAGCTAGTTCGACCAAGATGGGTGATCTGTCTGGGTAGACTTTGTCTATCTCAGGGAGGCCCATGCTTCCATCTCCAAGTGCCTCGTGGAGGTTTTCACCAGGAGATACGTCCTTTGTTTTTACTATTTTGGGATCTGATACTGCCGTAGAACAGTTTTCACCATCAGATCCATTTTTTATTTTTGTGTTTTTGTGACTAGAAGCAGGGGTTGTCTCCCCGAAATAGGCATCCAGATTGAGTTCCATTATGTATCTTGCTCGATGATCTCCCAAAGGGAAGTGATCTCTTACCCCCATCATTTTGGCAATGGCCTCATCATTAGGTGCGACGTCGAAGACAGGAGGTCCCTGTTGGTCCCAATCAATGAGGTTGGGGTAAACTAGTGGTGAGTCATTAGAGGGTGAAGTGAGAGTGGTGACTGAGTAGATGGTATAAATGGATGAGTCGAAGAAGTCGGCGAAGTCACTAAAGGAGTCTTGAAGGCCCATTTTGTTAACATTGTCGACGTCTAAGGAGACTATAGCGACCTCAGCCAAGATACACTCACCGGTAGTGAGGATGCATTGTGGTTGACCGTACCCTAACCCTTGCATATAGGGATTCTATGTTGCTTACAATGGTTCTACGATTCCCTGTTCATGAAGGCCTATACCACCTTGTCCTTTATAGCCCATGCTTTTGACAATTTCAGAACCTTTGCCATAGATTTTTGTTGGGATTGTGGGGGCTTCTTGCTCAGGCTCTTCATCCTTGTAAAGCCAAGATGAGATATCTTCGAGTACATCCTGATCCAGGAGGTGCTTCTTCTCGAAGATGGGCGAGGGTTTGCACTTGATGACTACTGTGTTGGCTGCCTCTATTTTTGGGATGCCGAATGTCTTAGGATTGGGTAATGTGCCCACACAAAAGGTGCCATGTAGGTCATATTCCCAACATCCTATGTCAGTTAGCTTGATCTGGACCTCAGGTGGTGGAGGTGCTTGGGATGAAGTGGAGGCAATGTTTGCGGGGTCGACATATGAGTTTGATGATGTTGGATTGGCTTCAACAGTGGCTTTATTATATGGGCAGAATGTTTGGTTGTGGCCTTCTAGAAAACTACAATATTGGAAGGGGCAAGGGTCGGCATAGACTATGACTTCTGTGCCGTTGTGAGGGAATTTGATGCATTGATAGAAGGTGGATGGGACAGCTTGTATGGCATGAATCCATGGTCTTCCGAGAAGGATGTTGTAGGGGAGTTCGAGATCAAGAACCTGACATTTAGTTTCCAATATTTTATGTCCCACTTGTATGGGAAGCTTGATAGTGCCTTCAGAGAGCCGTTCAGTGTCATCATAGCCTTTGATCATGATGCACTTGCTGGTGTCGACAACCACATCGGAGTACCCCAAGTGTTTTAGTAGTTTGAGAGTGCATATCTTGAGGCCAGAGCCACCATCTATTAAGACTCTTTTAATGGTGTGCTTGTGGATGAGGACTTTGATGTGCAGGGCGTCATTATGTATATGGTCGAAGGCGGGTAGGTCCTTTTTCTGAGAAGGTGAGATGGTGGGGTGCGGTGATGTGTCCTACCATGGCTTGGAATTGAGTTACATTCAAGTTGACAGGGACTTGTGTTTGTAAGAGTGCTTTATCGAGGACGTCCTTATGAAGGGGAGATGTGCGGAGCAACTCGAGGATGGAGATTTGAGCAGGTGTCTTTCCTAGGTGTTCTAGGAGGTTATATTGGTGGGTAGGTGATGGACGGGTGGTTGGACGAGGAGGTAGGGGATCTGATGTGGATGCAAATGTTTGTTTTGTGGGAGGGGCTATGCGGATGGATATACAGCCACGGTGAGTTGTAACATCGCAATCAGGTGCTTGTGCCCGAATGGTGACTGTGTTGACATGATGGGATGATGGTTCTATTTGTCCTACGATAGAGTCATAGGATGCAGGTGGCGGGGTGACATTGTATGCTTGGTTGGACAAGGAAGCTTTGTTATGATTTGGTAGGGGATCCTTGTATGCTCCGAGATTGGCATTTGGTGATGGTTGGGCGCTGTGATCGAGACTGACTAGATTTTGTTCTATAAGGTCTTGGATGCAATGTTTTAGTTGCATGCAGTCAGCTATGTTATGGCCCATAATGCGGTGGTATTCATAGTAGTCATTCTCATTGTACCACGTGACTTTTAGTTCATTTTCTTGATGGGGTCTAATGGGTGGGAGCATGATCAAATTTTGCTTGAGACATCTGTCAAGGATGTCTTCGACGGGTTCCCCTAAGGGTGTGAATTGTCTACGTGGTTTGCATGGTTTAGTTGAGCCCCTCTAGTTATTTACATTTGTTGCATATGTATGCGCGGGTGTTTGGTTTTGTATATGTTGGACGGCTTTCACATCCGTGATGCCGTCATTTAGATTGTTCTTGTTCTTCCCCCAATAGCGTGATTTGTTGTTGGATTGCATGTTGTTCTTTGTATTGGGGGTGTTGTTATTGGATTTGTAGTAGTAGTAGTTGTTGTTTGATTTTTGGTCGTACAGTTTGATGGAGTCCTTGGCAATGAGGGCTCGTTCGATAGTGGTACCTTTGCCGATGACCTCTTCAAAGGTAGATGCACAAAGGATTTGTAGATGAAACCCTAATTCCTGATTGAGGTTGGCCATGAACATGGTGACGAGTTGTTTCTCAGGAATGGGCCATGGGAGTTTTCATGCTAGGCTTCTCCACCATTGCAAAAAGGAAGCGAAGGCTTCTCCGCTCTTTTGTTTGGTGTTGCAAAGGTCTATCATAGACATTTCATGCTTGAAATTGTAAGAGAAGTGGTTTACAAATTTCTCTGTAAGCTCAGGGAAAGTCCTAATGCCTGGGGGAAGATGTGTGAACCATTCAGCGGCTTGACCGCCGAGGCTTCGTGGGAATAGTCTCATTAGATAGGTATCGTTATTAGAGACTTCTAAGCAAGTGATGTAGAACTCCCTAAGGTGATCTCTAGGGTCTCCCTTTCCCTTGTATTTGTCAAATTTGGGTGTCTCAAAGTTCTTGGGGAAGGGGGGCATTTACAAAGTGCGATCGAATGGATAGGGGCAAATATCCTCAAAGGAATAGTACTTTCTCTTGCCCCCAATTTGTAGGTCATCTACCTTTTGGATCAAGGTCTGTACAGTAGCTAAGATATCCTGTGGTTGTTGTGGTTGTTGTATGTATGCCTGTTGGTTGGTGAGATGTTGGAGATGGGGTGGGATTTGATGTTGGAGATGTGTTTGATTGAGATGTTGGTATTGTGGATTGGTGTTTGGGATGATATGTGCCTGATGTTGTTGATGTGCGTAGAGTTGTTGGAGATGCAATGGGATTTGATATTGGGGGTTTGTTTGATGTGTGTAGATGATGTTACAAGGTTATGTCGATATGTGATAGTGGATGGATTGATGTTGGATTGGTGGGCGTTGGATGGGTTGGATGTATTGTAAGGTGGTTGTGAGAATAACTGTCATAGATATGCAATGGTTTGGGAATTGGGTGGAGGCACACTTGTGGATATACTTGCTTGCGTGATGTTGCCTTGTACGCCCATGGTAATTTGTGGCATGGAAGGGTTTATGGTGGTTGTGGTGATGGGTGTGAAGTGGTGGGGTTAGAGATATTTGTAGAAATGGTAGATGTGGTAGCGGTAGAGGTTGTCTTGGTGGTAGATATGGCAGGTGTTGACATTTGAGAGATGATGGGTGTTGTCGTTTGAGAGATGGTTGGGTATTGGATGTGGATGCTTGGTTATTTGATGGGGTAGGAACGATTGTAGAGGTGGATGGTTGTGATGATGTCGTGATGGGGGGTAGTTGAGCACCAATTTTGAGAAGATGATCTAGAAATCTGTTTAGATCTGACCTTAGGACTTTGTCAAGCATGTCCATGTTATCGGCGTCTTGTGTGAAGGTTAAGACATCTAGATCGTCTTGGGATATGATGGGGATGTGTTGTGGTGGTGGTCATAGTTGTTGTAAGTAATGGGAGGGATTTTCGTTGGGACCATATGAGGGGATGTAAGAGTACATAGGTTGGTTGAATGATTGGTCGATGGGTATGTTGCAACTATCGGTGTTAGGCATTCCTATGCCCGGATATTGCTCTGCCATTTCTTGGATTTTCTTGTGTTGTGATCTAGTGGTGGGCGTACAAGTGGATGGGTTTGATTTATGATGCGAAAATGAAATAGGGATGGAGACCTTAGAGGATTTGGATTAAATTGTTGGACCAAAAGATGAATGTAGAAATGAGATAGAATAGAGGATGTGGTGGAAGACCGATATGTTTTTCTAGAGGTGTTAATCTAAGGGTGGTGTGAGTGGATGATATTGATTTTCTACACAATTTTTGGACCAAAAGATAGGTGATGGATGACGTTTGTTTTGAAGCAATTTTGTTGATGTTTGATTTTTGATGTGTGATATGGATGATTTTGATAGTCAACAAATTGAGCTTAGGTAGGACCTAGATTTGCGGTTGCACAAAAAGGGATGTTTTTTTTTTTTGTTTGGGGTAGACTAATGACCTTACGCAAAGAGGGATAATGATTTCACTTGGAAGGTAGACTATTGACTTTCCAAGCAAGATATGATGTGTGTAGGATGAAATCTAGATCAAATTTTAGCTCAAAAGGATGACGGATTTTGACGATGTTTTGATTTGGGGATTTTTGGAATGATTTTCTTATGACAAGGATTTTGGTTTGGTCCAAAAGGTATGGAAAAAATCAATGAAGACAAGTGGATATGAATTTGAATGGGTTTGACATAGCAAATGGTCCAACAATGATGGTGATTTAATCCTCTAAGGTCAAAGAGAAGGTGTGGTTTTGGAAATTTTTTGAAGAAAATGGATGGACTATTGTCAGATTTTTGGGATGTGAATATGGATTATGGCAGTGCAGATGGTGAAGATCTCAAATGGATAGGTCTCTGCTTTAGGCAAGTCAATCTAAGAATAGCGTCAATCCACAGGTGAAATGGCACCACTATCAAACAAATATGGCATGAAAACAAGATAGTGTTTGTCAAGGTCCTAAAAAGACAGATTTTTGATGGCAATTTTAGATTTTCTTTGTTTGGAATGTGATCAAATGATTTGTTTTGTCTCTTGGCAATGTTGTTACAAACAATTCAAGCACAATAATCACACAATAATTAAGATTTTTCTTTTGTTTTGTGAAAAGATGTGTGATTTTATTTAACAAGCACTTTGAACAACCTAAGGTGAGGATGTGACAATATTTGTTGAATCCCCTAACTGCGCCTATTCAAAGCGGGTAGCTCCAGGATCTTGGTAGCATCGGCTCCTCCTTACAATTGCACACACTTCTCACGCATATCAAGATCTGGGTTTCTTATAAGGCTTGTCCCTCACCAAACCTTTAGATTATCCCTACTACCTCGGCTAAGAACCGCATGAATCGGGGCCGCTTCAAAGGTTTCCCTTCTGCACCAACAAATAGAAGGATTTTAGCTTGCTAAACAATGATTTGTAGTAAGGGCATCCATTCAGGTGGTTATACATGCGGCAGCACTACTCTCCATTATGGAGTCTCCCAGCCTCCAAGGGTTACACCTTGGTGGGTTTTGGGGGAGGTTGGCTATCGGTATAACACAACAACACCTCTCGCTTAAGACTTTCGTCCCAAATGCCTTATTTTATATAGCAGCTTGGAAGAGCTTGGCTTTAGCTTGATGTCGCTTGGGTCGTTCCCACCTTTCAAAGCAGGGTGGCATGCCCTCTAAGGATTAACAAAAGTGATACAAACACAAAAATATTTTTGATCCCCAAGTTCATACAAAGATGCGAGGGGAGAGCATACATATTATCTGTGTTTGCATCACACTAATCATGGTTCTTTTTATTTCTTTGGATTTAGATTGGGGGTGATTAATGCAAACTTAGTGAGAAGCTTTTGATTCCCAAGATCACCAAAAAATGGTGCGAGGGAAGAGCATACGCTTTTTCACACCACAAGCAAAAGATCACAAAACACTTCACACAATTTTGGTTTTCTTGATTACATGCATGAGAAATGCAAATTGTTGTTCTTTTTAACCAAAATGCTTTCGATTTATGCAAGTTGTGGTTCTTTTTAAAGCCCAAATTAAAGTGTTTGGATTGTTGTTGTTGGCACACAATGTAAATTTTAGGACACCAAATTTAAATGTTTGGGCACACACACTCACACAAAAGTTTGATTGTTCAATTTTAATTGCACCAAATCGAAATGTTTGACTAACATGCAAAAGGGTTCATTTTAAGTTGCAAATTGAAGTGTTTGCTAACTAGAAATCAAACCATCTTGCAAAAAGCTTGTTAGTATCTGCAATATGACCTGCAACACACTTGTCAGTACCTGCACAGACAGCAACATCATTTTTTTTCAAAAATAGTGCTAAAACAGATATACAATAGTGCCACTACGGGCAAAACAACCTGACTTACACAGATGGCGCTAATTAAACATATAGCGCTAATGAAAGACTATGAAAGTGACAAAACAAAAGATAGTGCTACAATATTACATTAAAAGCACTAATAAAGATGTTAGTGCTAATACATCGTGTGGAAAGTGAAAAAATAGACGATAGCGCTGATATAGGTATATGAAAGCGCCACTGTGCAACTTTTCAGAGTTTGTTTATCTTGTGGATAGTGCCAATTTAGGTAATAGCGCTGATACGGCACTGAACACATTCAACCTACAAAAAGTGGTTCTTTCTGATGAACACAAAAGGGTCAGACAACAAAGTGGAAGTCTTGGTTAGTCTTATTAGTCATTAGCAAACAAAAAAAACAAACCAAAACAAACACTATGATGTATGTTAGATTTTGTGCAAAAATTTTGGTATAACCTCCCCTTGTCCAATCAATATTCCTGTAAAAACAGAGAGTAATCAAGTCATAAAAATAGCAGGAAGATCATTTGGGAGAAGATAGAAATGTGAAGGAGTTTTGGAAGAAGAATATGCTGCGCAGAATAGCGCCAAAACAAGAAATGGCGCTAAAAGGAGCTAGTGATGGCATCGTTGCACATGTATGATGGCGCCAGACCTATAAAAGCATGTATCTTACACCAAAAACTCACAACACAAGTTATATTTGGACTTGTGGGTCCCACCGGGCGTGCCAATGTAGATTAGAAATGTAAATAAGGAGGAAATACTAAACAAAAAACAATAAATAAGAAGTTATACCTTACAAGCAAACCCAATCCCATCAAGGGAGGAAGGAGCCTTTGCACCCAAAACAAGCTCCTAGACAAAGATGATCCCTAGACAATAGATTGAATGTGAAATGCTACTCTAAGTTGCAACTCACTATTGTAGCTCAAGAGTGATTTTGACATGGTAACTTTGCATAAACTTGGATGATGAGAATGAATTGTGAGAGGTTCTATTTATAGACTTTTGGAAGGGATTTTGATCTAATGGTGGAGATTGATTTGGAAGATCAATGGTGGAGGATAAAAGTGATGTAGAGGGCCTAAATTGAATCTTGAATGAATGGAGGGTTAGGAATAAAAGTGATTCTTTTATTCATTTTGGGAAAAGGGGTTATTTAATGAGCATGGGGGTGAAAGATTATTTTGGAATAAAAGATTCATATGGGGGAATGTAAATGAATTAAAAATTCATTTGGGGAAGAGAGGAAATAAACGAGTATGGGGTTGTAAGGAGAAATAAATGTGATGTGGGATGTTTATAAACAAAAAATTGACTTATGTGGATTTAATTCAATTTTTTATTTGGAGGATGTGGGGAAGGGTGTTAAACAAGGTTTGACCACCCAAATGAAGGGGTTAAGATTAATTAAACAGAGGTTTTATTTAATTAATCCTAGGGCTAGGATGAGGTAGGCTAGGATAGGCAATTAAATAATAGCTATTTAATTGTTTAGGGTAGGGATAGGTCAATTATAGGTTAAATTAATTAGTTAATCATGGTTTTAACTAATTAATTAGATTTAGTGGAAAAGAGGAAATTGATTTAATAAATATTGCATATTTATTAAATCAATTGGCTAAGGTTTAGACTATTGAATTAATGAAATTAACTCAATTTTGGGGATAATATGATGTGAATTTGGAAAATGAAAGGGGTAATTAATTAAATAAAATTTAATTAATTGATTAGAAGGGAAATTGATGTGTTTAGGGATGTCGGGAGTCGCTTTGATGGTAGAAGACATTTTTAGGTGTCTACAATGGGTTTCAGATTTCCATCCACAGTGGCTGATTTTATTACATCTTCCATAGAAATTGTGGGCTTCTCAACATATGCATTAGTCTTCTGCCTTTTGTTTTCCTTTATGCCTCTGGAGGGCTTCTCCTTGGTCATCTTGACTGCTTTTGTTCCAGAGGTTTTCAACTCCTTTACCTTAGCATCTAAATTTGTTTCTTCTTCATCAACTTTTGTGCTCTTATAGGTCCTTGTAGCCTTTGTTTTCACTCTTTTTCCTTCTTTTTCAGATTATTGGCCTTCCAGTTTCACAGGATTGGTAGATTTTGGAAAAGCAAGGGCAGTAGTAGATCTCCTAGTAGCCCTTGATGTGGAAGAGAGTTCCACAAGAGCACTTCCTTATTTCTTAGCTTGTTTCTCTTTCTCAACCTTTTCAATTCTCTCTCTAAATTGCCTAACAACTTCCTTTGTGAGACCAAGATTCCCGCCCAATTGATCAACTTCTTTTCTTACTTTTCTTTTGGTTTTAAGTTTTTTGAGCTCATCATGCAATTTTAGACTTAACTCCTCATATGTCCCAAATCTTTCAACTGTTGTATCCTTTGGCTTGCTCAATATGTGTTGAGCATACATATTAAGAAGTTTCTCATCAACCTCATAGCCCATAGGCGTAATCCATACAGTTCTGGGTTCCGCAGCTTCCATTAGACATTGATCAGTGTCAACCATAAAACATATCTCATCTTTATATTTTTCCACAACTGATTTGGGAATTCTCTCCCTTGCATGCATCATACCCTAAAAATTCTTAAGATATCCCCAGATTGTTGTTTTCTGTGTTTTATAATCACCAATGTTGTTTAGATGATCTTTGATCTGAATGACAACTGGCTCATCATTGGTCTAGTGTACACCTTTTACTCCAGGCACCTCATTCATAAAATAAAAGAACAAGCATAGAATCAATGTACCATATTTAAAAATATTTTTCTTATCTTTCTTAATTTTGTTTAAGTTCTCAATCAATTGATTCTGCAATAATTCACACAAA
This sequence comes from Cunninghamia lanceolata, assembly GCA_027924645.1. Classification (NCBI taxonomy): domain Eukaryota; kingdom Viridiplantae; phylum Streptophyta; class Pinopsida; order Cupressales; family Cupressaceae; genus Cunninghamia; species Cunninghamia lanceolata. The sequence goes on along the minus strand of BSBN01000853.1, from coordinate 3,612,579 downwards.
TCATAGTCAGCATTTTCTTTTAGCATCTTGTATGCTGCATATATGGCTATTCCGGAAACAAAATTCTCCCTGCTGGAGTGATAAATATTATAGCTAATCACCATGGAAGCAAACTTAACATCTGGTTCTATAATGTCATTAATGGTCATTTCTCTCTTGTCAAACTTAGCACCGGTTCCATCTGTAATAGTTTAGTTTTCCACAGATTTTAACATGGGTAACCCACCAGTAGAATTCAATCCAGTCACAATTCTGATAGCATCTTTGGTGATCTTGAATGGTTTTAACATCCATATAAATTCATCATGCATTCGGCTCAGAACATACCAGACCCACTCATCTTCATCAAATGTTGGAAACCCCATAATTTGAATAAAGTGTTTATCCTGTAGTGCCTTATACTCAGATTTAAGGTCACAATTTTCATCCCTGAGATGCTTCTCAAATAGGTCTACATACCTTGAGTCTCCAAATTCATCTATGTTTGCATGAATATAAACCCTAATATCTTCAACATGCAGCACGCCATACAGAACACTTGAAAAAGCACCTAACAGGTCGACTTCTATCGATTTGTGAGGATGCTTCTTAAATTTGGGTCAAGGTTTTTCAATAATGTCGACAACATGAGGAGTAGCCATCTCAACATATTTTAGATTCAAGGTTTTACAGAAAAGTACCTTTTTCTTCTGCGGGGTTAGGGTTGATCAATTTCTGGTTGAATTCACTCTTCGTACTTCAATCTTTGGATTTGCAGCTCAGATGCTCTTATTCTTGTTTCCTTCTAATGCAAAGTGGTTCAAATGCATGACCAAGTGAGCTTTTATCCTTTGCAAAACCTAATTTGGCATTATAATAAATGCGTTGCCCTAACTTCATTCAATTACACTGTTTCTCAAACAGTTCTTCATGAATCAGTCTGCAAATTTCCATATCAACGTATTTTCTTCCAGAAATTTTTCCTAAAATAATTCAAAATATCTTCTCTCATTGTGCCGTATCCAGGAACCCACTTACTGGCTAGGGAAGTTTGGTTTTTAATGTAGCCCCCCTGAGCTAGAGCTCCTAATTTAATTCCTAGAGGAATTGTCAGCACCGGATTCCGGTGTGGTCCCATCACCATTGTTTATTGTGTCTTTCTTTACCCAAGTCTTATTCATTTCACTCTGTATCTCATTCACATCAAATTTTCTTTTGCCTTTATCTTGTCTTTGCTCATCCAGTTTTCTGTTTGCCAGACCTCTTCTTCCATTGTTCCTACTTCTGCAGAATCTTGCAATATGACCAGATTTATTGCAATTAAAGCACACAATGTTTCCTTGCTTATAAACTTGATTTCCTCTTGATCTGCACTAATTAGCCATGTGTCCAAAGCCATTGCAAGCAAAACAGTAACCATTGAAAGAATTGTCAATTCTATTGTTAGCATTATTCATTGTCATACTTCTGCATTCATTTGATCTAGGACCATGCCTCTTACACTTGAAGCATTGACTAGAGAAGGATGGACCATTTTGATTTACTCTACTTCTGCACTGAATAGCTCTATGACCAAATTTATTACAATTGAAATAATTTCCATTGAATGATGGATATCTTTGGGCATTAGGCTGTCTTACCGGAGGTTTTCTAGTTTTGTTTCTCCCATTCCTTGGTTGAAAGTTTCTTTGTCTGGATCTAGAGTTTTCACCTTTCTCATATCCAAGACTATGCTTGTCATCATCCTTTTTGTGTCTTTCAATTAGTGCTTCAAGTTTAGCTGAGTTTATCTTGAACTTCTCCTTATATTCATTTGCAATCTCTAGGTCATGTCTAAGAATGATAATTTGTCTCTCAAGTCCTCTCTCATTATTTCTGCTTTCTTGTAGATTAGATTCAAGGAGACCAGCTATTCCATCCAATCTGTAGTATTCTTTAGTTCTCTCTTTTAGATTTTGATTCATCTCTTCTTTAGTTTTCTTCCTATCTTCAATTTCCTTGGTTAGTCTCATCACCCCAGATTCCATCTCATGTTTTAGGACAACAACTTCTTTAGCTAACTTTTCACATTCCTTGTCTTCTCTTTTAGGACCTTATCTTCACAATGATTTCCAAGTTGAAGAGGTTGCTCCTTCCCTTTTATATTGGATTTGCTCAATTTTCCTTTTAAAATCTCAATGAAATCTTCAGCCTTTTTGAGGTTTTCTTGTAGCTCTTGGACTTCTGCTCTAGACTACTCAAGATCTTCTAGGGTGAGACTAAGTTTCTCTTAAAGATTATATTCATCCATTTTATTACCTTCCCAGATCTTCCTTAAGCTGTTAAACTTTTTCAAAGGAACCTTGCTCTGATAGCAATTGTTGGAATTGGTCTGGACAACTGAGAGGGGGGTGAACCAGTTGTCACATAATTTAAACTTTTCTATCTTTAATCTTCTTTTACAACTTCTAATCAAAGTAATTATATAAACATCAAAACATGAATCACTAACACATCAACAGAAGCATAAACAACACACTTTACACCAAGATTTTTGATGTGGAAACCCGGTTAAGGGAAAAACCATGGTAGGGGCTAACCCACAAAGATTATACTCTATTAAAAGTATTACAAAGGGAATGCACATGCATTTAGGCTCATTGCCTAGAGCTCACTACTCAAAAAGAAGGCTCATTGCCTACATCAGGCTCACTGCCTACAGAAACAAGATTACAATGAATTTGAACTGATATTTAGCATCTATCAATGTAGGGTTTCAGTTCTGGTTAAGTACAATACACTGACTTGATACGCTTCATCTTCACTTCTGCTCTGCTTATTGTTCTGCTAACATCTAAACCTTAGATCTCTATCCTTTTCGTATTTGCTCCATAATCACATCACACACACACAAAATCATTCAAATCCATTGGCTACATATATCCGCATCCTGATCTTCAATCACTTTCCAGTCGGCTTCAAGAACACTTGGAACTTAATTGAGTACTCTTCTCTATCGGCTAGATTCATGCATAACTTGAGACCCGGACCAAAACTTGCACTCACTAATCATCAATCAAGTCAACTACTATCATTGATCAACACAACTTGTCTAACCAACAACTTCCATACATCTGAAACCAAGATCAATTACAAGGTTAGCATGTTCTTCTGTCTATCCTGTCAAACTATTAACCTGATACTCAGATGCTAATAACTATTGAATCCTTCATCACCGGAAGCCAAAACTCTAGATTTAGATTATCCTGATAATGCTTATGACTTCCTCAGATCCGCAACAGACTCTGATCTATCCCTGGGGAGATCCAGACCAAGAAACTAGACCCTATCACGCACTCTATTCTTGACTTCCCAGACTTAGACAAATCTTCAATCTGATTTCCGGTATGGACAAATTATGCAATGCAGATGTGTAGTATAGCCTTAGTTGCCATCAATGACAACACTTATCATGCCTATCAGTGTCTCTTGCCAACACAAGGATGGTTTATATGAATGGTTGGTGATGCCATTCAAAATGTCTAATGCCCCTGCCACTTTTATGTGTACCATGAACCAAGTATTTAGGCTCTAGATTGGAAAATTTGTCAGAATCTATTTTGATGACACTTTAATTTTCAATAGGAATATGGAATATCATTTGAAACCTTACAAATTGTGTTTGATACACTTAGAAGGGAAAGTTTGTTTGTAAATCTTGAGAAAAGTGAGTTTTATAGAGACAAATTGGTTTGCCTTGGAAATGTGATTTTAGCAAAAGGGGTGAGCATGGATCCCAAAAATATTAAGTCATACATGAATGGACTATCCCTCAAAACATTACAATGGTAAGAATTTTCATGGTTTAGTAAATTTCTATAAGAGATCTATTAGAAATTTTAGTAGGATATGTGATCCACTAACTAATTGCACCAAAGGAAAGTCCCTTTCTTGGACCTAAGAAGCTAATAGGAGTTTTGAACAACTTTAAAGTAAAGTGACAAAAGCCCCAATACTTGCTTTGCTAAACTTTGAGAAGTTTTTACCATCAACTATGATGTTTTGGCATGTTGAATCAAGAAGGAAAGCTAGTTGCCTACTTTAATGAAAATCTAAATGATGCCAAGAAGAGGTATGACACTTATGATAAGGAATTGTATGTTATTGTTCAGACATTGAAACAGTGAATGCATTATTTATTGCATAGGGAATTCATCTTGTTGACGAACAATCAAGCATTGACGTATATCAAATCTCAAGCCAAATTATCCTATAAGCATGCCAAATGGATCTCTTTTTTGTAAAGTTGTATATTTGTAGTGTAGCATGTGACTGGAAAAAATTATGTGGTGGTTGATGCTTTAAGTAGGAGATGTCACCTACTTGTCGCAATGACCAACATGATTGTCAAGTTTGAAGAAATGAAGGGAAAGTATGCAACTAATCCCCATTTTAGCAAAATTATAGATGTTATCAATCTTGTTGTTACAAGTAATGAGTTCTCTAATAAATACTTATGGTAGATGGATTTCTATTTTAGGGACTCCAACTTTGTATTCTCATAGGGTCTAAGAGGGAATTTTTTATTAGGGAAGTACATTCAAATGGCTTGGGGGGACACTTTGGAATGGACAAAACTTAAATCTTAGTAAGTGAAAAAAAATTGTCCTTAACTCAAAAAATATGTAAATAAGTTAGTTTCTACATGCAGAGTTTAAGTTTTTATAGGTGGACATCAAAACATGGGTTTGTACAAACCATTACTTATGCCTAAGGGACTATGGATCTACATTTCCATGGATTTGTGTTGGGACCACCTCAAACACAGAGAGGTAATGATTCTATTTTTGTTGTTGTGGACCAATTCTTTAGTATGGTTCACTCTATTCCATGCAAAAGACCATAGATGCTCATAAGATTGCTGATTTATTTTTAAAGAAATTGTTTTCTTGCATGGACTACCCAAGATTATCACTAATGACCTAGATACAAGATTTTTAAGTCACTTTTGGAGGATTTTGTGGAGAAATATTAACAAAAAATTGTAGTATAGTTCATCCTATCACCCTCAAATGGATGGCTAAATGGAGGTGGCGAACAAAAGCTTAGATAATTTTCTTAGATGCCTAGTTGGTGACAATCCAAGGCAATGGGATTTGGTTTTGGTAGAAGCTAAGTTTGCTTTTAATTCTAGCATTAATAGGTCTATTAGTATGTCCCCCTTCCAAAAGAAATCATAAGGGGGTGGTTGATCTCATTGACCTTCTTGAAGGGAGATGGATTAGCCAAGATGTATTGAACTTTGTGAGGCATGACCAAGAGATGCAACAACAGGTAAAGCACAAGCTACAACTAACAAATGAGCAATATAAAAGAAATGAAAAATTCACATCAGAGAGAAAAGGTGTATCAAGAGGGTGAGAAAATAATGGTTTACTTGCATAAAGAGATATTTCCTCAAGGGAATTACAACAAATTGAAGCCCAAGAAAATTGGCCCCTACAAAATACTAAAGAAAATTAGTGAAAATGCCTATATGATAGATTTTCCTGAAGAATTTGATAGCAATCATCTATTTAATGTCATAGATCTTTACCCCTACTTTATAGGTAGTGAAGAAGCTCAAGATGGGAACATACTAGGAGATTTGACCAATCAATTGAAATGGAAAAAAGGGAGCAGATAAAAAAAATCATTAACACTAAGGTTGTTGTACTTCAAGATCCAAGAATTATAAGATTTATCTAGTTAAATGGTTTGGTTTACCTAACTCCAATAACACTTGGGTCACCAAATAAAAACTCATGAAGTTTACCAAATCAAGTTCATCTAAACCAAGAGATTCATGTTAGAGTGAAAAATTAATCTATTCACTATAGCTTAAGTGTACTTGGGTTGATGAGGTTAGATAAAATCTTGTCTAACTGAATGTGCAACCTTTTAGATAATTAGAGGTTACCTAGCTATTTGGTAAACCTCATGTGGATACCTTTTGATGTTGGAAGACTTTACGTCTCACCTCAAAAGGCACTTTGCAGTCATCCAACACTTGTGACACAAGGTTGTTGATTTACACATTCCAAGTGATCCAAAGATTGACACCTATACGACACGTGTCTTCATGCATGAGCCACATGATGGGGCACTTGTCAATCCACATGCAAGGTATATTGCCTCACTCATGCCTATATAATAAAGCATTATGTACATCTTTTACTTAGCTTTTGTTAATATCAATTTGGCTTATATGTGCAATCTTGCTTTGTGGAAGTATTCTCATTCTTACTAGTTGATCTTGGTTGTTATTTCTAACAATTCATACATGTCTTTGAAAGATAGGAGTATGATGCAACCACCCTTTAAATTTTGGGGCTCCTACTAGTCTACATTCTTTATTTTTGGTTTGGATAATTTGTTTTTGTTTGTAAGTGATGCATCACTTGTGGTGTGGGTCCTTTATTGTTTTTCTATTTTTATCTTTCAATTTTGGTTTTATTGAGGGGGTGTGAGTTGTTGTATGAGAGTTGGCTAGTGTTTTAAATAGTGAATAAGGGATTGCTAAAGGTAGCAGTCTGCCCTATTATTTTTTCATGTGCTAGTTATTGTATTTGTGGGAATGAAATTAAAAGAATTATGGAGCAAAAAATTAAGGAACTTTTTTTGAATCATTAAGTTGTATGTGTAGTGGTTCAGTTTAGATTGATGATGTTGTGTTCTTTTCCATTCTATTTGATTCATTAGTTATTGGGTTATTGTTCACTTGTAGATTATCAACAAAAAATATTCAAATAGTTTCAAAACTTAATAGAAAAGGATTTATTTGTATTAGAATATTTTGAATAGTTTATGAGGTTGCAAATATTGGTAGATTTGCAAGAAGATGGTGAGCAACTTGCTACTAGATACCTCAATGGGCTATGGCTCCAACTCTAGGATGAGTTGGCCCTAATCAAAATAAATTTCATTGATGAAGCATATCAATATGCTCTAAGAGATGATGAGAAACTCAATTGAGGTAAGGGTAAATTGTTAAGCAAGAAAGATTACCACACTTCCTTTAAAGGGAAAGGAAGTTCCTCAAAATCTAGCAAGAAAGAAGAGCCTTCAAGGAAGGCGAGGATGTGAAATCCAACTCTAAAGGAAGGGGAGGTTTTGGAGGTAGAGGAAGGGGATAAGATTTTGGTGGTTGAAAACCATTTTTATGTTTTCATATGTAATGAAGCCCATAAGGCCATAGATTTTCCTCAAATCCCCAAATGGTGATGATAGCCAAGTTGATGAAGGGCTACTCCACCCAACACTCACACATGAAATATCAACAGGGATTCTCACCAAAAATGTGAGGAATGAAATCGAGCAACTTTTATTTAACTGCACATATGGAACTATCTCCTATGACCTTTCTATTTCCCCTTTTATTTGGCACCAATAAATTCCATGCCACTTCTCCACTTCCTTCCCAAATGTTTTGGGCATCAAGTCTAGTCCATTTTCCCGCACAAGAAATTGGAAATTTGAAATTTTTAATTTTTTTGAAATTTTGTAACACAACTTCTAGGGGCCATAACTTTTGAACTGGGTGCCTGATTGACAAAAAGAAATAGGCATTGGAAAACTTGTGAAGAGGTTTACGATGTCCAAAATCAGCTAAAGATCATTTTGTCCACTTTTCAAACCCCAAAGAGGCTTCTAAAGGCCTCAAATTCAAATCTAAAGTTCATCAGGAGCAATTTTCCAAGACAGAAAATTTAATATCCTTCAAAATATAAATGATATTCAAATGATTTCTTCACCATTTGCTTATTTTTACAATTCTGCTTCTTGGGGTAAATTTTTAGGTCCATATGTACCCAAATAGGCCAACTTACTAAAAGTAGCAGGTTACTATTTTTAACCTTTCTAAACTTCTGACAATCCTAAACCACAGAAGTGTCAACATGGACTCCAACACAACTAAAGAAACCTACAAAAACAAAGAAATTCAAAACAACTTCAAATATTTTTGGGTGATGTAAGATTGCCCTTACACCACTGGATGCTCCTACATCACAAGAAGAACCTCAAACACAAGAAGTTGAAATAGAGACAAGAGAGAACTTGATGTTGCAAAGAACATTAGTATTAGGGGAAAAAAGAGACCCCAAAAGATAATTGGAAGAGCAAGAGTGAATTTTGAATAAAATACAAATGTAAGAACAAGGTGTGCAAGTTGATTGTAGATGGTGGATCTACTGACAATTTGGTAAGTACAAAAATGGTAAACAAATTACAACTAACTTGCATGCAAAAATCAAACCCTTATTAGATATATTGGTTGCAAAAGGATCAAAGTATACTTGTGGATAAATATTGTCTTGTTTCTTTCAAAATTGATCCTTATAAAGATAAAGTGCTATGTGATGCGATGCCATGGATTCTTGTCATTTTCTATTAGGAAGGCCCTGGTGGTATGACCAAAAATTAATCCATCATGGTAGGAAGAACATTGTGAAGTACAACACAAGGGGAAGAGACATTTCCTAAAACCATGGAAAGAAGGAGCATTAAAAATGTCATCTTTATCTCTTCTAGTAGAAGCTAAGGTTGAGCTTGAAGGAAAAAATAGAACTTTAGAGATAAGCCACAAAGTGAGATGGAGGCATGTTTAAGAGACAAAAGGGAAAATGATTTGAAGAGTGAGGTAGAACACATAATTGATGCAAAAGAAGTACAGATACAATGAAACTCAACAAATGAGATCAAAAGTGCACCTCCAAAGATGAATGATGAAGATTTTGTTGACAATGATCTTCATTCACTTGAACTCAATAGAAAAATATTAAAAGATAATACTAGAGCCAATAAATGGAGTTATGCTACTTTTGAGATATTATAAGAAATAAAGGGTCATACATCAGATCAAAGGGCTCTTGAATAAAGAATCAAAAGGTCAAAGATCTAATAACTAAAGGATCTAGAATGGAGATCAAATGGGGAGTACTGTATGGCATGAGAGCAAAGCACGAATATTGGATAGGCTTAAAGGAAATAGTTATCTTTATAGAGAGAGAATGATAGAAGAAATTGAGTGGGACTTTACAAGTAGTTCTTTGTGGATTGACAGGAATATTGAGTCATCGTAGGATGGGCATGATCATGGAAAATCCTCAAAGAATGTTATCAAGAGTTTGGTTAAAGGTGACAACATAACTTAGTCTAAGTGCAATGGTAAAAACCATGATCAAGAAAAGGTAAGGAGTTTTAGGTGTGTTGGTGATCATAATATAGATCATTTTGTTAGTTTTGTATTAGTTGTAATGACTAAATTTTACTAAGGACACTAACAAGTAAAAACACACCTAACATTTTTTTTGTTAATAAATGCAACACCAATACTATTGCAATGCATACACACACAAGTGTTATTGTCACACATGACTACATAGACACCAAACACATAGGAAGAGATGTGTAGGTGATGCACAAATAGAGATATGGCATCACCTCAAACTACAAAGGGTGGCACACATCATAATACAACATAAGTAATCACACATATACAATCATTTCTTCATTAGATTAACCTGTTATTTCATTATTACATTTCATAAGCATAAGAGAGAAATCAATCATATTAAGCACAATATCGATTCATTCAACATTTGCACAATAGACAATATAAAGGAGAGAGAGAGAGAAAAATAACATCATCATTCACATAATGAAGCTTTAATCACCAACTCATAAATAAGAAGCATTTAGAAAGATCTTATCAACATTCATTCGCATTAGTCTAATCCTTAAGCATGAACACAATTTTCCTCTCTCAAAATAATAGGAAGAAGAATAATAACCATCACTTGCATATCTATTGATATCATCATTTCATTGCAACATCACTAACAAGACTAGAGGGAGATGGAGGGAGATGAAGACTATCATATACACATGCATAAGACTAATTAGGACACCATTAGAAGATAAGATCATTTCCATTTATTCTCTTAACTTGATAACACAGCATATACATTAATTTCTTTCACATGCATAGGAATTATACATGCAGCTAGGATAGATACCTAGTTAAAATGTACACATGCAAGCGATGATAAAGTTAAGAAAAATATTGATTAACATAATTTACTAAACAAGTACATATTATTAGTAACTAATAAGGAAATTTGGGTACACCATTAACATCATCTAGTTCCTATCTCAAATAGGTAAACATATTGATCTATAAGTGGATACAATTTTGTACTCTATGGCATAATGTTGAACAATGGCAAACTTCTTTAATGCGGTTTTGTTACAAGGCCTAAAATAGTGATCTAGTAGAGTCAAAAGTTTAATATTTACATATTCAAATTATTCTCATAAATTTATGTAATTTCAAAAAAGGTATCATGTCTTGAGTTCACACGAGGAAGTTATGGCTCCATTAAGTTGTTCCCAAAGTGACATGTAGTTTGCTACTAAAATGGCATAGTTGCTACCAAAGACACCTGGTTGGTGCTAAAGATAATTTTAGTGTTGCCAAAGTAGGAAATGAGATATAGAATTGGAATAGAATAATACATCTATGATCTAAATATTGGTAAAATAGAGAATTAAAAGGGTGAACTATATTTTTTGTTAAAAATTGCCCAAACACATTTTTTAAAACAGATTTATTAAATTCACTATCCATTTTCTCTAAAACTGTATAACACAAAATAGATCAAAACTCTTTTTATAAATCCATAGAATGCAAGGTTTGATATGTTTCAACAACTTTTAAATAAAGTTGCATAGATACGATATAGTATTTGATATATGGATACATTTGTTTTTCAAAACTCCCTAATTATTGGTGCATTATTTTATTTTTGTGCATTTATTTAATTACTTTATTGGAGATTATGCACCTAGGATAGAATAAGCTTGCTTAGATAGGTATCTACTTAGGTAGGTTGTACTTGCACATGTGACTTGTACTTTCTGTTATGGAGTAAAAAAGTGTCCACATGTCTTTTTACGTCCTTTAGCTCCTAGGTCTCTGTGATTACATTATACATAGAAAATGTTCATCCCGATGCAAAATTGCTCGACACCAAGGTAAATTAGAATAAGGGCCCCTTCACTTATCTTATCCCAGACCCAAAAGGAACTCAAAGACTTGGGCGCCACTGCCCAAGTCCCTCTTGATTGGTCAAGGCAAATTTAAGTATTGGTCGGACTGGGACCTTTCAAAAGGTTTCTCCTTGTCAACTCTTTTGGTTTAATTTCATGATTTTTAGTGGGAAAGCATATAATTGTGTTTTTGAGTTCATTTGTAACTAGGTTGAAGAGAGCATAACTGGAGATCTTGAAGGAAAGTAAGCAAGGGCATTCATTGTGATTCTAGATCAGATTTGTGTGTTGTTATTGTGTGTTTGTTGCAGTCATGAAGCTATCATCTATCCACCTTAGGAGTTGAGAGATCTTCATCATTCTAAGGGATCATCACATAGGTGATATCATTGTTGTTTATCATCATTATTTATCATTATTTTCAGCCTCTGCCCCCACAATGGCATGCACTCTCTATCAATCAATGGTGTTGGGAAGCTTCAATGGTATCTTGGGATTTGATTGAGGCAAGTCCCTAAACACCATAACCCCCAAACCCCATTCTATCTTCTTGCATGTAGGTTACAGGAGCGAGACCCAAAGAATGTGAAGGTATAGGAAGATTGAGTGAAGATCAGGGTTTCAAGATCTGATAATGGTTATAGAATATTCCTCCATCCAAGACTTGGGTGGTGGTGCCCTAGTCTTTCTTCCCTTTCTGACTATAGATCTGGCATCAGGGTAGCATTTGCAACATCTTTCTAGTTTACAGTTTCTGCAGGCTCTATCAATCAAGACTTGGGCAGTCTTGAATTAGTCCACTAACACATTTGCTTTCAGGAGACAAGTTCTATCATCTTCATGATCATCCCTGTGCAATTGGATTTTGGATTGCTATTGTACTTATTCTATTATAAGCTAATCATTGTAGAACTAGTGTTCCATGTATTGTTAACCTGGGATTTGATAAAAAGGTTGAATTAAATTTGATTCCTCTATAGCATACCTGAGTACAAGAACTGTAGCTAAGTACTCCTCCACTTGGTAGTGATTTGGCTTGGTCTTGTCCTTGAATGTTATATGGAAAAGGGTTTGATCTAGTGTGCATCCTAGTTGTCATCATTCACCTTTTTCATACTAAACATTTTGGTGAACACGTAGCTTCAAGCATTTGCATCTTGTTGATTTTTCAAAAAATATCTTGCATTGATTCATTGCATATTTATCAATATTCATTTAAAAATCTTGCATAATTTAGAAAAAAGTACATATTTGGGCATTTAAAAAGCTTGTATTTTGGAAAAAAGTTGCATTAGGGTTTCAAAAATTCTCTTGCATGATCATATTGGTTACACTACATATTCATCAAATCTGATTTGGCATAGTAATCTTGCATCATTTGATATCCTTGATTTGAAAATTAATTCTTTTACAACTACACATTGTGTATTTCAACATAAGAAGATAACATCTCTTTCACATTTTGCAAAAAAATCTTAAAGTTGTCTATATTTGCCTTTTTGAGATAGAACTTTAACATTGGGATCACTTGGTTTGTAGTGACACTAGTGTGTTTTTGATCTTTGCAAAAAGCTTCAAAAACTTGGTTTCCTCAAACTAGTGCCTTAGTGTACAAAAGTCTTACATACATGGCATCCAATCATAACAAGGGTGCTGTGGCTCCTCCCCGATCTAACAAGAAAAGGATCATGAACCCATCATATTCTTCACACCACATGAGGTCACTATTAGAGACATTGATGGTCCTCTTTACATAACAACAAGAATAAGTGGAAATCCTACAAGAGGAGTTCTTATTGATCCTAATTGCATGACAAATGTTGTCACAGAAGAATTTTTATACATGAATGATCTAACACAAAATACTTATAATCCAACGGATATAATGATAAAAGTACACAATGGTTATTTTCTTTCGACAATCAGAAAGATAACACTTTTAATTAAGGTGGTTGAAAAAGCCCTGGAAGCATCATTTGTTATCATTCCCACTTCAGATCTATTTCGTGTGAAGTTAGGACATCCTTGGCTAAAATCCATGAAAGTGGTTCCTTCTACTATTCACAAGTGCTTAAAGTTCCTTCATAAAGGTCGAGTGCATGTTATTTGACCACAACCTATCGAACCAAAACCACGACAAGATCAATTCTTCTTAGCCTATCAAAAGTACAAAGCAAAGAAAATAGCTTAACTATCATATGGAAAAAACACTCTCAGATCCTCTCAGTCCTCTGAGGCTACAATTCCTCCCATCCAACAAAGAGAGAGAGAAAGGCAACTCGAGTTGAAGGATTCACCTCGACCAAAAGGAAAAGGAATTTTTGTTGAGGTTCCTCCTCCGCCATCCTTACAAGGATTGGGAGAAAACCTTCAAGAGTGAAGCTATTCATCACAAAATCATAAAATCAATTTTGTACCGGCTTCCTCTTCTAAAATGACCACGAATATAGAAAAGCATGAACCTTTGATGGTGGATAAAGAAAATCCCTTGGGAAAAATAACTAACAAGACTAGAAGAAACAAAAATGCACTTCCATGTCCTTGTGGCTCTACTAGTTGACAAATGATGACAACAAATATACACTTCTGATAAGGACCATGCATCCCTAAAACAAGAAAACAAAAATGGACCTAGTCCATATATGAAGATGGGGGTAATTTGTTACTGATATTTGACTAGTAGAATCACTTTGTGTTGTGATGTGATCATGTATCATATTGTGAAATTGTTGTAACAAACCTTTGCAATACTCTAAATCTCCTTCTATGCACTTTGAAATATTCTTGTCTCACCTTGTAGCTACACTCGGTTATAAGATACCTTAAGTATAAGCTCACAACTATACACGGTTCTAAACCCGTGAGTATAGCCTTGGTTTGTTTGAGCAGCATGTTGCCTTATTTATGTATTAGTTTCATGAAATGATTTGGTTGATATCTTAGCTTAGATTTTCTAACCAAAGCTTATTATTGATCAATGGTTGTTAGCAAATGATATTGATGTATCGTGATCATTGGGAACAATTCAGCGATTGTAAGCACATGCCACTTTGGGGCATGGGCTTTGCAAAAGCTCTTGTTCCCTTGCGTGTTTTCAACCTTACCTTAAATGTGATTGCTACTGGCAAGTGGGAGCAACCAATTTAAGGTGGGGGCATATATTGTGGTAAATTCTTGGATATCTTAGACATTGTGATAAATTGTGTATGTGTATACTTCCTTTTCATCGTAAGGCATCTCCGCAACATAGGTGGGGTCGTATACTTTGTGTGCATGCTTCCTTTTCACTGTAAGGCATCTCCACAATGCAGGTGGGGTTGCATGCTTTTGAAATCCCTTTTGTGAAAGGCATGTTTGTGTCTTCCCTTGATTGGTTGCACAACCCTTTTGAAATCCCTTCTGCAAAAGGCAAGATGATGTATACCCTTGAGTAGGTTGCACATCCTTTTGAAAAAGTCATATGCGGAGGTAGGGTTGGATCTTGAGTTATTCACCCTTAAGCATGTTTTTAGTAGTTGTGGTAGCGTAGTTCAACTATCAGGTGTGTTTGATGTGTTTTAGATAACAGAGCATAGTGATGAGCTCCTCCCTGTCACCCGTGTTTGCTTTGTATAAGACATATAGTGGGTCAATGACACACTCTACCGTGCTTATGTATTCTGTGTGTTTTTTTGTGTCTTGTGAGTTTTATGGAGGTGCGTAGTGATGAGCTCCCCCCATGCCATGTGTCTTGCATATTTTGTGAAGATGTGTAGCTATGAGCTCCCCCATGCTATGTGTTTTGTGTGTTTTTTATGGAGGCGCGTAACAATGAGCTCCCCCCATCACCTAGTTAGCGTTGTATAATTGTTTAATCATGTCTTCTCTCTATTTATACCTTGTGTGTTGTGTAACTGCACTCATGCCTTCTCCATGTATTATGTGCTTCTTTATTGTTTTCTCTGTGTTTTGCGTGATTATCAAGTGTTTTCTTATGTTTGCCTAGGCTTGGGGGCTAGAAACAGTATTCCAAATTCTAGGTGTGTTTTCTCTCTAGTGTCTAATGTGCTTGATGTGATTTGACCATACTTTAATGCATGTACTGATCATAAGATCATACACACATTAAGGTGGGGGCTAAATGTTATGGAGTAAAAAAGTGTCCACATGTCTTTTTACCTTCTTGTTTAGCTTCTAGGTCCCCGTGATTACATTATACATTGAAAATGTTCATCCCGATGCAAAATTGCTTGACACCAAGGTAAATTGGAATAAGGGCCATTCACTTATCTTATCTTAGACCTAAAAGGAGCTCAAAGACCTGGGTGCCACTACCCAAGTCCCTCCTGATTGGTTGGGGCAAATTTAAGTATTGGTCAGCCTAGACCTTTCAAAAGGTTTCTCCTTGTCGGCTCTTTTGGTTTAATTTGATGATTGTTAGCGGGAAAACATATATAAGTGTGTTTTTGAGTTCATTTGCAACTAGGTTGAAGAGAGCATAAATGGAGATCTTGAAGGAAATCAAGCAAGAGCATTCATTGTGATTCTAGAGCAGATTTGTGTGTTGTTATTGTGTGTTTGTTATAGGCATGAAGCTATCATCTATCCACCTTAGAAGTTGAGAGATCTTCATCATTCTTTATCCCACATTAGTTCTACATTCGCATCTCTTGGTGGTCTATCCTATATATACTCACATCTTCCTCTTATTTGAGCAATCTATTCTCAATCTAGAATATTGTATATTTGTATCCTTTGATAGAATAGAATCATTCTCTCCTTCTAAGTTTCTTATTTTTAATTGAACCTCATTGATCTTAGATGGCTATCTCCATGTAGAAGAATTTTACATTGTATTAGAGCTTGTGGGATTGCTTCTTGTTAGCCTTTTTAGAGATCTAGATTGTAAATCTTTTATTTTCTTGAAAACTTAAGTATGTTTTTCTCTTGCATCAAATCATGATATGGAGAATCAGAAATTTTTGATAGAAATACACCATTCTAGGGGGTCCCTTTTGTGGATTTATTTTACAAGTTGCTTTGGGAGATTGTTGGAGTAAATCTAAGCTCACCATTGAGTTCAAAGAATTTAAGAAAGTCAAATTTACCTTTTGTTACATCTAAATAAAACACAAGAGGTTAGATATCTACAAGGTTTTCTTGTGGGAAGCATATGTCAAATCCAACATGTACCTAATCTTTCAAAGCACTTTGAGTTAAATATGATGGAAATATACATCCATAAAGACAATTTCCACATAACCCTATGAGAGATTAAAATTCAAACATAGTATTCAGAAATCCACATGCAAAAGAATAAGCAACATACCATTAAGGTGATGTGAACGGGGTTGTGGTTGAATGGCATAGGCCAAATGGTTCTCACTATGGAAATCCAAGGTTGAATCCCCCAAGTAACATGTGGTCTCTATGTGGCCTCTAAGTTGATTAAGTTGGATAAGTGGATATGTTGATGGGGAGGAGGTCCCCCTTGTGACCTCCAATGCTTACAAAACAAAAAAAAGCATACCATTAAGGTGACATAAGATATATCCAAGGAACCTCAAGAGGGAAAAACCTAGCCTCCAAAAGCATCCATATCCATTGTATTATTCAACAATAAATATTACAATACATAGCCTCCATGAATACTTTTGAATCATCAAGCTCTCTACATGCTCTCCATGTGATCAAGCATGTAACCACACATCCCATGCCATGCTTCAAATCCTCACACATGCAACCTACAAGAGATGCTCAATACAATGACAGCCTCTCACAACCTACAACCAAAACAACCAATAGCCAACTAGCCAATCCCAACTACTAACCATGTGCTTGCTTTTATATAATCAAGCTCACACAAATACAAGATTTAGTATGTAGAAAACTATGTGTTCCAAAACCATGGATGCACAAAACCATTGACCCCTCATTTAATACTTGCATCTAAGTTTTCAAGTCTTTATGCCCAATATTAAATAATTTCCCAAATAAATAACTAATTATTTTATGTGTCCCACAGACATAAAATAATTAACCCAATGTTACATACAACATTTACAAGTGGCACACAAATAAATATCTAATGTGGATAAACACATCAATTAAAATAAATATTGATTTTACGTAAAATAAAATAATCAATGTTATGCAAGGTGTACAACACACCTATTCCAACATTCTCCCACTTGGTGTATCCATTGCATAAGGGTCAATCAATGAAATACATCATCATAGGAAAACATGAAACCACATGAATCTCCCGCATGCTCTCGTGTTCCAGCAAGATACCTGCAATAAAATCAAAGTAGCCACCATCTCAAGCAAGAACTCCTCTTATCCTCCAACATGCCACCTATGGAAGAAAAATAACATGCCAAGGTGAAGATGCACCAATCTAGAGAACACAAACATCAAATCCAAGTGATAACAAAGGATCCAAGTTGTTGTCAAAGGTAAAAACTCACATGATCGGAAATAGCACCCACAACATATGCTAATACATCAAATCATCCATAACTCATAGGCATCAACAATTTATAACAAGTAGACTTTATGCCATCAACATATCCAACTCAAATCACAATGATAACAAGTCCTGGTATATACTCAATCATGCATAAAGAAGCCCTCCAAGGTAACAACATGAAGCATGTGATAACAAACCTCAAGACCCTCCTTACCGTAGTATAATGAGAACATCTAACAAAGGAATCATATACATCCTAGAACTCCCACTACATGAGTAAATGTCAAATCTGAAAATAGATCAAGGCATACAAAGATCCACTAATTGTACTCACATAGAAGATGTGGCTAAATCCTCTATCGCATAGTGTCAAAGAACACACACATAGATATGAAAAACTTGCAACATAACTCTCACCTCAAGTTGGCGAAAATATCAAATGCCAAATTATAATGACTAATTTACTTGGTGAATTTAGATCTTAAAAAATATTTACATTTAGATTGATGGATAATTAGCATCAGAGATCAATGACATCAGTTCTATTCCGGGTTGTAGTTCTGACACACCCATCTTTCTCCATAAAGTTTTTGGAATAGAGACAAGTGTCAACAAGGGAACAATTCATAGATTGAAAATAATTGAAATATAGAGTAACACAAAATTGCCCTAGCAACAACACAAAGTTTTCCAAAAGATCCTAAATGCATCGACATGCTTAGTATATATAGCATTGTCATAAAATAATTGTCTTTGAAATAATAACAGCTTCTTGGGGACAGCCAATTTAAAACATAAAATAATAATAAGTCTTTTGCCACAAGAGTATCTAGAGCATGTTTAAACAAATAACATAAAAATAGGAAATGCCATCACATGGTAACAGTTTGGTCTTAGTCCTGAGTAGTAGTCAAGTCCACCTGAGTTGATGCTCTCGGTTTCACCTTGTCCTTCCTGTACCTAGTAATGATGGGATTTAAAATCTTGTCACTTGGTCCACAAGTAATGTTTGCCTAAATTTTCCACTTATTTATCATTTTATCCGCATCTTTCAGTCTCTTATAGACATCATCAATTTCATGCTTGAAAGGTCTGAGATACATTGATATATGTCCAAGCTTCCCTAGTGATTCACCATTAACTACGTCAGCACCAACAAGCTCTTCAGTAAGCATCTTCTTAAAAAAATTCTTTACTTCCTTGACATCAAGCATGTTCTCTCCGCTTTCATCTGAAATCTCTACATCTAAGATGGTACAATTGTTTTTAAGATCAACCATATTAGTGTGACATTGAGTCAAAATTCTTCTTATTTGTCCACTAAAATCCCCTAGCACAAACCTCTTCCATTCTAGTGCATCTAACCAAGACACAGAATCATTCTCATTTGGATCATTAAAAAATTTCTCAGCTACAAGAATATTTGTATCAATTTCCATCATATCTTTTATCTCTGTAGACACCATGAGCAAATTATTGTCTTCCCTCTTTACAATGTTACATTTCATAACTCTACAACTAACCCTTTCCTTTTATCATAAATGAGAGTGTATAGTTTCATGACCTCCTCAATGTACAACAAACCATCAATGGTGAGTTGCTCTACCCATTGCTCGATGGCCTTACCTAGAGTTTGATATCTCATAATTTGTTGCAACATGCTAGGATCCATGTTTCATTAATAGAAACACTTGGAGTTGCATCGAAGGATTGAGAAGTACTATTCAAAATAGACTGAATGAAAGATGTTAGAGAATTCCCCTGGGCTTGCAGCTTTGTGTTCTCCTATTGCTCATCTTTAACTCTCTATGCTAGCATGCCTACAGAGAATTTTGCATGATATATATCACCTTCCACGGGAGGAGGACCCATGCTAATCTTGATCATATTAAAATTCACTTCTGTGACTTCATTTTTATTTTATCCCTGATGGGGTCTGCAATCTCCAAAATCCTATGCCCTAAGGAAGAATTTGTTACCATCTGAGACATCATCTTAGCCTTCTTAGGCTTAGGTGTAGGATGCAACAATTTATCTACAGTGTCAACGTTTGTGTTTGTTGTTGGGGCATGTCTCCTAATCCTCTTTTTCTCAACAACTTTCTTTAGCCAGGAAGGGGAAGACAAAACTGTACCACACTCACTTTCACCCAGGACAACTATGTCTAGTTGATTAGGACTATCTTGCATAGGAATTTCATTTGATACAGGGGAGGCTGGAATCTCAAACAAGGAACAAAAAGTACTATCATCAACAATTTGTTAAAAAATGGAAGAATCATTACCAGGTAAAGGAGACACAGGAGAAGTCATGTGATCTGCCTGCAATTGTTGTAAAGCATCCAACTTCTTTTTTTCTCATGGTTTCATGAATGCGGGTTGACCATCCGGTTCACACACACCTTTTAGTTTCCTATTATCTTCAGGCTAGTCTCCATCCCCACCACTACTAGATTGTGAACCAACTATATGATGAATTCTCTCCACACCAGTTGAAGTTTTCTGAATTATGAAGGCCTGGGAGGTTCCTTGCTCTCTTGTTCTTGATTCTTTATGCACAGAAGAAGAACCAATGTGCTCTCAAAATTTCCCCTTAAGCCACCTCTCAGTCTTGTCCAAAATAAAGGATGATCGGACCTTAATATCAAGATAATAGTTCTTTGCACATGGAACAACTAGGTCTGGACATGGCACAACAAGTGGGAAACCCCCAGCGGGAGCTAACCCGCTTGTTAGGATTTTCTTAGCTATAGGTGACTTGGGTTTTTTCTCTAACTGAGCCCAGAAATCCTCCAAGTCCAAATCTATATATCTTAGGTCGGTGTCCTTCACCTTAGTTAAGCTATTCTCAATAAACAAAAGCTTCATATTTACTTGTTTGAAAAACTATTAAACAAAAGTTTCTGTAACTGCTAAGGTTGCCAAATAAATCTCCAGAAGATTTGGGGTAAACAAATAGTCTAGACACATGAAAAAATAATTGTGCTTCCCACACAGTTGACTTAAAGAATTCATATTTATCACTATAAGAAATGGGCAAGAAAGAGCACCAATTAGATAACTTGGTTGCGAGTGCCTGTGTTCAACAACTGTAGAAGATGCAGTCTAGAGTTCCTCGAAAGTACGCCAGTGAAAATGTAGAATAAGGTATGTGTGAGGGTTGCAAACCTAATAAAATGTTTCCATAAATTACATTGATTTCAGTGGCATGTACTATTGTACAACTCATAAATGAGTTGTGTAAATTTCTTTCCAAAAAATGTGCAATTGTGCTTCTCATGACATTCCTTATTTATTACGAAAGGACATATGTCACTTCCACCGTGCATGTCAATAAATGGAAAATATTCTAAATTTATAATAGTTTTTTATCGTCAAATGATCGCAAATCGACGACACAAGTTTTAATTCGGGCCAAAGTACTGACACACCCAAAATTCTACATAAAGTCTCTGGAATAGAGACAAGTGTATTGTGTTGTATGCCATGTGGCTCACCATGATTGCATCATGATGTTGCATGTACATCACAAAATTAAGAGGTAGGCCCATCTTCATAGTTGAGGGCTTGCACTCTGCCGCCACCTTGACCTTTATACAATAATCAATATAAATATATTTATGTTTTATATATATCTCAATCGTTGATCTAATAATATCTACTGGCTCTTGGTTGATTTTGGAAGATTTTGTTGGCAATATATAGCATTAGAGATCTACCTTCTGGAATTGAACTACAACCGTTCATCATTTGTTCATCAAATGGTGGAACAAGTTACAAGTGGAACAATTTTCTCTGATGGCTGACGTTTTAGTGGTCACATAAGTCACCCAAGGTGATCAAGTGGATGCAAAATTCAATCTTTGTAAAGGGAGCCAAGGTACTTTTCGATGTGAGATGTCAAGTCCATATGAGTAAGATGACAAGTCCATAGGAGGATTCCTTGAATTGGATGCCCAAATGCTCTCAGAGCATGATATGAAGTGACATTTTGGTATCTGGAGATTTATTTGTAGGGTTGGTAAGATAGACTGATAGATAGGTAATGTTTTTTTGAATTCCCAATTTCCCAGCTGTAACGCCCCGCATGAACACCTTAGAGAACAATACATCTACGCTATGCAAAAAAATGGAATAATTTTTTTTTAAATGAATAAAGTGACAAAGTGATGTTTAACACAACTAAATACACCATTTGACCTAACGACTAGTCCTCTAAGATATCATGGAGGCATTACTTGACAATTCAAACAACCTAATCTGATGTACATCATTAATTAACATCAGACGAACATTCTAAACCTAATGCATTTAATCAATAACATTTACATCAAATAACTAATCATTAGGATCTAGTACATAGTTACAATTTCTTCTCACATACGAGTACATCATTACATTGTTACTGAACACCTCCTAAATACAAACATTATAAATCAACTGATACACAGACAAGAACATGAATATAAATCACTTACCTCATACCTTGGTACAAGACCTGACGGCTGATACGCACGATACAACATCCTCGCACACGAACAATAGCAAGGGAAAAAAACCAATGGATAAAAGCTCTTCCACCCGACCATGTGGAACCCTGAGGTCCACCCCCCGAGCTAGGAGTTAACATGAGGTTCCCACT
Organism: Cunninghamia lanceolata; assembly: GCA_027924645.1. Taxonomy (NCBI): domain Eukaryota; kingdom Viridiplantae; phylum Streptophyta; class Pinopsida; order Cupressales; family Cupressaceae; genus Cunninghamia; species Cunninghamia lanceolata. The sequence continues at coordinate 3,590,438 of BSBN01000853.1, read as the reverse complement.
ACAACATACAGTCAGGTAGACAGTAAACTATAAGACAAGACAACACATAACTCCAACAACACACGTCAATATCACAAACAACTTAACAACACTTCCAGAGGCAAGCACATAATGAATGGGGAGAGTACAACTAGGGAATGCTAGGCTGCAGTAGGGAGAGTGTCATCGCACGGTCCTAACATGGGTTATCCTGACAGCCTCTCACTAGGCGTCGGCCCCCATCTATGGTTATCCTGACAGCCTCTCACTAGGCGCCGGCCCCATAGGGTGACACATGTGGAATCAACCTTCCTTTCGTGAGGACAAGGAAGTTGATCATGCCAACCAAGCCTTCTCTACCCATCCTTAGTCTAAACGAGCACTACAGGCATGGGAGAGGAAATCCATTTATCTTGTTAATGTGTAATTTACCCTTTCCCCCCAGTTCATTTTGGGTTTTCACTTAATTAACAACTTCCAATGGGTTATCCTGACAGCCACTTTGGGCGCCGGCCCCACATTGAAAGCCACTCCCCTACCTGCATCTAGAAACCCTGACCATCAAGCAAGAAAACATCATCATGACAACGATGATACATGAACCATGCAAGGCATTTAACCATCTTGCATAACAATTATCCTGATATGAACACGTATATGTAACACTGCAAGGCATTCACCATCTTGCATAACAACTTAATTACAAGGACATACTCTCAAAATATTATCCATAACAGTGCATCAACATCACAACCGTTACAGTACTCCATGTCTCCCCATTCACAAAATCCAATTCAAAAATCCATTACAAATAAATACAATTAAAATGGTCAACAAGCCATCCACAAGGGAATTACTACCACCCCAAGGTACATTCACAAATCAGATCATGCATCCTTCACGTTACCCTTTTGCCTCATACATGACTAGAGACAACATAACATCGTATAATCAATACACATAAAGCACTATACTTGAAAACCAATCACGTTAAACTATGCCTCTGGACTGACAACCTAACAACTTGCACAGTAGACCCCATTACATCCGACAATCTCATAACAATGTTAATAAACCCAATATCGGGTCTATTTAATCACACTTCAATTAATAAAACCTTCATAATGATGTAATAATAAGTTCGTTACCAAAATTTAAATTGATCAACAACAATCGTAACAATTTAAATTAAACTTTGTAATTAATATCACCTACTTTTCTTTATAGTTCAATGAATATTAATCTACATTTGATTTTGCACTTTTAAAACCAACAATCATATAAATACTGCAATTTCTCATTAGACTTTACCCATACATTTTCCGGACCGCTTGGAGTTGACACAACATCATCTAACTAATAATAACAATAATATTATTAGACAATAATAATAATAATAGTAATAATAATAATAATGCAGCCTTAAATCATTCAATAGCAAATATTTTCACCCAAAGAGAAGGAAATTATTATTTTTATTGAGTTCAGATTCATAAGCTCAGTTGAGTAGTTATGCCCTTGGCTTCTGTTGTTCACAGTACCAGTTCTGCCCTGCAGTACTCTGTCTGTTCTAAAACTTTCAGGAAGAGCATTCCAATTTATATATACATCAAGATCCATGTGAGTTGTTTCATGCACAGCCTGTTTCAGTTTGACTGTGATCTGAAGTGTTTCTTTATTTGGTTCAGTAGTCACAGTTCAGTGCCTCTGGTATATGGAAAGGCTCTTTCGTTGTTTCCAGATCCGTGTGAAGGTGCAGTTTTAATCAGCAGTTGCAGCAGGAAGTTTTGGAGCCTTTTTTTTTCTGTAGCTGTTGACAAGTGTCTACTCATGGGGTTTTTTTTTCCTATGTTCTTTTGTTGTTCCTTCATGTTGCCAGGCCATTTGTTTTAGATTGCAGTGTTGTATCAGTTCTATACCTTGCTGCGTCAGTGTGCCTTTGCAAATACCTTGTATGGAATTGTTTAGGCTCTGTTTAGTTTTGTTTGCAGTTGTTTGCCTTGCTGGTCTGTTCTTTGCAGTCTTTTGACTGCACTCACTTTTGTAATTTGCATTTATTCAATACAAAAAAAACATGTGGGACAAGCCATTGTCAAATAGAAAAATACCCTTCCCAATGCACTTCTAGAACCGCAACATAAATGATATTGTCTCTCTCAAACAGCCTGTGAAACAGTGCTGCATGGTACTTCTAGAACTTATGAAGTATGGTGACAAAGTGTGTGCACAACACTACATCCAACAAATCAAGCAGTGGTCATTGTTTAAGAAAAATGGCTCTCTAGTACCAATCATACTGTTGTTTACAGATAAATGTATCAAAATTTCAGAGAATTTCCGAGCTCGCCCCACCATGCAAAGCCAAGCATGTGGGGTTTTCATGAATAGATTTTGTTCCTTTAAGATTGACCTCACATTATAAATAATGATAAAAATCTTTGGATGCCACAGTAAGATTTATTGCACATATACGAGATTGTTGGATCCCCACTAACGACTGACACAACTAAACAAGGGTTGTTCCCTACACCTACTCTGGCTGAATGCATGGTTAAGAAGTCAGAACAAAGTAAGGGAAATCTTAAACTATGGTAGCAGATGTATGGCTAAGACCATGAAAGGTACTTAAGTTCTCCAGGAGACCAATGCTTTTCATCTGCTTCAATTTCTTTGCCACATTACCAGTCACATTGTTATCGCTAAACAGAATATCTAGAGCCCTCTTGATAGCTTGGGACAGATGGGCTTCTGAGCCAAACAGGCTTGCAAGTAGTCAAATTTTAGGGTTAAGATTTTTCTCTAAACTCAAGCCAAGAATTCTAGGCTGTCGGACTATAACAGCTGCCAGATCTTCTCTAGTAAGCCCTGATGTGGTGAGAAGATCAATTTTGAACTTCATCAGATCCACTTTGTATGTGAGAGCATTTGGGTGTTTTCGGATGATAGCCCTTACCTGGTGAGGGGTGAGTCCCAATACTTTCTGTTAGAATTCATGACTTAAAAAGTAATTGTGACATGATTTGCAGTGTCCTTGAAAAAAATCCAGCAAACCAAATCTACAAATATACACTTTTTAATCAATATTTATGTGACCTTTATTATTCTACATATAGCTTTATATCAAATAATATGGCAATGGATAACACTAATCACCTGCAGTAATTTTGCTCAAACCGCAACCAGAAAATTAATAACTAGTGTACCAGACTTACAAGTTCAATTTTATTCAAAGCAGAGATGTCTCTTAGCGTCTGTGTCTCTTCCAATGGAACATCTGGGACAACAAGACCACGAATCCCTATAGAACTGATGATGTGCATGAAGTTTTCAAGGCCGTGTTTCAGTATTGGATTGTAATAAGTGAATAACACAAGTGGAGAAGCCAAATGGGGAATCACCTCTCTAAGCATGGCAATAACTGCATCAAAATTGGTACCCTTTTGTAGATCTCTTGTAGCAGCTGCCTGAATGACGGGGCCATCAGCAAGAGGGTCGGAGTATGGCACTCCCAGCTCCATTATATCAGCACCACAAGAATCCAACACTTCCAGTGCTTTGGCCGTAGTAACAAATCAGGATCCCCTGCGGTTATAAAAGGAATAAGAGCCACCTTTCCCCGGCTCTTAAGGTTAGCAAATGTTTGAGAAAAAGAGAGGCCTAAACTGTCTTGAGAGTTTAAGATAATTCGGTGTTCTCGTTGCCATCTTCGTGTCTGACTGACTCAATGTTTCGTCGGCGACTGAGGAGTTTCTTTGTCCCTCATATTTCATCTGCAGTCTTGATATCCATCAGCTATAAACAGCGACCAATACCTTCATTGGCAGCATGAGTTATAAGAGGCTCGGCCTCTTTGTTGATAGGCTTCGGCCTTCATGCTTAGAAACCATTGTCTACTATTCAAAATTCACCTAAAATATAGCATCATCATATGGAGGATTAAGGCCATTAAGGCTAAGCTTTCCTCCACTAACACACGTCTATGCGGTTACTTTTACTACATTCTCTATATCATTATAACTAGCTATACATAGTCTGCTACCATAGTATTGATGAGTCTTAGTCTGTCTAAGAGTGAGTAAAATGGCCAAATAAGCAAGGGAGCCAACTAATGGAGCATTGATATAGGATGAAGTTCAGATTGCTCATAATCACTTCTGTATTTAGGAAAGCGATCATTGGCATCTGGGCCTCCCACAACTGCTCCACCCAAAAGGTTTGGATTGGGGCATTGCTATGGAAGGATTGGAAACCTGCACTGCACCCAATGGCCGGTGGGTGTTGGGCCACTGAAGGCAGAGATGAGCCCCTGTGGTGAATACGCTGTGGGTAGTTGGAACCATACCCAACCATATATGACATCTTCAGAGGATCAGACCCCAATATATAGTCCACCTGGCGTTTTGCGATTGCTCTACTAAATAGAAATAAGAAACAGAATGCAATGATTGCAGTCTCTGCACAACCGGGTCTCTAGGAAAGCCTTAGAAACATTTAAGAAAATGCAGTACGAAGAAATAAGGCTAGATCTGAACTTTTAGATGAATGTAAATCAGAAGGTGCAAGCAAATATAATTTACAGGATAAAAGACAAATTCATTCAATTAAAGATAATCATGGAAGATGATAATGGAACCTAGACTACTGACGGATGATTGCTGCTTTTGTACCCCAGCTTGCAACTTCCACCCTTCCACCGTTGAATACCTAGCTTTTCCATGCTGAAAATTTTATGCCGGGATTACTCCTGCAGCTCAGAACCCGACCTCCCATCTCCCCCTTTTTGCCTCTACAAGCCTTCTTTTTATAACACAGACCCTTCCTTCCTCCAAGGAGCTCGGCACGCAATCCGGTGCTTCTCCTTCCTCGAGAACATTTTTATTTAATTTTTTTGATCCCACAAGATTATTATTTTTTTAATATTAGCACATAGTTCTGACAAAATTTACTTATCTTATGGCCGACCAACTAAATAAAATTGTAATATTACAACTATCAATAATTTTATAATTATATTTTTAATTTATTTTATTAATTAAGTTGTAATTCACAATTTACAACATAACTACAACTATTTAATTTATTTAAATATTTATTATAAATAATAATATATTAGATAATACAAAATTTCTTACAATTTTTATTTAACAACACTACTACTAATAAAATAATAATTTATTTACAACAATAATTAACAACTATCGACATTGAGCCCAAATATCGACTTTTATAAATGTATTAATTATCAACATTATAATTTTTGTAAAAAGATTCTATTTGATGCACAATGATACCTAACACATTTAGACACCTTCAGACCAAATCAGACTTCAAGGTGCAATGTTACCTGACCACAAGCCATGATCGAATGACAAACAACAACCACAAGGGTAACTGACGACCAGACAACACTGACTAGGGACCTCACGTTAACTCCAATCAACTAATCCATTGGCGAAGGCACGCTCAGACCTGGTAATCAGGTGGAGTCGGTGCCTAGTACCTGCATCCTGCAGCAACGCACAGTTACCCATACAAGATATATATATACACCCACATGCAGTCCTATAGTGAATGGAAATTGCAGCGTGGCAGGGTACTCAAACATGAGTAATGCGACACTATTCCATTCACAAAAGCACATTGACGAGTCACTGCGTTATACATGACAACTATCTACTGAGCAATTATCAATAGTAACATCATCACAAAGATTAGATAAAAACATAAAGCTCTAAATTAAATTAATCCACCACATCTAGTATGTCCATGCATCTGTGAAAACATAAAATGTCATTAGTTAAAACTTCAACAAATATCATCATACTCATGATCGAATAACACATGGAGCTGAATTAAAATAATCTATAACATCTAATATGTGCATCAAACTGTGATAACATGAAGTATCAATGGTCAAGCATCATCCTAACATAGATTCATTTTCAGCTATCATAAAACAGAGTGTCATGGTGTCCAATCCTACTAGAAAACCATCAGTCTGACCGACGACAAGGTGAGGGGCACTACACCAGCAGTCATGGCTATAAAGGGATAGAGAAATTTGCTTTTGACAATCAATTTCAACTTTTGGTTGTTCCTTGTTAGCTAATTTTGGGAATTATCCAGTTAGAATGTAGTTTTTTTTGGCAGAGGAAAGGGTTAGAATGGTTACACAATTGGATTGTTATCCTTACCTTGAAGGATCTAGTTCTTGTAAAATGAAAAAAAATGAGTCATGGGAACTCCATGTATGACATGGGAGGATCTAGAAAGATAACCAGCTACGTGGGAAATAAAGAGGAAGGAGAATGGTACCTTCTAACATCATTCTTCTTTGAGTGCAGCCAAAAAGTGCCTTGGATCCTTAGACAAATGCATCTGGCAACATTGTATGCTAGATGGTCTTGCATCTATCTGATGGATCATGGTTAGTGTTCTCTCTCAATCCATTGCTGCATCTTCTTGGTAGCCTAGTGATGGATTGTGCACAATGGTCTCTCCCAATCCGTTAGTTCATGTGTCTAGTAGCTAGCTTGGTATGATGATTCTTCTAGATTCCTTCAAGATAGGCTAGACTGCAGAAGGCTTCTTCTTTCACCATGTTACCTTTTCTTCTTAAATTTGGATGTAAGTGTTGGAATTAGTCCAGACAACTGAGAGGGGGGGTGGTGAATCAGTTGTCACACAATTTAAACTTCTCTACCTTTAATCAAATTAATGATATAAATACTACAACATCAATCAATAACACATGAGAAAAAACATAAATAACACACTTGACACCAAGATTTTTGACATGGAAACCCGGTTAAGGGAAAAACCACGATGGGGGTTAACCTACAAAGATTATACTCTATTAAAAGTATTACAAAAGGAATGCACATGCATTCAGGCTCACTGCTCAAAAGAAGGCTCACTACCTACAGGAGGCTCACTGCCTATAGAAAGAAGATTACAATGAATTTGAACTGATAATTAGCATCTACCAATGCAAGGATTCAATTCTGGTTAAGAACAAAATACTGACTTGATACACTTCATCCTTACTCTGCCCTACTTACTATTCTGCTAACATCTGAACCTTAGATCTCTGCCCTTTTCACACTTATTCTATAGTTGCATCTCACACACACAAATCACTTAAATCCATCACCTATATATATCCACTTCATGATATTCAATCACTTTTCAGTCAGCTTCAAGAGCACTTAGAACTTTGTTAAAGACTCTGCTTTGTCGGATAAATCCATTCATAACTTGTAACGTGAACCAAAAATTGCATTCAAAAATCATCAATCATGTCAGCTACTATCACTAATCATCACAAATTGTCCAACTAACAACTTCCATTTATCCAAAACAAAGATCAATTACAAGGTCGGCCTATTCTTCTGCTGTCTGCACTGTCAAACTGTAACTCCATACTCAGATGCAAATAATTTTTGAATCCTTTATTACTGAAGGTTAGAATTCTAGATTTAGATTGCCCTGACTATCCTTATGACTCCTTCGGATCTGTAGCACACTCTAATTTACCATAGGAGAGATCCAAACCAAGATACCAGACACTGTTGCATGCTCTGTTTCTGGCTACCCAGACTTAGATAAATTTTGATTCTAACTTCCGGTATGAGCAAATTATGTTATGTGGATGTGTGGAATAGTCTTAGTTTCCATCAATGACAACACTTGTCATGCAAAGCAGTGTCTCTTGTAAACAATCTCCCCCTTTGGCATTGATGGCAACACTTAGTGAAAAATGACTAAGTGTTACTCATTTACTCCCTCTTACTCTATACTCTTATGCTTCTCCATTGATTCCGGAGCTCCCCCTTTTCTAGATTCCTCATTTTTCACTGTTCTTCACTCCCCCTTTGACATCAATGGCAAAGGATGGGATCTGTAAACCAAAATTCACCCAAAAATTCTATATACAGTGTTGCATATGTACAATCAATCCTTAAGTTATATTTACATGAACTTGAGAATATCTGCAAAACTAATTTTCAATTGCTCAAGTTTAGAGGCCCAAGTTATTTTCATGCCATCCAAAATTAAGATGTGTCCACTTAGTAGAAATGCATATGCATATGCCTTTGTCAGATCTGAAGGATCACTTGTCTAAACTACTGTTTGAGCTTCTGATAATGCATTAAACATTATTTCTAACTTGGGGGCAATCACTCCTCGGAGCTCACACATTCTCTTCATAATATTGCCTTTTTCTTTAACAAGCTTCTTTATTTCATCGATCAAGCTGATTACTTGACATTTCTGACTTATAGGAGAAACTATTAGAGGATCAAAATTTTGAGATAGATTTGACAATTTTTGTTCTTGCTTCTTTATTTTCTTCTCAATATCCTCACTGACTTTGGGCCAGGAAAGACAAAATTTGTAAATATCACCTCCATCACTTAGAGAATTTTGAATACTCTTTATACTGATACCAAGTATCATCCTAACATTCCTTATTAGGCTCTTTATTTCACTAAATTTCTTATCCAAAAATTCATTTCTAACTTTAGTCTCTGCAGACTTCTCAAAAGACTCAAAGTGTGTACTTACAAAACTTACAAGATTCTTCTAATTTTTGAAAGGAGAGTTAGAAGGATTCTTCTAGAAGGTTGGCATTAACTTCTCCAAAACTTCGATTGCAAGGCCTAGTAGCTCACTGTCCTCAATGTAAGATTTCAACAACTTTTCTCTTGCCTTGGCTTATGTGAAAGATGCTATCTTCATTACTTGAACCAGAGAGAGAGCATCTAGATTGAACGGTACTTGAAACAACTCTGGTTCATCAAACTCAAACATTTCTTTACTTAGGAAACCTTTTACTACATCTGCAGTGTCTCTTGCTACAATTCCTGAACCACCTTCCTTCTCTTGAGATTTCTCAGCATTGAAATTTATTTGTGTGGGTGCATTATCATTTGCACCATCTTCTTCTACCTTGTCTTCTTTACCTTCTTCTGTATCATCTGTGGGGGGAATCTTCTCTTTGTCTTCACCACTTGCTACATGTTTTGGAGGGCTTTGAGTAGTAGCAATATTATCTTCTTTTTCTGGATTGACCAAGACAAGTTAGAGTATCTCCTACATCATCAGTTTTGTCTGCCATCTCTGTGTCTTCTTTGTTTATTTTCTCCTCTTCCAGAATAGAGGAGTCATCAAATTTAATTTTTTGCTCACTGATGTTTACTTTTTCAACATCCAGAATTGATGAATCAATCCCATCACCTGTCTCCTCATAGGTTTACTGCAAAGGATCTAGAGTATCACCTTGGTCATCATTTCCTTTTTCAATCTCTTCTTTTGGAGCTTCTTGTTTCAAAACTGAAGGATTGTCTTTTTCAACTTGTTCCTCTAAAACAATATAGTATTTATCTTTATCTAGGGCCTTCCTCAAAATTTCCTCTGTTTCCTTTGCAACTTCCTCAGTTTCACCAAGCATTACCTTGTTCATCCAGATCTTGCTTCTAAATTTCTCCTTAACTCCCTTGAGGATTTTATCTGCTTCCCTTCTGGTCATTATTGGACACAGGGTGGAGAAGACATAGTCTCTGAGTTCTAGATCTTTAGCCTTGGCTACTTCCTTTCTCATTTCCAGTATTTTCCTTAAACTTTTAGGAAGTTCTTGTAAAATTTCTAGTAGAGCTCTATTGAATTTATTCAAGTACATGATGGTGGCATCTTCCAAGTTTTTCTTATTTCCTTGATCAAATTTATCATAATAAATTTTGATAGGTCTTATATTTCCATGAACAGTAATTGTTTTTACAATTTTGTCAATAGTCATAGCAACCTTACCAGTCTCTTGCTTTTTACTTGCCTTTTTAATTCTGGAAGGTTGGTCCTTAGGAGCCCTTGAAATCTTGGCTTTCTTAGATCTTATTTCTTTAACTTCTTCATCTGTCTCTGTCTCTTCATCATCTTTTGTGTTCACATACGTTCTTGTGGCTTTTGTTTTCTTTCTCTTACTTCCTTCACCGAATGGTCTGTCTTTTGGTTTTGTAGGTTTAGGGGGAATAGAAGCAGCAACAGAGCTCCTAGTAGTTCTTGAAGTGGGGGATGGTTCTACTGGAGCATCTTCTTGTTTCTTGTCCTATTTTTCTTTTTCAGCCTTTTCAATTCTTTCTCTATTTTGCTTCACTACCTCCTTGGTTAGGTCAATGCTCTTAGCATACCTTTCAAATTGCCTCTGCACTTTCCTTTTGGTCTCTAGTTGTCTAACCTCCAAATGCAATTTTAGACTTAGCTCCTTATATGTTCCGAGCCTTTCCATAGATGTGTCTTTTGATTTACTCAGGAGATGTTGAGCATACATTTCCAAAATATTTTCATCAACCTCATAGCCCATTGGCATAATCCATATGGTTCTAAGTTCCACAGCCTCCATCAGGCACTGATCAATGCCAACCATAAAGCATATTTCATTCTCATATTTCTCCACAACTAACTTAGGGATTCTCTCTCTTGCATGCATCACACTCTAAAAGTTTTTGAAGTAACCCCAAATGGCTTTCTTCTAAGCTTGGGAATCACCAAGGTTGAGTAGATGATCTCTTATTTGCCATGCAACTGGCCTATCATTTGTCCAGTGCACACCTTGAACTCCAGGCACTTCATTCATAAAATAGAAGAACAAACATATAATCAAGGAACCATACTTGAAGGTATTTTTCTTATCTTTCTTTATTTTGCTCATATTTTCAATCAACTAATTTTGTAGAAATTCACATAGGTCATAATCAACATTCTCCTTCAACATTTGATAGGCTGCATATATTGCAATTCTAGAGACAGAATTTTCCCTGCTGGAGCGGTAGACCTTGTAGCCAATCACCATGGATGCAAACTTGACATCTGGTTCTATAATGTCATTAATGTTCATTGCTCTCTTGTTAAACTTTGCACAGGTTGCATCGGTAACAGTTTGGTTTTTCACGGCTTTCAGTATGGGTAATCCACCAGTTAAATTTAACCCAGTTACAATCTCGATAACATGCTTTGTAATCTTGAATGGTTTCAATAGCCATATGAACTCATCATGTATTCGGCTCAAGATATATCGAACCCACTCATTCTCATCAAATGTCAAAAATTTAATGACTTGCAGAAAGTGTTTGCTTTCTAGGGCTTTGTATTCCGGTTTCAATTTATAGTTATCATCCCTTAGGTAGTTAAGAAAATTCAAGAGTTTTAGGTTTCCAAATTCATCAATACTATAGTGGATGTATGCCCTAATATCCTCAACATGCAGTACGCCATATGGGACATCAAAAAATGCACCTAACGGCTCAACTTCAACTAACTTGTATCGATGGTTCTTAAATATTGGTCAGGGCCTTTCAGTTACATCAACAACTAGAGGTGTAGCCATCTCAATAGAATTCAGATTCAAAGCTTTACAGAGAAGTACCTTTTTCTTCTGCCGGGTTAGGGTTGATCAATTGCCTGTTGAATTTGCTCTTCATGCTTAAATCTCTAGATTTACAGCTCAGATGCTCTTCTTTTTGTTTCCTTCAAATGTAAATGATTCAAATGCATGACCAAGTGACCTTTTATCATCCGCAAAACCTAATTTGGCATTGTAATAAATGTGTTTCCCTAACTTCATCCATTTACTCTATTTCTTAAATAGTTTTTAATGAATCACTTTGCAAATTTCCATATCAACATCTTTTCTTTTGGAAATCCTTTCAAAGTTTTTGAAACAATTCAAAATATCTTCTCTCATTGTGCCATATCCAGGCACCCACTTACTGGCTGGAGGAATTTGATTTTCAATGCAGCTCCCCTTGAGCCAGAGCTCCTAATTCAATTCCCAGAGGAATTATCAACACAAGATTCCAATGCAGACCCATTACTATGGTTCATAATTGTTTTCTTGATCCATGTCTTGCTCATTTCATTTTGGATCTCATTCATATCAATTTTGCCTTTGCATTTGTTGTCTCTTCTCATCTAGTTTTCTGTTTACCAGACCCCTTCTTTCATTAATCCTACTTCTGTAGAATCTTGCAATATGACCAGATTTATTGCAATTAAAGCACACAACATTTCTTTGCTTATATACTTGATTTCCTCTTGATCTGTAATGATTAGCCATGTGTCCAAATCTATTGCAAGCAAAATAGTAGCCATTGAAAGAATTACCATTAGAGTTATTCATTATCATACTTCTACATTCATTGGATCTATGACCATACCTCTTGCACTTGAAGTATTGACCGGAGAAGGATGGACCATTTTGATTTACTCTGCTTCTGCACTGGGTAGCTTTATGACCAAATTTATTGTAGTTGAAACAATTTCCATTAAAGGATGGATATCTTTGAGCATTTGGCTGTCTTACCGGAGGTCTTCTAGGTTTGTTTCTTCCATTTCTTGATTTGGAATTTCTTTATCCAGATCTGAAGATTTCACCTTTCTCATAGCCAAGACCATGCTTGTCATCAACCTTTTTCTGTCCTTCAAGTTTAGCTAAGCTTATTTTGAACTTCTCCTTGTATTCATTTGCAACTTCTAGGTCATGTCTAAGAATGACAATTTACCTTTCAAGTTCTCTCTCATTGTCTCTTCTTTCTTGTAGATCAAACTCTAGATGGTCATCTATTCTATCCAATTTGCAGCATTCTTCAGTTCGTTCTTTTAGTTTTTGATTCAGGTCTTCTTCAGTTTTCTTCCTATCTTCAATTTCTTTGGTTTGTCTCATCACCCCAGATTCCATCTCAATTTTTAGAATAGCAACTTCTTTTGATAGCTTCTCACATTCCTTTGTCTTTTCTTCCAAAGCTTCATTCATGCCATTTTCTTCAGTTAAACTAGATAACTGCAGAGGTAGATCCTTTCTCTTTTCCATAGATTTCTTTAGTTTATCTTTTAAGATTTCAATGGTATCATCAACATCTTTAAGCTCATCTCTCAAATTACTAACTTCTATTTTAGACTGAGCAAGATCTCTTAGGGCCAAATGAAGTTGATCTTTGAGTAAACCCATTGAAAACTCCTTCCAAGATCTTTTCCTCAAGCTATTAGGCTTCTTTTAAGGAACCTCGCTCTGATACCAATTATTGGAATTAGTCCAGACAACTGAGAGGGGGGTTGAATCAGTTGTCACACAATTTAAACTTTTTTGCCTTTAATCAAATTAATGATATAAACACTATAGCATCAATCAATAACACATGAGCAAAAACATAAATAACACACTTGACACCAAGCTTTTTGACGTGGAAACCTAGTTAAGGGAAAAACCATGGTGGGGGTTAACCCACAAAGATTACACTATGTTAAAAGTATTACAAAAGGGAATGCACATGCATTTGGACTCACTACTGAGAGCTCACTACTCAAAAGAAGGCTCACTGCCTACAGGAGGTCCACTGCCTATAGAAAGAAGATTACAATGAATTTGAACTGATAATTAGCATCTACCAATGCAAGGATTCAGTTCTAGTTAAGCACAAAATACTGACTTGATACACTTCATCCTTACTCTACCCTGCTTACTATTCTACTAACATCTGAACCTTAGATCTCTGCCCTTTTCGCACTTATTCCATAGTCGCATCTCACACACACAAATCACTTAAATCCATTAGCTATATATATCCACTTCATGATATTCAATCACTTTTCAGTTAGCTTCAAGAGCACTTAGAACTTTGTTAAAGACTCTGCTCTGTCGGTTAAATCCATGCATAACTTGTAACGTGGACCAAAACTTGCATTCACAAATAATCAATCATGTCAGCCACTATCACTAATCATCACAAATTGTCCAACTGACAACTTCCATTTATCCAAAACAAAGATCAATTAGAAGGTCAGCCTATTCTTCTGATGTCTGCACTGTCAAACTCTAGCTCCATACTCAAATGCAAATAACTTTTGAATCCTTTATTACCGAAGATTATAATTCTAGATTTAGATTGCCCTGACTATCCTTATGACTCCTTCGGATCCATAGCACACTCTAATTTACCACTGGAGAGATCCAGACCAAGATATCAGACCCTGTCACATGCTCTGTTTCTAGCTACCCAGACTTAGATAAATTCTGATTCTGACTTCTTGTATGAGCAAATTATGTTATGCGGATGTGTAGAATAGTCTTAGTTGCCATCAATGACAATGCTTGTCATGTGAAGTAGTGTCTCTTGCCAATAGAAATCTCCATCTTTATTCCTGATTTCATTCACATATTCTTCCTGATCCAGTGGCCAAGGCTCAAATGAAGGTTTCTTCTTCATTGTGTTGTAAGGAAAATAGAAGGGAAATATACAATGTTTAGTTCTCTATCAACTGGAAATATTTATCCAACGAGGGGCTGAGGGCTTCTTTCGTAATGTAACCTTTATTATAAAGGGATGTCATCTTTCTATAATAGTTGTTTAAGTTTTGTGACTTAATCAAATGAGAGATGATTGAGATTCTAATTCTAATTTGTTAATTTTATTAATTACACACATTGTTAATCTCTTTTCTGAAGGATTCAAGGAATGATTTTGATTAAACTTATTTTTTACATATATTCTAAATTTTAATACTTCCATAATCAACCAATCAATCTAACCATAAAATAATAGAACTTAAAAGTTCTAGAATTATGTTATTATCTAAAAATAATAGATAATAAGACAAAAGAATTAAAATGATGTCAACAATTGTAATCTATATCGATAACCCATATTAATATATTATATTAAACAAAAGAGTTTAATACATTCCTTATTTATTACGAAAGGATAGATGTCACTTCTGCCATGCATGTCAATGAGGCATAAGTTCTATTTCCGGGCAAAGTACTGACACACCCAAATTTCTAATTTTCTATAGTTGAGTGCTTGTGCTCTGCCACCACCTTGACCTTTATACAATAATCAATATAAATATATTATATATTTTATATATATCTCAACCTTTGATCTATTAATATATAATGGCTCCTAGTTGATTCCAGAGGATTTTGTTTGCAATGTGCACCATTGGAGATCTACCTTTGGGAATTCAACTACAACCGTTCATCATTTGTTCAATGGTTCACCAAATGGTGGAACAATTTGTCTATCATAAATTAGAGTCATACTATTGATTTCATTGAAAGCACTTAACCAGCTAGATTATCCAATGCCAATTGAGTTCATTAATGGCAAGTGACAGACCACATAGATTAGCCAATGTGAATTTCTAGGGTATAGAAAAGTCAATTAAATGGAGTTGCTTGTTATTTATTACCCATTTGTCACGGCAGTACATGTCATGTATATATGATAGTGTTTATTATTTCAACCTTATATTGCAGTACTAAGTTTCAAATAGTAGAAGAATCAATAAACTGTAAAAGTTCAAAGTAATGGCTTTCATTACAGCAACTGTGTGAAGAAAGTAAGTTACCAAGTACTTATTTTGTGATCATTCATGATTTTGAATTTAACTGTGTGATAGAGTTCTCAGTTCATAGATGTAGAATAGTAATAAGAATGATAGAAAAATTTGTTTGTGTGTGGCTATACAGGATGTTATTGCTTTGCATGTCTCAGAATGAAGAAATATGAGAATTCATCAAGTGGAATAAATTGTGTCAAGAATGGACACTTTTAACATTTGCAAATGATGGATTCTATTCTAGGTGGTGGGTTATATCTCCCACACATGCATGTATGTATGAGAAACTAGAAATTTGAATTGACGCATGGAATTGGTATTGCAACTCAATTGCCAGTGACCTTGAGAAAACCAATTTAGTTCTCCTTTAGTGGCCTTATTGATACCCATACCTAGTGGTTTCTTGTACATATAAATTAAAGTTCTATAGTCAATCATTTACTGTCATTGTGAATGAGGACATAATTGAATTTTAAATGGAGTCATTGTCTATCAATAGGATAATTATGAACTACAGTGAAATATTCATTAAGCATAATCAAAAAGAGGAACCAAAAAGATTTTGGAGGATCAAAGAAAGGTTTGAAGGTTGAAGGATAGGAGTTTTGTTTAGAACTTTGAGGTTGGTTAGATGGTAAGCATGACTTTTCCATAGTCCTGACAATAGTGCTTGAAGAGATTTTGGATTCAATAGTCTGTGTGTGTTTTTTGCATCTATTAGATGTTGGTTAGATGTTCATGTACGATGTAATTCCCTAATCTTTTTTGAAGGGTGATGTTAAATTTTACTAAAAAATATAGAAGTAATTACGGTTTGAAATTGACATGAGTTTAATGGCAAATTGCAATGTATATAGATCATAGATGGTTCAAATTTTCAACATTAAATAGAATTCATCACATGAAAAAAAGAAATGAGTTCAATGGCAATGTATAGTGACGTATAAAAAGGGAAAAGATAAATGGATGTGTTATGTCAATTGAAAATTTTATGGTTTTTATGTTATTACGATTCACTCTACAAAATCTCCAAGTAAAAACACTATAGCTAGTGTTGTCTAAGGCGTTTAGGGTTTATCCTTCTAATTGATCATTGACCTATGTAGCCAGTTTCCCCAACTTAAGTTGTTATTTTATCCCCTTGGTGGTTGTCGAGTTACTGGCCCCTTTGCTCTAAGTTACCAGCCCTAAGCCCCTTTATTTTATTATAACTCTGATTTCATCGCGGGCATCACAATCTCCATTTAAGCCTATATTTTTGAAGTTGTGATGGTGCATGAAGACACCATGTATTCCCTGTGGGTCCTTGTTTTTAATCGCCCTGATCTATTTTAATATTATTTTGATATATTTTTAATATTTATCGGGGCCTCGGGCATATCCCCTCTAAGCCTCTGACATGTGGCGGTCTCTATTGTCTAGTCATAAGGATTTGCTTCATTGTGACCTTACTTTAAGCTAAAAACTTAAAGCTACGACAGTGCAATAAGGCTCCATGTTTATATATTATTATTGAATGCCAACAGTTGAATAATTATTATATATTATAATATATTTATTATTGTATCAATATAATATAATATATAATAAAAATAATTATTAATTATATTAGATGATTAACATCATATATTATATTAATATCAATACTAATACTAATACTAATACAATATATAATATAATAATTATATATTATTAATAATTATTATATAAATATTGAAGTAGCAATACTTTTCCCATGCATTAAATATTAGTGAACTTGAAGCCATCGATTGCATTTGGTGGGTTGTGAAATGCTTTTCCTAGGCATTAAATGGCTATCCCATGAGAGCTTCTAACAACTGTGCCAGCATGAGTAATAATGAATAATAATTATTAATGACAACACAAATCGAAGATTGATGCTACAAAAATCTAGATAACAAATAAATTCATGTTTCACCTAAGGCGTGTGTTCATTAATGAACTTCCTTTAAATCCTAGAGGTCTCCAACAAAATGACACTTGTCTGGCTTGTTCAAAGCACATGATGGAGACTCCCATAAGGCTTTGCTACAATAAGCGCTAGGTCACCTTTCTGGGTCGTATCACAAATTATAGAATGATGATCATTTGTAAGTAGTAGAATGGACTCTTCCTTGAGGCAGTGAAGATGGTCCTAGGTAAAGACTTCTTGGTCTCAGAGGATAGATACAGGTAAATACAAACATTTCCTCATGCTTTCTAGCTTCTTTGTTTGACCTGGGAGAGGCAAAGGTGAATGTGTTGCTAATTCTATGGGAGGTATTCACTCTGGATATTCTTCTGGAAGACATAAATGTGGCAGTTTTTGTAGAATTGGGGGTCGGGATCCTGTGGCTGAGAGACCTAGAGAAGCTGCAAGAGGAAGAGGAGGGCATAGCTAGGCAGTCATTCCTGCTAAACATGAATGAGTAGCAACTGGGAAGGTATAGGCTTTGGGTGGTGGTGGTGTTCACCTAGGGTTAGGGTTTTGACTTCCAATTTGCAGGTTCCTGTGTGTTTTCCTTCTGACCCTTAATGCCTTGGTTTAAATTGTTCCCCAGTCCGCATACACTATTTAATTATTTTTCCTGTCGCATTTGAGAAAATTTTTAAATTCTGTGTATGCAAAGGTGAAATGTGTGTTGGCAAACTTGTGAAATCTCCCCTCGGTCCCTCGAAATTGATAAAAAAATGGGTCAGATGCATTTCCAAATGCATATTGGGTCACTATTTCTAGTTTCTAAATGTTTCTATAAGTAGTCGAGAGGGTCTCTTATTGCCAGTGCCGCGGGTCTACCAAGTGTCGAGCCCCTATTTCTGCCACGCTTTTGTTTTTAACGAGTGACTTCAACGCGGAAAGCGCCACATGGCATAAGCTGTTTCTAGTGTTGCTTTAAGTTTCTGAAGGACCCTTTAAGTGTTTCTTTCATGTTTCAAGCTACTCGCATGGAAGGCACCATGTGTCAGCTTCCGCCGAAGTTTCAACGCAGTTTCTAAATGTTTCAGGAGTGCCGTCGAGGGTGCCATGTGGAGGCACCTGAAAGACCCTAAACTTTCACAGTTTCTACCAAGTTTCTGAAGGGTTCGATGATTCTTAGTGTTTCTCCAAGCAACGCAGAGCTTGCAATGTGTCGCTGTCTGCTTGAGTTTTAAAAAGTTTCTAAGTTGCAGCGGATCTTGCCAAGTGTCAGTCTCCGCCGGTGTTTCAAAGACTCTTTAAATGTTTCTATTATGTTTCAAGTTCCTCCCCGTGGAAGACTCCACGTGTCATCAGACAAGACACTCCCAAGAAGCTTCTAAGCAGGAGCAGAGGGCGCCATGTGTCTCTAGTGGTTGTTGCGGTCCTGCGTAAGTTTCTTTTTTGTATCTCGCGATGCTAAGTGAAGATGGTAGTGGGTCCCAGTGAGTGTCTCATGTGTCACGGGTGATGACAAATGTCACCTTCCATGTAAGTTTCAAAGTAGCCCCTTAAAGTTTCTGAATAGCATGGAACCTGCTAGGTGTCGGCTTCCGTTGAGGTTTCAAGGTAGACTCTTTTGTGTTTCGAGAGGAGCGCAAAGTTCGACAAGTGTCGACACCTACGTGAGTTTCAGAAAGGGTCTCAAAGGTTTCATGTGTTTCTCAAGAGTGGTACAGAAAGTGACATGTGTTGGCTTCCGCAGGAGTTTCACGGAGGGTCCTAATGTTTCATGAGAAGGCCACAGAGCTTGACAAGTGTCAGCCTCCACAGACTTGCCCCTGTTTCTCTCTTGTGAAGGCTGCCGCGACGGTTTGTGGGCCCCATTTTCAAAGTGCCTCTAGTTTTAAATGTTGCAGGTTGTGACAGTTGTCACTTGCGGGGGCCACTCAAGTAACATGACATAGTTTTAATAGATGTTACGGAGCCCGACACGTGGCTACCTCTGCATAAGTTTTAAAGAATGGGTCTTAGTGTTTCAGAGACACTGCGGTTGCCACCATGTGTCCCTTTATCAAAGGCAAAATAGAAGGAGCGATGGGCCATCGATAGAAACTGCAAGTGTCTACGTGGCACAATATCATTGGCTAGTGACTTTTCAACATTTTTGATACCATTGATCGCAGTGACGGGAGGGTTTTTGATCGATGGTCAGGTTTTAATCTTGCAGCGATGGGTTTTTCCCGCGTTTGCAACTATTTTTGGTGGGAAACTTTGAGGAAACTTGTTGTGGTTGCGTTCCAGACGCTATGGATAGATGAAACATTAATGGCATATTGTGCAGGGAGACGTGGATCCAAACAACAGCTTAACCACCCGATTGATGAGGGAATGTCCCTGAGCGGCGGTGCATCTCCTGATCTCATCTGTTCCTTCCTCTTGGTCCCTCTGCCGCATTCAATTCTGAGCGCCATTTTTCTAATACTGTGTACCTGGCAGGATTTTTGGCTTCCCTTGTAATTAATTTGCTGAGTACACAGTTTTTCTATAAAAGGCAGACTGTGTCACTGTGTTAAGGTTGTTGAAAGTTGGACATTTTTGGCTCTGTAATAAGATACAACTTGTTTTGGTTTGCTCTGTGCAGGAATCCTTGTGAGTTTATGCATCTCATGTTGTATGTTTCTTGCATGAATCTACTGATTTCATGATTAATCTTATATGAGTAATGCTATTTTACATGTGTTTTGTTAATTCTGTCTCCAGTGTTGCATGTGTCCTTCTTCTGAGTCTAGATATCTAAGGGGTGTCTGGTTTTCTAGAATACAGAATTCCTATATTGAATGTTTGATCTTTTAACTTCTACTCAAGGGGTAGATTAAATTGTTTTTAGATTGAATATTGGGAAGGGTATACTGCAATAGGGATGCCATAAGTATAGATAGCTTAACACTCTATATTGGGAGATATTTGTAAGGCAGATATCACATAAATCCCCTTGAAATCCAATTTTAGTTGTTCATGCTGGCCATCCACAGGTGTATGGTTACTGACTCCAATCCCTGGATAGGCACCAATCTAGTTCTGTGTAGAGGTTATACACCAAGTCTAGCTCTGCATCCAAGTACAAAATCAAAATCAAACTCCAAAACAACCATTAGGATAGTAGAATTAGTTTTAGGATCCCAAGTCCTCTGTCTACAACTGAAAATAGGCCCAAAGCTAGCCCCTTTGCTCTTATCTTGCAGTTTTGGTCTACTTATAGGAGGACTTATCTACTTCATGTCAGCATCCCAGCCTTTGTATGCATATTCCCATGGGTGTTGAGTAGGGAATACCCCCTAGGTTTTGCAGAGCCTGAAGAAGAAGAGGAGATAAAAATAGAGTCTATCTCCTATACTGTTGGCCCCTGGCCCAGAGATCCTGTTGATCATTGATGGCTACCTTGTAGGGAAATCTGGGAGTAAGCATCCAGTCTGGGAAAAAACCAATAGAAATTGGTGACTCCGCTGGGGAACTTTGAGAAAGAACCCTAATTTTTAAAAGAAAACAGTTCCTAGTAATAGGTGGTGACTCCGAACCAATCTCCCAATCGGTAAAGTAAAAATTTGTATGCAAGGGATAAGATCCCAGCGTAATACTCTATTTGAAGAGTTACCCATAAAAATGATGTATAGAAAAAAGGGGACTGTTCGAGCCAGTCAAGATGGTTCTCCTAGCCCCAAGAAAAATGATTTTATTTAGGATAATCTAGGATCCTCAGAGAAGACAGTACCTTATTTTTCAAACACTGAGGTTGAAATCCAGAGTGTGTATGAAAGACAGCAAGGTAATGGTTTGAGAATAAGGTCAGAGGTGTTTCAAGAACATTCTTTTCATGATTCTCCTGATAGATTTGAAGAGGCTAAATCCCTAAGGGATGATGATAATGATGATCAGAATATGATAAAACCATCCTCTTCTATGCCTAAAGAGGAAGAACTAGTTGATGAAATTAAGAGCTTAAGGGCTGAGTTAGAATATCTGTATGCATTAAAAATCAGAGATGATATGAGACAGAAAGTGCAAGCTTTGAGAGTTGCTCAAAATGATTCAATTCCTACCCTCTAAAATGCAAATGTGCAGAGAAATCAACAAAGAAATGAGGTACAGTATCATCAGAATAATGATCAAAGACAAAATGTAGACAATGCCAGAGTACCATTAAAAAATGTGAGACAGCATAATGCTGATAGAAATGCAAATGCTAATCAGTTTGAAAGGCACCCAATGCAGTTGGATAGATTCAAATAGCTTTTTTTTACAGCTTTCCTAGTTATCCAAACCCTGTTGACAAACATGTGACGCTGCAAGTGCCTAAATTTTCAGGAAACAATACTGTCTCAGGAGAAGACCATTTAAAAGCTTTTCAGAATACCATGGACAACTTTGAGGTTGAGCATGAGGATATTTTCATGAAATCATTTATGCAATCCTTAGTTGATGAAGCCAAGGAATGGTATAAAGGTCTACCTGACAGAAGCATTTCATCATGGGATGATTTCAAAAGGATGTTTAAGGAGCAATATGGTGACAAAAATGACCCTAGCTTTTTTGTAAATGAGTTCACTAGTATCACTAAAGGGTCAAATGAGCATGTTGCAGATTTTAATGCAAGATTTACTAAAGTGTTGAACAAATTGCCACATCACATGAGGCCAAATGAACCTATGTGCATAGTGTTGTACATAAATGCTTTTGATGCCAAGACAGCTTATGGATTAAGAGACAAGGGTCCTCACAGCCTCAGAGATGCCTTCAAAGTTGCAACAAATATTGAAAATAATAGAAAGGCATCTGGTAAAACAAACAGAAGGGATGATGTGAAAATTCTGCAGAATCCAAACAAACCTCAAAACACTCAAGGTAGTACATCTGCCCCTGAAGATAAACTAGACAAATTGGCAAATGTTGTTAAGGATCTAAGCTATAGGCTGGCTAGGAGTGAAAAAGGAATAGGTCCTAATAGGCAAGCTTACCAAAGACAGGAAAAGAGACCATTATTGCATGATATGCCATATAATACCAATTGGCATAATGGTAGACCTGTATTGCCACATAACAACACAAATCAGAGAGCTCAACATCCAAAGGAAACACCTGATCCTTTGAAGAAGGCTGTTAATATTGTTAATGATACCCCGTGGTGTATAATATGCCAGATGCCTCATTCATAGTCACAATGTATGATTGCTCAGTCTCTATATAATAATGTCATGGCCTGTGATGAGTGCAATGAGCCTCATTGCATGGAACATGATAATGTCAACATGTTGTCTACAAATAGAGAATACTCTTTTCATGATGTTGATGCAAATGCAAATGATGAAACTCAGGGCTGCCAACAGTTCCCATATGATGAAGATGATGAAGACAACTATGCCTATGCTCAGGATTCGCACAGTTTTCTAAATAACTTGAGGAGGCCTTCTGATGAATAAATTAGGGTGTTCACAGCTGTAGCAGTTGCTCAAGTCAAAAGCAACTACAACCTAAGAGGTAAATCTCAGGTAAGTAACTCACACCAACCAGAGAATACTTTCACAAATCAGCTAGTACATAGTCATAAAGGAACTGAGACACAAAAGAAGCAATGGAACAATAATAGGCAAAATTTTAAGCAGAAAATAAGTTATGATCCTCAAGGACCAGAAAATAGAGTTCCCCAGGTTGAGGATCAAAATAAGAATTTTCAGAACAAGGATGACAGTCAGAGAGCCATAAAAACTAAAGCTGGATCATCTCAAGATAGAGGTAAAACTATGGATCAGGCTACAACTGTTATTCAAAATTATGCTCCATTTGATATCACTCAGGTCTTGTCTCAAATAAAAGTCTCTGTTCCACTAATGGAGCTGATGAAAGTTGAAGAATTCAAAAATAGGACAGTATCCCTAATTTCAGGAGTACCTTGTCAAGCCAAGCAGAATATTGAGACTCTGGATAAGAAACAAGCTATGTGTATTGAAGAGGATGAGATTCCTGAGGTATATCTAGGGATGACCATGACAAAGTGCCCTTCACAGGTTGAACCATTTTATTTCTCCTTGGTTATCAATGGAAAAGTGATTAGAAATTGTATGCTTGACTTAGGAGCATCAACAAACATCATGCCTTTGGCCATTATGCAGCAAGCTGGATTAAAAATAGACAAGGCATGTGGGAAATGCTATGCAATGGATGCTAGAGAGGTACCTGTCATTGGAATCATGAAGGATGTTGATTTTAGATTGGCAGTATATCCTGAAAAGATATATAAAATGAACATAACAGTTGTTGATATCAAGCCACAGTATGGTATGTTGCTGTCAAGAAGATGGACAACACTGATTGGTGGGAGTTTGCAACTGGATCTGTCATATGCCATGATCCCAATGAATGGCAAGGATGTCAAGCTGATCAGAGAAGAAAGATCATCAGAGACAGTAGAGGATCAAGAATCAAAGGAGCATATATGTTTTGTGGACACTAACTGTGGAAATTTCAGAGTTGTCTCAGATGATAAGGAAGATAAAAGAGAAAAAATTTGTATTCAAGAATTGGATCAACAAGGTCTTTGGACCATGTATTTTGATGGAGCTTGTTCAAAAGAAGGTTCTAGTGCTGGAATTGTTTTTCTGTCTCCAACTGGTAAGCTTCTCCAATTCTCTTTCTTGTTGAAGTTTGCCTATACAAATGATATTGCAGAGTATGAAGCTTTGTTATTAGGGTTAAATGTTGCTTTGAAGCATGGAATTAAGATGCTCAAAGTGTTTGGTGATTCAGAGCTTATTGTGTCCCAAATTAGAGATAAGTATGCATCAAAAAATAAAAGGTTGAAACAATATAAGCATGTTGTTTGGGATACAATTGAATTATTTGATGCTTTTTCAATAAATTGGATAGAAAGATCAAAAAATGTCAGAGCAGATTTTCTAGCCAATGTAGCCATAAGGCCAGATGATATAACTTTGTTAGATGTTACAAATGTTGAAGTCAAGCTTAGGCCTATAGTGCCAGATAATGTATGCAGCTGGCAAGTGTTTGATGATGATAAAGATTTACTGAGATTTCGACATTGTATTGATGAATATGAGAACCAAGAAATAGATTTTCAGAACTTTGTGGAAGTTGTAGATGGAAAAGAAACCCTTTTAGGGAAGGAAGTAATTCAGCTAAAGACAAACAAAATCCCTAGAGGGCTGGTAGCTTTAGAGAGAGCTTTTGACAATAGGGACTAATTTGTTACAAAAGCATCTCCAACAAACAAGAATGATCTAGAGGAGATAAACTTGGGAACATCTCATGCTCCCAAAAGGGTATACATTGGCAAATAGCTCAAACCACATATCAGAGGCATGCTGATTGCATTACTGAAAAGGTATAAGCATGTTTTTGCCTGGTCATATGAAGACCTCAAAGCCTATAGAGAGGATCTATTTCAGCATGAAATCCCTTTGAAGCCTGGAGCTAAACCATTTAGACAAAAACAGAGGCCTATCAACCCAACCTTAGCTCCAAAAATTCAAGAAGAACTTATAAAACTTAGGGAGGCTAGAATAATCAGGCCTATCAGACATTCAACTTGGGTGTCTAACCTTGTCCCAGTCAGAAAAAAGAATGGTGATATAAGGTTGTGTGTGGACTTTAGAAACCTAAATGTATCTTCTTTGAAGGATAACTATCCATTGCCAAATATGGAGGCCATGTTGCAAAGAGTGACTGGTTGTGAACTTTTATCTATGATGGATGGTTTTTCAGGGTACAATCAAGTGAAAGTAAAAGAATCAAAACAATTTAAGACTGCTTTCACTACTCCATGGGGAACCTATGTATATATAAGGATGCCATTTGGACTAACAAATGTAGGTGCTACATTTCAAAGAGCAATGGATGTTGCTTTTGCAGGATTGATTGACTCAATCTTGGCTGTTTATCAAGATGACTTGACTACCTTTTCAAAGAAAGAAGAGTAGCATTGTATGCACTTGGAGTAGATTTTCATTAGAGCACTAGAGTATGGCATTTCTCTCAACCCAAAGAAATGTGCTTTTGGGGTTGTGGAAGGAAAATTGCTTGGACACATTGTTTCCAAGGATGGAGTTAGGATTGATCCTAAAAGGGTGGCTACAATTGACAAAATTCAGATCCCTAAAACAATAAAAGGTGTGTAGTCCTTCTTGGGACAAATAAACTTTGTTAGGAGATTTGTTCCTAACTTTGCAGAGACCACAAAAGAAATTTCCAAGATGTTGAAGAAAGGTGCAACTGTTAATTGGGAGAATGAAGCAATTGAATCATTTCAGAACATCAAGGAAGCAATCAAGATGGCTCCTATGCTGAAATCTCCTAATTTTTCCAAGCCATTTCAATTGTTTTCATTTGCTTCTTTCCATACTGTTGCTACATGCTTATTGCAGAAAAATGAAGAAGGGTTTGAACAGCCTATTGCTTTCTTTAGTAGGTCATTGCAGGCTGTTGAATTAAAGTATGACATTATGGAGAAACAGGCATATGCACTAGTTAGAGCAGTCAAGAGCTTCAGGCCTTATTTGGTAGGCTCACAAATAATTGCATATGTACCTCACGTAGCAATCAAAGATTAATTTGCTCAGCAGGAGGTAACTGGAAGAAGATGCAGATGGATAAATAAGTTACAGGAGTTCAACATAGAGATACAGATCACAAAATTGGTAAAAGGACAAGGATTAGCAAAGCTAATGACACAGTCAAACCTAGAGGCATGCCAAGTGAATGAAGTACATAATGAAGTTGTAAATGTGTCAGAATCTGAGTCGTATAAGGACATAGTATATTATTTGCAAAATTTGAATTGTCCTTCCCATCTCAATGATATCCAGAAGAGAACTTTGAAGCTGCAAGCTATTAAATACATCATTGTTCAAGGAGAGCTGTATTGGAGAAATCATGATGGTGTATTACTCAGATGTGTGGATGAAAATCAGGCCGGGAACATTCTAAATGACATGTACAATGGAGTATGTGGTGGACACTATGCTGCCCATACAACAGCCCACAAAATTCTCAGAGCTAGCTACTGGTGGCCAACTCTTTTCTCAGATGCACATAGAATGATAAGGAAGTGTGATCCTTGCCAAAGGTTCTCAAGAAAGCTAAAATATGGAGGTGCATTGCCCCTTAAGACTATGACTGTAGAAGCTCCATTTTAGTAGTGGGGGATTGATTTCATAGGGGAGATCTCAGAGAAATCAAGTGGAGGACACAACTGGATTCTTGTTGCTACAGTTTATTTCACCAAATGGATCAAGGCCATCCTAACCAAAAGAGCTACCAGCAAGGTGGTGATGGATTTCATTCTAGAGAATATTATTATCAGGTTTGGAGTACCATTAAAATTAGTCACAGATAATGCTATGTGCTTCAGGTCTGGTGAATTTATAAATTTTTGTAGTAATTATGGAATTAATCTGTTACATGCATCACCCTACCACCCACATGGAAATGGTCAAGCTGAGTCAAGCAACAAAAGCCTCATGAAAATTGTAAAGAGAATGGTATATAAAAACAAAAAGGCTTGGGATTCAAAGCTAAAAATGGCATTGTGGGCTGATAGAGTGACAGTCAAGAAGGCAACTAGAAGATCTCCTTTTGAACTGGTGTATGGTGCAGCAGCTAAGTTGCCTGTGAACAATTTCTTGCCAGTTTACAAATTCATACAAGAAAACATGGAGGAGATCGGAGATCCAATAGCTAAGAGAATCAATCAGCTAGTTGCACAAGATGAGATGAGAAGGGAAGCACAGAAGACAAACATCAAGAGACAACAAAAGGTGAAATATCTATTTGATAAGAGAGCTATAGAAAGAAAGTTTCAGAAAGATGATTTGGTCCTTGTATGGAATGCAAGAAACCAGGATAAGGGCAAGCACAGTAAATTTGAGCCCTTATGGATGAGCCCATACCAGGTTTGCAATACTCATGGGGAGGATTCTTATATCCTCCAGGCCCTAGATGGTGAGATGCTGGAATTACCTATGCATGGTCAATTCCTCAAATTTTATTTTGCATAAGTGGTTTTCCTCTATGCACATTTGTAAAAATATGTATATATTGTAAATATATTGTACAGTTGGTGCTTTTTTGTGTTTTGTCTGGTCTACCCGAAGGTTTGGTTCTCGCTGCAATCTTGCATCTGCACGTCCCCAATCGGAGCCACTGGTGGTGTTCACCTAGGGTTAGGGTTTTGACTTCCAATTTGTAGGTTCCTGTGTGTTTTCCTTCTGACCCTTAGTGCCTTGGTTTAAATTGTTCCCCAGCCCGCATGCACTGTTTAATTATTTTTCCTGTCGCATTTGAGAAAATTGTTAAATTCTGTGTATGCAAAGGTGAAATGTGTGTTGGCAAACTTGTGAAATCTTCCCTCGGTCCATCGAAATTGATAAAAAATGGGTCAGATGCATTTCTGAATGCATATCGAGTTACTATTTCTAGTTTCTAAATGTTTCTATCAGTAGCCGAGAGGGTCTCATATTGCTAGTGCCATGGGTTTGCCAAGTGTCGAGCCCCTGTTTCTACCACACTTTTGTTTTTAACGAGTGACTTCAATGCGGAAAGCGCCACGTGGCATAAGCTATTTCTAGTGTTGCTTTAAGTTTCTGAAGGACCCTTTAAGAGTTTCTTTCATGTTTCAAGCTGCTCAGGCGGAAGGCGCGATGTGTCAGCTTCCGCCGAAGTTTCAACGTAGTTTCTAAATGTTTTAGGAGTGCCGTGGAGGGTGCCACGTGGAGGCACCCGAAAGACCCTAAAGTTTCATAGTTTCTGCCAAGTTTTCGAAGGGTTTAATGATTCTTAGTGTTTCTCAAAGCAACACGGAGCTTACCATGTGTCGTTGTCTGCTTGAGTTTCAAAAAGTTTTTAAGTTGCAGCGGATCTTGCCAAGTGTCAGTCTCCGCCGGTGTTTCAAAGACTCTTTAAATGTTTCTATTATGTTTCAAGTTCCTCCCCGCGGAAGACTCCACGTGTCGTCAGCTGAGACACTCCCAAGAAGCTTCTAAGCAGGGGCAGAAGGTGCCATGTGTCTCTAGTGGTTGCTGCGGAAGCTAACAAGTGTCAGCTTCTGCGTAAGTTTCTTTTTTGTATCCCGCGATGCTAAGTGAAGATGGTGGTGGGTCCCAGTGAGTGTCTCATGTGTCGCGGGTGATGACAAATGTCACCTTCCATGTAAGTTTCAAAGCAGCCCCTTAAAGTTTTTGAATAGCATGGAACCCACCAGGTGTCTGCTTCCGTTGAGGTTTCAAGGTAGACTCTTTTGTGTTTCGAGAGGAGCGCGGAGTTCAACAAGTGTCGACACCCACGTGAGTTTCAGAAAGGGTCTCAAAGATTTCATGTGTTTCTCAAGAGTGGCACAGAAAGTGACATGTGCCAGCTTCCGCAAAAGTTTCACGGAGGGTCCTAATGTTTCATGAGAAGGCCACGGAGCTTGACAAGTGTTAGCCTCCACAGACTTGCCCCTGTTTCTCTCTTATGAAGGCTGCTGCGACAGTTTATGGGCCCCATTTTCAAAGTGCCTCTAGTTTTAAATGTTGCGGGTTGCAACAATTGTCACTCGCGAGGGCCACTCAGGACACGACACAGTTTTAATAGATGTTGCGGAGCCCGACACGTGGCTGCCTCTGCATAAGTTTCAAAGAATGGGTCTTTATGTTTTAGAGACACTGCGGTTGCCGCCATGTGTCCCTTTCTCAAAGGTAAAATGGAAGGAGTGATGGGCCATCGATAGAAACTGCAAGTGTCTACGTGGCACAATATCATTGGCTGGTGACTTTTTAATGTTTTTGGCACCATTGATCACAGTGATGGGAGGGTTTTTGATCGACGGCCAGGTTTTAATCTTGCAGCGATGGGTTTTTCCCACGTTTGCAACTATTTTTGGTAGGAAACTCCGAGGAAACTTGTTGTGGCTATGTTCCAGAGGCTGCAAGCAGATGAAACATTAATGGCATATCGTGCAGGGAGGCATGGGTCCAAACAACAACTCAACCACCTGATTGATGAGGGAATGTCCCTGAGCAGCGGCACATCTCCCAATCTCACCTGTTCCTTCCTCTTGGTCCCTCTGCCACATTCAATTCTGAGTGCCATTTTTTTGATACTATGTACCTAGCAGGATTTTTGGCCTCCCTTGTAATTAATTTGCTGAGTACATAGTTTTGCTATAAAAGGCAGACTATGTGACTGTGTTAAGGTTGTTGAAAGTTGGACATTTTTGGCTCTGTAATAAGATACAACTAGTTTTGGTTTGCTCTGTGCAGGAATCCTTGTGAGTTTATGCATCTCCTGTTGTATGTTTCTGGCATGAATCTACTGATTTCATGATTAATCTTATATGAGTAATGTTGTTTTGCATGTGTTTTGTTAATTCTGTCTCCAGTGTTGCATGTGTCCTTCTTTTGAGTCTAGATATCTAAGGGGTGTCTAGTTTTCTAGAATACAGAATTCCTGTATTGAATGCTTGATCTTTTAACTTTTGCTCAAGGGGTAGATTAAATTGTTTTCAGATTGAATATTGGGAAGGGTATACTGCAATAGGGATGCCATAAGTATAGATAGCTTAACACTCTATATTGGGAGATATTTGTAAGGCAGATATCACATAAATCCCCTTGAAATCTAGTTTTAGTTGTTCATGCTGACCATTCACATGTGTATGGCTACTGACTCCAAGCCCTGGATAGGCACCAATCTAGTTCTGTGTTGAGGTTATACACTAGGTCCAGCTCTGCATCCAAGCACAAAATCAAAATCAAACTCCAAAACAACCATTAGGATAGTAGAATTAGTTTTAGGATCCCAAGTCCTCTGTCTACAACTGAAAATAGGCCCAAAGCTAGCCCCTTTGCTCTTATCTTGCAGTTTTGGTCTACTTACAGGAGGACTTATCTTCTTCATGTCAGCATCCCAGCCTTTGTATGCATATTCCCATGGATGTTGAGTAGGGAATACCCCCCTAGGTTTTGCAGAGCCTGAAGAAGAAGAGGAGATAAAAATAGATTCTATCTCCTATACTGTTGGCCCCTGGCCCAGAGATCCTGTTGATCATTGATGGCTACCTTATAGGGAAATCTGGAAGTAAGCATCCAGTCTGGGAAAAAACCAACAGGTGGCTCATGGGAGATACTTTATTCAGTGGACAATTAGAATGGACAAGAGAGGAGACTCCGGTATGGATTGATCACTTCACAGCCACTGTGAGTGTGAGGAAATTCTACTATCCATAAGAGTGGTTAGGTTCCTAGTCCTGGGACCACTTTTTTGGTAATTGCTGTGTTGGGGACCGGGGTGGTAGGGTGGAAATCTTTTGACCTGGTGGCTGGTGTTGTGTGTTTTTGGAGCCTGGGCTAATTTTGGCAATTTTCTTAGCACTATATTTATTTTTTGGCACAATGAGTGCTCTTGTATTAATCTGCGAACAACCCTCTAGGCTCGAACCGAATGTAAATATTTTTGTATTAATATAATTTCCCGCACATGGTGTGGTTTACTAATCAAAAAATGTGTTCTATCCTTGTTTTTTGCTAAATAAGTGCTACTAGTGAGGGTAGCTCCCTTTCTATTATATCTTCAAATAAACAAAAACCTGCTTAATAGCAGCAGAAGTATACATCATGGCCATTGGCTTTCAAGTGTGCCAGAGCACACAAAGACCATCAACCAGTTCAATTTCCCTTTCAACTTGGGCAGGGGCTCAAAGATTGCCATATTGGCTTACAAAGAAGGAAAAAGTTTCCATATTGTTCTTCTCAATGCCTTCTTGATAGAGCGTCAGTACCTATGCTGAAACTATTGGTGTTTTCTTCTTTTTGTTCACAACACCTGCTTCAAAGATCCCCCAAATCCATCCACTCGTGGGGCATTTATTGAATGTTTGAAATGGATGTGTATGCAGCGTCCTTCATATCCTCGTTCATGAGGATGTTTTCCATGATCTTGTCACGGGCTTTCCTACCCAAGATGAGGACACAACTAGAAAGGAATTCCTCATAGAGGAATCCATCATACACGTGGCCAGTAAGGAAATTTCTCTCACCAATAACCTTCAGGATTACCTCTGCCACATAGTCTTCTTCAGCGTTGAACAAGCATTTTATTTTCTCCACTTTGGATTCGTCTAGAGGGTCCCCTTAGTTTCTGTGGTCTCCTTGGTCATCACCTTCCTGCTCTCAATCATCATTTCTCTCTGAGTCCTCTAAGCTTCCCAAACTTGGCATGTTTATACATTGACAAATGTATTCACAATCAATCTCCATTTCTTAGAATGATGGTTCATGATCCATCTGTGCCTCTTTAAAGACTGGGAGAATCCATTAAGTACATCGTCACTCCACTTCGAAGGACTAGGAAAATCCTGTGAATCTTGAAGCTTTGTCCCAAGCGGCTTCACCACTATCAATGCAGAGGCAAGTCCGGCCAAGGGTCACATGATCTTTCCATTATAGTGTCCTCCTCCTGTCTGCAAGCCCGGTTCACCAAGAAGTCCACCACTGACTTACTTTCTTGGTAAATGTGGGCTAAGGTTACATTGCCTAGTTCAGCCAGATAATCCTAGATTGCCTCTACCATGTATTTTAGTTTCCAATTATGTATGTGCCTTGAGGTTATGGCATTGATACATATTAATGAGTCTCCTATGTCAAGATCCAATAGGTGGTACTCTTTACAGAGGCGAAGCCCATAGAGTAGTGTTGAGAATTCAGCCTCATTATTAGTGCCAATGGGGAGTTTCTTTGATAGTGCCAATATGATTTCCCATGCTCATATTTGATGATGACTCCTACCCAAGAGATCCTCAAGTTGCCCTTCGTCATGCCGTCAAAGTTTAGTTTTAGTCTACCTTTAGGCAAAGCAACCCATTTAGTGAGAGCTCATTTCTTAGTCTTTTCTTTTGCTTCGTTTGGACCATGGGTTTGAGCAGGGATCATGAGATTTGGCCACTTCTTCATGATGTCCCCATCCCATCCAGCAAATGGTGTCGAGGAAGACTCTATCAACCTAGCATTTACAATTTCATAGATGCCAGCTTCTAGTTTCTTTATTACTTCGTTGATTTTTGAGGTCTTATCTTTGAAGATCCTATTGTTTCTCTCACACTAGATGTGCCATATTAGAAGAGATGGGACAGCTAGACAAAGGCCTTTTCACATCAATTTAGGACCTTTTAGCCAACCCTTGAAGGCATTCTCGATGTTGTCTAGGAGAGCACTACTCCAACCTAATTTTTCCCACAGCCAATCCTAGCATTGTGAAGCAAATGGGCAAGTTAGGAGTAGGTGATCAATTTTTACTTCAGCTGCATTACACATTACACTTCATGATGGATCTTCTATACCCAATTCTTTTATCCTTTCTCCAGTTAGGATTCATTTATGAATTGTAGTCCAGGAGAATGCACCAGCTTTTAGTAAGGTCCATTTACTCCAGCATAGATCAGAAGGCCAATCAGAGACTGTTTGTGGGTTCTACATGGCATATATGAACCTAATTGCATAGCGTCTAGATTTGGCTCCAACCCAAATGATTTCATCTTCCTTCTTGGATAAGACAATTTTCCTTGCCAGGAGAGCTTCCTTGAGATTTTGTTTCACTTCACTATTGAGTGGAAGGCTCGAAAAAAGATCCAAATCCTAGTCCGAATCTTTTATGTAACATGTGGCTTTCCTTCCATGGATCTTTGATATGTCTCTCTAGTATTCAGCTAGGCCTGGGATCTTAACTAATGGAGGGAGGCCGTTAATTGAATCCTCCCATAAATTCACTTGGTTGCCATTGTGAATAATCCATGAGACATGATATGTTATTAGCCAGTGACACTGTTGCATGAAGTTCTAGATGTGTGATCCTCTAGGAGGGTTGGGAGTTGTTAAGATCTGGATTGGGTAGTCAGAATCTAGGTACTTCTTCCTTAAGATTTGGCACCACCTTGCTTCAACATCTTTATACATTGTCCAAATCAACTTGGCCCCCAGAGCTATATTTTGCTTCTCTATGTTCTGAATTCTAGTACCACCTTCTGATTTTCTTTTTCAGGCTGATTGCTAGCCAATTAATGGGATCCTCTTTATCTCATTGGCCCCTTCCCATACGAAAATTTTAAGGACTCCCTCGATCAGGCTGTAAGCTTTCATGGTTGCCTGATTGCTGCTTAGTTGATAGATGGGAATCGTCAAGAGGACTGCTTTGATCATTTGTATTTTTTCTAAGAGTTTAACCCATCGACCCTACCAAGTGGTGGCCTTTGATCGATATTTTTGTATGGTTTCTTCCCATAGGGATGTGTGCATTACACCTTTGAAGAGTGGGACACCTAGGTACTTGCTTGGGACTTCTGCTTTCTTGAACCAAAGGGTAGCTAGGATCTGTCTCTGCATTTGCTTATAGGTGTTAAAAAAATGCTAGATTTTTCATGGTTAATTACCTGGCTAGAGACATCCGCATATTGTTGTAGTAGTGTGGAGATTTCCTTTGCTTCTTCTATTCATGAAGAGGCAAAGAGGAGAGTGTCATCGGTGAACTATTGGTGAGTGACCATGGGAAAGTTATATGTAATCTGAAGTCCCTTCCATCGCACGATACTTGCTAGATTTTGAATTCCCCTCCCCAAGGTCTCTACCATAATGACAAAGAAGAAAGGTGACATAGGATCACCTTGTCTGAGGCCTTTTGTGGGCTCAAAGAAACCACATGGGCTTCCATTAACCAGTACCAAGTAATGGACCATGGATAAGCATTGGAATGTCCATTCTATCCATCACCTGTCTAATCCAAAATTTTCCATGATTTTGAGTAGAAATCTCCAGTTGACCCAGTTGTAGGCTTTGTTCACATCTGAATTCATAATCATGCTGCTTTGATTGCTTGTTGTGATAGAGTGCAACATTTCATGCACTGATATGATACTATCCACTATGTTTCTTCCAGGAGTGAATCCACTTTGTTCCTCGGAGATGATGAATGGGAGGATGCATTTTAGCCTATTCGCCATGACCTTTGCTACCATTTTATAAATAGTGTTGCATAGGGATATGGGCCAGAAGTCCTTGAAGGAGGTTGCTTATGGTTTTTTTAGAATTAGATCTATGAATTTGTTGTTGATTTCATTGATCATCTTCCTCAATTTCCTCAAGTCTTCAACAACTTTCCAAATGTCAATTTCCAAAATGTCCCAAAACTCCTGGTAGAACCTTGCTAGAAAGCTGTCAGGACCCAGGGCTTTGTCAGGTGCCATCTGGAAGACTGTTGCCTTTAGTTCTTCCTTTGAGATGGGGCCAAGAAGCATATCATTTTGTTCTTTAGTGACTATGGATGGGATGAGCTCCAGAAAAGGTTTTTACTTCTGCACCATGGTAGCCTCTTTATCAGCCAGTAACTTTTGGAAGAACTTAACCACCTCTTCTTGGATGAGCTCTGCTTCCACTAACTCAATGCCCTCCTTAGTTGTGATAATGGAAATATGATTGTGATTTCTCCTTTGTCTTGTTGAGTTATGAAAATATTTAGTGTTTAGATCGCCTTCCTTGAGCCAAGTTTCCCTAGACTTGGATCTCCAATAGGTCTCTCCTCTCTGGCCATAAGATCTTTGTGTATCTTCATAAGCTTCTTCTCCTTTTGAAATTTGATGTCAGTCGTACCATTTTTCAATACGGCTTGATTCAGTTCTTCTAGCTCGAGTTCAATTCACTCCTTGAAAATATTCTTAAAGGTTCCTTCATTCCAAATTTTCAAATGCTCCTTCAGAGCTATTAGTTTTTTTGCTATGATGAACATCTTCGAGCCTTTCTACACCCTTGTATTTGTCCACCATAGGTTTATCTGATCTTTGAGTGATTTGTCTCTTAGCCACATCTTTTCAAACTTGAAAGGGCATCTTGGTGGATGTGTGTACTCTTTAAGAGTAAGCACAACTAGAAAATGGTTAGAACCTGAGACAGGTAGAATGTGTGAATCAATTGTTATTGATATGAGAAACCAATTTGAGGAAACCAAGAACCTGTCGAGCCTTTCCTCTATATTGGTGAACTCTTTCTGTCTATTGGTCCACGTGAATTCCCCATTCTTGGGTGCAATGTCAACAAGGTCACAGGACTCCACAAAGTGTTGGAAGTCCTTCTAGCTTTGGCTTATGTGACACAATCCTCCTCTTTTTTCCATGATTGATAGGATAGTGTTAAAATTGCCTCCCAGCACCAAAAGATCATTCCTATGGTTCTCAATCAGGGCTGAAATGGAATTCCAGACTTCTAACTTCTCAGGAGTTTTAATAGGTCCATAGACATTCCATAACACAATTGCAAATGTGATTGTAGGGCCTCTATGGTCATTATCTTCCAATTGCTTGTTTCTAACATGAGTTTGACATCCACTATCCATGGATTCCAAAGAACACAAAGGCCTCCTAAAGCACCAGAGGAAGGATTCGAGAGGCCTTCCCATCCTTTGCAAGATCTGCATAGCAAGTTCCCGTCCTCCATGGACATTTTAGTTTCTTGGAGGATAACAATGTCCGCTCCCATGGTCTGGAGGTGATGCTTTAGTAAGCATCGCTTGTCAAGGGCATCGAGACCCTTGACATTCTAGGTTAGTATTATAATTATTTTTTGATGATTAATTACTTTCTACATTATTATTGGTGTGTTTAATTTATTCTATTAATTATTATTCAATTAACATATGAAGTTGTAGAATTGTGTTTCCATCATATTTTTGTTATTACTTTTGGATGATTAATTACTCCCTACATTATAATTGATGTGTGTGCTTTATTTTGTTAACTATTGAATTTAATCTTCAAGGATAATATATTTAATCTTGGTGTATTGCTTCTTTTGTTTTCAACATTTGTTTTAGTTGTTGCTACCTCTTTTCTCTAGCCAAGGTTAGATTAATCCATTTAACAAGGAACTGACCTTTAGAATCTATTATTATCATATATTTATTATATAATTATTATAATTATTATCAGATAATAAAATAAAATATGATAAAGCTAATAAGGTTTAGAATAAGGTTTTAAATTTTAATCTAATAAGGTTTAGAATAAGTTATCCCCTCCAAGCCTCTGACATGTGGCATTCCAATGTCCCGCCATAGGTACTTTCCTAACATGTGGCATTTTATCATAATTTTATCAGATGGATGGTGTTGATGTTCCCAACTGATGGTCTGAGTTTCCCTAAAAAGTTCACATCTTTTATGCTCAGGATTCTTAGGTCAGTGGCCAAAGAATAGGAGACAATTGCTTGTTCTACTCTGCACTTCAGGATTTGCTAAACCTAGGGGGGTGTTCCCTTAATTCAATATCAATATGACAAACCTTTAATTCAACTAGATATTGAAACTTAAAGCATATATGTTCTCTTGGATGTAGTCCAAAATTGTATAATTGTTTCAAAGTTGGCTAGCTTTGGACATTACTTCATTAATTGGCTTGGAGAACATAGAACTAAACCCTACTCCTAAAAATTGATAAGTTGATTTGTTCTTCTTTTTTTATGTATGTGATTGTTTGATTATGGGTGATTTGTGAAAATAAGCCCAACTCTAATCGGTGTCAATCCTAGGGTTTGGAGTCAATTCCCTGCATACAGATTACTTCTCATAAACAAAACAAACATCTAGATTCAGAGGATTTAGTGTGTTCTTGTCTTATAGATAACAATCCAATAATAGGTATTTCCAACAACTCTTCTTATAAATGTCCCTATTGGAAAACACATCTCCCCATATCTAAATCAAAGTATTTTAATCTATTCCTTGAATAGAAGCAATAAACTAGATATGCAATATAGCAAATGTATATTCAAGAACTCAGAAACCCTTAGTATC
This sequence comes from Cunninghamia lanceolata, assembly GCA_027924645.1. NCBI lineage: Eukaryota > Viridiplantae > Streptophyta > Pinopsida > Cupressales > Cupressaceae > Cunninghamia > Cunninghamia lanceolata. The sequence continues at coordinate 3,553,294 of BSBN01000853.1, read as the reverse complement.
CTCATTCAAAAGAGAAATGCAAACAACATAGGAGACAATTGATGGAAACACATGTTCAAAGGCATTTTTCATATATTGCAATCTGAAACTGATAAAATGTTTATAGAGAAAGTACATTCAACATGCAAGAAATTGAAACTTACTACTCAGAATATGGACAACTTCTTAGAAATTTCTCTATATTTCATGATCAAAGTTTGCCAAATCTTCCAATCTCTTTACAAAGTGGAACAACATGTTCTTTTATAGACACAAGAACATGTTGCCCTAAAAATCATTACCAACTACCGGTTACAAATCTTACACTACAAGCCACCACCATAGGCATTGGGAAGCTAATTCAAATTACATATGAAAGAGAAAAAGACAAAATACAATTCAACTTGGAGATGCCAAAAAATTGTTAGAAGTGTTTTATCCCAATGATGAAGAAGACATATCACATGATTGGATCTTTGTTCATCCTGGACACATTTATCCATACTTCTCCACCCAAGCTACACATGCTTTCTCCAATGGCCATTGGAAAGGAATCAATTTTGCTATTTTTTCATTATGCCCTGCATATCTAGCATCCAATAAGATTTTTGACTCCTTACAGAATATCTCAAAATTCAACTCTAATGCATGTAGCTTATCAAGTGTAGAACTTAAAATTTTCATATTTGGATCACCATCTACACAACTTGAAGATAGGAGCTGGCCGGCTATATCTTTAAAATCAGCCTTCCATTTGTCCAAACTCTTTATTTGTCCATCATTTTCTGATATGCTTGGCATAATATTTTTATCTATCTTCTCAATTGATTGTCTTTTCCCCTTTAAAACTTTATCCAATTTTAGTTGGAAAGCCACTACCTCTTCTAACAAAAGCAACATGTCAAGGGTTAATTTTATTTATGTTGGAGCATTAGGGGCAAACCTTAAACATATATGAATTTCCCTTATTTCTCCAATTCTAGGTTGCCATACCCTAATCACGTCCTTCAAGCTTTCCTTATCCTTCTCATCTTTGTCTTGGGTTGTCCTCAAACCTAAATAAGATTTCCATGTATCATCAACCCTGGCCGTAATCTTGGATAACCTATGGTTAATCAAATTTGTAACCATTTCCTTAATAGTGGTCTTCTTCTCATCTTTCAAACTTTTTACTTCTTCCTTCAACTCTTTAATCTCTGAGAGCAATGTCTCTATGTCTGTTGCGAAAGCTTCTATAGCATCCACAAGGATTGAAACATTTTGAATTGAAGTACCTAGGGATAACAACATTTGCCCCTTGTACTTATTCAAGTCTGCCATTGCCTGTCCATATTTCAATAAAAGCTCATCATAGTCCTTCTGCAGTTTATTGGTGTCAGCCTCAGCAAATTGAGTTGTGTGAACATTCAAGCTTGCAACTTGAGGAGCTGGAGTATTTGATACTCTTTTTATTATCACATCTCTATTAATTCACCTAAACCCATCCTTGGCTTTTTATTGTTTGGGGTCAATGCCCATATTGCCAAGGTCTCAAATTCAGGATTGAACCTTGCACTAGAGAGTGCTTTATCTACCTAATCATCAGAGATATTTGTGCCCATCCTTGTGATAATATCAAATGCAATTGCATTTTCCAAAGTCCAATGAGGAAGTAATAATAGACCACTCTTTTCCACCAAATCTCTCCCTTCATCAAGGGTCATGTTGTTGATATCTTGGCTCAATTCATTGAGTACCCTCTGTGTTATTTCTTCATACTTCTTAGGATCAGCTCCTCTTTTTGCTTCTTCCACTTTCTTTTGAAATTCTTCATTTCTCACTTTCAACACACACCCCTTAAATTCAAGGGTATTTACAAAGGCATCATCTTCTACAAATTGTGCACAAGCAAGCACTCTGATGTCCTTTGTATCTACCTGGTCAATAGAAAGTGACCTTGCCAACCTGTTATCAAGAGAGGCATAAAGCCTTATTCTCTTAGGTGAATTCACCTGTTCAGAAATTTCTTGTTCTTGTTCATTAATTTCCTCCTCCAAGTCCACAAACTCTATTTCTTCTTCATGCTCCAAGTTAATGATTTTCAATTTTTTGGCCAGAGGTGAATTGGGAGACTCATTTCTTCTGCTATATGGCTTGACTCTACTCCTTGGATCATATGTAGGTTTCTCTTCACCTGTAGGGGCACTTTTAATCAGAGTCTCTGTATTGGCAAGAATTTTCTAAATCCTTATTATTGGGTCATTTTCCTCTGCAAAAGCCCTAGGATATGCAGAATTCAATTTTTTTCTCATTCTTTCCCATTCCATCACTGCTCTCCACTTTTTCCTTAATAAATGAATTTCCTCCATGGTAGCATAGTTTCTCACTACATCCTCATCATACAGGACCTGATGGGTGAATTGTGGCCTTTTGACATTAAGTCTCACCCTATTGATGAAACCTTCTGGATCAAATACCCTTGGGTCTTAGAACCCCATCTTGTAACCTTCCAAAACTGAATCAATTTGATCTAGAGCATCTTTATTTGTAGCCCAGAAGTCACAAAACTTGGTGGTAATAGGGAAAAATGACCCTTTCTTCTACAATCTCAAGTGTTCTTTATCTGATTCATTCTATTGCCAGATAATTTCCAAATATGCAATCCTCCTTGGTACATACTTTGGCAGTATATGTGGGGAAACCTTGCTCCCATAAACTCTAATGCAAGCAGTGCGGGTGTGCAGGAACTAATCTCCCTAATTATGTTGAATTCCTAGTTTAGGGGTTCTATCCAATGGCCTCAGAAAATCTAATACATCCTTGGAACCCTTTCAACTTTAGGCTCCATAAACTTTAGAAGCCTTCTCACAAAATGTTCTTAAAAAATCACATAGTCTAAAATTTCACAGTGCATATCTAACAAATGAGTCCATAATTGGATAGGGAGAAGAGTACCATCCTGTTCTAATTCTTCGACATGCAAAGCCTAATGCCACATCCCTGTTCCAGCATATAAAAACATATGGCACATAATTTAATATCATTTAAATTCCACATTTGTCATCTACAACATACAGATTGTTCTTAATCTTTAATAATTTCTCATGCATCTTGTCTACTATATATGTTGCATAATCAAATGCTTCAATAGTTGAAATATCTTGTACATTTGCAGCTAAGATCATCATAGGAACTAGGATCTTATCCAATGCATCTCTTCCTAGTACATGGCATAGAGTGTCGTAAGTCTTTACAAAGTAATGCATGAATTATGAAACATCAAAAGGTTCTTCTTCACTATCTGATATTCTAATTAACTTTCCATTAATTCCCCTTGCTCTGTGCTTAGGCAACTTGAATACTTTGTATGCATGTTGAGCTCTTTTGTATTCATCTTTTAGGATGTTGAAATCAATCTTTTTGTTTGCAGCAAGGTTGAGGCCAAATACCTTTGTGATGATTGCCTTTGTTGTACTAATCATGACTTCATTATTCCCTGCCCTAACAGTCCTAGAAGTAGGATCATATCTCTATGCAATAGCTCTTACCAGGTTAGGATTTACAAATACATTAGGGCACATCAACTTTGCCACATCCACATTCCAGACATTACAAATAGGGGCTTTATACTCCTTCCCATCATGCCAGTGCTTAAATAGAGTCCACCCATGCATAAGCAATTTAGCATCCCAGGACCCAAAACACAAATCTAACAGTATATCATTAGGCCCACCTGGACAGTATGTATTCACTGGCCTTCTTGAAGACCCAGGCAATTGTTTCATTAAATCCTCATCTAGACTCCTCTTAGAAGTCGTAGGCTGACTTGTTTGACTCATTTTTTGAAATAACACTTCCCCATACTAGGGTTTTCTCTTCTAAGAATGTTTAAAATATCCACTATCGGGCAGCAATTCACCCTCAAATAGACACAATAGGCAAGAATAAATTAAAGGTTTTAGTTGTAGAATCTTGAAATCACAATATTTTCTCGTCCAATTGCTCACTACATAGAAATCCTCTTCATGTTTATGAAAACACTGTGAAAACCCCTTACCTTCAAGTTTAATTGAGCTTACAAATCAGGGCTCAGTGCATAAATGCACGTCTTTTCAGCCATCATTGCGAATTCGTGATATGTCTACACAAAAAAATTAAATTCCAACCGTTGATGTAAAATTCATATTGTGAGATCGACGGTCATGAATCAACTACCAAATTTGGAAATCTAGGCCTTTATGTGAAAAGCAACTGGCCCAGTGGCCAATCAAATTACTCCATCTCAGATGTGCCTTCTTGCTAACTTTTCAACTTTTTTTTTCCTACATGGCTATGTGGCATCATTTCACAATAGTGCAGTAGAAAATAGATCACCTCTTTTTGGCTCTATGGGTGCGCACTAAGGCTTCCACATGGACATCCATTATGCAAACCTTATTCTTCTTTCTAGGAGTTAGCTAGGTGTCAAAATCTTGTAGTAGCATGGAGAATCTTCCCCACAGACAAGATTCTTCTGCAAGGATGCACTACCATCGGATCTTCAATATTTACAACCCCACTACTTCACTCGATCCTTTGACACCTGGCACCATATCCTTCATTGAACTGAATCATCAATATTATGGATATAGGCCACGATGTCCTTGACACCTGTCTTTACCTCGCAACCCCATGATGTAAACATGATGTCACCTTCAGCATTGTGCGGGCTTGCGATATCCTGCCAAGTGGCACTTTCAGGCCCTTACAAGGATATAAGACTAAGACTTTATAGTGCATATGACTTGATGGGCTAGAACAAGTAACTTAAGACCTAGGGACTAGTTAACTCATGACATAAAAGACATAAGGTTATAACTTAGCTAACTGGGAACCTAGGCTAGACGGTCAACAGTAAAATAGAACATAAAGTAAACTCTTGACTATAAGACTTAGGATTAAAAGGAAAATAAGTAAAACACTTGCATGAATGTTTCGATGCCAGGTGGATAGTTGTAGTTGAATTCTAGAATGAAATGTCTGAAGCGCTAGACTGGTGAACTCATACCTTTGGAATCAATCTAGAGCCGTTAGATTTACAAAGATCAACGGATGAATAATTATTATATATATATTAATATAATATAATATAATTATTAAATAATATATTATAATAATATATCTAACCTTAAACCTATATTATAATATTTTATATAATATTAATAATAATTATTTTTTTTAAACAAAAGTGGCAAGCCACTATAATTATATTAGATTAAAATAAAATTTACATATCCTTGGTTCGATGAGCATACCAGTAGGAAAGAACCAGGGGAAGAAAACCTCTGGTTATAGCTCAAATTTACAAAAAATATACAAAATACTCCATTAGAGGAACAAGAGCAAGTTTACACAAAATTTCATCAAATTACATCGCTGGTGCTATGAAAGATAGCTTACAATTCTGAGGCTAACCAGAAAAAAACTATAAAAACTATTAAGATAAACAAACCAAAATTAACCCTGAAGACCCTTCAAGGATTCACTGCAGCATTGAGATCCTGGATAAGATAATTAGGTTCCAAAATAGCATTCTCCTCAATAGGTGAGCCCGGAGGAGGAGGAAGAAGAGGTTGAAACTGCAACAGAAACAACAAAGATTAAAACTTTTCATCCACACGGTTAGCAAAATTCTCACCAATCTCCTTTCCATGAGCATGAATTGAGATATACAAGAAATCTTCATTTTCATTTAGCAGGGAAGAACAAACAGCATTGAAGACACAATTGTGAGCAGGGGAATGGAGAATTTGGCACTTAGTGAAAAGCTCACCAATTAAAGCCTCCAAACTGAAGAGATCATAATTCTAGAAAGCTTCATTAATGCTATTAGTAGAAAAGAGAAAATGATGCACATACTTATCAATGAGTTGCCTAACCAAATTCACATCCTGAAATAAATCCATAGCATTAGAAGAAAAAGCCATAAAAATTTGAGAAGGATATAAAACCTGAACATAGCCCTCAAGGATATCACTTCCCACAACATCTATAATAGCCTCATCTACCTCCAGAATATCTATTGCAAAGATAAATCGTAAGCCATCCAAATTAACAGAACCAATAAAAGCAGTTTCCCACTTCAAAACTAGGAAAAACAACTTGCGATTAAGTTGGATTTCCATATCTCATCCACACAAAACAAAAGAACTTAAACAAATAAGATAGATAAACATGTTAGCACTCACAAATATATAGCCAAAATAAATCAAAAACAATGATTAGATAACACCAGTTCCCATGAGGGATATAAATGATAATTGTTGCAAACCATTACAGAAGGAATGGAAGGACAAAGATGCTTACAGAGGAGATGATCATAAGGACGGCTGATCTCAGATGCCAAATAGCTAAAACATGTGAAAACAAGAGCAATATAGATTACCTAACATAATAAATCCACATAAGAAAAACCACACAAGTGACAGTTAATCCACACACCCAAGAGAATCATTCCAGGCAATTTCCTCCAAACAAGGATAATTGCCAAAGAAATCCACTCCAAAGGTGACTAAAGGGGAGCCCAAATCAAAACCCAAATTAGCTAAGGCATCAACAAGCTTATTACCTTCTCTAAGAGTATGGGATACAAGATAAATCTCAAAAGTTTCTAAAATATTCCATGCCTCTTGTAAAAGGTAATCAAGCTTCCTGTTGGTTTTTCTTCTGAATCAGCATTAGGGTTTGCCAGTTCTAATGCACAGGCAGATTCAGCCAACTGAATACAGGAGGTTGCGTGAGCTGCTCCCCTTCACTTCTAGTTCTTCCGCACCAAGGGGGGTTTCCCTACTTGATAAAAGTATAACCTTGACTAGCTCAATGATAGAGAGATATAACTTGATAGCAGCAGGCAAAATACTCTCATGTATGGACCAAGATTTGTGTAACAAATTACAAGGCTGGCAACATTCTTGGACATAATGTCTGGTTAGGTATGAGATCATGCAAAGGTTCCTAATCCTAATCCTACAACTAACAGATGGAAGGATGAGATGGTTTGAAATGGTGTTTGGAGTTATGGGACTTTCCTAGACCCATTGAACAGACAGATTCCCAAACCAGTGCCTTATCTGGGCAGCAGAGTCATATCTAAAACTGTAAATGTCTTCCCATGACAACATAAATTCATATCCAGAGGACCTAAGAATAATGCTACTGCCTAACAGCAACATGTCCAAGAAAGAGTATCATTAATGATCATACTTAACAGATCCTATGATGCAATCCATTTCCTTTTGTATCTGATCAAAAGCCTATTTAACCACTCCTTGAGTAGACGCAATAAATCAGACACACAGTATGCACATACTGAAAAAATTGGAAGCCCTTGACAACCTTGTTTGAAAGGAAAACAAATGACATACGGGAGACAATCAGAAACAATACACACACAGGTGTTTTTCATTTAAAATCAATCTGCATAGAAGGCCATCACAGAGAAAATCATCATTTACAAGCCAAGATAGATTAGTACACCAGACTAAGGACCGAGTCTGTAGCAAAAAATGCCTTTCAAAATGTGAACACCTTATGTTCAGAGTCAGAGCAGAAAGCCCAAAAACATCCAACAACTAAAAAGTAACACAGCCAAAACCATTTATACAGAACCGTGTACATTCAGCAATTAATTACATGGCTAGAAGTCAAAAATTCACCAGATACATTCCTTCCATTTGAAAATGGCCTTCACAGATTAAATACGACAGACAGGGGGAATCTCGAGCTTTGCGCCGCCATCTGAAAGTCTTCATCCACGATCAGGCAGCTTCACCATTTGTACCGTCGCCCATACCCCTGCACGACCGTCATTGATGGCTCAACCACCCGCACTTCACTTGGAAACTGTCGCAACCTTCAAACGGTAGCCTCCCGCCAAAATGTGCTTCACTGAAAGTTCAAAACTGTAGGAAGAAAAATCCCACATTGGTGCCGCGGAGACAACTTTATCATTTTAAAAACATGGCCGCATGGATACTAAGTGTCGAGCGTTTTGCCGCGCTCGACACATGACCCTTCACCCACAACCCATCGCCATGACATACATTATCGGCCTACCCGACAGATCTCCTGCCGACCACAGTGGTCTCGCTGATCGCAACATCTCCACAAGTCACCAACATCCCCATCGGCCAGAGGAGAACCATCGGCCAGCTCCACAAAACTTACCCCGACCTCACTAGTCTCTCCGATCACACACATCCTCTGTCAGCGAGACCCTCAACTGTCGGCCAAGCAGAAACATCCTCTGCCGATGATACCATTCACACCGATGACCACTCCATGTTCCCCTCTCGGTGTGACCTACGCCGATGACACCCTCGTCGGCCAAACACTTTCCATCGGTGGACCCTCCAACGGCCAGCCCGACAGCCAAAGTCTTCCCGATGCTCACCTTCGCATCCCTCCATCGGCGAGACCTACGCCGATGACATCACATCGGCCAAGCCTCCTCACATCGGCAGATCGAAACAATGCTAACCCGATACACCAAATCTTGCCGATGAACACTTGACTTACCCCCATCAGCATGACCAACACCGTTGGCGGAACCACAATATCCTTTGCCGATAGGCAATAGTCTTGGCGATATACAAGAACACACCATGCTATTGATACGATCGCCAAGACACAAGTAAACTTATGCCGATGGACAAAACATGATGACCCCTTCCTCAAGAAAGATGATGTGGATGCTGCAAAACACTGAAGGGGTGCCAACACTTAAATTTTTTTGGATTTTAGGGAAGGTGCCTGCATGAAAAATTGCTAAATCAACTGACAGTCAATTCAGGCACCAACAGTGGCTCTGTCTGAGGATGCATGCCTCTTGCAGGCATGGCAAGAACCACAGAACTCTGGGATGCAGACCAGTCCCCTATCCATTGGGCACAGAGTCATGAAGTTACAATGATCTGCATCACCAAACACTCTTGATGGCCTAAGGCCACCAAGAAAGGGAAAACCAATACTTCCCCTTGTCAAACACCTTGTTCTCATCTGCATACACTGGGTCAAGCCTAAGAGTACTGCCATGCTCTGACCACAAACAAACCTGGTTATTTGCATATTCAACCTTCTGACTCAGTTTGTCACTATCACCCTTATGTAAACAACCCTCAGCATCAGGCAACAAATGGATGCAGGATGTATCAAGCAATGCATACTCAAATGGAATATAACATTTGTCATCACTATGCATTACAAAATGATTTCCTAGCTGGACTGAAAATTGGAAGCACTCGAAGTCCATCATACAGCTAGGAAAATCAGAGCTCATTTCATATGCTGGCCTCTCAAAAGAAAAGCTTTCAAATTCACAATTGTGCATATTATGCACACAACCAATAGCAGCACCAAACTGGAAAAGATCAGGCTCTAGCACCTCATTCAAATCAGGCACATTTTTACAGTCAATTACCTGATGTATGTTGTTTCCTCTTTCATCAGGATGAGAAACAGAATCCAAACCAAAAACAATGTCTAGATCCTCACCATACTCAAATAGATCCTCATCACCATATGTGTCAAAGATGGGTGATCCAGGTACATAAGCTTGATCATAATATGCCATTTGTTCATGGGCAGCAGAGCACACATCTTCATCACCAATGGATTCAATCTATGGAGGAGTATCAGCCTGTGTGTCATAAGCAAAACAGCCATCAAATGAAAAACAATCATGCTTTGAACTAGCACTTGTTTCAATCCCTGACTGCTCTTCATGATCTCCATGTGTTTGAAAGGTAGGCAATGGGTCACACATAGGACTGCTTCTCTGTTTGCTTATATCTTCTCTGTCTCGAGTACAATACTCACAATTGTCTCCACGGGTTCATTCCAAAAGTTGCTCATTACTGTCCACAACCTCGTTACTGTTTTCATGGTCATATGCCTCATCATTGCAATGGGAATCCTCACTAGTCCTTTCACTGGCATCCTCAACTGGTGAACAATCCAGTTGAGCAGTATTGTTAGCATTATGTTCAAATACAGCAGTCTCAACCTCTATGCTTTCATTTTCATTTTTATCTGCACATGATGCCATAATTATTTGGTCATTTGCAGCTTCACAACTATTTTTCACACCAAGGCCAGGGGACAGGGATTTCAGCAGGTGCACATTTCTGATTTTTTCTATTTTTTCTATGAACTTGTATGCCATCTGCATACTTGTCACCTTGAAATCCCTCAGTAATGCACTAGAGCCCTCCTCAAAAGCCTCAAAGAATATGCCAACACAGGCTGAAGTGTCAGGTCTGAAGACTTCTGGGATCTGTGAAAAGGCTACTGCAAACCTATGACTGAAATCAACACATGGCTCTTCATCTTGTTTTCTGATTCTCATCAATTCTGCAACAAGATCAGCAGGTTCTTTTGCAAATTCTTTTTTGAAAAAGTCAGTAAGCTCATCCCAACAGGCAAAGGATCTCTTTGGAAAGTTCAAATACCAGTCTTTTGCTTTTGCATCAAAGGACCTAACAAAAAACCTCATCCACATATCCTCATCTCTAAATGAATGTTTTCCCATGAACTCATGAAAATTTTGGATATGTGCATTCCCATCACACACACTGTGACCACTAAATCTAGGCATCTGACGGTATATCCTAGCAGGCATAGTTTCTACTTTATAATCAACCCATGACAAATCCAGTTGGTCATACAAAGGATCAAAAGGGCTGAGAAGAGGTTTAGCCTTCTGACTGGCAGACACAACAGGGTTATTGTTTTTTAACTGGGCCTGCTCAGCCTCTAAGAATATCAACCTATTTCTTATCTCTTCTATTCTTTTGTCCAACATTTCACCGCTGAGTATGGGATAATTCATACTTGGATTCATGAAATTTCTATTTTCAGACATCCCTCGCATTCCTAAGACCTGTAACCTCCCCTGGCATCTAACCTATGTAGCAAAATAGCAAATATAAAGGGGAAGGAACAAGGTACCTTTCTTATACAGATGCTGAAGTCTGAACAGCACATTTTCTGTCACAACACACATCAACTTTCATGTGCATTCAGGTCTTTTGCAGAGTCGCCACCTCTCCAGAGAGGACAAAATTTTATAGCAGCTGAAAGCTCAACACATATTTTTCTGAGTTCATACCACCAGCAGAGCATCATCATTCACATGAAAGACTCCCCAGCAGAGTCGCCATTTTGTTGGTGACTCAAATGGGTCACAAGATATATTACTGGAGATGATTAGATAGTACTTTTACTTCTCAATCCCCAGTAGAGTCGCCATTTTGTTGGTTTTTCTTCTGAATCAGCATTAGGGTTTGCCAGTTCTAATGCACAGGTAGATTTAGCCAACTGAATACAGGAGGTTGCGTGAGCTCCTCCCCTTCACTTCTGGTTCTGCCGCACCAAGGGGGGTTTCCCTACTTGATAAAAGTATAACCTTGACTAGCTCAATGACAGAGAGATATAACTTGATAGCAGTAGGCAGAATACTCTCATGTATGGACCAAGATTTGTGTAACAAATTACAAGGCTGGCAACATTCTTGGACATAATGTCTGGTTAGGTATGAGAGCATGCAGAGGTTCCTAATCCTAATCCTACAACTAACAGATGGAAGGATGAGATGGTTTGAAATGGTGTTTGGAGTTATGGGACTTTCCTAGACCCATTGAACAGACAGATTCCCAAACCAGTGCCTTATCTGGGCAGCAGAGTCATATCTAAAACTGTAAATGTCTCCCCATGACAACATAAATTCATATCCAGAGGACCTAAGAATAATGCTACTGCCTAACAGCAACATGTCCAAGAAAGAGTATCATTAATGATCATACTTAACAGATCCTATGATGCAATCTATTTCCCTTTGTATCTAATCAAAAGCCTATTTAACCACTCCTTGAGCAGACACAATAAATCAGACACACAGTATGCACATACTGAAAAACTTGGAAGCCCTTGACAACCTTGTTTGAAAGGAAAACAAATGACATACGAGAGACAATCAGAAACAATACACACATAGGTGTTTTTCATTTAAAATCAATCTGCATAGAAGGCCATCACAGAGAAAATCATCATTTACAAGCCAAGATAGATTAGTACACCAGACTAAGGACCGAGTCTGTAGCAAAAAATGCCTTTCAAAATGTGAACACCTTATGTTTAGAGTCAGAGCAGAAAGCCCAAAAACATCCAACAACTAAAAAGTAACACAGCCAAAACCATTTATACAGAACCGTGTACATTCAGCAATTAATTACATGGCTAGAAGTCAAAAATTTGCCAGATACATTCCTTCCATTTGAAAATGGCCTTCACAGATTAAATGCGACAGACAGGGGGAATCTCGAGCTTTGCGCCACCATCTGAAAGTCTTCATCCACGATCAGGTAGCTTCACCGTTTGTACCGTCGCCCACACCCCTGCACGACCGTCATTGATGGCTCAACCACCCGCACTTCACTTGGAAACTGTCGCAACCTTCAAATGGAAGCCTCCCGCCAAAATGTGCTTCACTGAAAGTTCAAAACTGTAGGAAGAAAAATCCCACATTGGTGCCGCGGAGACAACTTTATCATTTTAAAAACATGGCTGCATGGATACTAAGTGTCGAGCGTTTTGCCGCGCTCGACACACGACCCTTCGCCCACAGCCCATCGCCATGACATACATTATCGGCCTACCCGACAGATCTCCTGCCGACCACAGTGGTCTCGCCGATCGCAACATCTCCACAAGTCACCAACATCCCCATCGGCCAAAGGAGAACCATCGGCCAGCTCCACAAAACTTACCCCGACCTCACTAGTCTCTCCGATCACACACATCCTCTGTCGGCGAGACCCTCAACCGTCAGCCAAGCAGAAACATCCTCTACCGATGATACCATTCACACCGATGACCACTCCATGTTCCCCTCTCGGTGTGACCTACGCCGATGACACCCTCGTCGGCCAAACACTTTCCATCGGCAGACCCTCCAACGGCTAGCCCGACAGCCAAAGTCTTCTCGATGCTCACCTTCGCATCCCTCCATTGGAGAGACCTACGCCGATGACATCGCATTGGCCAAGCCTCCTCACATTGGCAGATCGAAACAATGCTAGCCCGATACACCAAATCTTGCCGATGAACACTTGACTTACCCCCATCGGCATGACCAACACCATCGGCAGAACCACAATATCCTTTGCCGATAGGCAATAGTCTTGGCGATATACAAAGAACACACCATGCTATTGATACGATCGCCAAGACACAAGTAAACTTATGCCGATGGGCAAAACATGATGACCCCTTCCTCAAGAAAGATGATGTGGATGCTGCAAAACACTGAAGGGGTGCCAACACTTAAAATTTTTTGGATTTTAGGGAAGGTGCCTGCATGAAAAATTGCTAAATCAACTGACAGTCAATTCAGGCACCAACACTTCCAATTTTGAATATTATGATTTTTTAATGCATTAATAATAATTAAAGAATCCCCTTCAATATGAAGTTTCAGAATCTTTAAACCATATGCCAATCTTAAACCCTCAACAAGAGCAAGGATCTCAGCTTGATTATTAGTGCCATTAGAAATTTTACCAGAAAAGGCTTTTAAAACTTCTCCTTTAACATTTCTAAAAACCCCACCGATAGAAGATGGACTAGGATTGCCACGAGAGTCCCCATTAAAATAGAACTTAACAAAATCTTCAGAAGGAGGCAACCATTTAACTAAGTTTCTATCATACTTAAAGACTGTTGACGGATTAATAATAGGAAAAGAACCTAAAAAGGGCCAAATTTTTAAAATATTATTATCCCAAGAGGAGAAAGAAAGATTAGAAGAATTTTTAGATTTAAGATTATTCAAGACTACCTATGAAATAGACTTTTCAATTATTAAAGAGATAGCCTCGAAATCTTTACTTTCTTTTCTGAAAATCCTTCTATTCCTTTCAAGCCAAATGCTCCAAATAACAATAGAAGGAGAAACAATCCATATAGTAGAAAAAGTAGAATCTTTGTATAAAATAGGCCAACCATGAAAGAGATCCAACAAAGAAATAGGAAGAGGAGAAAACCAACTTAACTTGGAGAAGAGCCACTTCCAACAAGAGAAAGTAAAAGGGCATGAAATAAATAAATGGTTAGTATATTCCTCACAAGTACCACAGAAAACACAATTAAAGGAATCCATAATCCCTAATTTAGACAATCTCTGACCCATTAGGATTTTATTCTTTAAAGCTAACCAAGTAAATGCCCCAGCTTTCGGGAGACAAGCATCATTCCAACAAAGCAAATGTGGCTAGTTAGTAACAAATGGAGATTTTAAAATGGATAAATATCTATAACCATCCCTAACAGAGTAAGAACCATTATTGGAAAAGGACCAAAATAATTCATCTTCTTTTGGGGAGAAACAAACTCTTCTATTGCTCAAAATTTTATCAAGGAGAATTTTCTGATTCCTAGGAAAAGAACAATTTGAAAAATCTTTCCAAGCTATATTGTAAAAAGAACCTACTTTAGAAACTAAAAAATAATCCTTTACTTTAACACCCCAATTTGAAGAAAGAAAAAACTTAGCCTGTTCCAAACCCTTGATAGAGGAAAGAGGAGAAAAACCATTCCAAGAATCTTCCCAGAAATAGGCTTTAGAACCATTATTAATTTTCCAGGAAAGGTGAGGTAGAAGAACTTCTCTACAAGAGACTAGGAAATTCCAAATTGAAGAACCTTTGGGAGGGTTAGCAACTATAAAAATTCTCTTGGAAGAAAAAGAATCCAAATATTTGTATTGAAAGAATTTACACCATTTAGTGTCAAGTTTAGAATACATCTTCCAGGCCAACTTAGCTCCCAAAGCTTTATTTTGAATAGCAATATTATGAATACCTGATCCACCAAGAAGCTTGGGAACACACACCTTGTCCCAAGCTACTAAGGACACATTATTTACTTCTTCTGCAGAACCCTTCCATAAGAAAGAATTCAAAGATTTATGAATCTCCTGAATAACACCTTTGGGAATATTTAAAACAGAAAGCATGTAAATAGGAACAATAGTTAAAACAGATTTTAATAGAGTAATCCTTCCAGCCAAAGTTAGCCATCTACCCTTCCAAAGAGCAATTCTATTGTAAATAGAATGAGAAATCTTAGCCCAAAAAGATTTTTTTTGTGCACCAAAGAATAAAGGGACTCCCAAATAATGACTCAGTAAACTTTCCAACTTGACCTTG
Source organism: Cunninghamia lanceolata (assembly GCA_027924645.1). NCBI lineage: Eukaryota > Viridiplantae > Streptophyta > Pinopsida > Cupressales > Cupressaceae > Cunninghamia > Cunninghamia lanceolata. The sequence goes on along the minus strand of BSBN01000853.1, from coordinate 3,538,094 downwards.
AGAATAGATATAATCCTACTTTGCAGGGAAGGTTTAGTATTAAAGAAAAATATTTTTGACTTATCCAAATTAACTACTTGATTTGAAATAGAACTATATTTGGAAATAACCTTCTGAATACATTTGACCTCTTTAATAGAAGGATAACCAAACAAAAGAATATCATCTGTAAAGAGGGTATGAGTAACTGAAAAAGGAATACTAGGAATCTGAACACCCTTCCAATTACAGAGGCTATTCTGCATTAAGATTTCTCTACTAAAGGACTCAACCATTAAAATAAAAAGAAAAGGAGACAAAAGATCCCCTTGCCTGATACCTTGAGACACTGAGAAGAAATCATAAAGACTACGATTAATAATAACCACTAATCTTACACCAGAAATGCAAGATTGAATCCATTTTCACTAATTCTTATCAAAACCAAACTTCAAAAGAACCTTTAATAGAAAACTCCAAGAAACTCTATCATAGGCTTTCATCATATCTAATTTCAACATCATTGCTGGTAACTTGAGCTCCTTAATAGAATGCAATACTTCATGAGCAATAATTGCACCATCTGTCGTTTCTTTACAGGAACAAAACCTCCTTGCTCAGAAGAAATAATTCTAGGGATAAGCAAAGCAAAGCCAACCTCATGGAAATAGCTTTTTAAAAAATTTATAAATAGTATTGCATAAAGAAATCGGCCTAAACTAAGTAAAGGAAGAGGGAGCAGAAGTCTTAGGGATTAAAACAATAAAAGTTGCATTCATCTCTTTTAAAATATTACTATTTTTCCTTGATTCCTCCAAAGCCAACCAAATGTCCTTTCCCAAAAAGTCCCAACATTTTTGGAAGAACATAGGAGTAAAGCCATCAGGACCGAGAGCTTTATCTGGATCCAATGAAAAACTACTCCCTTAACCTCTTCCAAAGAAAATTCTTTCAATAACAAATCATTATCTTCTTTATTAATTAGCTTGGGAATATTACTTAACAAAGAATTAAATAACTCCTCTGAAGGCTCATTCGAATCTTTAGAAAGCAGATTGAAAAGAAAGACATGGCTTCTTTTTGTAATAGGAGAGGATCTGAAATTAGGGCACTACTAGAATCATTAATCTGATGAATTTTATTAATCTGTCTGTTCATCTTGACAGAGGCATGAAAAAACTTAGTATTTCTATCCCCAGCTTGTAACCAAGTTTCTCTTGATTTCTGTCTCCAATACTCCTCTTCTCTTGCCAAAATATCATCCAATTCTGATTATAAAATTTTTTGTTGATCAAAAGCTAAACTGTCCAACCCATGGTTGATTATATGTGAATTTAAGGATTGGAGCTTTCCTTCAACAACCTCTTTTTCTTTAAAAATATTTTTAAAATGAGAAATATTCCAAGACCGAATGACCTTCTTTAACATCTGCAATTTTCTAGTAAGCTGGAACATTCTAGAACTCACAACAAGTAAATGAAGGATCTTGGAACCACATAGATTCAAATTTGAAAGACCCTCTCATACTGAGATTAGGACCCATAAAATCTACTTTTAAAAGAATAGGAAAATGATCAGATCCGGAAAAAGAGAGAATAGAGGAGGAGAAGGAACCATTTAAAGATAACCACTGATAAGACAAAAGAAATCTATTGAGCCTTTCAACTATGCTAAGGAAAGCTTTCCTCTTATTAATCCAAGTGAACCTACCATTTGAAGGAAGACAATCAATCAAACCATTATCATTAACAAAATCTAAAAAATCTAGCATTACTTTCAAAGGGGGAAGGATGTCACCTTGTTTTTCATTCAAATTAAGAATAGCATTAAAGTCCCCTCCTAAAATAATTTTCTCCTCTGGTAAGGATTGAATAATGTCTGACAAAGAATTCCATAATCTTTTTTTGTCTATAGAAGGTGTTGGGCCATAAACATTAATTACACCAAATTTTTTATTTTCAAAACAAACTTCAACAAAAAGCCAATTAGTAGACTTAGAAATGAGAGTCACCTCCACACTCATTTTGTCCCAAAGGATGACCAAACCACCTGAAGCACCAACTAAGGACGAACAAAAAAAGTTCCATTTCTTCCATGATTTAAAAGAATTTTCTACAGATTGGTCAAAAAACTTAGACTCTTGAAGTAGAACTATGTGATCACCTGATAAATCAGTTTGATGTTTTATCAGGTGTCTTTTGTTAGGGGCATTAATGCCCCTAACATTCCAAGATATAATCTTCATTGATCCTGAGGAGAGCCTTTAGCTCTCCTCAACGCCGATCTTGTTAACATTTTCTCAAGAGTACTTTGAACACCAGCTTCTATTTTTGCCTGAGTGACTTTAGCTTTTGATTTCCTACCTCTAGTCTTAGGAGGAGAAGGCACAACAACAGGAGATTCCAAAGGAGTTTGAAAAATGCCCAAAGTTGAATCATTCTGATCATCAACTTCACTCATAACTTCATCATCTATCTTTTCAATAAGTTCTCCCCCTACTTTAGAAACAACTTCATCTATAAAAATTTTAGCCTCTTTTAAAGAAAAAGATAACTCCAAATCTTCAGCTATTTGCACATCATTATCGTGGCTAACAGTCTCCCCAAAGTCAGAATCATTATTTAATAATGATAAATCAACAAGCAAATCCTTAAGTTTATCTATCTTGGAAAGCGAAATAGGAGAAGATATCAAATTGACTTCACAAACATCATGAGAAACAGGATCCAAATTAACTTCTTGAAATTGGGACAAGTGAATGTCAGACAACACCTTAGAATTTTCCTTGAACAAAGAAGGATTCTCCAAATCTGAGGAAAAATCATTATTACACAACTCCAAACTTTGGGCATTCACAAGATAATCTAGAGAGGGTTCAAGGGAAACCCCCAAATCTCCTAACAAAGCATCATCCAAATGATCTTGTAATCGTGACCTAACACAAGCAACACCTTGTAATGCATAATTATGAACTTCATTAATGGAATGATCAGGAGCACAAACAACTAAAGATTCAGAACCCAAACTACCTTCCACAGTCAAAGGATTTCTATCTTCTACAGATGGAGGGGAGCTAACAAGATTATCATTCAACTTAACCTGAGGATGATCAAAATAGATCCCTTGATTACAATGGATAGAAGAATCTAAATTCAATTTTCCCAAGTCCACCCATTCCTCTGAGACATCCAGATTATCAAATTTGAAAATAGTTTTCGGGTCTTCAAAAATGATTTTTTGATTCCAAGAACTTTTAGAGGTTTTTAGAATGATGCAATCTGGAAAAGAAAATGAGGTATTCATAATTAAACACATCCTTACTGGAAGTTTAGGGTTTTTAAATGTTAAAAGATCATGATTAGTAAAAAACCCAACCCTTTTAGCAATGAATTTTAAAACATTCAAATCTCTATATTCCAAAGGTAAATTAGGAAGATTTACCCAAAAAGGAAAAAAATTATCATTGCTCACAGATGGGTTAAAATTAGGAATCCAAGGTTGCAAATGAATACCCTTCCCATTAAAAAACTAGGATTTAGTCTTTAAAACTAAATCTCTAGCTTCAAAAGTGGAAAAAATAGAAACAAAAAACCCTAAAACCTCATCCAACACAAAAAATTGTTACATCCTCCCAATTATCTTTAATCCAAGATTCCAAATTCGCAGAAGCCAAGGAACAATTCCAGATCTTACCTATCAAAGTTGTCTGGCTGAGATCCCTTACATGGGCGTCAATTAAATCATCTGGTATCTGAACCTCCAAATTAATCCCCACTTTCAATTCCACGATTTTATGAACTACCTTAGGAATCCAAACTTGTTTAACTAAAGGTTTGTTCTTCTTAAAGCTTCGAATATTTTTCCCAAACCTAGTAACCCTAGATCTGAAACCTTCACGTCCATGATTCACCTGTCCATGATTCGAATATTAATTATAATTATTATATAATATATCTAACCTATATTATATCATCAAAGTGAGCCTGACTTCATATAATATATCTAACCTATATTATATTTAGACTTTAGCGTCATGTATCACCATTCAATGAATGTTTCGATGCCAGATGGACGGCTGTAGTTAAATTATGGAATGAAAGTCCAGAGTGCTAGACTTGGGAACTCAAACCTTTGGAATCAATCAAGAGCCATTAGATTTACAAAGATCAACGGTTGAGATTATACGATAGTTTTCAATTCCATGGCTCGACGTACGTGCTGTATAAGTATTAAATTATTAATTCTAGCTACAGACTTGCATGTCATCCTTAAATTTTGTTTGAAGTGGGAGTACTCAGTAGTAATACAACTACAACTACAAACTTGTATTGAAAGTGAAGAATAGAATAGAATATAATAACTTTTAAAAAAATTAACTTCCTCGAGAATAAAATAAAATTTATAACTTTAATAAAAGAATGTAACATGTTTCACTTGTTTTAATTCACAGTTGGCACTAAGCATTTAGCAATTTTAATTGATACTATTTCGAAGCGAGAGGGTCAAGGACTCAAGGAGATTGCAATGCACCAAAAATTTTAATATCGATTGTGCGATGCCACGGAGTCACTCAGTGCCAGTCTTTGTATTCATCTTTTTCAGGTAAGTGAAATACACAAATACTTCATTCCTATTACTATTTCTGTTACTATTCTCCTTGAAACTTTATTTTTTCAATCTTGGGGACCGGGGTTTAGGGTTGAGTGTTTACAAGCATGTTTACTAGCACTACCAGACCAAAAATTAGGAAACCCAAAGAAAGAGATAAAATAGACTACATCAGACTACTTAAAACCCCAAGTTTTACAAATGAATACCATGATATGTATGACCCTGTAATCTTTCAAAGCTTTACCTCAACACTCATATTTTCATTGGAGAATAAAGTACGTCAAGCACAAACTGACCCCAAAAAACTAATACCAAATAGCAGGTTGACTGCACCATGGGTGGTTGGGTTGGGACGCCTGATGTTCCCTGAGGTTTTCCCTTGCCCTAAATTTATCATGGTCTGTGCCCATAATTATGATGAAAATAGAAAAGAAATAGTTATAAAAGATAGTCAAGAAGTAATGCTTCCCATTAATGGAGAGTATTTTGGCAAATTGTTGGGTTTTACTGCTGAAGAATGTGGAAAAGTGCACATAAACCTTGAAAAACTTGCTAGTACTTATGAAGCAATTAGTGAAAATGATAAAAAAAATTAACAAATCTCTAACATTGGATAGTGCCCTACTCAATCAGAATCATAAGCCTCCTTATAAAATTGACATTTTTAAAACATGGGTTTAGGATACTGTTTCCATGCTAGTGTTTTGCCTTGGATTGGATAATAATAGTCAAGTGGATGCAAGCCTCCTTGAAATGGTATACAATATCCATCAATGCAATCCACCTGCTAAATACAAATTTCTTGAGCACATTGCAAGATCCATGCAAGATTAGTTTTAATGATTAAACAAAGTCAAAGTGAAGCTCCCACTCCCAGTTCCAACAAAAAGACATTTAGGTTCACAACCTACTTATGCTATTTTTTTCTAGTGTAGTTTGTTGGGATATTTCAAGACAACAAGCTTCAAATTCAGTGTCAGCAAGATAAAAATGGACTACTGGATTGGACCCATAAGATAAAGATGTATCATAATCAAAAGAACTATAATCATTTTGTGGACTACTTTTTGGCTCCATTGTATCAAGCCATTACAAATACTCCAATGCCTAGATTGCTCGAGTCTTGTAGAAATTGCATTCAACTGGGAAAAGAAATACAATTGGCTAACTAGTACTTCGTGAAGGAATATAAATTCCTAAGATTTTATGGATCAGGAGTAAAGCCCCACAAACTTCCAATACATGTGACAGAGAGGATTTTTGCATTGGAATACATACAACATATGGAGAGTACAGATCAACTGTACTTTGTTAGTCAGCAAAAGAAGAGCATATTTCCTTCCTTATCTTTTTCATGTGAAGGGTTCAAATTTGAGAGAAAAGCATTCACTGTGGCACATGAAATTTTACAACTTTTTAAATTTGATGTTGACTCTCACTAGCAGTATGACCCATGTGATGTGATTAAAACAAGGCTTGTGGCCAATAAGAATGCTCCAAGTAGAATTCAACATGAAAGTAAACCCCTACTAGAAATGTTGAGAAACAAGAATTCTTGGGATGAGGTCAAAAAAGTCATGGAAGAAACTGCTGCTCAAAGAGGTATTTCTTTTGAAATACTATCATCAGAAAAAATGGGATTGCATCTAATTCCACAAACATAGAGAGATGCAGAGGTGGCACTGGAAAACAAGATATATGACAATTTCTATAGAAAAGGTGCTATAAAATCTACATATACAAAAATTCCACATACTCTAAAAGAGGATTGTACAAAGGAACACTAGTCACACTAAAAAATTAGTGCCTTTTGGTCTATGATGAAGGATCTCGGTGATCCAAAAGCTACTGCAGAATTCGAAGAAAACTTAGAAGATGAAGAGTTTAGCAAATTGTGGGATATAGAGCATACCACTGTCAATGAAGCATCGAATACTAAAAGTGATGATGAGGATGAAGAAAAACCCACAAATCTTAGTGCCTATCCATTCAGACCTCGTATGAGTGAGACCACAAGAGAAACATATACTACAGGGGCATCAATAGCCCAAAAATTAGATTATGAAGGTGGTGGTTTGGGGCCCACAAGACAAGGCATTTGGACTATACCAGATGTATACCCTAGAAAACCTAATGATCTTCGACTCGACATTGGAGGTGATGAACAAGCCAAATGGCATACACATGCAGATCAAGAGATTAGATTTATTCCAGCTTTAAATCCTCAGAGTGAGAACCAATCACTAACAGTACCACACAGGTCTTCTGATCTGCATGTTTCTTATTCTTTTCCTACAAGAGATGGTGGACATTCTAATGCTACTGGTGGCAAATTTGGTGATGGTACATGTAATAGTAGACTAACTAGTCAGCAAGAGCTGCAACAACAAACTCACAAGAGGCTATCAATAAAATTAGATGATACTATAGACAAACTTAAGAACAAGGCCTTTTGAATACTAAGAAGAAAAAGATTATGACATGTTTTGATTCCACATCCACATCAAAGCAATTGTTTCTAGAAGGCACCCCCCTCCTATCGTTAGTGTTACTGGGAAAAGAATGGCTAATCCTTAGCCTCAATTAATTAGAGATGCCGCCAACACTACAACTACTCCATCGCCATTCAAAGTTATGTCAAGTGCCATAGACTCTGATTACAAAGCTGAGTTTGAAAATAAAGCCAAAATATCTAAAACACACAAGAAAAAAGTGCTAGAGATAGAAACTACTACAACTTTAGAGCCTACAACAACCAAGGTATTGACTACATTTGACCCAGAAATCAAAAAATGGATTACATGATTATTGTGCCCAAAGTTCAAAATAAACCAGAGGACTAGATGCAACGCTCTGACTATGAGGTGAACACCATCCAAGTGGATTTTTTTGGAATGAAAAATTCTAACAAAATTAATGTATCAAAAAAGAACAAGGTGTACACATCATTGCTAAAGCAAGAGAGAGAACAAAAAAGGTATGGTTGTTTTTTAATTTCCTGGTAACTTTGTTGAATATATTGTCTAAAAATTAGAGTTGTAATATAGATAGGTCACAAGTTTTAGTAATTGAGTTACAACAGAAGAAAAATATATTCAGTGATGTTAATTCCATTCAAATTGCTCATTTTCATTTGACTTTGTGATTTATGTAACAGGTTGCAGACTCATAAAAAACATTATAGGGAGACATAGCAAATGAAAAAGCCAAGAGGAAAGCAACAGAGAGCAAGACCAAAGAATTAGAGAAAAGGATTAAAAACTATGACTCTACATCTAGAAGTGAACTGAATAAACAAACAGAGGTGGAAGTGAATAAAGTACAGAAAATGTTAAGTGAAAGTAAAAAAATTATGATATCGAAAAAGCCAATTCAAAAAAAATAGAACAATCCTTGAATCAAGCCAAAGACAAACTGTAGGCAATAGAAAAAATAAGGACATCTGTGGGAAGAAAATGTGGAGAAACAGAGAAAAAACTCTAAAAATTTGGAGATAAAACTGAAGAATACAGAAAATGAAATAAAATTCTCCCAAAAGAAAGTATCTAAATTTTATAGAAACACAATGGTTTATATAAAACATAACATGTGGGAGAAAATTATGAAGACGATTGATGATATGTCTAAAATGTTTGAATTCACTGATGATCTACTATTATGTAGTAATACACTCAAAAATACATTGTTGAAAATGGATGCATGGCAACTTCAAAAATGTCAGATGCAAACAACATTTTGGAATCAATCTACAATGCTACTGGTGAAGAATTCGAATCAAAAGGAATTGAGAACCGTATTGACGCCATAATAAAGGCCTCATCTATCATTGAAAAATGTGAGAAGGTGGAACAAGCACGACATCTTTTGGATCAAGCTGCAGTATTGACAAAGAGGATGCAAACAAAAGAAGAATACTTCAGAAATCTTGGTTTGATGGGGGCTTTTGACCCATCATGTCAATACATTGGAAAGGCTACTTTCAAAAAGAATATGGACGATAAAATGAAGTTGGATAAGGACTAATTTCCTCAAAATCTTGATGAGGCAAACTTTTTGGATTCTATCTCACCATTGATAACCTTGAATGGAACTTTTAGTGAAACATTGAAGCCAAGTAAACATATGAATTATAAACTTTTATCACACTTACAACTCACTCACATTCGATTAAGAAAAGTTACACTTCCATCGGATGAAGAGTGGAGCACTCTACAAAAGCTGATAAAATGATTTAGTACTATGTGTTTCCAACAGAGCATTATGCAGAGTTAGTTTTGAGCAAGTTATTGCACATTGTAAATGTAATACTTCAATGTATTCCTTTGGACCTTCATTTGAAAATCAATATAACATTGAAACCCATTTATGTGTTCATTCTTCAATTTATCTATATTATTTAATTACCTACTTCAGGAAAAATATGGTTTCTACATACACATTAAAAATTTGCTAATGTTATATATTAATATGCTACTATTATTGATTACTATGCAATGCAATAAAGGAAAACAAATGAAACACTATTGTGGTTATAGAGAAAAAAATTACTTTGCATTTAGTTGAATGCTTGTAAAACTTATCACAATAATAATATGAAAATATTAATTTTTTATATCAAAAATGAAGAATGTACATCAGTGATAGACAAATAAAATGTCATCAACAATATTTTGGAGTTTGGAACATGAAATACAATATATATACCTAATAACTGCTAAATCCCTTTAAATTGCCAAATTATCTCATCATCCTGATTCTCCTCCCTCTGACCATGATATCTAGTGTCATCCTGATCATGTTCTTCATTTTCTTCTATATCCATATCTCCACTTAAAAGTGTCTCATCAGCACCACTACCACTACATGTGGTTTTGGTATTCATTGTGTCACTGTCATTTGTGCTATTATTGTTTGAAGTGTTTCACAACCCTCTTCTTTCACATAAGGACCTCCAGATTGTGAGTGCCCTATCAAAAGGAAAACTTTGGATATCATATCTAGTTGTATACATTCTCAAGCAATTTTCCAAATTCTTGTCAATTTTATTTCTTATCTTTGATTTCAAGAACCCCAATGCACCAAAAACTCTCTCATCCTCCACTGACCCCAATATCATGGTTTGACATAAATCAGCAAGTTTGAAAAATTCTGATAATGCATCATGCAATATTTTTCTTTGACTTAATGTTGCCCAAAGCTTTGTTATCGATCCCTTTTGGTTAGGAGCCTCCATGAGTTTAAACTATTCCATCATTAAAGTTGCAAATCAATCTGATTGCTCTCTAAGCTTAGTTTGATTTAAAATTCCTTCTATTTATTGTCCATCGAGTTCTGTACTTCTGTAAAAATGATCTATTAATTTATTTATCTTGTTTTTATAATCACTTGGCTCATATTTGACCCAATATTGAGCATACACTATAGACATGTCTTTAAGCAATTCATCATGAGGGAATCTATCTCTAATCTCTGAGGAAAGAGATTTCGCAATATTCTTTAAAGTAGTACTTATAGAAATAACAATCTTGTCAAAAGCTTCCCTTGAAATAGGTTCTTCTCTGATAGTACACTTGACCTTGTTAAAATAGTGCATTGGTATCTCAAATCCCTTTACAGAGACACATAACTCCCCGCTATGATTAAACTATAAAAAATTAGCATGATTGGTCACATTTGTTATCAAGTGCCAGCTGCTAAATTTTGGACTTATGAAGGACTTGTTTGATAGATATAGATTATCAAAGGTCATGCATATCATTCGACACAGTTTGGTATATTCAAAAATATACATAGTTCTTTCTTGGGCTTTTTTCACAAGCATGTTCATTTCCTCCAGCATGGGAAGAATACTAGCTAAAACGAGGAGTGTCTCTATGTCACTTAACCTATGTAAGAGGTCAGGAGCCTTGTCAACTGATAAGTGATGGTTATACATTACACCAACCAAGGATTGATATTATGCAAAAACTCTTTTTGCTAGTTCATGCAAGGAGATCCATCTAGTATCAACATCCTTAAGAAGCTTGTTTCCTACAGTTACTCCCTCAACAAAATGTTGAAATTCCAAAAATCATTTGAGACTTCGGCATAAGTATGAGTAGAGCTCGCAGACTAGATCTTCAACTTTTGATACTATAGGAAACTTGCTCACTATTTTAAATGCTAAATTCATTCTGTGGGCCATGTAGTGGATGCCAATCATGTATGGTGAAATAGAAGTTTGTATCTTTACACACAGATTGTTCCTATGACCTTGCATTACTGAAGCTCCATCTGTCCCTACACACACCAACTTTTTGGCAATTGTGTAGTCATCCATACCTCCAATTTCAATCAAAGATTTCTTAACTATCTCAAATAGATTTTGTGATGTTGCATTCTCCTTCATTTTATAAACAGAGTAGATGAGGTTGGCGGACATGATTTTCCACAATATACACATGCATACATACCCAAGAAGTATTATCTATTGTTGTAACTTCATCTAGAGATAATGCAATAAAAGTTGACTCTTTTATTTTTTCCTATAAATCATATTTTTCCATATCAACAAGACAACTTGTCCATTCCCATCCACTCTTTATTGACTAATGTGTGTTAGGAAAATTAGGAATGCCCATAAAATATAATAAACTATTATATTCTAGGTAGTCTATCATAGGATGCCCTCTGGTCAAAATATGAAAAACAACACCCAACTAAATAGTTTTTGCCATTTGTGCTTCTCCCATCATCTTTCCAAATTGAGCTTCAATTAAACCTCCACCTGCATGAATCTTCACCTTTCGTTGCATATGTGCATCATATTCGAGGGCATTCTTTACATGAAGACATTAATCCTTCATTTTCCATCTTATCACTGATTTTCCTATCCATCTATGATTTATTTTTCATAAAATTTGCCAATATGTTTTTCTATGGTGTCGAGTTTTAGTTGCAACCTCTTGTCCCTATGATATTTCCAACTACAAATCTTACACTTGCATTCTATGGGAGCTTCATCTTTGTTTGCATTCTCCACCGATTCAATGAATGGGAATTTTGACACCCAATCAATCTAAAAACTCCTTGACATTTCCCACTCATGCCCCTTTTTTGATTTGTCTTTTCTTTTCCCCTTGCGTGCACTTGTAGGATCTTCATCTTCATTGACTTCTATAACTTCATTATCATTTGTTGAGTTTGATTTATGCATATTATCTTTCATGCTACCTTGGGTATTCCCTGGAACATCAATATCATCTGTGGCATTGTCATCATTACCACTACCTTGGGTATTCCCTCAAACATCATCCGTGGCATTCTCATCATTCCCGATACATTGGGTATTCCCTACCCCTAGAACATCATCTATACCATTGTTATCATTCCTGCTACCTTGGGTATTCCTTGGAATATCATCCATGGCATTGTCATCCAAGTCAATAGATGGTACAGGTTCTGATGTTGTAGCTCCATCGATGGAACACCAACATTACCAAAGTATGACTTTATGTTTCTCTGTTTTAATGACCTTGACCTCCCTTCACCACCCTCAGACAACTTCTTCTTGTTCAACATCTCTCACGAATTAAAAGCTACAGAAAAAATGTCATTTTGTTCAAGAAGGAATCATAGATGATAGAATATAGATCCCTGATTCCATGGGTTCTAGATTAATATATCTCCCTAGTCCTAGACTCCTAACTACTACTAAATCAATATCATCTGTAACAAATTACAATGAAACCAAATAAAGACATAAATAATCAACATGAATCTTATATTATTACATAGTAAAGAAATGATCACTTACCTTTCTGTGACTCGCCATTTCCTATAGCTGTAACTTCTCTATGATCTGAAATTACCCTTAAACTATAAATGACTCAAAAATTAATAGGGTGGTGAATTGAAATGGATTGGACTTAAAATTTGAAAAAAAAGGAGAATTGGCCCCCCACCAATGGGAATGTATTCATCAATTCCCAATTCACAGATATGAACTATTCACCAATTGGTGAAGATTCATGACTAAAATAATCTCTAGACCATGGATAGCTCTACTTTGGTTTCATTTTTGAACACCTAGAAAATCCCTAAAGGTACAAACAACAACACTTTACCTTCCCTTCATTCCAATGCTCTCTCTCCAAAAGATGAAGTATTGGTGAATAAAGAAAATCAAAGCAATGTTAATTAAATTACCTTTAATAGGTTTTTTCCACCCACTAAGGAGCTACTCAAAAAGTGTATTAATATTCCTAAGATGGTTGTGCAATGGGCACCTAATGCACCTTCTTTCCTAAAATTGGTGATGATGTTTCAAGGTGATCAAAAACCACCTCGACCCCCAGATTACATCCTAAATTATGTAAGACAAATCACTCAAAGGAATCAAGGTGTTTGAAATGTGTCACAACAACCACATTACAATGAGATTGCTCACACATACAACACCCATAATAACAAGAAAAGCAAGCAAGCACTACATGTGCATGTCTCTCTTCTAAAAGGAAGCAAGGTATGTGGAAATGCTTCCTACACTAATCTACTAGGGAAAGATTTATGCAAATTTTAACTTTTATAGTTATAAGTTATTAGATGCTCAATAATAGAAAGGTAATAACAACAACAAATGCAAATATAAAACTCACAACACAAGATATACATGGGGAAAACCCCTTCAGGTAAAAACCCCACACTCTAAAGCCACCCAATATATCTTTCAGGAATCAAGAAGATTACAATATACTTGTAGAGAAATCTGTCACATGAGTATAACCAACCAGAGATCCAGGACGTAACTCAACATCTATAAGACTCTTATACACAACCTCCATCTCAAGCTCGTGATATATAGGAGATACAATACAGTAAACCATCAACAGTAACTACAAAACCATGAGCTAAAACCACCCAAAAGTGGTGCCCAAATTATCTCCAATCAAAGATGCCTTGTGATGTGCCAAAACACACACCAACATGTGTAACTCTCCCCTTTATAGCACTTTTAAGTGTCCAACACGTTTTTACATTTCCCAAAAATAGGAGGTCCAACTTTCAAATGCCATAACTTTTGATCCAAGTGTCTGATTGACAAATGGTTTGATGCGTCATAAAGCTCATGAAGAGATCTATACCCTTATAACCCACTTCATTGGTTATGACAATTTTCAGATTGTTTAGGGACCTCTAAGTGACTCAAAACTAAGTTTGAAACATTTTTCGGTAGTTTCAAAAAATAGAAACTTTAATATCTCATAATCCAGCTATGATCTTGAGTCAAAACTCACCCGAGATGTTTACTTATCTGTTCTACACCTTTTGGGAAAATTTTAGGTCAATCCGAGGTCAAATGTAAAGTTACTAAAAATAGTAAGTCCCACCATTTTTAGCCCTTTTGGAAACTTTGAAAGTTCTAGATCATTCTTCAAGATAGAGGGTATTCAAAAAGACCAAAACTACAAAGGAATAGTAACCTTTTGAAGTTGCAAGGTTGAGACACTTTTCTTAACATCTTCCATCTTCTCAACCTATGCTTCCTCCACCATCTTGTCTTACTTATAAAGGTAGTCAAGATTATGATCTTGTTGAGTAGCTTCGCGCTACTCCTGCTAAGATCTCTCTTTGGGAACTCATACAAACATCACCTACATACCACAGAACATCACCTACATACCACAGAATGCTCTAAGAAGCTTACAAAAGTTGATTGTACCACCTGCTATTAAGATGAATGATGTAGCAACTTTGTTAGATTGTACATGCATGTGACAAAAATGGATATTCTATTTCAACCACATGAATTACCATCAATTGAAGTTCAAAATAAATATGATCCACCTATAATATTTATCACAATAGATAAAAAGTTGATGAAGCAAGTTATGATTGACAATGGATTGGCTCCTAATGTTTGTGGCATTGACTTACTACGCAGAAGCAAGATCGACGCATATTTAATCAAGTAGGATAGGATTAGCTTTCATGGCTTTGATAATGTTGGTAGACAATCCCTGGGTACTATAACTTTACCCATAAAGGTTGGACATGTGACATTATCTACCCCTTTTCATGTCATGCCTAGCTCACTTTCATACAATATGATTCTTGGTAACTTGTGGATTCATGCCATGGGGTTAGTTCTATTTACCCTTCATCGATCAATAAAGTTTATTTATCAAAACAAACTTCACACCATTGAAGCTAATCCTAATCCAAATAGTTGTTTACATATTGAAATGCAAAAACAAGTTAACAATTGTATGAGTCTAAATAACGTACGAGTGGATTCATCAACACATCTTGCCATGGATAATGTTGTGCAAGACCCTAAACCATCGAATGCACTTTTTTGTGACAATTGGGGTTCATTATATTTTACTGCTTCCTGTGTAGGGTAGTATAAACTTAATAACTCTGACACATCAAATGTTGCATCGATCTCATCCAAGCAATCTTTGGAAACACCTAAGAAACCCAAAGTCTCCTTGGTAGAAAACAAAGACAATATTCTTGTTTATACTACAAACTACAAAACCTATGAGGCCTCACCATCTTCTAAAGAGATGGACTCTCTCTATGGTCATGGATTTTAAATTTTATATAAGAATTGAGACTACGTAGGTAATGGTTGTGGTGTAAATCAACAAGGAATCAAAGTACCTTTACAAGTTGCTAGAATTAACTACACGGCTGGTATTGGATACCGCTCTTTGAAGCCCACCAAAGCCTACCATTGTCCTAAAATTAATGTTGATACAATATCAACAAGACCAAAACTACATGCAAGATATCTTGAGCTAATAGACAAGAATTTTCCACAAGGAAATATCCCATTGAATCAAGTAAGTATTTCTCCACTCTTTAGCCACACTTGATGTAGCACCTATTCTAGTTGCTCTCAAGGGTGGTCTCCTCCTAGATATATATGTTGTTAGCATTGTATTGTGTTCCCCCATGATGTGTTATGTGTTGTTTAGGTCTCCTAGGATGACCCTTGATACTCTTGTAAGATCAAGGATACCAGGAGACCGTCTTTGTTGTGACCATTCTTCTATTTGTTTCATCATTCTTCTATCTTTCCTCTCCTTTATTTTATTGTTGTGTCATTCCTTAAGGGCATAGTGATGCAGAGGAAAAGGATAAACTCAACTTCATACTAGCATATTGCTCAACAATGGGTTTCAATCCATTTGATACTTACAAGTTCACAAGAGGACTTCACCATACAATGGCCTCTACTAAAGCATTATTTTGGATTTCCAATTACTCTGACCCAAACAAGATCTTCGCTGTCTTTCTTAACCTCTAGGAACCTTAACTCAATCAAACAAACAATCACCATGGACTGTCCCATCATGCATTTGTCATTCCTTCATTGACTGTCTCAAACCCTTGTAGCCTTCCCAAAAGGACTGTCAGAACTTCCTCCTTAGCACATGCATTGAAACTTAGAAACAAACTCATATTTGAATACCCATTAAAGATCTTTAAAACATATCTAAAACTCAATATCTATTACTTGTAAAGAATTGCTCAAAACAGGACTGTCACTGTGCCAATTAGGCCTATTAGGCTTTACCCTACCAAGGGCTTATTGAAAATGGATATTCCATGACTCCCCACACCTTGCCAATGCTTGGAACACTTCATAAAAGGTTTTCTAATGCTCATTGAATCATCAAAAGTACCTTTCCATCAGTATTTTCACAAACCCTATGCCTATATCTCTTGACTGTCCCCAAACTCTGTTTTCTGGACTATATACAGAAATGCAGTCATAAAACTTTGATTTTCCCCACATCAACCTTAGTCATTTGGTTGGAGACCTCAAGAATATGAAGGCAAATACTACCACAATCATTTTCTACCAAGGATTAATAACATGCAATGGATAAATCGGGAGAAACACAAGATTTACATGCCACTATTTACCCTAATCAGGGTTTTTTGACAGTTTTTAGAAAACTAACAATATCTAACTCAAAACAATACCAAAATGCATGAAACAAAATGGAAATGGAGGCTGATTGCTCTTGCACTCACTTAAAATCAATTTGGTATGGATCCTTGCCTGTACAGAGCCACACACAGTAGGAATACAGTGATTTTCAAAGAGAATATACAGAAAACAATGTCTTTATTCATTCAAAATCAGATATACAATCACCCACCCATATAGAATGGTTACAAGGCCTTAATAAAGGCATTCCAACTTGTCTCAACAAATTCTAATGACCTTTCAACTGTCCAAAACTGTCTTTTGAATAACTTGACTATTTTTTCCAATTTTGCATTGGCAACCTTTACATGGTTTGCAAAATTTTGCATATTTGAAATTCCTAATCTCCTAGACACATAACAATGACTTGATAAACCTCAGTTCAATGTTGAATCACTAAAAGTTTAATCAACCTCCAAAAATTTGTCTAGGGAAACATTAATTTGCCAAGGTGCTCCTGCACCACATAGCATTATGGAGGGTGTTTTGGGGGCATCCTCCTATGTGGGGTTCCTAAGGCACTTGTTTCTCCTCTCTCATTTTATTGTTTACCTTCTTCAATGATTCTACCTAGTTGGCGGATGACAAAAACAAATAAATAGTGATACAGACCATGCATTCATGTGATGTATCATCTTATGGCATTTCTTGTGACTAACATTTTACAATCCACTCAATCTGCTCTTGTACACTTTGATTGGTATATCACATTGTTGCTACACTCAGTTTTGAGGTACCTATAGTATAGCCCAAGGCTTATACTTGGCTTCGAACCCGTGAGTATAGCCTTGGTCCTTGATGTGACTATTTTCATGCATAGATTTCATGTTTTGATCTTGTTGTTTATCTTAGCATATTATATCAATGTGTTTTTGGGAACGTTCGGCGATCATAAACACGTCACCTCGGGGGCATGGGCTTTGCGATAGCTCTTGTTCCCTTGCATGTTTTCTCTCTACCTTAATGTGATTGATATCGGTAAGAGACATCAACCACCTTAATATGGGGGAATATATAATGGTATTTGTCTGATTATTTTGGCACTTAAAAAGTGTGTTTGTAAGCCCTCTCCATGAGGTGAGATGTTGTATCTCTTGATCTAGTGCACATCCTTATTCAAATTGCAATAAAAAAGCACTCTCTATGAGGCGAGATAATGTATCTCTTGAGCTAGTGTGTATCCTTTTATACAAATCCCTTATGTGGAAGGTGGGATGGTGTATCTCTTGAGCTAGTGCACATCCTTTTATACAAAGTCCTCATTAGGAGACGTGGTTGGATCTTGAGCTATCCTCCCTTAGGCATGTCTTTGGCAATTGTTGTAGCATAAGCCCAACCATCAAGTGTGTTTGGTGTGTTTTAGATGGTGGGACTTAGCAATAAGATCCTTCCATCACTTTTGTTTGTCGTGTATAAGATGTATAGTATGTCTATGACATGCTATACAACACTCATGTATTCTGTGTGTCTTCTTTATGTGTCTTCCCCCTTGTGTGGTTTCAAGGGCGTAGAGATGAGCTCCCCCCAAACTTAGGTTTTGTTGGGCATGTCTTCCCCCTTGTGTGGTATCAAGGGTGTAACGATGAGCTCCCCCCACTCTCAAGTTTTCTTTGACATGTTTTCCCACTAGTGTAGTATCAAGGGTGTAGCGATGAGATCCCCCTACATTTTGGGTTTTGTATTGCATGTTTTTGGCAGTTTCAAGGGCATAGTGATGAGCTCCCCCACCTTAGGATTTTATTTCATATATGAAAATGCTATATCAATGTATTCATTGTGTTTTACATGACTTCTCTCATGTCTTCATCATGTTTTGTGTGCTTCCACTACATTCACCATGTTTTGCGTGTTTCCTACTATCTTGGTACAGTCACGGTTAGGAGAGTCCTCAAAGAGAACAATCCAGGCTGTACAACTAGAGTAAACACAACAACAACAACTCAAAGATCTAAATAAAATGTAGATTTAGTCATTTAGTATATCATAGAATTCAAATACAAATCGACCGGCAACATGCGGGCTTACAATTGGGCTCCCAGGGCTGATTACAGAATGTCAGAATATGCACAAGATATGGCTTTGAATCTCCTTCGCAAGAATTCAAAACTATAAAATTCTAAAATTATGCTAACTGCTTTCCTAGGTATCTATTGTACATCATTTTATATCATCTTTGGTAAAAAATATTCCTCCATGTCGGCCAAGGAAGGTTACAAACTCCAATGAAGAGGTGTAACGTGTGTACACGAATAGGTCGGACCTAAATAAATAGAACTCCTTCACAAATGAATGGAATGATGTGTGGATCTTAGGGAAGGTCAATCACGAACCCTTAAACATTGAATGATGTGCCTTTTACCTTCACAAGTCATGAAATGCTCTACAAGTCTTCTCCTTCAGATGATTATCTGAGACTATCCAGATGCTCTATTTGAGAAAACAATTGATCTTATGATAGAGATAACTTTTTGGTACTTGATCCAAATTCTCTGAGATTTGGATATGATGTAGATGAATGAATCTAGATGCTAAGTCTAGCTCTGCAAGATCTGAAATGCAATTGTGGTAGAATGCGAACCAAAATACAGAAATTACTACTGACTGAACTGAACTAGAAAATGAAAAGAAACAAACTAAAATGCAAATGTTTTTGGTAGATGCAAGATTGCTCTTGAACTAGGGATGCTCCTGCATCAGACATCTGGGGTTATTGAAAAAGTGAGTCCCTCACTTTTCTGGGGCTAGAGGAAAACCAAGATGGTCTACCCCAACCTGAGAAATCTAAGATGAATCTTTTTTCGGTCTGCCTTTCCACTTCACAAGGTATTCTTTGTACTAGCTTCCTTTGGTGCTGCATCCAACTCTGCTATTCAAAATGTCCTCAATCTGCTCTGGTACTTGTTTTGGTAACTGCTTCTTCAAGTCTTCTTCAATGCTATGAATAAACTTTGCTTCATGATACTGATATAAGTCTGCTATGTTGAAAATAGGTGATATGCCTAATGTATCTGGTAACTCTACTTCTGATATGCATTTCTTGAATCAAACTTTCTAAGTATCCTACAAGCTCCAAACTTCTTCATCTTCAACTTGTTATATGTCCCAACTAGAAATCTTTCTTTTCTCAAGTGTAACGTTAGAAAATGTCCCCTTGGGGGCTTTACCCTCCTAAGGTTTAGCTCTTGGGTCTTTGATATGCATTTAGGACATCTTGCATCATATTTTGGCATCCTGATGAGAAAACCCCTAAGTTTCATGATGAATGGGACCTAGGGAGATCCCTTGAGACAAATCTTGCCCAAACTAAGGGGAGAGGACTTGGGTGCTCATGCCCTAGTCCTGCTCTATTTTGGGTCAGGCCCAAATTTTAAGTGTCAGTTTTTAATGTTATTTGGTTCCTAGGCCGACATGGTAAATTTGAATTACAAAATTCTTGGTGAGAATGTTTGTAGTTGCATATATAAGCATGTTTAGGCATTCATTTGTAAACTAGATTATAACTAGATGATTACTAGAGGAACATTTACATTCTAAAGGTGATTCAAGGCTTTCATTGTGTGGCAAGAGCAGATTTATGTTGTTTATGTGTTTGTATTTGTAGATTTGAGCATTCATCTCCTCATGGCATGAAGAGCTTCTTCCTTCCATGAGATCTTCACTACAAGGTGATATCATTTATGTTTTTCAAGCATTTATCATTTGGTTTTTGCTTCTATCCTCCAAGGACACACACTCTCTATCTGACAACGGTGTTCAGAAGACTTGAATGTCTCTCCAGGGCTTGACTAAGGAAAGCCTCTAAACACCACAACCCCCTCCCCATTTTCCCATGATTACAAGTTACAGGTTGAAGAAGTGGGAAAAGTGGAGTTACAAAGAAGGGTTGTAGAGTGTCAGAATTGCAGATCAGAGTTGAAAATAGGGACCTGAACTTGGGCACCCGCTCATTAGTCCTTCGAATCCTACACCAGAAGAATCTTTGAGACAGTAGGAACAGGTTGCAGATAAAGTCCCCAGATCTCGACAAAAATCAGGGTAGTAGACTAGGGTGCCTGCTCATTAGTCCCTAACTGTTCTACTTCCCAAACTTTAAAATCTGGCACACATTTGTCTGTTATTTTACATCTTTATGTAGCAACATTTTCAGTAATTTGTCTGTTTGCTTCAATATTTGTATAATTAGGGTTTTGAGCATAATTGGGCATAATCAAGCAATCAAATCACACAAATACAATTTTCCCTACATTCTGAGTGATCAAAGGCTTGATGGTAGATTCCTACTCAACCCAAGGTCCTTGAATGTTTAGTGGTGAAAGGAGGATACACACAAACTAATCAAAAACCAACTATCCAAATTTTACCTTAAACATTTTGGTGAACCCATGTTTTTCATGACTTTTGCACCTTGTTGAGTGTTTTGCTTCAAATTTACATTGATTTCATTCATTCATATCATCATTCATCTTATTGCGTTGGAAAAATTACAAAAAAATTGAAAATTTTGAAAAAAAAATTACATTCTAGGGTTTGCATTTTCATATAATTTTCATCAATTAATTTGAATTTAATTAAATTTCTAATTTTTGCATTAGCTCTGAGCTAAATTGCAGAAAATTACAAAAATTCAATCACTTGCATTGCATTTTCATCATAAAATTGCTAGGGTTTTGTTGGAAATTTTGAATTTTTCATATAACCTAATAATTCCAAAAACTAGGGTTTGTAAGTAAAATCTTTTTTCAGATTTTATAATGATCTTATACACTCATTTAAATTTGCATTTGTCTGTAGTGTTGCATTTAGTGTAAATTTACATTTAGATCTTAAAAATTGGCATTTTTACATAGAAAATTTCAACAAAAACTAGCATTTTTCATTTATTTTTCATTAGATTTGCACTTGCATTTTGCATTGTAGGGTTTGAAAATA
Source organism: Cunninghamia lanceolata (assembly GCA_027924645.1). Taxonomy (NCBI): domain Eukaryota; kingdom Viridiplantae; phylum Streptophyta; class Pinopsida; order Cupressales; family Cupressaceae; genus Cunninghamia; species Cunninghamia lanceolata. The sequence continues at coordinate 3,516,589 of BSBN01000853.1, read as the reverse complement.
ATTTTCAGATCTGAGTGGAATTAATTTTCATCATAAATTAGATTTCAAGACATTCATATAGCATTTTGCATTAAGATCTCATACCTAGGGCTTGAAAAAAAACCTTGATTTTCACCCCCCTAAAAATCTTCACAACACCTTTTTATTGTGCTCTTGTATTGAAAATTTGGTAAAAAATTGCACATTTTCGCTATATTTTCCCTAGGGTTTGACCTAGATTTGCACTCCAAATGTGTTGTGATAAGTTTTATGGCTTGAGGTGACTGATATTATTTCTATTATTTGCTTCACCTCCTAAAATTCCTTACAACACCCATTTCATTGGGTCTTGGAATTGAAGAATTGTGAAAAATTGCATATTTTAGGGCATTTTCACTAGGTTTTGACTTATCATCATCGTAGATTTGCATCAAGAGCATGTTATGAAGGATTTTATTGTTTTATTGGACTGAAAATAGACATATTATTTTCTGTCCCTAATCAAACTCCTTACAAAACCTTTTCTTTCATATATTTGCATTGAAAAAGTATAAAAAATCAAGCATTTTAGGTCATTTTTGCACATAGTTTTGCATTTGCCTCTTGCATAAGTTTTGGGAAAGCTTTTAAAATCTGAGTTTACATTGATTTGAATACATAAATTCAACATTGATAATGGCATCTTCATGTTATTCATCTTTGAATTTGTTGCATGAGTATATCCTAGATTTTGAAAAGTTCTCTAGTTTCACTAATGAGAATCCTCATGTTCTAAAGCACATAGCTTCTATCAGTGGTATTGATGTATCTATATGTTCTACATATGAGTTTCAATTACTTTGTTATACACATGATTTTAGTAGCTTTTCTTTACTCATAGGAGCATATCCTTTGATATTAGAAGATTTAACTAAATTCATCTCTAGGATTACTCATGAATATGCTAATAATAATTCCACTGCTCTCCCTGGCCAAGATGAAGCATTAGTGAATGAAGAGCTCCCTTTAACAAAGAACATTCCATGGGTAGACAATGAGCATTCATTTAACAATAATCAAAATCCTACCCTAGTGCATGGAACCTCTATGGATCATCCCTCCAACCTTCTTCCTTTAGTTGATTTTTCACACACCTTGGATATCACTAAGGAGGAGAAGACCCTTAATCTCCCTTATTTGATGGAATATTAAAGTCATTTGGACATCACTAAGGATGTAGCACTAGTGGATGAGGAGAAGTCCCTCACATTAAATCCCTCAAGGATGGATGTTGAGATCACTCAAAATAATTTCCTTCTCCCACCACCTAAGAGGATAGTGAATAAGTATACTACTGAACTTCAACAAGAACACATTCCACCTAACATTGAGTCAAACCAAGAAGAATTTAAGAATGAAAAAAAGAATAATGACAAATACTTGGCAATTGTACCTTATGTTTGTGATTGGGAAGAGAATGATTTGATTATTGACTTCTAGCATGGACCTCTCTACAGGTAAGTATTTCTAACCCTTTATCTCATGATGTGCTTCTCCTATAATGTGTTATGTGTTGTTTAGGCCTCTTGGGATGACCCCTGATTCTCTAGTAAGTCCAGGATACCAGGAGACCACCTCTATTGTGACCTTCTTCTATTTGTATCATCATTCTTCTATATTGCCTCTCTCTATTTTCATTGTTATGTGTTGTGTCTTATGGACATAGCATTGTGGTTGGTGAATTGGGGGCACCCTCCTACATGACTGTCCCTAAGACACTTGTTTCTCCTCTCTTATTTCATTTTTTCCCTTCTTCTAGTGTTTATATCTAGCAGGCGGATGATGAAAACATTTATACTGATGTAGACCTAGCGTTCCTTTAGCGAGAAATCAAAAATTGGACTTAGTTCCTAATATGATGATGGGGTTGTAATATATTATCCAATGCTTGGCTAGTAGAAGCACTCCATGATTTCTGCGTAGTGATCTTGATGGTGTTTTATCTCACTTACAAAACATAACAGTACTACTACTCTGTGCACTTTGTCTATCTTGAATCTTGCATCCTGCATTATTATGTGGACACTAACATGTTTCTTGCAGGGATGTGTTTGTGGGAATATTTGGCGATCATAAAGTACATGTCACCTCCGGGGGGCATGGGCTTTGCGAGAGTCCGTGTTCCCTTGTGTGTTTTCTTCCTACCTTAACGTGCTTGATATTGATACCTGATATCAACCACCTTAAGGTGGGGGCATATATAAGGTAAGTTGTCTATTATAGATGTTAGCAATGTGCTTGTCCTTAGGTGCAGTCTTAAAGACTGGTGGCAAAGAGTCCCTCCTACACTCTGAGTTTTTTTTGCAATCAGTCAATCAATCATCAATCATCTTCAGTCCTCTACAGAGGTGGGTATGGTGTATTTCTTGAAGAGAGTGCATCTCCTATCATTTTCAAAAGTCCTCTACAGAGGCGGGGAGTGGTTCTGTGACTAAATCAACCCTTAAGCATCTCTTCGGTGATTGTTGTGGCGAAGCCCAATTGTCAGTGTGTGCTTGTAATATGCCTGAGATGGTGATGAACTTAGAAATAGGAACACTCCATCACTTGTCTGTCATGTTTTCTCCGTGTCTTTAAAGTGTGTGTGTTTTGCATTTTTTTTGTATGGCGTGCTTGATTTGTTTGGCGTGTCTATTGCCCCATATGTAGTTTAAAGACTAGTATGATGAGTACTTCTCGCATTATGGGTGGTGTGTTTACTTTCCTTGTATTTGCATCTACATTTCATATATATATAAGAAAAAGAAAAAAGAAAAGAAATCATTCATGTCTTCTATGCATTCACTATCTTCTCTACATTCAATGTTGTCTTCTTTGTGTTTTTCTTGACTGTAACTATCTTCTCCAGTTTTGCATGCCTGTTATTGTCTTCTTTGTGATTGACGTGTCTTCTCTGTGCTTGGTGTGTTTGTTGATCATACTTTAATGCATGTATTGTCCTCGCGTTTATACATACATTCATTAAAGTGGGGGCTAAATGTAATGTTAAAAAATGTCCCCTTGGGGGATTTTCCCTCCTAAGGTTTAGCTCCCAGGTCTTTAATATGCATTTAGGACATCTTGCATCATATTTTGGCATCCTGATGAGAAAACCCCTAAGTTTCATGATGAATGGAACCTAGAGGGATCCCTTGAGACAGACCCTGCCCAAAATAGGGGGGGAGGAATTGAGCGCCCGCACCCTAGTTCTACCCTATTTTGGGTCAAGCCCAAATTTTAAATGTCGGTTTATGACCGTTATTTGGTTCCTAGGCTGACACAGTAAGTTTGGATTATGAAATTCTTGGCAAGAATGTTTGTAGTTGCATATATAAGCATGTTTAGGCATTCATTTGTAAACAAGATTACAACTAGATGATTACTAGAGGAGCATTTGCACTCTAAAGGTTATTCAAGGCTTTCATTGTGTGGTGAGAGTAGATTTGTGTTGTTTATGTGTTTGTATTTGCAGATTTGAGCATTTATCTTCTCATGGCATGAAGAGCTTCTTCCTTCCATGAGATCTTCGCTACAAGGTGATATCCTTTGTGTTTTTCAAGTATAATTTATCATTTAGTTTTTGCCTCTGTCCTCCAAGGACACACAGTCTCTATCTGACAATGATGTTCGGAAGACTTGAATGTCTCTCCGAGGCTTGACTGAGGCAAGCCTCTAAACACCACAACCCCCTCCCCATTTTCTCGTGATTGCAGGTTACAGGTTGAAGAAGTAGGAAAAGTGGAGTTGCAGAGAAGGGTTGCAGAGTGTCAGAATTGCATATCAAAGTTGAAAATAGGAACCTGGACTTGGGTGCCCGCTCATTAGTCCTCTAGATCCTGCATCAGAAGAATCTCTAAGACAATGGGAACAGATTGCAAATAAAGTCCCCAGATCCTGACAAAAATTAGGGCACTGGACTAGGGCACCCACTCATTAGTCCCCGACTGTTCCACTTCCTGAACTTCAAAATCTGGTACACATTTGTCTGTTATTTTACATCTTTATGTAGCAACATTTTCAGTAATTTATCTGTTTGCTTCCGTATTTGTATAATTAGGGTTTTAAGCATAATTGGGCATAATCAAGCAATCAAATCACACAAATCCAATTTTCCCTACATTCTAAGTGATCAAGGGCATGATGGTAGATTCCTACTCAACCCAAGGTCCTTAAATGTTTAGTGGTGAAAGGAGGATACACACAAACTAATCAAAAACCAACTATCCAAATTTTACCTTAAACATCAAGTATACCATCACTTCATCTCCAACTTCTAATTATTTATGTCTCTGTTTCTTATATGCCTTCTCCTTGTACTTGTTCTTCATCTCCTCCAAATGCTTCTTCGCTTACTTATGCATTGTCTCCATATGTCCTACAAATTCTTCTGCTTCTGCACTTCTCTTATCTGCCATACTGATATCTCTCAACTCTGTCACTCCTCTAGGGTTTACTCTAGTAACAATTTCAAAAGGTGTTCTTCCGGTACTCCTATTCACTGAATTATTATATGCAAACTCTGCTTGTGAAAGAATCAAATCCCAACTTCCTACCTTCTCTCCAACCAAACATCTCAACAAGTTTCCCAAACTCCTATTCACTACCTCTATTTGTCCATCAATTTGTGGATGAAATGTTGAACTAAACTTCAATTCTATCTTCATCTTCTTCCAAAGTGTCTTCCAAAAGTATCCAATAAATCTTGTGTCTCTATCTGAAATTATACTCTTAGGTAATCCATGCAATCTCACAATCTCCTTGTCAGCTACATGCACTGCATCAATTCTCTTCTTACAAGGTATGAAATGAGCCATCTTTGAAAATCTATCCACCACTACAAATATTGAATCATGTCCTCTTTGTGTCTTTGGTAATCCCATTACAAAATCCATACTTATGTCTTCCCAAGGTCTATCTAGTACTGTCAAAGGTTTATACAATCCATTATTCTGACTACTCCCTTTTGCAACTTGACAAACTCTATAATTTTTCACAAATTTCCTAACATCCTTATGTATCTAAGGCCAAAAGTAATTTTCATCTACCAAAGCTATTGTCTTATCAATGCCAAAATATCCTGATAATCCACCACTGTGCTTCTATTTGATCAAATTGTCTCTCATAGAACTTCTAGGTATGCACAACTGATTTCCTCTGAACAACATATCTTCTTGAATGAAATAGTCCAACCACTTACTCCTATCTATCACAACAGGTTCCTTACATGCTTTCCAAAGTTCTACAAAATCAAGATCTTCCTCATACATGTTCTTTACTTCATCAAATCCCAACATATCTTCTTGAATGAAATAGTCCAACCACTTACTCCTATCTGTCACAATAGGTTCCTTACATGCTTTCCAATGTTCTACAAAATCAAGATCTTCCACATACATGTTCTTTAATTCATCAAATCCCAACACTTCAATTCTCATCTCTGTCAACAAGTTCCTTCTTCTACTCAATGCATCTGCAACTTTGTTTGATTTTCCACTCCTATGCTTCAGTACAAAAGTGTAACTCTTTGTGAACTCTACCCATCTCATATAATTCAACTTATCTTGACTATTCAAATATTACAAAGCTTAATGATATGTATACAACACAAACTCCTTAGGCAACAAGTAATGTCTCCACTTCTTCAAGGCTTGAACTATGGCATAGAACTCTTGATCATAAACTAAATATCTTTGCTTGCATCATTCAACTTCTCACTAAAATATGCTACAAGTCTACCTTCTTGACTTAACACTGCTCCAATTGCATTCCCACTTGCATCACAATCTACTAGAAATGCCTTACTGGAATTTGATAATGCTAAAATAGGTTGCTCTATCACTTTCTGCTTCAATAATTCAAAACTTTTGTCTACTCCTGATGTCCACTTGAAATCTTTCTTATCTCCTCTCATTGTCTTTATCATAGGGTTATAAATTGAACTGAAATTTCTGATGAACTTCTGGTAGAAACTAGCCAATCCATGAAATGATCTAACTTCTCCAATACTCTTCGGTGTAGGTCATTCAACAATTGCTCTTACTTTCTTAGGGTCCATCTTCAATCCTTCCACAAAAATCACAAATCCCAAGTATACTAACTCTTCCTTCATGAAACTACACTTCTTGATATTTATCAGCAATTTCTCTTCTCTCAATCTCTACAAAACTTGTCTAAGGTGCTACAAATGTTCCTCTTTTGTCTTACTAAAAATCAGAATATCATCCAAGTATACAATAACAAACTTACCCAAGAATTTCTTTAAAACTTCATTCATCAATCTCATGAAAGTACTCAGTGAATTTGTCAATCCAAAAGGTATCACTAACCACTCATACAATCCTTCATTTGTCTTAAAAGCAGTCTTCCATTCATCTCCTTCTCTAATTCTGATCTGATGGTATCCACTCCTCAAATCTTTGTGAAATATTTTGCTCCACTCAAACAATCCATAATATCATCTATCCTAGGTAAAGGAAATCTATACGTAATTGTGATCTTGTTGATTTCTCTAGAGTCTGTACACATTCTGAGCCATCCTTCTTTGGTGCTAACATTGCAGGTACTGCACAAGGACTCAAACTTTCTCTGATCAAACCTTTCCTCAACAACTCTTGTATCTGTCTATTCAATTCTTCATTCTCTATAGGTGTCATTCTATGTGTTGCTTTATTAGGTAAACTAGCTCCAAGTATAAGATCCATGTGATGACTAATACTCCTAATTGGTGGCAATCATTCAAGTACATTGTCTGATATGATGTCTTCATACTCTGTCAGCAATTCAGTTATCTCCTCCGGTTGTGATTCTTCAGTCTCCTTCAATGTTTCAGGATTCTTAGGAATCAAAGCATAACACATATTCTCATGTCTCAAACCATCCAAAAATTTCCTTCCATCTAACAAACAGATTCTAGCATTCCCACATACTTCACTCTTAGGATCATCTTCCAAAGGAATCAAAGTAATTCTCTTTCCATTAGATGTTATAGTGTATGTATTTTTTCTCCCATCATGTATAGCTTTCCTATCATACTACCAAGGTCTACCCAACAAAATATGACATAAATCCATAGGCATAATATCACACAAAACTTCATCATGATAAGATCCAATATGAAATTTCACCAAACATTGTTCACTCACCAGTACCTTATGGTCATCTTGAATCGATGCTATTTGATAGGGCTTAGGTTGTTTCAATCTTTCCAACTTCAACTTAGTCACCATCTCCTCTGAAACTAGGTTATCAGAACTACCACTATCAATTACAACTTTACAACATTTATCTCCTGATTTGCATCTGGTTTTGAACGAACTTTTCCTCTACGGTGGTTCCTCATTTGTATCTACTTGAAATAGTGCTCTCCTCATCACAAGTGATTCTCCTTTCTCAGGTTTTCCAACTGAACTGGGTGATCCAACATGTTCTTCTTCCACAAAGGTTGCTCTTTCACTATTCTTTGGTCTCTTGTACTTCCTTGATTACATTCAAATGCTCTGTCCTTCACGTCCACACTTAAAACAAGTTCCTCTGAATGTTCTCCTATCAAGTCCTCTTCCTTCTCTTCTATATCCTTCACTCTGGTATGGACTAGGGTTACCTCTATGGTAGAAATTCCTATCATCTCTCCGGTATGCATTGTTATCTTTGTCCTCCTTCTTGAATGTGTTCTCTTGTCTATTTTTCTCTGCATATGATCTTTCTCCTCCAGAAAATGTTCTACCTCTCTGAAATTTAGCTCCTCTCCTCTCTATCTTTGATCATGCCTCTTATTTAACTTCTCTTCAACTTTCAAGGAAAACTGATATGTTTTTTCCAGTGTAGTCATCCTTACCAAGCTCAGTTCTTCTTAAATGTTCAATCTTAGTCCATTGATGTATCTAGCCACTTTAGCCTTGCTTTCTTCACTATGTCCTGTCCTTATGATCATCTTATGAAATTCTTCAGTATATTCCTTCACAGATTTCTCCTTTTGTTTTAGTTTTTGGAATCTCTTCAACAAATCCAACTCATAGTCAATAGGTATAAACTAATTCTTTAATTTTGTCACCATCCTATCCCATTTTGCAATCTTTTCTTTTGCTCTTCTATTTCTATCTAACTGAACTTATTTCCACCATATAGTAGCATGTCCTTTCAACTTTGTTTTTGCAAATTTCACCTTCTTTGGATCTCAACTTCTTCATATTCAAAGTATTCTTCCATGTCATTTATCCAGGCAATCAACTCTTCAAGATTCAAATTGCCAGTGTAATTAGGTACATCAACTCTAGGTCTTTGTCCAATCTTTGAATTAGCTCACAACATCTTGACTTGATCTAATTCTTCTTCTTCTTCTTCACCTCCTAGGGTTTCTTTAGTTTGATTCACAAATTGAAATTATTCATCATCACTCTCAATATCAATTCTAGGGCTTAGTCCTTTTCTTATATCTTCTTCAACAACATCCAGTCTAATTTGCATTGTTTTCATCATCTCCATCATCTCATCCATCCTACCAGCCATTGTTCTAATAGTAGGGATTCTCCTCAATGGCATCTTCCAAGGATCCAGTGTAAATTGCCTCAATTCAATGATCGGGCTACAAGGTGACAACTGCCTCATAATTGGCAATTGGTTGCAACACAAGTAACCTAACTTAGATTCGATGATCTGTCCACAACAAGATCTTATGGAATTCCTTCGACAACTTCACTCAATTTGCTCCCAAAGATTCAAACTTTCACTCCATACCACTTGGTGCAGTCACAGTTAGGAGGGTCCTCAAAGAGAACAATCCAAACCATGCAACAGAAACAACTCAAAGATCTAAAGCAAATGAATATTTAGTCATTCAATATATCATAGAATTCAAATACAAATCTGCTGGCAACATGCAGGCTTAGAATTGGGCTCCCAGGACTGATTACAAAATATTAGAATATGTGCAAGATATGGATATGAAGCTCCTTTGCAAGAATTCAAAACTATCAACTTCTAGAATTATGCTAACTTCTTTCCTAGGTGTCTATTACATCATTTTATATCAGATTTCTGGTACAAAAGATTCCTCCACATTGGCTAAGGAAGGTTACAAACTCCAATGAAGAGGTGTAACATGTGTACACGGATAGGTCAGACCTAAATGGATAGAACTCCTCCATAAATGAATGGAATGATGTGCGGATCTTAGGGAAGGTTGGACACGAACCCTTAAACATTGAATGATGTACCTTTTACCTTCGCAAGTCTTCTCCTTCAGCTGATTATCTGAGACTATCTGGATGCTTTGTCTGAGAAAATACTTGATCTTCTGATAGCAATAACTTTTTGATACTTGATCCAAATGCTCTAAGATTTGGATATGATGTAAATGAATGAATCTAGATGCTAAGTCCAACTCTGCAAGATCTAAAATGCAATTGTGGTAGAATGCAAACCAAAATACAGAAACTGCTACTAACTGAACTGAACTAGAAAATGAAAAGAAACAAACTAAAATGCAAATGTTTTTGGTTGATACAAGATTGCTCTTGAATCAGGGATGCTCCTACATCATATATTCATTGTGTCTTGTGTGTCTTCAATGTATCTTCTAGTGCTTACCTGAGACTGGGGGATAGAAATAGTTCCTCAATCTTTGTGTATGCCTTAGCTTCATGTGCTTAGCGTGTTTGATGTGCTTTCGACTGTACTTTAATGCATGTATGGGTCATAAGATCATACATACATTAAAGTGGGGGCTAAATTTTATGTCGTAAAATGTCCCCTAGGAATTTTTAAATCCTAGTTTAGCTCCTAGGTCCCCTTGATTTAATCATGCATGTGTAAAACTTGTCCTGGAGTAAATTCTCCCAAAACCCATGACAAATGGGGCTTAGGGGCCCATCCTAAATGATAATCATGACTAAAAATAGCCCTCTGGACTTGGGTGCCTATGCCCTAGTCTAGACCTATTTTTTTGGGACCTAAATTTAAATGTGTTGGTTTATGACCATTAAAAGGTTTCCCTTTGTCATCCTTTTCAATTTGAATTATGAATGTTAGTGGGAATGCATATATAAACATTTTTAGGACTTCATTTTACTCCTAGTTGATTAAGGTGAACTTAAGATTATCAAGCGAAGAGCAATCTAGGTGTTCATTGTGTTGTAGAGTAGAATTATGTTGTGTTTGTATGTGTTTGTTGCAGATTTGGCTTCATCAACTCATTTCCTCATGATTTGAAGGCCCTTCATCTCCATGAGAGTTTCACCTCTAAGTTGATATCTATTTTATGTTTCAATCAATCTATCTTATCATTTGATTTTTCCTCTATCCACCAAGGACATGTACTCTATCTAACAATGGTGTTGGAAGGCTTGAATGCCATTCCAGGGCTTGACCGAGGCAAGCTCCTAAACACCACAACCCCCAACCCCTCTCTTGTGATTGTAGGTTATAGGTATCGGATCTTGCAGAGAGGAGTTGTAGGAAATCCGAACAAAAGATAAAGATTCAAGATTTGAAGAAAAGAGTAGAGAATATTCTTTCTAGACTAGGGCACCCACCCCAGTGGCCTCCATTTTGGCTTTTCCAAAAACTCTAAAGCATGTTGTAGTCTGATATAGATCATTGTTACATATCTGCAGAAAAGTTGCCCTATTAGACTCAGGCACCTGCCCCTTTATCATCAAAGTTTCTACTTTCTAGAAACTAAATCCTGGTATGTTTCTAATCTATATTCAGTGCCTTCCTATGTTTTCATTTGTCATATTTCATTCGTCTGTATCTAGAATCATATAATTAGGGTTTAAGGCTTAATCAGATTAGGGTTTAACAAATTCATCAATACATTCCAAATTTCCTTATCATTTCAAAGTGACACCAAATCTGTAGCCAAGTCCTCTTACAACATAAGTGACTTAACTCAGTTTATGTCCTTGAATGGTATATGTGAAATGAGGGTTTGATTGAATCTTCATTAACAACTCCAACAGCCTCATCATTCTCACTTTTTATATATAACACCATTTATATTGAGTAATATTTGTTCTCCCTTTTCAATTTTCTCTAGTATCTATATTTGCATTACAATCTTAGTTTCTTTTTCTAGTAAGACTGTTATATGCGCAAGGCCAAGGTTTACTATCTCTTTCAGTTGTTTTTTGTGTGCTCTAAGTGCTTCCCTTTGGTCCGAGACCTACAAGTATTGATTGTGGATGGTCTCAATGAATGATCTTTTGTTTCCATCTTGATCTTTCTAGACATTGTATGTTGATGTCTACTACATAATTTGATTTTTAATCTTCTCAAGTTATACTTTTAGTCATTTTGTTGTTGTTGACCATTCCAAACAAAATTGGTATAGGGAATTTACATTGGACTATATGGTTTACATATTCCTCAGTTCCACTTCTAGTTTTGTGTGTGTGATGGCACATTTCTTCTAGTTTCTTCTTCTTGATTTCTTCTATCAACCTTTCCCTTACCACATCTTCTTGGCTATGCACCCTTTGTATTATATCTTCTATAAAATGCTTAAGTTTTTGGCCTAAAGTAGCTGAAGTGTTCATTGATAACTATGGGGATGCTACTTGTAGTGTACTTAGAACATATATTGTATCTACTATATCGACATATTATTTTAGTTATTCCAATATTGGAGTAGATTTTAGTATATCCCCTAGTTGGAATCTTTCTAGCAATGAGATTTGCACCAAGTTTTTGATTGAAAGTTACAAGATTGGTGGAGATGGAAGTAGTTATAGTTGTTTCTGTTTTGCTAAGAACTAATTGATTTGATTCATCATATGTTAAGATGGATAGGATGGCATAGGTGGTGGGGGAAACTATTGTGGCCCTTCTTGTTCAACTTGTTCCTCCACTTGTACTATCTTTTGTTTTGTACTTGTTTTTCTTGTTCTTCTATTTCTTTTTTTGTTGTGCTTCCTTTTCCTTTTGCGAGTTTCCTTTTATTTCTTTTTGTAGTATTTCTTCATTCTACTTTTGTAATTTTTCTTCTTTCTCCTTTTGCAATTTCTCTTCTTTCCACTACTTATTTTTCTTCTCCTTCTATAGTCTTTCTTTTTCTTTTTGTATTCTTTCATTTTCTTCTTTCTACAACTTTTCTTTTTGTAATTTCTCCTCTTTTTATTTCTTCAATTTCTCCTCTTTATCCTTCTACATCCTTTCCTCTTTCTCTCTTTCTATATTTTTTCTTCTTATTTATACAATAAAATGGTGTAGCCTTTTTGTGTGGCCTCCTCAATCCCTTTTTGTACTTTTTGTATTGCTTCTTTCTCCTAAGATAGGAGTGTATCTAATCTATGTTTTGATCTTAATTCCTCCTACTTTAATAGTTTCAGTTTTATCTTTTTCTCTAGTGACAATTGTACCACAACTATGTCTGCAACTTATTTTATTATTTATTCTTCAACCTTTGCTACTTCTTCCCTTTTCTACTTTTGAATTGTTTCTAATTCCTCTATAAAATATTTAACTATCTCCACAAATGTTAATGGTGAAGCTAGGATAAAATCTATCATCACCTTTATAATTACAGCTTTATTATGTTCATTTACCAATGGATACATCTATGCAGTGGTGAGGAGGATGTCTAGAGTAAATAATCTCTTCAATAATATTTTTGCATCTAGTGGTTCTTCTTTTTCCTCCTTTGTTTCCTTTTGTTTGCCTTTTCTTGTTTTCCTATTTCCTCCTATATTTTCTTTGTCTCTTCCCATGTTTTTGTTGTGGTGGGAGTTAATTCTTTAGGTTTCTTTGGGGGTGGATTGTTTTAAAGGTACTTCTTCCTCTTCTTCTTCTACCTCCATTTCTATAGTGCATGTAGTTGTTGTTGTAGTATATTTCCTTTTTTCTTGTTGTTTTTTTCTACCTGTGATGACTCTCCCCTCTTTTTCTCATTTCTCATTTCTCATCCATACTAGGGCTTCTATGGCTTCTCCCTTCAATGATTTTTCTATTTCAACTTGTGTTTGTGGTGATGAAATATTTAGTCTTCTCCTTGTAGTTATTTGTGGCGATCTCTTTTCTAATTCCTATTTTCCCAAAGGCTAGTTTGTTTGTGAATCTCTTATTTGAAAACATGGAGACTCTAATTTTAGGACCTCCAAGTGTTGCACTTGTGATGGACCTACTTCAAATGAAAGTAGTGAATCTAAGATTTATGTGACCTCTAGTGGGGTGAGGTCCTCTAGTACTCCCCACTTTTATGTGTCTTCTCTTTATTATTTTGTAGCTGCTCTTCAACTCTTTGTTTTGTTTCTTTATCAATAAAATCCTTATATGTGCCAAATCTTATAACATTTTTATCTTTAGGAAGGGCTAGTGGTGCCCTATCATTTGCATAAATAAATTCATTTCTTATTTTGTATGATAGTTATAGAATCCATGATGTCCTTGGTTCAATTACTTCCATGAAAATATGATCTTTATCTATGATGAAGGTGATATCTTGTGCATACTTTCCCACTACATCATATGAAATTCTATCCCTTTCTTGCATTTTCTACTTTAAAAGAACTTTGAATAAAACCCAATATACCTTGATATATGAGGTAGCTCCTTGAAAGAGTTTGACATGCTCATTTATTTGGGCCATAATGGTGGAATCTTGTTACCTTTCTTTCAGAGACAAAATTATTTGATTCATATTTTAGAGTGCATTATGGATTAACTTGTTATTGTTATTTAATGTAAATGTTTTGCAAAATTCATTTTGTACCATCACCCAGCTTCTAATTTCTCCTCTCTTTTCTTGAATAATGTACTAGGTTTTTGCAATAGGCTATAAGGTCTACTATAAAAATTGGGTGTATAGTATTTCATCATTTTCTCTCCTATTGGTCCACTCCCTAATGTAATTTTGAAGGTGTAACTTAGGTTCCATCTTGTCGTAGTATCCTAGAGTGAGTTTCTAGTCTCCCTCTTCTAGTAAATATCTAATGTTTACAAGAACTAAAAATGATTTCCAAGTTGGATATGCTGGGTTTGTGGGTGCACCACCATCTTTCCATGCTACATACTATAGTATCTTAAAGGGCTTCTAGTCTCAAATCTTCCTTCCAAAATATCTTTTACATATTCTCTAAGTATGTTGACAAATCTCCTACCCCAGAATACTAAGGAAGCTTAATATGTGAAATACCACATGAGATGTGGTTCAAATGTCTTGAAATTTTAGTATGTTGATTCTCTCTATTGTTGTCTACTACCTTTGCATTTTGTGGTGGGTTCCCATCAATTATAGTACTTTGTCCATAATTTGTATCAACTTTCATTAGGCTATAGATTCTTCTTGCACCCAATATTTTTCTTGATCTAACTTCTAGCTCATCCCAAAGCCAAGCATCCATAGCATATTCACTATTAATACTATAACTACCACTATCTAGTATGATTTATCCTTCTAAATTAGGTCCATGCATAGTGTCCTTAATGGGTATTCTCAAAGAGTATGGGCCTTTGGTTCTTCTTCTTCACTCTTCTCTTACACTACATCTTCAATGTATGCATTACTTATATAAGTATGTAGAAGTATATGTACTACCTTTTCATTATCAAAGAATGATATTTCTTATTAATAGGAATTATTGTCTCATTAAAATTTATAAACCATTCTAGTTTTAATACAATGTTGAAGGTGTCAAAGGGTTCCTTCATCTCTATTACTTCAAAATCTACGTTCTTTTTTATTCCCATCAAGTTAACTTCTATATTTCTCCAAGTTCCAATCATACTGATAGTACAATAGTACAGAAACAACAATATATTACTAAAAAACTACTAAAAACTGTTTATAAATGACCAAACATGGTCACATGACCATTAGTAGTGTATTGCCAGTCATTTATAACGCGACCAAATTGATGACTAAACCATTTTTCATCATTTATTGGTTGTTTTGATTGATCGATTTGGTAGTATATTTAGTCGTTGATTTAGTCATTGATTGTTGTAATCTGGTCACTTATTTAGTCATTTTTTTTCACTAATATATTTAGTCATTGATTGTTGTTAACTGGTCACTTATTTAGTCATTTTTATTCATTGATTTCTGTCCATTGGTAGTGTATTTAGTCATTAATTTTAATCATCATTTTGATCAATTTGGTAGTATATTTAGTCATTTTTATTCACTGATTTAACACTGGAAATATGTTTAGTCATATTTATTCATTGTTCACTAATTTCTATCAATTGGTAGTATATTTAGTCATATTTATTCACTATTCACTGATTTCTGTCAATTGGTAGTATATTTGGTCATATTTAATCACTGTTAATGATTTCTATCAATTGATAGTATATTTAGTCAATTTAATTATTAATTGACGTCAATCTTTAAGTAGTATATTTAGTCATTTCAATTGACTGATATTTTAGGATTTAAACATAAAACACAGAAATACACATCAATCATTAATTAATTGCACACAATATAAAGACAACCATTGAGAAGGCAAAATCACTGAACTTTATTAAAATAAAGGTGTTCTTACATCTTGCACACATTTGAAATATCTATGTTGCTTTAAAAATGCTTAGAAATAGAGTATTACAATGTTTATTTTCAGTCACAAGACTAAAAATTTGAGTTACAATGCACAGAAATGACAAGAAAGAAACTTCTCCAAGTTTACAATGCTTTGCCAAAAAGTGAACTATCAGTAACTGATTCTCAACCAGCCTAATTATTGCCATAGGTCATCTAATCTACCCCATCAGTCTAGCATTTGTCCTTCTTGACTACAACCAAAGGAAATACATTGTCATATATAGTCAATTGGTAGTATATTTAGTCAATTTAATTATTAATTAACATCAATTAGTAGTATATTTAGTCATTTTAATTGACTAATATTTGAGGATTTAAACATAAAACACAGAAATACACATCAATCATCAATCAATTGCACACAATATAAAGACAGCCATTGAGAAGGCAAAATCACTGAACTTTATTAAAATAAAGGTGTTCTTACAACTTGCACAAGTCTGAAATATCTATGTTGCTTGAAAAATGCTTAGAAATAGAGTATTACAATGTTTAATTTCAGTCACATGACTAAAAATCTGAGTTACAATGCACAGAAATGACAAGAAAGAAACTTCTCCAAATTTTCAATGCTTTCCCAAAAAGTGAATTGTCAGTAACTAATTCTCAACCAGCCTAACTATTGCCACAAGTCATCTAATCTGCCCCATCAGTCTAGCACTTGTCCTTCTTGACTACAACCAAAGGAAATACACTGTCATATGTAGTCAGGTCTATGATAGGATATTCATAATGTGAAACATGGACTAGATCAGGCTTCCTTAATGAAACATCATTGTATTCTTGTGTCTTGTATTGTCATCGGCACTGCTTATGGGACATGTTTTTGTTGAGTTTAAAGATATCAGGTCATCTTAGGGCATGGAATCATATTCTTCCTTCATTAATGCATCTTCAAAAGCCTCTTTTTGAGTCTAAACTATTCACTTACCCTACCTCTATTACATTGGACACTTGGTAAGTAGTCATATTTAGTGTCCTTGGTCTTCACTCATTGTGGTGACTGATCAGCCTTAGGAGAAGTATGGGTCCAACTGGTGTTGTCGTTGATGTCAACATACTCATGTTACATTAATGAGAAGGATTGGATGAGTAGAGAGGAGCAATGGAGACAATGAAGTGGAGATCCCAGCTAAAGTGTAGATCAGAGGTTGCGGTTCAAAGGGTTTGTAGATATGAGTCTTGAGATGATCCAGTCAAGTTTTTAGAGCTCCACATGAAGATCTGAAGAAGTTATGGCCGCTCAAGTAGAACCGGTTCCGGCAGGTGTTTAGAGGTGACAGAGTGACACAAATAGGTCTGGTGAGATCCAAAAATGCATTATCCCATTCTGCAAATTTGAGGGAGTGTTGAGGACGTCCTTGTGAAGTGTCAACTCGATCTATTCATGGTTTGAAGGTCCAGAAGAACCTATTCCTTTGTGACAGTGGTGACAGACTGTGTTCTTGAAGTTTCGAATGAAGGAGAGAAGAATTCCAGTAACCAAATGAAGTGCAGATGTTCTTGGTGATTCAAGAAAGGTTGTGGTGATCTTTGGATCGTGTTTAATTCATGTTGGCGGTCTGCATTGAAGTTAGAGTTCACTCTTGAAGAATAACCTCCGGATGATGGTGTTCTTCCTGAGACTGGCTGACCGGATGTGTTACACGTCTTATAGATGTTCTTGTAGGTGTTTGTTGACTTAGATGATTATTCCTAAGTCGATGCCTTGAATAAATAAGGGATTGTAAAGTCATTTCAAAGTGTGTCTTGTGGGGATGAAAGTGTGGTAACGAGGAAGAGAGCGAAAGGTAGAGCAGAGGTTTTTGTACTTAAATGGAACTGATTCAAGCATGGTAAAGATGCTATTCTCCAGTTCAAGTTTGTGATACTTGTTACTTTGTAAACAGTGTGTCTCTTGTAGGCAGTGGGCCTCTTGTGAGCAGTGTGCTTGGGCAGTGAGCCCTAATTGGCATGTGCCATTTTGTTCTTTCTTTTCTTCTAATAGAGAATACATTCTTGGGTTAATCACCCCGTGGTTTTTTCCTTAACCAGGTTTTCCACGTCAAAATCTTGGTGTCTCATGTGTTGATGTGTTTCTACTCTTGAGTTAATGCTTTATGTTTTCATGGTTGATTAATTATTATGCTGCTGAATAACAAAGTGGATGTAAGTGTTTGATTGGAAGCAAGTTTTTGGACAACTGATTCACCCTCCCCCCTCTCAGTTGTCAGTCCTAAATCCAACAATTGGTATCAGAGCAAGGTTCCTCTGAAAGGAGCTTAACCACTTGAGGAGATCCAGAGATCCAGGATGTTGTCCTACAAGAAGGATAGTCTAAAGTTTGATGGAACAAATTTTAATCTTTGGAAAAGTCACATGAAGTGTCACTTGCAATGTATGGGTCTGTAGTACTGGACCATGGCTTCAACAAAGTATACTCCTCCACAAGGTGGCCCAAAAACTGGAACTGAAATCAGAGATGCTGAAACCAATTTGCAAACTATAGAAGCTCTTCTAAGCACATTATCTAATACAGATCTTTTGAATGTTGTTGACTTACCAATTGCTTATGAGATTTTGGAAAAGCTAGAACTTCTGCATGAAGGTGACAAGTTTGTTAAATGTGCAAGGTTACAAAGTCTGAAAGGGAAATTTGAAAATCTAAAGATGAGAGAAGATGAGAATATCTCCACTATTATGCCAAGAGGAAATGAGCTTGTTTGTGGAATTAGAAATGTTGGTGGAGTCTTGGATGAAGATGAAATTGTTGGCAAAATTCATAGATCCCTTCCTACTTATAAAATCAAGGTTTCTACCATTGAAGAATTCAAAGCCCATACAACTGTCACAAGAGATCAATTGGCAAGTAAATTGGCTACATTTGAAATGTCTAAGTTTGGAGATGAAGCCCCCAAGACTGAATCTGCATTCAGAGCTAGTGCCTCTATAAAAGGTAAACAAAGGTTTGATCCAGGAGAGAATTCTTCAAGGAAACTATCATGGTATGAAAAGGCAAGAAAAGACATGGAAGAAGAAGAAGCAAAAACAACTCAACTTGAAGCCCTCATTACAAAGAGACTGCCAAGAGGATCCGATAAGTATGAAGGAAAATTGCCCTTTAAGTGTTTTAACTGCAATAAGATTGGTCATTTTGCCTCAAGGTGTCCAAAAAGATTTTCAAGGCCAAATCCTAACAGATCAAGGTTCCAAAAGAATTGTTATTATGTTCATGAAGAAGATGATAATGAAGGAGTAACAGATGATGAATCAGAAACAATAAACAAATCTGGAAGTGAATGGGTGTTTATTGCCATCAAGGAAGAAGATCTAATGCCCTCTGAATCTATCAATCATAAAGTTGTAGAAAGAGCTCTGGCTGCCCAAGTTGAAGAAAAGGATGATTGGGTCATTGACAGTGGATGCTCTCACCATATGACAGGTGACAAGAACAAGTTCTTAGATTTGGAAAGGTATGAAGGAGGAATGGTAAAGTTTGGTGATAATTCTGCTGGTAGAATCAGAGGTAGGGGAACTATTTCTTTTGATGGAAAGAACAAAACTAGTAATGTACTGTATGTTGAAGGATTGAAGCACAATCTTCTCAGTGTTGGTCAGTTAGTGGACAAAGGCTATGATCTCCGGTTCAAGAATAGAAAATGCAGGATCTTTGAAAGTTCTGGAACAAAGATTGCATCCGGTACTCAAACAAAAGGTAATGTCTTTCATTTAGTTGGTACTAGTAAAAGTTGTCTATTTGTACAAGTTGATCAGAGTTGGTTGTGGCATAGAAGGATGTGTCATGTGAGTTTTGATAATATCATCAAGATAAGCAATACTCAGGCTGTAAGAGATCTTCTAAAATTGGTAAAACCTACAAATAGTTTGTGCAAAGAATGCCAGTTGGGGAAACAAAGCAGAGTCTCTTTCAAAAGCAAGGATCAATTTTCTACCAGATTATTGGACTTAGTTCATACTGATCTATGTGGTCCGACAAGAATCAAGAGTGTGCAAGGTGATAGATATTTCATGTTATTAATTGATGACCATTCCCAGATGATGTGGATTACCTTTCTGAAAGAGAAATCATAAGCTTTTGAGAAGTTCAAAATTTTCAAGGCTATGGTAGAGAATGGAACCAGATTAAAATTGAAATGTCTGAGGTCTGACAGAGGTGGTGAATTCACATCTGGTGAGTTCATAGATTTTTTTGAGAAGCATGGAATAAAGAGACAGTTGTCTGCTCCTATGACTCCACAGTAGAATGGAGTAGTGGAGAGAAAGAACTGGACCATCCATGAGGCATCTAGGACAATGATGATGGAAGCAAATGTTCCTCAGATGTTTTGGAGAGAAGTTGTCAGCACTGCAGTCTATACTCTCAATCGAGTTCAAATCATAAGTAATACCGGTAAGACTCCTTATGAACTTTGGTTTGGTATCACTCCTACTGTGAGGTATTTTAGAGTCTTTGGTAGCAAATGTTACATTAAAAGAGATGAAGATTTAGGCAAGTTTGATGCTAGAAGTGATGAAAGAATATTCTTGGGTTACTCCACTCAAAGCAAAGCATACCGGTGTTATAATAAGAGACTGAGAAAGATGATAGAAAGTACAAATGTGAAGGTTGATGAAGGAATTGAGAAACCTTCAAGGTTTATGAATATGATGAAGATGATTAGAATGGTGTTCTGATTCAAGGAGCCCAAACTCCTTCCGGTATTCAGAATCAAATAGATCCAGTAATTCAGGGAGAAGAGATGAGTCATAATGAGCCTGATCAAGAATTAGAAGTGTAGGAAACTCCCAAAGTTCCCAGGTATGTAAGACTGAACCACTCTAAAGATCAGATCATAAGTGATAAAAGCAATGGAGTACAAACAAGAAGTATTGCTCAAAACTCAGATGAATATTGTCTAATTTCAAGGATTAAACCTAAGACAGTAAATGAAGCTTGCAATGATGAAAATTGGTTTAAAGCAATGGAGGAAGAGCTGATGCAAATTGAGAAAAATCACACTTGGGATCTTGTTCCTAGACCTAGAGACAAGAATGTGATTGGAACCAAATGGGTCTTCCAGAACAAATTGAATGAAGTTGGTGATGTAATCAGAAATAAAGCCAGATTGTTCTGCAAGTTCTACTCTCAAATAGAAGGAGTTGATTTTGAAGAAACTTTTGCTCTGGTGGCAAGAATTGAAGCAGTCAGATTATTTCTTACTTATGCTGCCTTCAAGGACTTCAAAGTATATCAGATGGATGTCAAGTCTGCCTTCCTAAATGGTGACTTGGAAGAAGAAGTATGCATTGAGCAACCGGATGGATTTCAATTGTCTGAATATGGTGATATGGTCTGCAAGTTGAAGAAAGCTTTGTATGGACTAAAACAAGCCCCAAGAGCCTGGTATGAAAGGTTGGATAAGCATCTTTTGAAGATTGGTTTCAACAAAGTTACTGCTAACAGTAATTTGTATTTCAAAATTGATCATGAAAACATCTTGATTGTTGAAGTGTTTGTTGATGATATCATTTTTGGAGGCGAGATAGTATGTGTAAAACTTTTGCAAATAAAATAGAAAATGAGTTTGAGATGTCCATGCTTGGTGAAATGAATCTCTTCTTGGGTCTACAAATCACTCTAACAAAGAAAGGAATCTTCATTTCTCAAACTAAATATGTGAAAGAATTGTTGAAGAAATTTGGGATGGAAGACTTAAAACCAATGCATACTCCTATGGCAACCAGATGTAAGTTGAGAAAAGATGATGATTCTCCTAAGGCTAATCAGACAAAGTATAGGTCAACGATTGGAGGACTATTATATCTCACTCAAACTAGACCAGACATTATGCAGGCTGTTGGTCTTATTGCTAGATTCTAGGCTGATCACAGAGAATCTCATGTCATGGCAATCAAGAGGATTTTTAGATATCTAAAAGGGATAGTTGAGTATGGTTTGTGGTATCCTAGAGATCATGATTTCTCTCTTCATGCATATGCAGATGCAAATTGGGTAGGAGATGTGGATGACCGGAAGAGTACCAGTGGTGGAGCATTCTTTTTGGGAAAGAGATTGGTTTCTTGGCTAAGTAAGAAATAAGAGGCAATATCTCTATCTACAACTGAAGCAGAATACATTGTAGCAGCAAGTAGTTGCACTCAAGTTTTGTGGATGAAGCAAATGCTAAGAGATATTAAAGTAGAGTATGAGGAGCCTATCACAATCTTCTGTGATAATTCAAGTGCAATAAATATATCTAAGAATCCGGTGTTGCATTCTAAGACTAAGCATATATCTATCAAGTTTCACTTTCTGAGAGAGCAAGTGAACAAGGATGAAGTCAGATTGGAGTTTGTGCCTTCCAAGGATCAGATTGTAGACATCTTTACTAAACCTCTTCCCAAGGACTCTTTTGAGTATCTCAGGGAGAAGTTAGGGGTTATTGCCCCTTCGGTGATGAACTAAGGTGCACTGATGTGCATCAGTCCGGTGGATATCACAGTCATATCTTATGATCAGGATTGATGATGGGGAGCTGCTACTTAGGGGGAGCAGCTGGTATGATTATGAAGTATTGGAGTTGAAAGTATGAAGCCTTTGCCATTGATGTCAAAGGGAGAGAGAAGACATGTGAAAAACAAGTGGTTGATGATCAAAGGGGGAGCAATAAAGGGAGAGAAGACATGTGAATGGTTGTTACTGATAGGGGGAGTTGTGACAGTAAGGAGAAGTTCTTGTCTTGATGGTTTTTCACATCATATGTTGCCATCAATGACAAAGGGGGAGATTGTTGCAAGTATGGGTCCAACCGGTGTTGTCATTGATGTCAACATACTCATGTTGCGTTAATGAGAAGGATTGGATGAGCAGAGAGGAGCAATGGAGACAGTGAAGTGGAGATCCCAGCTAAAGTGTAGATCAGAGGTTGCGGTTCAAAGGGTTTGCAGATATGAGTCTTGAGATGATCTAGTCAAGTTTTTAGAGGTCCGCATGAAGATCTAAAGAAGTTATGGCTGCTCAAGTAGAACCGGTTCCAACAGGTGTTTAGAGGTGACAGAGTGACACAGATAGGTCTGGTGAGATCCGGAAATGCATTATCCCATTCTGCGGATTTGAGGGAGTGTTGAGGACATCCTTGTGAAGTGTCAACTTGATTTGTTTGTGGTTTGAAGGTCCGAAAGAACCTATTCCTTTGTGATAGTGGTGACAGACTGTGTTCTTGAAGTTTCAGATGAAGGAGAGAAGAATTCCAGTAAGCAGATGAAGTGTGGATGTTCTTGGTGATTTAGGAAAGGTTGTGGTGATCTTTGGATCATGTTCAGTTCATGTTGGCAGTCCACATTGAAGTTAGAGTTTGCTCTTGAAGAATAACCTCCGGATGATGGTGTTCTTCCTGAGACTGGCTGACCGGATGTGTTACACGTCTTGCAGATGTTCTTGTAGGTGTTTGCCGACTTAGATGATTATTTCTAAGTCGATGCCTTGTATAAATAAGGGATTGTAAAGTCATTTCAAAGTGTGTCTTGTGGGGATGAAAGTGTGGTAGCGAGGAAGAGAGGGAAAGGCAGAGTAGAGGTTTTTTCGCTTAAATGGAACTGATTCAAGAATGGTAAAGATGCTATTCTCCAGTTCAAGTTTGTGATACTTGTTACTTTGTAGATAGTGTGTCTTTTATAGGCAGTGGGTCTCTTGTGAGCAGTGTGCTCGGGCAGTGAGCCCTAATTAGCATGTGCCATTTTGTTCTTTCTATTATTCTAACAGAGAATACATTCTTGGGTTAATCACCCCGTGGTTTTTCCCTTAACCAAGTTTTCCACGTCAAAATCTTGGTGTCTCATGTGTTGATGTGTTTCTGCTCTTGAGTTAATGCTTTATGTTTTCATGGTTGATTAATTATTATGTTGCTGAATAACAAAATGGATGTAAGTGTTTAATTGGAAGCAAGTTTTTGGACAACTGATTCACCCCCCCTCTCAGTTGTCAGTCTTGAATCCAATAATTTTTATTGAGTTTAAAGATATCAGGTCATCTTAGGGCATGGAATCATATTCTTCCTTCATTAATGCATATTCAAAAGCCTCTTTTTGAGTCTAAACTGTTCACTTACCCTGCCTCTATTACATTGGACACTTGGTAGGTAGTCATATTCAATGTCCTTCATCTTCACTCATTGTAGTGACTGAACTGTGCATACTTGCTTTCTAGATGATTTCCCTGCAACTTTCATATACTTGCCTTTTAATGCTAACACTATAGTCCTCTGTTCCTTTGCTCATGCCACTGAAACCATGTTTACTATGCTTGTATCCTTGGGAACCATTGACCATTTCCACTCACCATGAACATCTTACCTCTATGCACTCATTATCTCTCTATTTTTGAACAATCACCCATAAGTATACAGAATTTAGACTTTCATTTGTAGACTGTCATAGGTTTATGAAACTGTCATATTCCTACAACTATACTACCATGTAGAATATATGCCTTTTAATAATAGCATTATTAGTGGCTGACCTTTTTGCTATTTAAGACTTCTATAAATTTGTCTACTGGTTGCTTCCAAAGTCTTGATGAAATGCTAACATCATCACCTTATGACTGTAATCTTCCTCATTGATCTTTGTGCATTGCCAACTACCCTTCCTTGCTCAAAAACTAACACACCACCCTTCATCACAGTAGCTTAAGACTCATCTCACTTTGTCTATGGCATGAATTGTGTACTTTATCTCTTGCTCATTGTCATTTATGCTCCTTGAGTCTTCATGAAATCTCATATATGAAGCTCTCGCCTTTATGAAGCTCTCTCATTTATGCTCCTTGAGTCTTCATGGTTGTCTTCATGACTGAGTGTCCCATATATGGTTGTCCCATATATGAAGCTCTCTCCTTCAATGCAACCAACAATAACCCTAGAATCTTTTCATAAAGGCATATAAGGTAGTGATGTTGAATCTTTAGGGAGGAAAAGAAACATAAAATCAAGTCCAAAAAACCCATAAGACTTAAATATGTGTCTTTGCTTTGAAAAATGTGTTACAAAATGTGTTTCTTAGTGTTGTGACTAAGAAAACTGAGTTACAATGCCTTTTTTTGCTTATATAGCTCCAAAACAGACAAAAAACACTAAGATCCCTAAACAACACATTCAAACTATTGCATAAAGTAGTGGGCCAAGCTGTCTAACAACTAGTACATGATAAACATCAACTATGTCATTTTTTTCAAATATTTTAGTGGCCACTGTGTGAAGGTCCCTTCTTTCTCTTTCAGACGGATAACTCCATCTATTTTGTCTTCATAAGCAAGGGGTAGGTTACTTGTGACCTTTAAAATATTTACATTTGAATCTCATGTTCCTTTCAATTTTACTCCATGTACAATAGATAGTGAGTGAATCTGCCCAATGCCCATAGTAGCACCATCAAACGGATCCAACACCCCAACTTTATCCCCTTCTTGGAGTTTATCAATATTAAATGTCTGCAAAAACAAAAAAAATACACATTATATTGAGATATAAAATACACATTATATTATTTTTGATAGTTGTATGTAATGTCTTATGTCTTGGAACAAATCAGTTTTTGTATGTGCTTTTTTTTATTCTATTGAATAACAAAGAAGCAACTTTTTACTCTGAAAAAAAAAAAACTAACCCATTGCAAGGTAAAAACAAATGGAGGGCAAGATTACAATAGTGCTAGAATGTATGGGTACTCCAGAGAGAGAAATTGATTGTCAATAAAGTCCCCCCAACAAAGGACCATGACATTCCTGAACACAATGCACTAATGCATAGTCAAAATCTATGTATGCACTCTATTACAACTAAGCTCTAAGCTTCCATATGTAAGTTATATTTCTCCCTTATTTCCATAATCTATGTATACTAGCTAATTACACTTCACTACTATTCTAACCAGCTTCTATCAAATAGGTAATGATTACCATTATTTACATAATAAAACAACCATTACTTACTTGAATAGTTCTTACTTGCCTGTGGTTTCATAGCACTCACCTCGAGTTCAGCATGACTACTACTATGAATATCATGTGCATGCTCATCGAGTTCATCATCATAATTATCACTATCAACATTGACATGAAGTTGTATAGTTTTGCAGAGAGCTCTATTGATAGGGCCTTTTTTCTTTTCATTCTACTTTCATACAATTGCTCTGCATGTGGTTTAATCATCATACAAAAATTAATATAAGTCAAGTAAAGAATGCAAAAGCTATAATTTTTTGTCTAAAAGAACATTTTAAGCATGAAGAATGGTCCAAAACATTGGGACAAATAACTAACAACTATTATATTACCTCAGCTTCAGCATAACTATATGACGACTGTGCTTCACATTCTTGTCCAGTTCATCATGATCACTATCAATATCGGCAGCTCTATTGACATCATGAAGGTATTTTGACTTTCCTACTGCTTTGATAAAATTACTCTGCATGTGGTTTAACCATCATGCAAAAAATATACAAAGCATTCAATAGTCAAGTAAAGAATGCCAACATTTTTTGGATCACTCCAATAATAAAGAAACTGGGTTGGATTATCTTATGCTCAAATTTCAATAATCTACATATTAAGAGGCACTTGTATATAGAATTGCCAAACAAGAAGAAATGAGATCAATAGAGCCTCTTACCTCATATGAATCCATGGATTTATGCTCATTCCATGCAGAAACTATAGGGTTAATAGAGGCAACTAACTGCGAAACTTGCTGACTGAGACCATATATGCAATTTAGTACATGTTGGTACCCTTCATTTGAGTTGACATGATCTGGAGAGGCTGATCCTACTGGGCATGTAACAGATGGTTGTGAAATCTCTATTGATGAACTAGATTTCCACTTCATCCTACTATAAGATTTACTAGGATCTAGTGCTACTAGATATAATTGACAATATCTTCTGCACCTACTTCTCTATTACTGTTTTCCACCTAAAATACAATGTCAATTTCAACATATAGTCAATTCAATAAAAAATCAAAATAAATGACACAATGTAAATTGAACCAAAAAGCCATACACTTACTCCAAATTTGTCCATTTTGGCCTGCAACCCACCTCGGCCAAATGTATATCCAGCCCTCACATTATCTCTTACTCTCTTGCCTATGTTACTCTTTGCCAAATATTCTTCAAAATGCATACTTTCTTTTAATGCCTCCCACTATTTGGGACACAGAGTGGAGTCTAACCTCTCTTTTCCCTCCATGATTTCTTTTCTGCAATTATATCTAAAATTGTTCATCAAAATTCTCATCTTTTGCTTGTAATATTTTCTAGAGATTTGTCCACCAGTAGTCTCAAAATCATTTTCCATTTTTTGTATAACATTTTCCACAGAAAGTGGATCTTACTCTGCAAAACTTGATTTGCAAATATCCAAATGGGCCCTACATCTTACACCCAACTCGGAGGCCCACTTTGCAGCATTTAGCCCAATGGGCTCACCATCTATCGATGCCTCAAGCAGGAATGGCTTTTTTCCTTCTAATTTTCTTTCTTTTGCATTCCTCTCTATAGATCTATACAAATCTTGACTCAATCTTTATCTTTTGACAAAAGCATCCACATCTTCTATTAAACCACTACCAGTATTTCTAGCTGATCCACTAGTTTCATCAAAAGTTCTAGATGCAACAAGTGCACTCTGAGGCACATCAGATGCAAGCAGTCTCTCTTTATGACTTTCTTTAATCAGAACTTCATGCTCCTTGGCCACATCAAGTGTGGCATTAGTAGGTAGATCATGAGTACTGGTCTTCGAAGATTTCACTTCAAACAAATCCTTTAATCTTGAATAAATCATCTGCAGACCTATTGTTCCTTTAATGCTATGATGTTTTTCAATAATCTCTCTTAGACTTTGTTCTAAGAGATCATCACAATGTTGCACATCACCATGTTCTATATCAGGTTGCACATGATCACCATGTGCTATATCAGGCTGCACATGATCACCATGTGCTATATTAGGTTGTACATCACCATGTGCTATATCAAGCTGCACAACAGCATATGCTATATCAAGTTGCACATGATCATCATTGCAACTATTATTTTCACCAACTGCATTTGTTGAATCACAAAAGTGGTGGCTTCTACGAGATGGCGACATTATATCTTTTCTTTCCTTTTGTTTTTTTCTCTGCATTTTCTTTGCACTCTTTTTGTTGCCTATAAAACAAAAAATAATATCATATTATGTCTTATATACATAAAGCTCTTGCCTATTAAATTTCATTAAACCCTATTAAACAAATAATATACTACTTAGTGGATTTACAACTTGCCTATTTGTCAAACCAAGACTCAATAAATATTCATTATTCTTGGCCACTTTTTCTCTATGAAGGCACTCATAATTTATCATTGAAGTTTTTGCATTACAATCACTATCATCTAATTTGCACTTTACAGCCCTTCTCTTCATTTCCTGAAGTCTAAATAAACAATAATGTATAAATCAACAGCTTGAATTAGTAAAACTTTATTGAGTTCATAAGTTGATGACTATTGACTTTCCAATTTGTTGATAACTGCAAATGAAAACTTAAAATAGAATTCAGTTTACAAATTAAAAGAATTTACAGTCAAAAACCAAGAAGATGTTAAATAATTATAGGTATCAGAAAATTTTTCCTTAGGGATATATTCACAAGAAAAGAACTCATAAAAACATAACACAAGCAGGATGAAGGAAAAACATAGTCTAGTTCATCATGAGATGTGTTAGAACCATTCAAAATTTCACATAGTCCCACTCTATTTCATACATTTTCCTTCCATAAATCTATAATTAGGGATTCATATTCCTTTTAGAATTCTTCCAAGAGTCATTTATGAGCATCTCATATCAGGTCTATGTGAAAGAAATTTATATTTTTGACCATTGATGTGTTTTTGTCTCTTACCGTAGCCTCACAGTTCATGCAAACAACCTTGGTAGGTGTGGGGGAATTAGAGGATGTGAATACACAGTTATCACTTCCCCGTAGCATGCAGAAAATTTAGTTGAGGTATTGTGGTATAAACTCAAAAGGCACAAAATATGTTACCGCGTCCCAGTGGTAGGTAAGGAGATGACCGGCGGCAATGCGGTAGGAAGGAGTCGGGATAAAGTGTTCACCGCACCCCTGCAACGGTTTTAAGTTGAGCATATAGTGTTGTGGTATAAGGAGTTCAAGTGACTGGTAATGCTACATACTGCAGCCCTACGATGCTGATAACTTCGACTAGCGGTAGTGCGGTAAACAACAAATGGGAGACCAAAGGCTCCTACGACCCCACGGTGGTCAAGCCAAAGCTTGGCAGTGGCACGGTAAAAGACATAAGGGATAACATGTATCCTTTCATCCCGTCGTGGTGTGCAACAAGGCTTGTGGGGTGGTGGTAAGTGGTGAAGATGAACATAACTATCTAAGAGGTCTTATAGTCCCGTGATTGGCCTAAGTTGGTTTTGCGATGATGCGGTAAGGAATTAAATGTCAAAATGACTTCAATGCTGCCTTGCAATGGTTATAATTAATGCCTGTGGGATTTTAGTTGTCAAGGAAAGGATTGCAAATCTTGAAATACTTGCCCAACCATTGGATTGGATCAAATCAATGGTCTATGTTTGAAAAGAATTGAATGTTAAGATTTGTTGATTTTGTGGCATGAACCAAAGTTAATGGCGAAATGACCAGCTTCATGGCACAATAAAACTTGGGATTTCTTTGTATTTCTTCATTCCAATGAATTCAGTGTTGATTGTAGAAGGTGTATTCAAGCTTTGTGTGCTCTCCTTAGGTATTTTCTGATCAGGTAAGTCTACCCCATCTCTCTTTGCATAAAAGTTGGTGTTTGGTTTGTGCTCTATTTTTAACTAGTTTGGTAAAGCAAGTAAAATATCAAAACCCTAGTTCATAGAGGCACTAAAATATGGCACCTAAAAAATCTGAGTCTTTAAGTAAGAGCACTGACCCCCCTGCCCCCAAGAAATGATCACTTCAACAATCATTGTTGGACATCCTACCAAATTCAGTTGACAAGGAGTCTAAGAAATTGTTCAAGGATGTTGTGGAAGGATGTCAGGATGTTGCAATCCCTTCTCTGGATGGAACCTTTTTTGGTATTTTTGTGAAAAGAAAGATGGACAGGGACCAATTTGAAACCCATGGAATTTGGATTTGGCAAAGCTTGTGGTGCCAAATGTATTTGTTGATGTGTATTTGATTAGAACATTAGCACAACACTATCACTCAACCACCAAAATAGTCAGATTACCAAATGGGTCACCATTAGTGGCTATGGATAGGAATGCAATCATAGACTACTTCATGTTGAGCAAGAAAGCCCTCACACAAGTAAATTTGCAAAAGAGTGAGCAGGAGTACAATAGTTTGAGAAAAACACACAGAAGGGATGAGTTTCTCATGTACATGAGGAAAGGGGCAAATAATAGAAGAATTGAAATCCCATCCACTACAATTGAACCTTTCTATGTTGAAGATTTTGTTGTCTATTTCAAAAGAAAATATTTTGCTTTGTGTCAGGTGTTGGGTATTGATGCCCAAGGTAGAATGCCTGTCGGCCTAATGACGATGGCCATGAGAATTCAAAATCTAAAAGATAATGTTGAATATGATTTTGCATCATTCATTGAAAAGAAATTGCATGATGGATTTTTACAAATAAGAGAAAACAAAAAGCCCATGGATTTCAAATACTACTCTTTGTCATGTCATTTGATTTTGTATCAAAATAGAAGGAAGTGGCCCAGCAGAATGGATCTGAGCATGATTGATGAAAAGGGACAAAGATTGCCAACATAGTATTGGTGTTACAAATGGGATAGCCATTGCAAGAATTGTGACTATGTTGTGTTTCATGATGAATTCTTAGTTAGAATAATGAATTATCTTGCTAGCTTTTCTCCCAGATTGACAAAAGAGATCATGGAAATGTTGAGACCTCTTGCCCATAGGCCTGGTTTTTCTTGCCAGATCATACTATAATCAGGGTATATGGGTGTACTCAGCCACCCCATGTGTTTCCCAAATTTGTACCAAATAGAATTGCATTCCTTGAATTCATGTGGCAAATGATGTGGATGGAGAAGGATGTAATGAAGAAATAGAAGAAAGGAACATTTCTTCCTAATTCCATAGTGTTTGGTGATTGGTCCATTGGTTCTGATACTTTAGAGGATTTGCAAGCCTTTTTGAAGGCTAAATATTCTTTGAAATCAGGTGTAGAGAGGGTTTGTGATCCAAAGGGTCACATGAAATTTGTTAGACAAACCATCCTCACAAGAATGGGAATATCCCATCAAATCAATTTTGATGAGGATGTGATCAGAAATCTTGTCACCTTTCAAGAAGTGTATCATAGGAAAATAAAATAGGAGATTTTGAAAAGGATTGAGGATGATAGGAGAAAACAAAATCCTAATTTTTCTAGATTCTTTGTTGAAGAGAGGGACCCTGTGAGAAGAATAGATATGATAATTGACAATTTTGAAAGAATATATAGCAAGTCTGAGAAGAAGCCTTCAAAGGCTACCAAGCTCAGTGTCAGAAGACTACCAAGAGTTGTGATTCAAGAGCCTACAGTAGAAGTAATGTCAATATAGGATCCATCTTATGTCCCTGATTCACCACCTGCCAAAAGGCAAAGGATTGAGGATGTTTCTCCACTAGTTCCATATGAATTGATCGAAGGAGTAGGTGACACTGATGAAGTGACTAGTATCTTGAGAAATATGGGAGATGAAGGAGAAACAGATCAACCACTTGTTGGCCAAGAAATAGAAGCACACAAACCAGAGGCTAGAATGGGTGAACAGGCACAAGGGGAGCCTAAATTAGAAGAAGATGAAAGAATTGTGGCTTCTATGAGATTTATGGAGGATGATGATTTCATTAATTCTCCTGAATTCAAATATTTTTTTATTAAGATGAAGATGAAAGAATTTCAAGAACAAGTGGAAATAAATAAAATGGGTGCTGATGAATCTCAACATGAGCAAATTGTTTCACAAACTTTCAAGAATTTGAAAATAGATGAAATAAGTGTCAGCTCTGATGAGGCTAGACAAATGGTATTACGGAGCAACATGCTGATCATTCCCAGGATTGAGTTGAAGAAAATGTTTTTGTTAGACCAATTCAAGAATCAAGATGACCCCATGCTAGTTTCTAAATTTGACTATGAGGATGGTGTCAGTGGTTGTGGTTTCAATCCAAAAACAAAGACTTCAGCAATCTGGGCAACACAAAAGAACACGAGCAAACCAAGATTACTTGATGTGGTCAAGGAAATAAGGGGAATAGTTGTGGTCAAGACATTCCAGGACACATCAGTAACTGAAGCAACTGCCCTCATTGTGCATTCTGCAATGTTTGCACAAGCTAATGTTAAAAAGCTAGAGCAAAGATTGTTTGATTATGAGAGAACTCGGATGGAGATGAATGATGAGGTAAATAGATTGTATCTTGAAAATGTAAAGCTGAAAGAACAACTGAAGGGTGAGAGTTCTTCTTAGATTCAAGCCATTGTGCCATTTCAAACACCTGTGCCACAAGAGACCAATGATACCACAATGACTACTAAACAATTCAATGTTTTGAAATTGAAGTTGGAAAAAGAAATTGAGGAATTGAAAAGCCAAAACAAGAAAACAAAGAATGAGGCAAAATTGAAAATTCTTGAAGTGTTTGAGAAAATTTTGGAATATAGAGTGAAAATGGTTGTTGACAAGTTGAGAGATGTGCATGAATGCTATTCTTCCTTGTCTCAGGCCATGGAGCGGTTGAAAGTGATTTTTTGTATTTTAGATCCCTTGTATCAAAGATGGCAGTCAACACATCACACATTGATCACTCAGCGTAAAGTTCTACAATAGAATCCAGATGCTCCTACAGATCTAAAGCCAACAGAGAAAATGATCAAGATGATATTGGATGAGTATCAGTATGTGAATGGTGAGAATCAAAAAATGCAAGCAAAGATTCATTCTTTTGCCACTTTCAAAGACCAGTTCATTCCATCAATCCTAACAGAGGATGAAAAGATCAAGGATTTTGATGTGTGGAAGGATGAATTTGGTCATACAGTTTCTAAGGTCATGGAATTTTTGAAAAAGGATGAAGATATCAATATTCTCATCTTAAACATCATTCTGGATAGAGTAATTGCTTTGGATGTTGGATATACAATGTTTGTAATTGATGTCAAAGCATTGCTGGACAAAAGGTGGAAGGATCACCAGGCCAACTTGCTCCAAATTCAAGATTGTAAGTGGCCTAGTGATTATGTTGTATTTCAATGGCAACAAAAGTATCTTGAAGCTGATGAATAGATAGGCTATATGTACAGGGGAGCAATGAGCATCATGGCCTCATGACTACACAGTATACCAATGGGAGCAAGAGTATTTGGCTCCTCTAGAAGAATAGGGCCTTTAAGATGTTGCAGTGGAAGAACTAAGCCTTCAAACACTCTATCATGAAGAGGGGGACTTTGCCAGATTGGGATGATCATGGGTCTCCTGTGTTGATTAACGGAATACAAGTGTATTGCAAGTGTTGCGGGCTTCCAATCAATACTGTCTACTTTCTCTATTTTCTCTTAATTGTATTTTACGCAAAATTAAAGTTTAGATTATATGAAGAGGCATGAATTTTGAAAAGATGCCATATTTTGTAATGGTCTGAAGCTTGTTGCTTCTCTTATAAAAGAGAAACCAAGACTGAATTTTGATATCATCATCATAGGCATTTATAGAAACATATATGAGGAGACTTCTGTTATATTGTAATATTTATTAGCAGCAATCAATAGAGAAGAAGATTTAATCTGGTGCTTGAATTCTAGTTAAGATATCTAAGAGATCATTTCTTTGTTTGTAATGAGGAGGCTTAGTTCACCTAATGTTAATATATCTATATGTATTATTAAATCACATGTGTTCGTTATTGTTTCCTTCACACAAGCATATTCAATGCATGTGGAGGCTAGAATCTATATTACAAACTAAAGCTATCATCTAGGACATACAAGAAAAGTCTAGCATCTAGAAAACATATAGGACATACAAGAAATTATATTCTAACTAAACAAAATTAATTTTAACCAAAGTAAGAAAACTAAGAAGAATGATTGAACATAACTTTAAATGCACTTCAAATCAGCAGTGAATATCTCAAGTTTTGTATACAATGTACCAGCAGAATAATGATGATTACATTCAGAAATGTACCAGTAAAACAATAGTGAATAAACATACCTATACTCAGATCTTTATTACATTCAATAATAAATTACACCATACATATAACCAAAGTTTAGGTGACAAGCTAACCTCTTAAGGTGACAGGCTAGTTAAGGTGACAAAACATCATCATAATCATCTGCATTACGAGCAAGATTAGAATCCTAATCACTTGTGTCTACATCTACTTGATTTTCTTCCTCATCCTCATCTATGACATATTGCTCATTCTCTCTCCCAATCTCTTCATTGGTAATCAAAATCTCTTCTTCAAACATTCCATCATCGTCTTCATCCACTTCTTCGAATGTTTCTTGTAAATTAACATATTGCCCATCAGGCATTATATTGACAACTTCCATGAATTTTCATTTGGAATGAGACTCTGTTTGAATGACATACGACCATCCTGAGCTTCTTACATCATCAATTAGAAATGAATGGTAATTTGAAGAGGGGAAACATACGGCTCATCCATCTCTGATAAAAATTGCCTTGTATTTGCACATACAAATCCATACTCTTTAAATTGTACTAAGGATGGTCGGATCCACTTACATTTTAATAATATAGGACTATTTTCACCAAAATCCAATTGAATAATTTCTTGGATGAATCCAACATAAAATTTCTTCTCAATTTCGTGAAGAAATTCAACACTAACAACACAATCACAATTTGGCTTTCCTTTGTCTTTTTCTTCCACTCTTAAATGACTACCATAGGCCCACATTCCACTAAAACACATAGCCCATTTATGTGATTGTGAAAGCTCACTTTCCTCCATTGTTACATCTTGACCTTCTTCTTTTGCATCACTGACTGCATTAGTAATCCATTCTTTAAATTTTGGAAAAGAATCACCTCCAATCAAATTATGATGTCTGCACTTTTGAGGTCGATGTTGCATCCAAGTTTGATTCTCTTCTTCATATTTTCTACATAGAATATTAACGTACAAATAGTAAGATTAATAATATAAATTTGTAAATGCAATTGAGTAAATAAATTATTGTGTAATTTTTTTTTACCTATGCCACTTATCGAATGAAGTTGTGTTTTGAAGAATATAGGCATGTATTGCACTTCTTTCTTAAAGTGATAGCTTGAAGCTACATCCATTGCCTTCTAATACTTCACCTACAACTTTTTCATCTTCATCATCATCCCATACACATCAATTGACATTTTTAAAATCCTTCATATATTATGTGCAAAATCCCATGGCCTCTTACATTGAATATCCCTAAGACATGTTGCCTTACAGTTTTGCCCTAGTACGAACAATTTTTTTCAAATTCTTCATATATCATTCTATAGGATACATCCATCTCATTATTATTGGGCCACAATTCTCTAGTTCATATTCTAGATGTATCAAAATATGCATATAATGTTAAAGATTGTTGGTGAAAGTTCTTGTTCCAATAGATAAAGGACTTCAACAACCTCCTCCCTCAAACTATCAAACTTGGAAGGATCTAATACATGTAAACTCATTCTCTTTAATATTAGGCCCAACCTTATAACTACCGATCTTGGCCCCTTTGCCAAACTTGATATATTTACTACAATAGGTAAAATACTCTTGATTATGACATGATAGTCATGGGTCTTGAGGCCTCTTAACCCATTAATGTCAGTTTGGCTTCTAATACTTCTACTTACATATCCAGTGGGAAAGCAGGTCTGAGACAACAACTATAAGTATTGTGCACATTGCTCCTTTGTCCAGAGATAAGGAGTAGTAGGTTTTCTATATTTTTCATCAGCACATTTTTCTACCCAAAGATTTTAACAAATCTTTAGTTGTAAAAAGTCTTCACATGATGAAACAATATCAAAAGAACCAAAAAGAATTTCTATAATAGCATAGGCTATATTTTCTCAGTATGCATAAAGTCAACGGTATGCCTAATGGATATATCCTTAAAGTATGGCAACTTATAGAATGTACAACTGTTTTACACCGCTTTCACTACATGGATCATATCTACTACTAGCAATTCCATCATTTTCAATAAATGACATTATTTTTTGTCCATTCTCAACAATGTAATCACTTGTTATTAGCAATGGTGCTTCACGATTCTCTTCTTGACCATTGAAACATATTTTTTGTCAACGATATGGATGATCCATTTTAAGGTAAGCACGATGTCTGCAATAAATACACTTACGCAAACTTCTTGAGTGCATCACAAAATCCTTAAAGTTGCAAGCAGGACATCCATGGTATCCATGAACACTGAGACCAGACAATGTGCCATATGTAGGAAGATCATGAATCGTAAATAATAAGGAAGCTCTTAAAGTGATTTGATTGAATGACCATCCCTTAAAGATTGAATTGCTTTAATTCCTTTCCACAATTCCATTAGCTCACCATATAATGGCTCAAGATAAGCATCGATTTTATCTGAAGTCACACTTTTCTTTCATGGTATAATCAATGATAGCATTAAGAAAAATGGTTTAGTTGCTAACCATGGAGGCAAGTTATAATTTATTAAAAACACTAGCCAAGTTGACCATTTAGTACTTTGATCTGAGAATGGGTTCACCCCATCTAGAGCCAACCCAATCTTATATTATGAGGATCTTGAGAAAAATTAGGCCATCTATTATCAAATTCCATCCACGTCTTAGAATCAGGCGCTTGTCATTGTTTTCCATTTGTGCTCTTATTTTGGGCATGCCATTGCATAAGTTCAGCAATGTCTCTGCACCTATAAATTTGGAGTAATCGTGAGATTATTGGAAAGTGGCGAAGAACCTTTCTAGCAACCACATATGATTTCAACCCTTGTCTATACCTCGCTTCATGACATTTTAGACATTCACTCTGACTTGCAAGATTATTGTGAAATAATACACAACCATTCATACATGTGTGGATGTTTTCATACTTTAAGCCTAGCTTAGTGATTTTCTTTTTACATTGACTTCATTTTGTTGGCAATGTGGAGTCAGGTGGTAAAACAAACTTAATAATGCCAATAACTGATCTACACTCATTTGTTCAACCATGCACCACTTGCAAGTTAAGAATTTGAAGGATTGTTGTCAAACGACTTAACTTGCAATTAGCATGCACGAGCTTTAAAGCATCCTCCATTGACTTGACCCGATCATTGTCTAGACCCCCATTCAACATTCTATCAACTTCAAACCCTTCGTCTAACATTGCTACCTCTTCATCTATGTTTGGTGTCACTTCATCTATGTTTGTTGCATCTTCATCTATGTTTGGTGCCACTTCATCTATGTTTGTTGCCTCTTCATCTCTCACACTCTACAATTCTATCATATCTTCATAATAATTGTAACCCCAAGGGCTTAAACCACTATGCCCATATCTTATCATATGTCAATAAATTAGGTTTCTTTTTCTCACCTTTCCACCAAGACAACCTTTACATGGACATGGATATTTGTCCATGTCCCTCTCATTAGCTACTCTCTCATCAAATGCATGGTATTGATTTGTAGTCAACCTTCGACATTGATCCATATATAATTTTCTACATAGAAACAAAAATCTATTAGTAAAAAAAATCTAGCTTTTGAATGCATTTGGTTTGGTAGAATTTCATCAAGTTTTGTGCAAGATATTGCATTTTTGGTGAGTACAGGTTTAAACCCTACCTAGGGTTTCCAGTGAGCAAAATTTGATCATGGGCAGAGTTTCCACCATCCAAAAATCTTGAAAATTGGTGGAAAGCTCTGTCCTACACCTATCCACATCCCTACAAGAGGATAACTCATGACTAGCACACGTGAAGAAGATATGATTGATTGTGTGTGCAGATTTGCTGTGAGACAGTCCTAAAACCCTAGGTTCTTTGTTACTTTAAATAATCTATGCACTATATGTCAATGGAAGGGTGAAGAATCATAGTGGCATGTTTTTAGGGCATGCACAAGCCTAGGAATTCATATGACAAGTGTTCTTACTTTTGTTTGGAGTCATCACCTTGAATGCACCTAGTGGTAGCAAGACCTAAATTACATAAATCATTGTGTTAATCACTTGGTTAGGTCATTTACATTTGGAAACCACTAGAAGATGTTGTAATAGGTCTGAATAAACCAAGTTTCCCATATTCCATGTTGTCTTCAATGATTGAGTGTCACTAGGGTGTTGTTTCCATGTTTTAGGCTTAGGAGCAAATTGTCAACAATGAACAAGGGTGTAGATTTGCATCAAGTGTATTGAAACTTTGTTTGGGATGTGTCAAGGTTATTGTGTGTGATTCCTTCCTTTGCATCATGTTCTACCTCTACATAAATCTATGTGGTCAGGTTTGCACATTTTTTACGTGTAGGATTCTCACAGTTAGTGAAAAAGGTAGTGTTCATGAAGGAATGAAAAAGATGTATAGATCCTTTGAATTATACCTGTACAGTACAATGGCATTGAATCATTTAGCAAACCATTTTTTCTTCACAGGGCAGCATTTGCTTGTGGAATAGTTGACTAAGATAACTCTTGTTTCAACTAACCACCCTCTCATGAAATCTCATTCATATTATAATCTTGCACGATCTTATCATAGTAAAGGTGATTATGACACCATTGGTTGCTACTACATGGCATCAGTCAAGGAAAGCTAGAGGCCACAAGATTTTGTTGACAGGTTCAATTGAAGTTGTGAGATCTTATGAGTTTTCGCTCAAATTTTGAAAAGGTTCTAGAGGTCCACCCTAAGAACTATGAGAGCTTAAAAGTTGTAGGCCATATATATGCTCAGCAAGGGCAAGCAGAGAAGGCTTTGGAAATTTGAAGAAAGGTAACTTGCATAGATCCACGTAATGCCCATGCATTTATCAAGATGGATAAGTTATTAATATCACCAGACCCTAGTGCAACCTTAGATTCTCTTAAGACAACAAAGTCTCTTCTAAAGAAGAGCAGAGAATAAGTACCCATTCAATTGTTAAACAACATTGTGTTTCTTCATTTTGAGCATGATGAACAAGAGTTAGCTCAACAAACTTTTATGGAGGCATTAAGAAATGGAATTTGGGTTGAATTCATAAATAAAAGCCCCAGTGCCAATTCTATAGTTTTTCATGTGCTCTTTAAGGATATGGAATTCTTCCATCGACTAGAAGAAGGTGGTGTTTCACTTGAGCTACCATGGGATAAAGTCACAACACTATTTAATCTTGCTAAGTTATTTGAACAGCTACATGATACTGAAAAAGAAAATCTTTTATACATGCTAATATTGTTCAAGTTTCTTGATTATGTGGATGCATATCTACATCTTGCAGCCATGGCTCAGGCTCAGAATTGTTGGAGTTAGGGCTGACAACTGAGAGGGGGGGTTAAATCAGTTGTCTTGAAACTTTAAAACTTGTTGCAGTTAATTCTTCTTTACCACCTTTTAACAAATTAATGATATAAGCAAGAATCAATAACACATGAGCAGAAACACAAATAACACATTTGACACCAAGATTTTTAACGTGGAAACCCAATTAAGGGAAAAACCACTGTGGGGGTTAACCCACAAAGGTTATACTCAGTTAAAAGTATTACAAAAGGGGAAGGCACATGCCTTCAGGCTCACTGCCTAGAGCTCACTACTCAAAAGAGGCTCACTACCTACAAGAATGATTAAAAAAGGATTACAGATTGTTTGAACTGATTAATAACATCTGCCAATGTAAGAATTTAGTTCCGGTTAAGCACTGAATACTGATCTTACACATTTCATCTTTACTCTACCTTGTTTACTGCTCTGCCATAATCCAGACCTTAGATCTCTTCTCTTTCACACTTCTATCTACCTTTTTCTCACTTACTCCATATTCACATACACATTTTGTAATACACTCAAATCCATCAGCTATATATATCCACCTCAAGAAATTTAATCACCTTTCTATCAGCCTTATGAAGAACATAACAAACAATACAAGTACTATGTTCTATCAACTGAATCCATACACCAATATTGATACATACTAGGAATAACACTTGTATGTCACCCTACATGTCAGCCACTACCATTATATCCCATACACAACTCACCAAAACACTTCTACTAGATCCGCACAAGGATCTAACACAAGTCAGTCTGTTCTTCACTGAACTATTCTGTCATATTAGGACCTAGTACTCAGATGCTCATAAATTTTAATCCCTTTGTCACCGGAGGCTGAAATCTTGGATTTAGATTGTCCTGATATTCCTCTACACTCTAGCATATTCACAACACATAATGATTAACTGGAGAGATTCGCTGATCAAAATATTGAACTCTGCCATATACCATGTTGTTGTCTATCTGGACTTGACAAATCTTAGAATTGACTTCCGATATGATCTGATACTACACTGCAGATGTGTGGAATGGATTTAGTTGCCATCAATGACAACAACTATCATGCATAGCAGTGTCTCTTGCCAACAATCTCCCCCTTTGGCATTGATGGCAACACTTAGTGAAAAATGACTAAGTGTCAGAGCTACTCCCCCTTACTCTGTACACTTGTGCTCTCCACTATTTCCAAAGCTCCCCCTTTGTTGGATTCCTCATTTTTCACTGATCTTCACTCTGCCTTTGACATCAATGGCAAAGGATGGAATCTACAAACCAAAATTCACCCAAAAATTCTGTATACAATGTCGCATATGTACAACCAATCCTTAAGTTATATTTACATATACTTAAGTACATCTCCAAAAATATTCTTCAGCAAGGCCAACTCTATATCCCAACTCTTCTTCATACTATTCAAAGTTGAAATGTGACCACTCAACAAAAATGCTTGTGCTTCAGCCTTCTGGAGGTCAATGGGATCACCTGTTTGTGCGGCAGTTTAGGTTTTTGTCACAGCATTGAATATTGCTTCTATCTTAGGGGAAATCAGTCCCCAAAGATCACCCATTCTTGCTTCAATGTTCTCACTTTCTCTTGTCAACTTCTTTGTTTCTTCCAACAGGTTGATTTCTTGACACTCCTTACTTGCCATTGATACTGTCAACGGATCAAAATCTTGGGACATACTTGACAATTTCTATTTGGATTCCTTTATATTATCTTCTATGTCCTCTATGACTTTAGGAGTAGATAAACAAAATTTATATATACTACCTCCTTCTGAAAGAGCATTTTGAATGCTCTTTATACTGTTATCTAGCACCAATCTATCTACCCCAATCATGCCTTTAAGTGCATCAAATCTTTTGCTATTAAATTCATTCTAAACTTTAACTTTTGCAAATTTTTTAAAGGACTCAAAGTGTGTACTTACAGAATTTACAAGGCTCTTCAAATTTTTAGAGGAAGAATCAAATGGATTCTTTTGGAACATTGGCATTATCTTCTCCAATATACCAGATGCAAGGCCTAACAGCTCACTGTCCTCTATGTGAGATTTCAATATCTTTTCTCTTGCCTTGGCTTGTGTGAGAGATGCTATCTTCATCATTTGGACCGGAGAGAGAGTATCCAGGTTGATTGGTCCTTGAATCAGTTCGGGTTCATCAAGCTCTAGCATTTCTTTCCTTAGGAAGCTCTTCATTGCATCTGTAGTGTCTCTTGCCACAATTTCTGGACCATCTTCCTTTCCTTGAGTTTTCTCAGTGATAGTATCAGGACTATTTTGTTTGGGTGCATCAACATTTGCACCATCTTCTTCAGCTTTATCTTCCTTACCCTTGACTTCTTCTTCTTCTTGGTTCTCAACCTTTTCTATTTCATGCTCTTCAATCTTCAATGAATCATCTGCTTCTGTATTCATCTTTGTATCTTCTTTGTCAAAATGATCCGGAGGAGTTAGAATACCTCCTACATCAGTAGTTTCATCTGTCATTTTTACTTCTTCCCTGCTTATTGCTTCCTTTTCCAGGACAGAGGAATCATCCATTCCATATTGTTGTTCATCCTTCTACTGCTCTTCTTCATTTGGGACTGGTGTGTCATCAGCAGGCTCATCTGACACAATAAAGAACTTGTTCTTGTCTAATGCTTTTCTTAAAATTTGTTCAGTTTCTTGAACTATTTCATCTATCTCTCCAATCATCAGTTTATTCATTCTTGTTTTACTCTTGAATTCATTTTTGACCTCTTTAAAAATTTTATCTACTTCTCTGTTGGAGATCACTGGACATAGAGTGGTCAACACATGTTTCCTCAGCTCCATATCTTTTGACTTGGCCACTTCTTTTCTTATCTCCAAGATGTTTCTTAAGTCTTTTGGAACTTCAGACAAAATTTCCACTAGTGCTCGATTAAATACATTCAAGTACGTGATAGTGGTTTCTTCCAAAAGTCTTTTGTCAGTGTCATTGTAAAGATTATAGAATTTAGTCATTGGTTTTAAATTCCCATCAATAGTGATTATCTTGACAATATTTTTCACAGAGGGAATTTGCTCCTTAACATCAGCCTCTGATCTCTACCTCTTATTTGTCTTCTTTCTTCCAAAAGGCTTCTTTTCAGATACTTTAATAGCTTTAGCACCTATGGCCTTTAGCTCTTTAAGCCCATCATCTGAGTCTGTCTTTTCTTCATCCTCCTTTTCCAAACTATCATGAGATCTCTTTGCCTTTACTTTAGTTCTCTTCTTTTCCTTACCAGATAATATGTCTTCCAATTTCTCAGAATTGGCAGGTTTTGAGGGAACAGAGGTAGTAGTAGAGCTCCTAGTAGTCCTTAGAGTGGAGGAGGATTCTACTGGAGTATTTCCTTATTTCTTATCCTGCTTCTCCTTCTTATCTTTTTCTATTCTTTCTCTGTTTTGCCTCACAGCTTCGTTTATTATCCCAATGATTTTAGCATACATTTCTACTTGCTTATGAGCTTTTCTCTTAATCTCTAGCTTCCGGAGTTCAACATGCAATTTTTCACCAAGCTGTTTATAAGTCCCAAACCTATCCACAGAGTAATCCTTGGGTTTGCTTAAGAGATGTTGAGCATACATTTCCAAAATCTTCTCATTAACCTCATAACCCATAGGCATAATCCAAACAGTTCTGGGTTCTATAGCTTCAATTAGGCACTAATCAGTGTCCACCATAAAACATATTTCATTTGTGTATTTCTCAACCACTGATTTTGGGATTCTTTCCCTAGAGTGCATCATATTTTGAAAATTTTTAAAGTAACCCCAGATTGTAGTTTTATGTGCCTTAGAATCTCCAGTGCTGTGTAAATGATCTCTTATTTGTATTGTCCATTGTACACTTTTTACTCTAGGCAGTTCATTCATGAAGTAGAAGAATAAACATATAACCAGAGAACCATATTTGAAGGTGTTTTTATTGTCCTTAATTTTGCTCAAGTTCTCAATCAGTTGGTTTTGTGACAGCTCACATAGGTCATAATTTGCATTTTCTTTCAACATTTGATA
The DNA here is from genome assembly GCA_027924645.1 of Cunninghamia lanceolata. Taxonomy (NCBI): domain Eukaryota; kingdom Viridiplantae; phylum Streptophyta; class Pinopsida; order Cupressales; family Cupressaceae; genus Cunninghamia; species Cunninghamia lanceolata. The sequence goes on along the minus strand of BSBN01000853.1, from coordinate 3,473,412 downwards.
TGTCGCATATATGGCAGTTCTAGAGATAGAGTTCTCCCTGCTAGAGTAATAAATCTTGTAACCAATCACCATAGAGGCAAACTTAACATCTGGTTCAATAATGTCATTGATGGTCATTGCCCTTTTGTCAAACCTGGCACCAGTAGCATCGATCACTATCTGGTTCTTCATGTCTTTCAGCATGAGTAATCCACTAATTAAATTTAACCCAGTTACAATCTTGATAACAGTTACAATCTTGATAACATCCTTTGAAATCTTGAATGGTTTCAATAGCCATATGAACTCATCATGCATTCAGCTCAAGATATATCAAACCCACTCATTCTCATCAAATGTCAGAAATTCAATGACTTGCAGAAAATGTTTGCTTTCTAGGGCTTTGTATTCCAGTTTCAATTCATAGCTATCATCCCTTAGGTGGTTGTCAAAGAAATCTAAGAGTTTCATGTTTCCAAATTCATCTATGCTACAGTGGATGTATGCCCTAATATCCTCAACATGCAGAACTTTGTATGGGACACCAAAAAATGCTCCTAAAGGTTTGATTTCAATTGACTTGTATGGATGCTTCTTAAATTTTGGCCGGGGTCTTTCAGTAATATCAACAACAAGAGGAGTAGCCATTGCAAAAGATTACAAATTCAAAGCTTTGTAGATAAATACCTTTTTCTTCCACGGAGTTAGGGTTAGCGGACAAATTTGTCGGTCGCACTTCAAATCCTTGAAATATTAGATATGGTTAATGAATGTTACTCTAAGGTAGTTACAGATGTGCAATTATTGTGTGTACTAATATTGTTATGCAGATATAATTAGCAACCATAAAGTCAAGGAAGATTCTGTCAGTTGGTTACTCGCCATCAAAGTCAAACATGGTGATCGTTCAAATGTCAAATGGAGGGAAGATAACTGCCTTGTAACTGATCTTAATTACTTCTTGAGCAAATTTAGGAGTTACTATTGTGCTGGATCTGCATTGAAGTGACTTGCTTGACCAGATTCCATGCATGCGTAACCTCCTCTCCACTTTCTATGCTTTCCCTAAAGTGGCATCCTCCTATTCTATTGGAGTTGACCGCCTTGCTAGGTAGTTGGTTTTGTAGTTTTCTTCCTATAAATAAGACTCTGATGCTCCTTCTGAGTTGTTGATTAATCGGAGATTGTACTTGCATTATCTAGTTTTTTAGTAATACAATCATGTTGTTCATTTGTACTCCTATTTTCCAATGAATAAAATGAAGTTATAAGTTCACATTTCTGAGTTTACATTTGTCCTAGGGAATACTCATCCAAGGGGGCCCACTTGGTGAGCATTCCATCCTTTAGTTTAGTTGTATTTTCTGTTAAGTAATTAGTTAAATCTAGCATTGAATGTTCCTACAGCCACTAGAATTATATTCTATGTCTGTTCCTGTAGCCAAAGCAGATAGAGTAGTTTCTTGTTTGTTTTCCCAGACTCTTATTTTTTGTCATGCAATTGATCTTACAATAGCTATTGGTTGATGTTCAACATTCATGTTATCTCTTTTCTAGCAGTTTATTTTCAGCATTATGTCTTTCTTAGCTATAGAATGAATGTGGCTACTTTGAAAGTTCCTAATGCACATACCATGCTGACCCATTTCAATTTCACGTCCCTGGGTTGACAAGTGAAATGCATCTTCATAGTGATTAAGATAGCTATTCAAGTTAGATGTCTAATCTTTGAGTCACATCTTTATGGGCTTAGTTGTTAAATCATTGTAGGAGACCAACATTTTTGGCGTCGTTGTCAGGGATGGTGTCAAACTAGGAAGATCTTTGGAGTCATCTTTAGTATTATTTCTTGTAGTTTTTCTTAAAAATGTGTTCTTAGTTAGGAAGTAACCATCTACAATCCATTCACAACATTTTTTGTGTGAGGTGGCTAGCACTGAGTATATTGCATGCATAGAGGTAGGAGAAGAGATGCTTTAGGGAGATTCCTTCCTAATGATTCAAATTACCCAATAGAAGAACTAGAAGTGAATCCTTTTCTTGATGCATTCCCTGATTTGAATAGTTCTGAAACATCCTCTAAAGAACAAGCTACCCAAAACTTGGTTGATAATCCATTCACCTTGATAATAAGCCAAGCAGCGATGGCTACCCAAAATGTACCCAATCAACCAACCTTTCCATTTCTGATTGCTCATCAAAATGAAGTGGATAATCTCAAAAACATCCCTACTTCAGCTCTTCCCAAGTTATATGGACTTGCAACAGAGGATCCAGACACCTTCTTGTTTGAATTTGATATCATCTGCAGAAGCTATGACTACACTACTAATGCTCATAGGCTTAAGCTATTTCCTACTGTGATAAGTGAAATATAAATGAAGATAATAACTAATCTAATGCATAAATACACGATTATACCTTCATTGAGACCTCACAAATCCATGCGGGAAGGAGATGTGCCATGTAGCTCCTCAGATGTTTCCCGTGATCAAAATGACAAATGTGTATATGTGGGTTGCTCAAATGTTCACAACACACTGTAAATGAGTGATTAGGGATTTGATGACTGATTTAGATGGAGATAGGGGATGATCAGAGTAATTTGGGCATTATGATGGCATGATAAGGGGATTTTGGAGTGATTTTGGCAGAGTTCTAATGCATGAAAGAGTCTTATTAAATGGCTTAGAGAGGGGTCCTATTTATAGGATTTTGGAGATGAGGATGGAGGGCCAGGATTCATCTGATCAAATCAAGGGCTAGGAATAAAAGTGAATCTTTTATTCCTATGGATTGAATTAAAAATTCCCATTTTGGGAAGAGTGGAGAAGTGTGGGGGACAACTGCATTTTATATTCAGTGAGTGGAAGTGAGTGGGAGACATCTGAATTTTATATTCAGTGAGTGGAAGTGAGTGGGAGACATCTGAATTTTAAATTCAGTTTAGTGGATGAGTGGGAGACAAGGTTAATTAAGTATTTTCTTAATTAACTTAAGCATGATTTATCTAATTAACAAAAATTAGAGAAATGGATAAATCAATTAAATGAATATTAGGAATATTCATTCAATTAATAGGATAAGGTTGTAAGGTTAAATGGACTAATTAGGTGAATTAATTGATCACCAAGGATATGTAGATGGGGAGAGTGGATTAGTGCAGAGGAATGGAAAATTGGTTTGTAGAGCAGTCCAATTTTAGGTGTCTACACTTACTGCCATGAAAGATGTTGCATTAAGGTGGTTTATGGGTCTAGGTAGTGATATTGTCAATACTTGGGATGAGATGAAAGAGAATTTTTTTGAGAAGTATAAAGACTACTATAGGGGTGGAGATATGAGAGGAAATGATATTTTTAGAATGCAGCAGAAAGAAGATGAAAGTTTAGAGGATTACATCTCAAGGTTCCTATTTTGTTTACAAAAATCTCCCCATCATGCACTCAATGAGGAGTTTCAGAAACTGCTCTTCCTCAGGGGAATAAGTGAGCATTGTAAAGATGCCTTAGATTTGATGGGAGGAGGAGATATTACCCAAGTGTCTTGGGAGGATATTAAGAAGTTGTGTCAAAATTATTCCAAAGCAGCCATGAAGAAAGGAAGAGGTTACCATTCCCTTAGGGGAAAAACCTCTACCAATGGAGTTTCAAGGATGGAGATAAGTCACTTGCTATCTGATTTTAAGCAAGATATTATAAATAATATGGCCACCTAGCTGGACACACTTCAGGAAAAGAAGAAGCATGAAGAGGCCGAGGCATGGTTGGCAGAATATTGTCCTCATTGCAGACAAAAGAAGAGGGACTGCAGATGCAAAATGGTAGCTAACATTGACAGTAAGCAGATTCCACTTGAGTTCAAGCCAATACAAGTTGAAGAAGATCAAGTCTTCTATGTTGCACAAAGGAAGCCATGGGCTCCAAGACAAGGTATGTCACCAAATCCATTATCATTTGTTGGACCATATTTTAATACTTATGCATCTGGTAATAAATGGCAACAACCATTTCCATCTAATTATGGAGGATATCCACCTCAGCCTTGGAATAACCCTCAAAATACTTGGAAAAATTACCAAAACCCTACACCTCAGTGGCAACGACCTTAGGGGAATTGGCAGTCACCTCCAAGAAACTGGCAACAAACATCTCAATGGAGAGGAGGACAACAATGTGTGAATCAGACCACTAATTACATGTAAACACCTTCTCAGCCCCAATAGCCTACTATAATGCCTCCACCTACTAGCTCCAATTCAAATACACCTAAACCTACTCAGTTATCAGCTCAACCCTCACCTAACCCAAATAATAGACCACAACAGTAGCTAGTATATTCTGCTGATCTAAATCAATTCCCTGCATATGTTGTGAATGTAAGTGATATCCACTTGCGTTCAGGAACTACCTTGGCAGTTCCTTCTAGACCCGTCATTACTGAGCTTTCTGAGGAAGAAGAGGAACCTATAAAAACCCCCATTCAACCAAATGCACCTGGAAATCCTAAACTAGTACTAGTCAAGTAGACTACCCAAGAACCACCATTTCCACAAAGGTTGGAAACTATGAAACAAAAGGAAGAGGAAGAGGAATCCACCTTTGACATTCTAGAGTAGTTGAAACATGTATGTGTCAAGATCCCTCTATTTTAGGCCATAAAAGATGTTCCTCTATATGGCAAAGAAATCGAGGAAGCATGCCTTAAAAAGCCATGCAGAAAAAGGAAAGACCCCACTATGGTTCATGTGGTGGGATGGTTGGCTGACATCATGCTTGGGAAAGTAACTATCCCCAAATATAATGATCTAGGAAGTCCTATGGTAGGAGTTGTTATAAATAGGATCCAAATCATAAATGCTCTGATTGATCTAGGAGCAGCCATAAATGTAATGACCAAGGATATCTTGCAACAACTAAATGTTGCAACCATGAGACCTACTCCTAATGTCCTGCAGCTTATTGATAGTTCTACTGTTAAACCTGATGGGATAGTCGAGGACATTGTAGTATCCCTAGACTCATGGGAATATCCAGCTAATTTCATGATGCTTTCTCCTAAAGCTACATTGGGAGGATACTCCATCATTCTGGGAAGGCCGTGGTTAGCCACAACAGATGCTTATATTGGATGTTGGTCAGGAGACATGACCATCTCTGATGGGAGAAGCACTAAAAAACTTGTTCTTTACCCACTTGCATAGTCATCTCATGATATGGATAATCCTATTTGGCCTCATGTTGGTGAAGAGACAAAGGAAGCTAATTATGTGGAGCAGCTTATGATGTTAGGCAGAAGTTCTTTCCTGTAGCTTCAAGGAGAGCAGGAGGTGTTGTCTAACATAATTCAAAATCATTGTGAAGTAGAGGAAGCATCATCCTCTCATTCTGCTAATCCAATGAAGATACTTATTCCCACTTTTCCTACAGCACCAGGTATGTTGCATACATTACTTCCACAAGAAATTAAGGTACCAAGCATTAGTGAAGTAACTATGGTAGACTTAACAACTCAAGTGGAGATTTCTGAAGAAAGATATCTGAATATTAACAGCAAATTGACTCAAGCACAGTAGCTGTCTTTGACAAATTTGTTAAAGAAACATAAGAATGCCTTTGCATGGGATTATCATGACATGAAAGGACTAGATCCTACATTATGCATCCATAGAATTTACATAAAGGAAGATTGTACACCAGTAAGACTGCCACAAAGGAGATTTAACCCTGCACTAAGAGAAATTGTCAAAGAAGAATTACATAAGCTATTAGATGTAGGATTTATCTACCCAATCTCAGATAGCCAGTGGCTGTCTCCTATGGTTCTCGTGCCCAAAAAGGGAGGGAAATGGAGAGTCTGTATTGATTACAAAGAATTAAACTCTGCCACCAAAAAGGATCATTTTCCCCTTCCTTTCAGAGACCAAGTATTGGACTCACTTACAAGAAAGCAGTACTTTTCCTTTTTGGATGGGTTCAGTGGCTACAATCAAATACATATTGCACCTAAAGATCAAGAGAAAAAAACATTGACCTGTCCTTGGGGGACATATGCCTATTTAGTGCTCCCATTTGGCTTATGCAATGCACCTGCAACTTTTCAAAGGGCAGTCATTAGCATATTTTCAGATATCTCACATGATTGCATTGAAATTTATATGGACGATTTCACTACTTATGGTGTTACTTTTGAAGAGGCATTAGCAAACTTAGGGAAGGTGTTGGAGAGATGTGAAGACCACAATCTATCCTTGAATAGTGCAAAGTGCTTCATGATGCTGCAGGAAGGAGTAGCACTTGGCCACTATGTCTCTCTAAAAGGAATACAGGTAGACCCAACAAAGATTGAAGTCATCATCAATTTGCCCATTCCTGCAAAGTAAAAAGATGTCAGAAGCTTCTTGGGTTATGTAGGGTACTATAGATGTTTCATCAAAGATTTTAGCAAAATGGCATCCCCATTATATACTCTTCTCATGAAGGATGCTAAATTTCAGTGGAATGAAGACTGTAACAAAGCATTTTCTGATTTAAAGGCAGCATTAACTCATGCTCCTATACTTAAAGGGCCTAATTGGAAACTTCCTTTCCACATTCATACTAATGCATCAGATTATGCCATAGGAGCAGTCTTAGGCTAGAAAGAAGGAGTCATTGAGCATGCTATTTATTTTGTCAGCAAAAACTTACAGGGAGCTAAGTTCAATTATATAATAACAGAGAAAGAAATGCTAGCAGTAATCTATGCACTCAACAAATTCAGGCACTACATAACAGGCTATCCAATCTTTGTGCACATAGATCATGCAGCCATTAGGTATCTTATGAACAAACCTCTAATATCAGGGTGATTAGCAAGATGGGTGTTGCTAATGCAAGAATTTGACATCACTGTTGTGGATAAGCTAGGGAAGGCCAATGTTGTTGCAGACTTTCTTTCAAGACTGACTACATCAAAGGACAACCAAGTCATTGATGACTTTTTTCCTGATGAACATTTGTTTTCACTCACTGTGCAAACACCCTGGTATGCTGACATAGCCAATTATCTAGTCACAAGAAGAGTCCCTCATTTCTCTCCAAAGGAGAGAAGGGTACTCATTGAAAAGTCTTTTCCTTTTTCATGGAATGTTGGATGTTTGTTCTACATTGGACTAGACAATGTCATGAGGAGATGTGTGAGAGAAGATGAAACATGACATTTTGCATGCATGCCACAATGAACCATGTGGAGGACATTTTGCAGCAAAATAGACAACAATGAAGATTTTGAATGCAGGTTATTACTGGCCTACACTCCACAAGGATGCCGAAAGATATACAAAGAAATGTGACAGATGTCAAAGGATGGGACAGCCAACCAAATATGATGAGATGCCCCTTTACCCTTAGCTTGTGATTACTCCATTTGATAAGTGGGGATTAGATTTTGTAGGACCCATTGATCCTCCATCCAATGGTAAATCCTATATCTTAGTATGCACTAATTATGTAACTAAATAGGTAGAAGTTAAGGCCATGAAACATGAAAGAGATAGTAAGGTTGCATAATTTCTCTATGAGAAAATTTTCACATGATATGGAGTCCCCAGAGAGTTAGTGACTAATCAAGGAGCTCAATTCACTTCAACACTAGTTGCAGCACTAGTAAATGAGTACAACATAAGGCACAAGAAATCTACTCCTTTCACCCTTAGGCCAATGACCAAGTTGAGGTGACTAACAGGGAAATTGAAGCCATTTTGACCAAAACTGTGGTTGTCCATAGGAAGGATTGGGCAAGCAAGCTGCCAAAAGCTATTTGGGCCTATAGGACAACCTGGAAAACAACCACAGGCTTCACCCCTTTTGAGTTACTATATGGTAAAACATCCATGATGCCTATTGAGTTTGAACATAAGACTCTTCAGATTGCGCTTGACTTGGGGATGGATCTCTCTAAGGCACAAAAGGAAAGAATCATGCAGCTCAATGCTTTGGATGAGATGAGGAAAGTAGCCTTACATCACACAGAGGTGGTGTAGAATCAAAGAATAAAGTGGCATGACAAATACATCAAAGATAAGAAATTCCAGCCAGGTGACTGGGCTTTGCTCTATGACTCAAGGTATCAGGATAATGCAGGGAAACCGTAGACAAGGTGGCTAGGACCATATGAGGTTGCTGAAGTTTTTTCCAATGGTATTGTTCAACTTACCACCATTGACCCTGTCAAATTTAAGTTGTTAGTCAATGGTCATCGCCTCAGGTTGTATCAAAAGCCAACTTCAAAAGAAGAATTCCTGGAGCAATTCAATTAGCATGCAACTCATGAACTTCTTGCAACTGAAGGTAGTGGACCTAGTGTCCCTCCTTCTGGCTAACCAAGGTACAACACTTGTACATAATAAAGACTTCCACATTTGTGGGAGTCCACTTCTTCATCCATTCGCCCATCCACCCACCCATATCCATTATTCTCTCTTCCATCATGTGTCTTGATTACACTTCATTCCACCTCACTTTCTTCCACTCCACTCTCATTCATTGCTCCATCAATTCTTAAAAAGTGACCGGTACTTTCTCCATGATTTTTGCAACTGATCTTCCACACATCAAGGTACACACACTTTAATAGTTCCATCTTAATTATCTTTTGGTACATTCATTTAATTATTGTAAATTAATATCGATGTTCTCCATAGCATGTAATTATTCCCTTCTTCGTCTAGTCATGCATTACCATTTTGCATGTGTAGACACATGCTCAAATTTAGGTTGGGGAGGGAGTGTGAATATTATGTCCACATGTCAGTCCATATGCTTTACGCGAGCATGTCAGCAAAGTTTAAAATTGAATGATTTGAATTCTGAGTGAGATGACGGCTTGCAAGAGTGAGATGATAGCCTTCATTGATTATTCATTATTGCCTATACTACCCTTGTCATAATCTTGTGTTCCTAAAAAGGAAAAATTAGACGACATGAGTAATTAAAAATTTAACAAGGTTGTAGGAAGGTGAAGTTAGTTTTCAAACTTTTTGCTGAAGGAAAAACTTTGCAATGAGATTGTTTTTAGACAACTGAGTCAATGGGAGGTGGATTAATCCGAAATGAACCCACGGTTCATGACATATTATTGCAGGATGCATCCAGCCAGACCGAGTTTAGAAATTATGGGTGGTTAGACCATTTCTTGAATCTGAATGGTTTTGATGAAAATGTTGCATTAGAATTTGCCCAGACATTGTTTGAAGGTAAGGCCATGGTCAAAGGGTTGGAGGTGTTGGCTACTGAAGAAAGAATTGTAGAAGTTACAGGGTTGCCTACGTCGATGGTGAGAATTACCCTATTACCAGAGACCCTAGGACAGCTAGGGCCAAATTTACAGAACTTGGTGACCCTCCATTGACTATAGACAAACAAGGAGCCAAGAGAACCTCTCTACCTAAGCCATGGAAACAGGTAGCTGTTCATGTTGTGAGATACATTACTTGTGAAGGTCGTCAGTTGAATCTTCATTCTGTGCATTTCAAACTGCTAAATCATATGAGACATGGGAGAAGAATGAATGTGCCAAACGTGCTATACCACCTTCTCTCAATCATGGTCGCTGAGACCCAAAAAGGTAGGGCTAATTCTATTTCCCACCATTGTTTGATCAAATTGTTAATTGAAAAGTCTCTGCATGGTGTGTCTGATATGATTTGGGAGGAATTTTTAGATATTGATCAAATAAGACCAAGCCATTTGCGACCTGCGGTTGTGCCTCAACCTCGTAGAACTAGGAGAAGAGTGAGTTCTGTTGAAGCTACTCAGGGGAACCTCAACTTCTAGTGCAAACCCTCCTACAACAAAACAAGCTATTGAGATTAGTTCTTCTGAGGTAGAGCATGCAGGCAAAGAAAGTTCTTTAGATTCTGAGATGATGTTCCTCTTAGCAATTTAATTCAAACTAGGGCACAGAAGAAAAATGCAGAAATAAAGAAGGGCAAAACTAAAAAGCAAACCGCAGGAAAGAAGGTGCCGTGCTCAAGGAAACGGAAGGCTGGCACTATTCTTCCTATAGTTGAAGAGAAACATTAGATTCCTTCTAGTAAATTGAGACCTGCTGAGCCGGCCTCCAGTGCACCTCCCCAGACAAGCCCTAGGGTTGAAGAAATGATAGTTGAGGATACAGAGGCCCCAATGGGGCATGTGAATGTTGTAGAAAAAGACATAATTGAGGAAGCTGCAAATGTGACTCTGGTAGAACTTGCTGCCGCTACTGAACATATTGAGAGCCAGGGACATGAAGATAAATATGAGTTCCTATAGCAAGACTCCCTGCAACCAGAATTGGTTGAACATTCAGAAACCCTATAGCTAGTGCTATATGAAGATCAACCCTCTGTGTCAGGAAATCCTTTGGTAGGAATACATAGACCCCTTGATTGTTTGATGCATATGGTAGCCATGAATTTGTGGAATGATATGCAGAGGAGAGAAAAAGAATTGAAGAAGGAGAAATGCAGATTGAAGGATGAAATTCAAAAGAGAGATGAAGAGATTAAAGAGAAGAATGCGGAAATTGTGACTTTAAAAGAGAGAGTGGATAATAAGGCAGCTTTAATGCCTCAGGTATTAGAGTGCAAGACTCCCCCAAGGGTCTATGCTCTATATTTAAAGGAAAGGTACCTCTCTTTTAAGTTAGCAAGGGTTGTTTCAGGTTTGAACCCTTCCATTGAGTCTCCTCTTGAATTTTTCAATGCTTATCGGATTGCTCCTCCTGAAATAAAAAATTTGTTGTGTGAATTCTATTTACATAATTATGCTATGTCTCAAGACCATGAGTGGAACCCCTTGTTGTATGTTGGGGATGTTCAATTGAGGGCATTTATGTCCTAGATACAAAGTGAGATTAGTTGGGGATAGCAATTCAGGGCTTATAAGCAATTAGAATTCAGCACTCCCTTGCCCATCAGAGCTGAATCTAGAAATCTAGGAAGCATTTTCAATGATTGGCATAGAATGCTTTATAGGCCAAGTTATGGTAGCAGAATCCTACCTAAGAGAGAAGCAGCTTACAGAGAATATGAGAAGGTTGCAGACACTATTAGAGAATCTGTAAAGGGACATTTGACACAAAGGTGGAATAGTTTGTCTGATGAGTTAAAACAAGAAAAGCCTCACTCTCTGCAGAACTATGCTGCAGCATGTAAAAGAGTGGATAGATATATATAGATTGGGAGGACAAAGGGACAATTCTGGCTTCCCTTAATCTTTCAGCCACCTATCCTATTGTGGCCTGTGCCAAATTACAAATTTTATCAGTATGATATTGCTGAAGAGAGGGAGAAATGGAACATTTGTACTTGCATTATCCAGTTTTCAGTAATACAATCACATTGTTCATTTGTACTCCTATTTTCCAATGAATAAAATGAAGTTATAAATTCGCATTTATGAGTTTACATTTGTCCTAGGGAATACTCATCCAAGGGGGCCCACTTGGTGAGCATTCCATTCTTTAGTTTAGTTGTATTTTCTGTTAAGTAATTAGTTAAATCTGGCATTGAATGTTCTTAAAGCCACTAGAATTCTATTCTGTGTCTATTCCTGCAGCTAAAGAAGATAGAGTAGTTTCCTGTTTGTTTGCCCAGACTCTTATTTTCTTTCATGCACTTGACCTTAGAATAGCTATTGGTTGATGTTTAACATTCATGTTATCTCTTTCCTAGTAGTTTATTTTCAGCATTATGTCTTTCTTAGCTATAGAATGAATGTGGCTACTTTGGAAGTTCCTAGTGCACATATCGTGCTAACCCATTTCAAGTTCACATCCCTGGGTTGATAAATGAAATGCATCTTCATAGTGATTAAGACAACTATTTAGGTTAGATGTCCAATCTCTGAGTCACAGCTTTATGGGCTTAGTTGTTAAATCGTTGTAGGAGACCAACACCTCCCTTCTACCTAAAGGTTTTCCTACAACTATGAATTCATATTGTTAGAAATGAATGTGCAAACCACACAACAGAAATCTGATTCAAACCTTATTAATGTCCTCTAAATAATGTAGAATCAATGGAGATTGCAATATAAATAAAACCCACTACATAGAAATAACATGCATTAAGAACTAAACACAACACAATATGTAAAGTGGAGAAAACCCTTTCAGGTAAAAAGATCCACCAAGAAAAGAGGCTTCAAGTTGTATTATCTTCAAATATGTGATTATAATGCATGCACTTCCTCTTCTTCTTCAGTCTTCAATCCAATGTTGTTTGTTACTCTCAACTCTGCTAAAAATGTAGTACAAATATCTTTATAAAAGGGGGTTGACTTCTAGGGCAAGAAAACTAACATAATATCGACCGATAGATCTATGACCTAATGATGAATGATCCATATTTACAATGATAAAATATAAATAAAATGTGGTTTCGAGGGTGCTGCCCCCAAACCCCCACTAGGGGGGCTGACATGGGGAAACCCCTGTGCGACCCCCCGTCATAGACAAATTAGTGTCAGGTAATAGATATAAACATGCAGTTGAAACAAGATCGCTACTGGTGAAACCTTTCATCCCTTATGGGTGATTTACAAACAATAATAGGAGTAAATTACATAGGATTTACAAGGTTGATGGCACCTTAATCCTAACATTCTCCCATTTGACATCATACATTGTAAATACCCATAGGAAAACCATAAAATAATTAGGCACTAGAAGAAAGACTCACGGCCTCTCTGCACTAAACAAATTTCTCTGTGCTCATAGGCTTGATCAAAACATCTGCAACATCCTCCTGAGTGTCTACCTTCTTCAGCTCAATCTGTCCATTAGTAACCATTTCTCGAACAAAGTGATATTGTACATCAACATGCTTAGTCTGAGAATGATACATAGGATTCTTAGCCAAATAAATAGCACTTTGGCTATCACAACCAATTTGAATGATCCTATAATCAAAACCAATACTTGTACACAATCTCCTCAACCAAAATGCCTCCTTAGAGACATGGGTAGCAACCATATACTCTACTTCGGTGGTGAACAAAGCAACTGTGGGTTGACTTTTGCGCATCCAACTCACTGCTCTACCAAACAAAGTAAACACATAGCCACTGGTGGACCTTTGACTATCTAAGTCACCTGCCCAATCTGCATCAACAAATCCTGTATGTCCAAAGTTTTATCGACACTGTCAATACCAGAATAAATCAAATAGTAATTAGGAGTACCTACTAAATATCTAAATACCCTATTCATATAATTCCAATGCTATCTACCAAGGTTAGACATAAATCTGCTCAAAACTCCCACTACTTGGGCAATATCTGGTCTAGTGTAAACTATTGCATACATCAAACTCCCTACAACACTAGCATATGGCACATTAGACATATCCTCTAAATCATCCTCATTCTTTGGACACATATTTGATGAAAGCTTAGTACCAATGGGTAAAGGAACTCTAACTGGGTTATAGTCCTACATACTAAATCTCTGTAAAATGGTATTCACATACTTATTCTGAGACAACCAAAGCTTTCTGTTACCTCTATCCCTCTTGATCTCTATACTTAGAATATACTTGGCTACTCGAAGATCCTTCATATCAAATGCACTTGAAAGTTGGGCTTTCAATTCACTAATCATACCCTTAGTATTGCTAAAAAATAACATGTCATCAACATACAAAGATTAGAATAGAATCATCAATACAATGAATGTACACACAATGATCCTCCTCACTTCAAACAAAATCCAATTTCAACACAAATGAGTCAAACTTTTGGTACCACATTCTGGGGGACTATTTCAAACCATAAAGAGACCTCTTCAATTTGCAAACTCAATGGTCTTTCCCTTTTACCTCAAAACCTGTAGGTTGTTGCATGTAAATTTATTCCTCAATATCTCCATGCATGAATGGAGTCTTAACATCCATTTGCTTTATTTCCCAATCAAGAGTTGCAGTAATGGATAAGAGAAATCTAAAAGAAGTTAATTTAGCAACAGGAGAGAATATTTCACTGCAATCAACTCCCTCTCTCTAGGAGTAGCCCTTGGCTACTAGTCTAGCTTTGTACTTCTCCAATGAACTATCTAATCCAAACTTCTTCTTGAAGACCCACTTGTAACCTACAGCCTTTCTTCCTTTGGGCAAATGAACAAGATCCTAGATGTTGCAAGAGTCTAAAGCCATCATCTCCTCATGCGTGACTAACTGCCAAGACTCACTATCATCTGTGTGAATAGCTTCTCTGTAAGATCTAAGCTCATTGTCAATACTTAATAAAGCAAATACACAATGAAAATCTAGTGGGCTATACCTATCAGCTAGATTTCATTATCTTGTGGGTCTTCTCAGAGGTGGAGTAATAGACTCTTCAGGTTCTTCTTCATGCTCATTGGTACCAATTTCTTCTATCACAATAGATTCTTCCTCATCAGAACTTTCACTCAAGTCTTCTTCTACTTCTTCACCCCCAATCCATCATTATGTTCTTCCTAAGGTGCATCTTCATGCTCTAATTCAAAATGCACTCTCTTCACATTTTCTTCTTTTTCCTTTGGTTGTTCAAATTTTGAAATAACACTAAGTTCCCTAAAAATAACATCTCTATAATAGATAATCTTTTGGGTTAGCAGATTCCAAAGCTTATAAACTTTTACATTATCACCATATCTAATGAAAGTACACTTTTCAACTTTTGGATCCAACTTAGTTCATTTTTCTTTAGGCACATGAACATAAGCCTCATAGCTAAATACCCTTAAATGTGAAATAAAAGGTTCTTTCCTATCCACATTTCATAAGGAGTTGAAACAAGAGCCTTACATGGAGATCTATTAACCAAGTAGTTTGTAGTACACACAACTTCTGCCCAAAAGCATTTGTTTAACTATGATTCACTCAACATACTTCTGGCTCTTTCCATTATTGTCCAATTCATCCTTTCTGTCACTTCATTCTATTGCGGTGTATATGGAGTTGTCTTCTATCTAATAATACCTGCATGCTTACAGAATTTATCAAATTTCTTAGAACAGTATTCCCCTCCATTGTCATATCTCAAAACCTTTATCTTATAATTTGATTGCTTTTCAACTAAAGATTTAAATTCCTTAAACTTAGTGAAAACTTCATATTTGTGACGTATAAAATAAATCTAGGTAAACCTTGAGACATCATCAATGAAGGAAACAAAATATCTAAATTTTCTAATTGATTCAACATCCACTAGACCAAAAACATCCAAATGAATAAGTCCCAATTTATCATTAGATTTATTACTACTTGAAGGAAATGGAGATCTATTTTGTTTTCCAACCACACAATGTTCACAAAATTTAAAACTCTCATTAGAATAGGATAAATAGTCTAACAATTTTTTATTTAAGATAGTCTTTAAATCAGACTGGCTTATGTGGCCCAATGTCACAACATACATGCATTTTTAGTATTAGCCTCAGATGCATAAGAGGCATTACAAATAGTATTGGTTTCTAGCTTAAATAGAGTTCCCAATCTTTTCCCCTTCGCTACCACCAAGTTTCCTCTCACCAATTTGCAGCCATGCTTATCAAATGTCACATGCATTCCCAAATCATTCAACTTTGAAATAGAAATCAAATTTCTAGCCAATCTAGGAACATGTAAAACACCAGGGAGGGTTTTAATTCTCCCATCACTGAAACACAACATTACCTTTCCTCGTCCAACAATAGGATATGTAGAGTTGTCCCTGAGGTACACATTTCCTCCATCATACTCTTTGTATGTGGAAAACCATTCTTTATGTGGAGTCATGTGGTACGAGCATCCTAAGTCAACCAACCAATGATCATGGTAAACAACATTACATGTAGAAAGTAAAACCTCATCACTTGCATTTGAAGACTTGCCAGTAGCAAAATCCCATTGTTTCTTCAGGTTCTACATTCCTTTTTTCACATGTCCTCTCTTTCTACAGTTCCAACACTTGACTCTGTTCTTCTTTCCATGAGTCTTAGAATGACCCTTAGACTTGTCTTTAAACCCCTTATTATCTCCTTTTGGTCCTCTTTCCATAAACCTTCCCCTAACATTGAGAGCATCCCCTGAACTATCTGAACTTTTCTTCCTCAATTCCCGTGACAGCAAAACTGAAACAAGAGCATCCAACTTCAGATCTGTGAGGTTAACAGTGATAGCCAAAATAACATTCTCTCATGACTGAGGTAAAGAACAGAGAAGCAATATACATTTATCTTCCTCATTCACCTTAACATCTACAGATGCTAGTTGACTCAATAACAAATTAAACAAATTCAAATGCTCTGCAACGGATTCACCCTCTTTCATTTTCGTGGAAAATAACTTACGCTTTAAATAAATCTTATTTACCATACTCTTAGCTTGGTAGATCTCACCCAGACGCTTCCACAAGCTATGTGCAGACTTCTCACTCACAACATCCAGTATAACAGAATCTGTAAGACACATACAGATTGTACCTCATGCCTTTTTATCTAATCTTTCCCACTCATCAGAAGCAACATCATCGAGTTTCTTCTCTTTCATAACAACCAACCACTAGTTTCTTTCTTTTAGCAAATCCTCCATTTTCAGCTTCCACAATTCGTACCCCGTGTCATTAAACTTTTCAATGTCCAACTAAGAGGTAGAAGCAACAATGGATGAAGCCATGATATCTACACAAGATCTGCAAACAATAACTAAATCTCCCATTGCAGCTAAAAAACCTTCACAATACCACCCAAGAATCAAAACTGGCTAGGCTCTGATACCAAATGTTAGAAATGAAGGTGTAAACCACACAATAGAAATCTGATTCAAACCTTATTAATATCCTCTAAATAATGTAGAATTAATGGAGATTGCAACAGAAATAAAACCCACTACACAAAAATAACATGCATTAAGAGCTGAACACATATCACAGTATGTAATGTGGAGAAAACCCTTTTGGGTAGAAAACTCCACCAAGAAAAGAGGCTCCAAGTTGTATTATCTTCAAATATGTGATTACAATACATGCACTTCCTCTTCTTCTTCTTCAGTCTTCAATCCAACGCTGCCTGTTACTCTCAACTCTACTATAAATGTAGTACAAATATTCTTATAATAGGGGTTACCTTCTAGGGCAAGAAAACTGACATAATATGGACCGTCAGATATGTGACCTAATGAGGAACGGTCCATATTTATAATGATAAAATATAAATAAAATGTGGTTTCGGGGGTGCTACCCCCAACCCCCCGCCGGGGGGATGATCCTCCCGGACCCCTTGCAAGGGGGAAACTCCCCTGCGACCCTTCATCGTGGATGAATTAGCGTCAGGGACTAGATATAAACATGCGGCTAAAACAAGATCGTTGCTAGTGAAACCTTTCATCCCTTATGGGTGATTTATAAATAATTATAGGATTAAATTACATAGGATTTACAAGGCTAATGGCACCTTAATCCTAAGACATATTTGGTTTGGTTTCCCATGTTCTACTATACATGTTTTTGAAATCCAAGTTAGTTGGTGAGGATTTTCATTATCATGTCCAAATTCCCATAATTTGGGCAGTTTTATTGAGGCATCCCCTTCACTATTTCTTAGGTAGACATGAGTTTTGAGGCTTTGGCTATGAATTAGAGAACATTGAAAGTAATTAGAGTAGCTTTGAGTTACATTGTACATAATTCCATCTAGGGGTTTCATCTTCTCTACTTTCTTTGTAAAGCCCATTAAATAGGGTGTTGTATGTAATTATATAAGCTAAACATTGATCATTTCAATTAGAGAGAAGTTGTGCTTCCTCAATTGTACCCGAGTTGCATAAAGCTTATACCACCATGTTAAAATGTTTGAAATAATTCCCATCTATTCCATTTCAACAACAAGCATATTAGTCCTAGAGAAATCACTCTCACAACTAAGACCATTCACTAACATATTGAAGATTGAAACATTATTTATCTTCTTTATAAAAGACTCTACCTTAGCCTAGCAATGTTTATTGAGATGGTAAATGGCATTAACTTTGATAAGTATTCTCAAGAAAAGTACTATATAAGGCCGGTACCTAGTAGAGTAGGCTAGGCCCTCAGGTTCATGGATGGTTTGGAATTATTTATATCCATCTCTACCAATGCATCTACCATGTTAGATAGAATAATAACTTGTGAGCAACCTCAAAATATTTAGGGGCTAGACATTAATCTAATACATATAATGAATACCATTTGTTTAAGATTAAACATAGAACTAACACTTTCTATAGTAGAACATCTAGAGAGATTTAAGTATTTATGTTCATCTATTTAAAAATTATTTTTGTATGTAGTTTTTCCACTAATTTCTCATTATATAATTTTATATAATGCCTAAACTACTCCCTATCAATCCCCTTTTAGCTAAGTACTATAAACTACAAAAAAAAATATGATCAATCAATTTCTATCCAAGATACACTTTTCTATAATGTAGACTTATACTTTATAGTCTACATTTGTAAACCTAATGATGGTGATAACACCATAATGGATATATTGAATAATGGAGACTAATTGCATATCATTCTTAAGCATCTTCTTGTTACTTGAGGGATATTTATGTTAGAAAATTATGGGATACAAGGTGCTTTAAAATCTCACACAAGAAATAACTTCTGTTCTTCATTGAAAAAATTATGAATTTCATTAAAAACACAAGTCACTTCCTTGATTGAGTTTTCTATAATCACAAATTGAATTACATTAAACTTCTAAATTTCTCATTCTACACATAATCAGCAATTGGGCAGTTATTATAGAGTTTACAACTAAAAATAACTAAAATAAAATAACTAAAAAGAACTAACTAAACACATTTCATGTAGTTTTCCAAGTAAGTGATTGAAACAAAACAAAAAATAAGTTTTAACATAAGCATCCTAAAATAGCAAATCAACCTCTTATAAATAAGTACTAAAAATATCACAAAACATCTTGTAAAAACATGTAACTTTATCTAAAATAAGCTACTAATTTGAAAATAAAATCCTATAAATCATCTTACTAAAAATAGTTGTGCCCATGACTTCAGTAGCATATGACTTCATTAAAAAAATCAGAGTGTTATTTTCATCACCAATTAAGACAATTTTAATAGTAACTACATTTTTAGCAACAACAATTCAACTTTGTCAACATTAATAGTTTGACTTCATCAACATCACTTAACTTCATCAACATTTTTATTAACTTCATTAACATTCTATTATTTGAAATCAGATTTTCATAATGTTGGTTAACTATCTTCTAAGGTTTGTAAAAACAACTACTAACTATAATCATAAATGGGGTAATGAATTCAATATTCAAATGCCTTCTTTGTCTAATGGCGAAAAATCTTAATGGAGCCCTTAAAAATGAATAAAAAAGGTCAAACTACACATAAGCTGATATAACAACTCACCGGTTGTTTATGCACATGCAACTACATAATGTATAAAGAGGAAACTCAAGATCAATAAAGAAGAGGTATTCATTGTCGATGGAAAGACACAAAGAACAATCTTTAAATAAGACAAACAAATGAAATGGACATGAAAATGAAATATCAAATCAGATTTCAGAGGATTTATATTTTTACTTTATTAACAGATACCATCATTAATAACGAATGAAAGTAGCAGGTGTTGGCAGCATGATGAGGTACGTTACTACGTATATAAGACAAGAGAAAGCTACTCCCTAGGGGACAGTTTGGTCATTTACCTCCGGGCCTAAATTTGATGGCCGTATGACCGTATTTAGGAATTTTTGCCGTAACATACAATCAAAATTTTTAAAAGATTGTATAATATGAAAGGAGATATTTTGGATAGACTGTCAAAATTTATATAGAATTGTGATTAATATATATATCTTACTTATATATAATTTTACTTAAACTAAAACATATCATAATATTTTAAAGACACTTTTGAATTGATAACCGTCAAAAAAATGCTTGACAGGTAGGGTCAACCGTCAAATTTAGGCCCTAATTTACCCCACCAAACTGGTTATATTTGGTGGACAGAAAATAAATAAATTTCCAATGGTACGCTGTGTTACGCGAACGTGGGAAACAGTTAAAAAGAATAAGGACCAGTACTTTTAAAAGTATTATTCCTTCTATGAAGGGGTCCGTTCAACATGTCTTTCTTGTCTTAAAAACTACCTTAAAGTAATATTTTATGAGGGATTTTGATTAAAAAAACCATTTACTTTTTAATTGATTTAAAGATAGCATCATTAATAACTAATTAAAGTTGATTCTAGTGTGAGCCTATCAACAACAAGGTGAGGGAGATAGATTCTAATGTGAGCCTATCCAGGGATCTTACATACATATCCCTAGATTCAAAAAAATGAAATTTATTATAAAATTGTATTCCACATAAATTAAAATACATATAAATTATAATTTATATAATAAAAATATATAAATAAATTTAAAACAAGTTTCTAAAATTAATTATAAATAATAATAATTATATATTTCAACTTTAATTATAATTTATAATATATATAAAAATAAAAGTAAAACAACTTAACAAATATCTTTTTAAAAAACTCATGGAGAAAATCATTTAAAGAACAACGCACAAACAAAAAACCACCACAAATAAATACGGCCAAAAAGGCCGATTTTTGTTTGCTCTTTTAAAAATGCATTATAACGCTGCTGTTTTGAGAGGCAAAACGCCGTTTTTAACAAGAAAAGCAAGACCCAGAAAATGCCGTACAGTAAACATTTGGCAACCATTACAAAATTTCAATGGCAGATACGTGGCTACAGGTCTTGCTCGTGGGGCTCACTCTTTAATTTTAAGAGATATTTGTGGAGTTAAATGATTCCATGAATATTTTATTTTTCTGATTATTTTAAATAATTATCTTAATTTGTAGTTTTTTATTATATAAAAATAAAAGTAAATTATCTTATGCAAAGACTATTTATTTCTAACCCCAAATTTTTTTCCACAGTCTATATGCAATTTAGAAGCTTCACAAAAAAGGGGAAGATTCTATATTATCCCTTTACCATAATTACAAATTTCCATGGAGCCACAAAGGGAAAGATTCTATATTATCCTTTTCCCATAATTATAAATTTCCATGGAGCCACTCCAACTACTTAAATTTAAGCAGAAAAATAACTTAAAAAGCTGTATGGAGAAATAAAGTTAGAAATGACCTTTGTAACCCAAATGAATTTGGCCCATTAAAACGAAAACAGAGACTTGTGATGATAGTAGACATGAGTTTTCCACACTTCTGAATTCAACTGTGTATATTTTTATTTCAATGTTTGGAATCATACTCAATGATTCAACTTTTAGGTGTGACTGTGAGCTAAACAATGCAGCCAAAAATATTTATGATTAAATTGTATAAAATTATTTCTTGTGCCCTATAATTTATAAAATCCATTTTTATCTTCTCCAGCTTTTTTCAAAGAAAATTACAGCCAAAAAAGCTGCTAAAAACTCCTGCACCTATAGAAAAGATATGTCGGGCCCCTCAAAAATACACCCATGATAATCAAATACCCATACAAGTCGGGCCCTGTCACATCTCTCCGCCAGCTCAACATCATCTTACCCATGTCCACTTAACCTGCATGCCTAACTGCAGTTTAAAATCTACTTATGCAAGCCAACTGCAACTATCTCTATTTCGAAATTCATTGCATTGGTTTATGGAGGAAAATTGAGCCTGCTATTTAGTAATATAAGCCTTTACTTTTTATCTACTTTTTATCAGATGTTCTCCGCACATACCATGTGCTTAATTTCTTCTTACTCAAGGCACCGTCCATATCACCACCACTCAGCAGCTGTTCTTAAATATCATCCATTTCAATAGTCAAAGGTTAATTTTGATCAATAAAATAGGATAAATATTTAACACTTTTTATTGTTAATGAGGTGTAAAATTTTTATTGATTATTTGACTTTTGAAATGGATGATATTTAAGTAGCCCCAAATTCCTTTCACCTTGTGAATAGACAAGTAAATTACAATTATTTTTGGACCTTATTCATGTAATGCTTCCGATACCACATCAGCTCCAAACTCCTTCCAGCTCCAAACTCCTTCCACATCTGAATAGACAGGTAAGTTAAACAATTCGTTTTGGACCTTATTCATGTAATGCTTCCAATACCACATCAGCTCCAAACTCCTTCCACCGTCTGAATAGACAGGTAAGTTACAATTATTTTTGGACCTTGTTCATGCAATGCTTCCGATACCACGTCAGCCCCAAACTCATTCCACCCACTAACTCCTTCCACCGTCTGAATAGAATAGACAGGTACGTTACAATTCGTTTTGGACCTTGTCATGTAATACTTCCCATATTATTTCATGTAATCCTTCCCATATCATATTCTCCTAATCCTCTGTTTTCATCAAGGCGATTTTGGTGTATTTGTTTTAGACATTGATTTTCAGCAGGTTGTATTTTCAACAATACTACATCAATGTCTCAAACAACTCGTTTCCGTGTTGGGGGAATCTACAGTCCAACACAGAAAGAAAAGATCCGGGGACTGAAGCAAAGTCTGCCAGGAATTACTAATGTTCAATTCATCGGAGAAAGGATAGTCGAATTCGAGCACAGTTCCGATACAACACCTACCCAGATAGGTATATATTTTCCATATTCTCTTCTGTTTAGGTTTGTCTCTTTTCATTCCTTTGTCTGATCCTAACTTTCAGCCTTCAGTAGGAAAAAAATATTTTTAGTAGCGTTATCAGGCAGGGTATTGTTTTAATAAGAAAGCAAGTTTGGGGTTTCCAAGTCAAGAGAATTAGGCGGCTTGAATTGTTTACCCCGGCAATAATATTCTAGCAATAATCTCGGACGATGATGTAATTTGTTTTTCTGTGTCGTTCATTCTTACTCCAGAAAAAGCAATGAAAGATCTGAAATTGCAGCCTACTCTCACGGTTATACGAAGCGAATGATGCATGGTAAGCCAGTCATTCCCTTTTATTTCTTTGTTTTCCCTTTCTGTTTTTGTTTGAGGTTTTTTTTGTGTAAGTTGCTGTTTATTATTTTTCTGTTGTAATTTTTCATTACTTCTGGATTAAACTGTGTGATATCAATGAAAAATTACATTATTATTCTTCTGTTGTAATTTTTCATTGCTTTTAGATTAAACTGTGTGATATCACACAGTTTAATCCAGAAGCAATGAAAAATTACAATACTATGGACTGTGGAAATCTGATGTCTATTATTCCTCTGTTTTTATATTAGGCTTCTTTTGAGGTCCTCTGTTTCTCTTATAATACAATACTACTGTATTTTATTTAGGATGCATCCCTTAGCCTTTAGTGGTATTTCAAATATCTGTCTGATAGTAGGTATGAGTTTTCCACAGTTAGTAGGTATGAGTTTTCCACAGTTTATGAAGATTGTAAGAATGCTTTTGGATTCAATTGTGTATGGCATCCTTGACCTTTACTGGTACTTCGTATATCTGTCTAATAGTAGGCATGAGTTTTGAACAATCTATGAAGATTGTAAGAACGCTTTTGGATTCAACTGTGTATGTTTTCTCTTCAATACTTTTGGATTCAATTGTGTATGTTTCTTCATCGAGTGCTTTTGGATTCAACTGTGTATGTTTTTTCATTGTGCTTTTGGATTCAACTGTGTATGTTTTTTCATTGTTTTTAGATTCAGATGTGTGTTTTTTCATTAGTGCTTTGGGATTCAACTGTGTATGTTTTTTCATTGTTTTTAGATTCAGATGTGTGTGTTTTCATTAGAGCTTTTGGATTCAACTGTGTATGTTTTTTCATTAGTGCTTTTAGATTAGATGTGTATGTTTTTTCATTAGTGCTTTTGGATTCAACTGTTTATGTTTTTCCATTGTGTTTTGAGATTCAGCTGTGTATGTTTTTCATCACTTTGAATTCAACTGTGTACGTTTTTCATTAGTGCTTTTGGATTCAACTATGTATATTTTTCCATTGTGTTTTTAGATTCAGCTGTGTATGTTTTTCATCACTTTGAATTCAACTGTGTATGTTTTTCATTAGTGCTTTTAGATTCAACTGTGTATGTTTTTCCATTGTGTTTTTAGATTCAGCTGTGTATGTTTTTCATCACTTTGAATTCAACTGTGTATGTTTTTCATTAGTGCTTTTAGATTCAACTGTGTATGTTTTTCCATTGTGTTTTTAGATTCAGCTGTGCATGCTTTTCATCACTTTGAATTCAACTGTGTATGTTTTTCATTAGTGCTTTTAGATTCAACTGTGTATGTTTTTCCATTGTGTTTTTAGATTCAGCTGTGTATGTTTTTCATCACTTTGAATTCAACTGTGTACGTTTTTCATTGTGCTTTTGGATTCAACCGTGTGTATTTTTTCATCAACTTTTAGATTCAACTGTATATATTTTTTCTTTGCTTTTAGATTCAACTGTGTATTTTTTCATCAACCCTTAGCCTTTACTGGTACTTTATATACTGCCTAATTCTATACATGTACCACATAATAAGTTTTTTTTTTTTAAATCTTGGTTATTGTGCAGGATCGACCATATAACGGGGCCTAATATGACGGTCGACTCTGTTAAGCGTAATTTTAGGGTGTGGCATCTGTTTCCAAAAAAAATATGGATGAGACTGTAATTCCACTTTGTAGTGTAGTGTAATTTCGCTATTTCTGTTGCAATGATATAGATCGCAGAATCTGATTTACTGCTATAGACCTCATGGATTAAAGAAGCAATGCAATGATGTGGTAATTTTATAATAGAGTGCGTACAAAATTAAAGTCTCATAGATTTAGCATTCACTTTCTTATGCTGGAATCGTTGGCAATTATGACAAGCCTTTGAATTTGAAAAGAATAATTATCTTAATCTTCTTAAAAGAATAATTAATGTTTATCATTTAACTTAATAAGTTACACTCCTATACTCTCTATTTTTGAAGTAAACACAAATAATAATCATATTCTTGAGTCTAATATCTATTTTAAAATCTAACTCCTCCAACTTTTTTCTTTTTATTAAACAAACCTGCCACAAAAAGCTGCTCAAAACTCCTGCAGCTTTAAAAATGATAAAAGGCCATATTTTAGGTTGTGGCCTAATTCCACCTTGTAGTGTAGTGTAATTTGGCTATTTTTGTTGCAATGATATAGATGGCAGAATCTGATTTGCTGTTATAGACCTTATGAATTAAAGAAGCAATGCACTGATCTGGTGATTCTATAATAGGGTGCCTACAAAATTATATTCACTTCAATACGTTGTGACAAGCCTGTTATGGAAAATGACTGCTATAAAGTATGGAAAATATTTGTCAGGCTTTTCTGACAAATATTTCCTTTCGTGTCACTTACAAATAGATAAAGTCTACCCAAGATGCCACTTTATGTGATAAAAAATTTTAATTAATGGAACTGGTGGCCGACTTTTTCCAAAGAAGTTTCAATATTTAATATCTGACCTTTCCCGATTTTTCTCTTGCTAGGAAAGGTTGTTAGCCTTTTGTTTATTGTATTATATTTATTATTTTTATTCTCTCTCATCGTTCACGTGATTTATTTCATTTTGGCCTTTATCCTTTATGTATGCCGTAAAAAACGCACGTAAATGTTTGGAAAGAGGGTACGCCTGGAATTTGATGGTCACTGCTGAAGTTTGGTCATTTAATTGGCTTTCAGAAAACTATAAATTGTCCAAAAAAAAAAAGTTGTTTAATATATGGAAATCAAATAAAATTGAAGAATTTTAAATGAAATATTTTCATGAAGTCTTATTAGTTATACATGGAAAAAAATTCTATTTGTAATAAATTATTGCATATGTTTAATTTAATGAAATCAATAAAAGGGAAGAATTTTAAATGAGATATGTATATTAAAATATTTTTAACAAGTCTTATTAATTACACATATTAAATATATGGGAAAAAAGTTTTATTTGTAATAAATTATTGCAAATAGTTTACTTATTATCTAAAAATATATTCCTATCTATAATTTAAATTAACATAAATATTTTTGAATAGGAACATAATTCCTAAAAATGTTAATAAGCAATAAAAATATAATATTCTATTATAACCTTCACAGATATAATTTACCTATACTTAAATTCAAAACTAACTTTCCAAAAGAATGGAAGTGTTTTCTCTTATTATTTTTCAATTGAGATACATAAAACAATAATGTATTAAACATAAAATAAACAAACAATATCAAAGGACAAAAACACTTAACTTTGTATTTCAATTTACATCATTTGTTTTAGGTCCATTTAAAGATACTCTAGTTATATCCAAACCCAACTTTGATTTTCTAATATCTTTGATGATGTTTTATTTTGAAAATCCTCTTTTATAATCAACAATACTTAGAAGAAATAGTAACCACAACTTGCCATAACTTTATTATATGAGGATGGCTTATGTGCCAATGTTATGTGTTACAAAAGACTCTCCATGCATCTTTCATCTTTAAACCCTCACAACTCAAATGTAATGAATCAACAAAATAATTTAACTTCTTTTTACAATTGCTATTAAATATGGATACAACTCCATTGACATTATTTGAAGCAGCATGTTGCAAATGCTTGAGAAGCTTAAAAAATTACAATGGCTAGCCCTTCTTTATTATGTTTGTGATTGTAAAATAATAAATAATAATGATTACTTTTAAGCTAACACATTGTTGATATGGTTTTTGACAGACCAACGTACTGCAATCCATGAAGCCTATGAGGTGGAACAACAAAGGTTCCCCTACTTGGAAGGTGGCTAACCTTAAGAGTCTTTCATACATGAATTATAAGATTTACGTAAATATCCTAGTTGAAGAGTGCTTTCGCTTGTCTGTTCAAAGGGGCTACGATGGATATTAGAATCATTCATAAGAAAATAGATCCACTTAATGAAATAAACTACTATTAGCCATCACAAGTCTTCAAATCTTTTTAACAGTTACATACATGTATAACATACTATATTTCTTTTTATGGTTTGAAATTTATTATTACAAATCTACACTAATGCCAAGGATAAAAAAATAGAAAAGTGATAGGGTTAGGAAAAGAAAGGTGAATCCAAACTTATCTTTTGCCCTTCTATACATCATTCTATAAATGGATAAAAATAACTTTGTAACCAAAATCCACTAAATCCTTTATGAGTAATTCCAACACAAGATGATGTGATCTTCAAAGGAAAGTGGCGTACAAGAGGTTGTTGAATTGATTTGTTGCACAAATTGGTGTTTATTCAACCATGCATGACACCCCATAATTATCAAGGCACCAATGGTTTAAACATGTTTATCTTTCATCAACATTTGGTGAATTAAATGTATAGAGATACTGATGAAGGGGTAAATCACAAAACACACAACAATAGAAATTCCACACAGAAAATAGAATATTATTTTATTGATTTGGACAACTCATTACATTACAGAAGCTCAAATACAATTAGGGGAATCAATCCTCTACAGGTTGCATCACACTACAGCTACCCCTCATTAGGCTTTAGAATCTTTTGCCTTCTATAAACCCAAATCAGCTAGGGTTTCTATTTTCCCGCCTATTCTTGACGCTACACTTTCCCCCTTAACTCTACTACTGCCCAGGATTCCCAAAAATAGTCATAAATAGCACTTTTTTGGCGGCCTCTAGCTAAAATTCAAAATTTGCAACTCCCTCCAAAAGTAGGTCAACTTTCGGGAAGCATAACTTTTGACCCAAGTGTCTGATTGACGAACCGTTTGAAGCATCGGAAAGCTCGTGAAGTGAACTATCACATCAAAAATTTGTAAATAGATTTCCATCAACTTTTTAGGATGTTATGGGACGTTTTAGTGCCTCATATCTGATTTTAGAAATTTTCAGGGGTTTTCCGCAAAATGAAAACTTTAATATATTTCAACTCACAAATGATCTTTGCCTGATTCCTTCGCCAAAGGTCTTATATTTCATTTATGAAGCTTCCTATAAAATTTCACTTCCATCCGTGCCCAAACACAAACTTTCCTAAAATGGCAGTTAGACCTTCCAAAAATAGTAGTTTGCTATTTTTAGCAGTTTGGAAAAACTGAAAGTCTTACTTCATTATTCAAGAGATTATGGAACTAGAAACACTAATTATGAAAAGAAATGAAAACAACTTCAATTATTTTGAATCAACATCTGTTTGGGTGATGCAAGATTGCCCTTACACCACTGGATGCTCCTGCATCAGACATCTAGGGTAATTTGAGAAGTGACCCTATCACGTATCAGGTGTTTGTTTGAGGAAAACCCAAACGGTCAACCTCTGCCCTAGACAACCAAGAAAAATCTTCAACAGACCTTCCTTTCCATTTCACTAGATATTCTTCATATTGCCTGTTCTGAGTACTTCTTCCCTCATGGCTATCCGAGATCTCTTCTATCTCCTCTGTTGAAGTAGATGTTAGAATACTCCACCGTTCTTCTGTTGGTCCATCCTCTGTGCCATCTTCATGGTATTCTGTTAAATCAACAATGTTGAACACAAGTGAAATGTTGATCCCACTCGGCAGCTCTACCTCATATGTGTTTCTTGAATCATGCTTCTTCAGGATACTGCATGGTCCAAATTTCTTCATTTTTAGCTCATTATATGTTATAATTGGGAACCTTCTTTTCTCAAGTGAACCATGACTTCATCTCCTACTTGGAACTCCTTATATCTCCTCTTCTGATCTGTCTTAGCCTTGTACTGAATATTTATCTTATTAATATGCTTTCTCACCTCTTCATGCAAATTCTTCAAGTGTTCTGCAAAGTCTTCAGCTTCAGCACTTGTCTTTTCTCCCTTGTCCAACTTCCTTAACTCTGAAGCACTTCTTAGACTACTCCCATAAACAATCCAGAATGGTGATTTACCTGTGCTCCTATTGATAGAATTATTATAAGCAAATTATGTCTGTGGTAAAATCAAATCCCATCCATTGGGCTTATCCCCTACTAAGCATCATAGCAGGTTACCTAAACTCCTATTCACCACTTCAGTTTGTCCATCAGTCTATAGATGATGTGCAGAACTAAACTTCAAATCTGTCTTCAACTTCTTCCACAATGTCCTCTAAAAATAACCAACAAACTTGGTATCTCGATCTGAAACTATGCTCTTAGGTAGACCATGTAGTCTCACCACTTCATTGAAAAATAATTCTGCAATATGAACAACATCATTAGTCTTCTTATAAGGAATAAAATGTGCCATCTTCGAGAATCTGTCCACCACCACAAAAATGGAATCATGTCCTCTCTATGTCCTTGGTAAACCAAGAACAAAATCCATACTAATATCATCCCATGGATTCTTTGGTACAGGTAATGGCTGATATAGCCCTGTATTCTGACTTGTTCCTTTTGCTATTTGACACACTCTACAACTCTGCACAAATTTCCTCACATCCTGTTGCAACTGTGGCCAATAATAATTCTCACCAACAATAGCAATGGTCTTATCTCGACCAAAGTGTCCAGCTAATCCCCCACTATGCTTCTCCTTAATCAAGTTCTCCCTCATGGAACTCTTCGAAATGCACAACTAACTTCCTCTAAACAACATGCCATCTTGGATTATGAAATCCAACCATTTTTTCCTGTCCAAAGTAATAGGTTCTAAACAAACTTTCCAGGGCTCTACAAAATCTGGATCTTCAGGATACAAACTTTTGAGCTCATTGAACCCAACAACCTCTATCTTTATTTCTGTCAACAAATTTTGCCTTCTACTCAAGGCATTTACAATTGTGTTGGGCTTCCCACTCCTATGCTTCAAAACAAAAGTATAAATTTGCAAAAACTCAACCCATTTTAAGCGCCTCTAGTTCAACTTTTCTTGACTATTAAGATATTGTAAAGCCTGATGATCAGTATATAAAACAAATTCTTTTGGCAACAAATAATTTCTTGATTTCTTCAAAGCCTAAACTATTGCATAAAACTCTTGATCATAAATAAAATATTTTTTCTTGGCATAATTAAGCTTCTCACTAAAATAGGCAATGGGCTTACCTTCTTGACTCAAAACAGCTCCTATGGCACTGCCACTAGCATCACAATCTACCTGGAATACCTTATTGAAATCTGGAAGTGCCAAAGCAGGTTGCTCTATGACTTTCTGCTTCAATGTATCAAAACTCTTGTTTGATCTTGTAGTCCATTCAAATTCTTTTCTATCCCCTCTCATTGTCTCTATTAGGGGTGCACAAATGCTACTAAAATTTTTGATAAAGTTTTTGTAAAAACTTGCCAAACCATGAAAAAATCGTACCTCTGCAGCACTCCTTGGTGTAGGCCATTCAATGATAGCCCTTACTTTTTTTGGGTCCATCTTAAGACCTTCGTCTGAGACAACAAATCCCAGGTATACCAACTCCTTTGCAAAATTACATTTCTTTAGATTAATCAGCAACTTCTCCTCCCTTAGCTTCTCTAAAACTCTTCTGATATGCATCAGATGCTTATCACAAGTCTTACTGACAATTAGAATATCATCTAAATAAACAATAACAAAACTTCCCAAAAACTCTTTTAATACCTCGTTCATGAGCCACATGAATGTGCTCGGTGCATTGGTTAGCCCAAATGGCATGACTAACCACTCATACAAACCTTCCTTTGTCTTGAAGGCTACCTTCCATTCATCTCCTTCTCTAATTCAGATCTAGTGATACCCACTCTTTAGGTCAATCTTTGTGAAGTACTTGGCTCCTCTCAAACAATCCATTATGTCATCCATTCTAGGCAATAGAAATCTATACTTGAGCATGATCTTATTGATGGCTCAGGAATCTGTACACATCCTCCACTCTCCATCTTTCTTTGGTGCTAGTACTACAGGTACTGCACATGGACTTAGGCTCTCCCTTATTAGTCCCTTCCTCAACAACTCTTGAACTTGTTTGTTTAGCTCGTCATTCTCTGCAAGGGTCATTCTATGGGCTGCCTTATTCAGCAAATTGGCTCCTAGTATCAAATCCATTTGATGACTTATCTTCCTCATTGGTGGTAAACCTTCTGGTACATTATCAGAGATAATGTCTTGAAATTCCTCCAATATATCTGAGACTTCTACTAGTACATCTTCACATTTCTCTTGACTGATCTTAGGAATCAATGCAAAGCAATGACGCTAATACTTCATACCCTCCAAAAATTTCCTACCATCTACCAAGCAAATTCTAGCAATACTACATACCTTTTCTTCCACCTCCTTCAAGGGCTTCAACTTATGACGAACTCCATCCTTTGTTAGGGAATATGTGTTTACATGGCCATCATGGACATCATACCTATCATACTGCCATGACCTCCCCAATAGCATATGACATGCATCCATCGGTATGACATCACATAGCACCTTATCATGGTAGTCTCCAATATTGAACTTGACTAAATACTGCTCATTAACCGAAGCTCTATGGTCCTTCTACAACCATGCAATCTGATATGGATGTGGATGCTTCCTTCTTGTCAACTTCAACTTGTTAACCATCTCTTCTGCAACAAGATTTCCAATGCTTCCACTGTCAATAATAATATCACAACACTTACCTTCACATTTGCACCTTGTGCGGAATAAACTCTTCCTCTGATTTGGTTCTTTCTCCTCATTCAACAAGGTTCTTCTGACAACTAGGGTTTCTCCCATTTCAGCATCTTTAGAATGCTCAGACTGTGCATCTTCATCTACATGTGCAACTCGTGCATTACCTTCAGGTCTTCTATTCATCCTTCCTTGATGTTGCAGACACTCGTATGCTTGATGCCCTTCTTCTACACATTGGAAATAGCTTCCTTTAAAACATCCTCTTCCAGGTCCTTTCCCAGGTCAACCTCTTCCTCTTCCTCTTTGCTCACCATTGTTCTGGTCACGAGGGTGGTAGGCATTATCTCATCTCTGATTTTGATTGGTGCCAGCTTCTTCACTTTCCTTTGGATCTTCATTTTGGCCTCCCTATGATCTTCCACCAGTCCTTCCACCTTGACCTCTTCCCCTTTGCTTGCTGTCAAATTTTTATTCAACTTCTCTTCCACCTTCAGGGAAAACTAGTACGCATCTTCTATGGTGGTCATTCTGACCAGGCTCAACTCCTCTTGAATACTTGGCCCCAACCCATTAATGTAATGGGCTATCTTCTCCTTATTGGCCTTTGCATGGCATGTTCTAATAGTAAACTTATAAAACTCTTCTGTATGCTCCTTGACGGACTTGTTACCTTGCTTCAATCCTTGTAGCTTCTTCAGTAACTTTATCTCATAGTCCACAGGAATGAACTATTTCTTCAGTTTCTCCACCATCCGATCCCATCTGGTAATCTTTCCTTTTCCTCTTCTATTCTTCTCTAACTCGACCTCTTTCCACCAAATACTGGCATGACCCTTCAACTTTATTTTTGCAAACTTGACCTGATCTGGGTCCTCCACATCTTCATACTCAAAATATTCATCCATGTCATTAATCCAATCAATAAGCTATTCTGGATTCAAATCTCCAAAATAGGTAGAAACTTCAATCCTGGGCCTCTTTCTGATCTTCGAAATGGCCCTCAACAACCTAACTTCTGTAGGATCTCCTGCAACTTCTTGTTCTTCCTCAAATAGATCTTCTTCAACTTCATCTTCACTTTCTTCTCTTGTTCTCAGCTCAAACCCTCTTTGTAGCTCCTCTTGCAATGCATCGATTTGCCATTGGAAGGCTCTAAATTCCTCTTCTGTCAAAGCTTTCCTCCCAATACGATTTCCTCATGGAGGCATCTTGATCTCCGCAGCAAACCCACAACCTCAGGTCCTGGTGCAAACTGCCTCACGATCGACGATCTATCTACACACTCAAGAACCCTTGCTCTGATACCACTTGATGAAGGGGGTAAATCACAAAACACACAATAATAGAAATTGTACACAGAAAATAGAATATTATTTTATTGATTTGGACAACTCATTACATTACAGAAGCTCAAATACAATCAGGGAAATCAATCCTCTACAGACTACATCATACTACATCTACCCCTCACCAGGTTCTAGAATCTTCTACCTTCTGTAAACCCAAATATGCTACGGTTTTTGTTTTCCTGCCTATTCTTGACACTACACTTTCCCCCTTACCTCTACTACTACCCAAGGTTCCCAAAAATAGTCATAAATAGCACTTTTTGGCAGCCTCCAACTAAATTTTAAAATTTGCAACTCCCTCCAAAAGTAGGTCAACTTCCAGGAAGCATAACTTTTGACCCAGGTATCTGATTGATGAACCGTTTGAAGCATCAAAAATATCGTGAAGTGAACTATCACGTTGGAAATCTGTAAATGGATTTTTGTCAATATTTTAGGATGTCATGGGACATTTTAGTACCTCATATCTTATTTTAGAAATTTTCAGGGGTTTTCCAAAAAATAAAAACTTTAATATCTTTCAGCTCACAAATGATCTTTGCCTGATTCCTTCGCCAAAGGTCTTATATTTCATTTACAAAGCTTTCTATAAATTTTTGCTTCCATCCGTGCCCAAATGCAAACTTTCTAAAATGGTAGTTAAACCTTCCAAAATAGCAGTTTGCTATTTTTAGCAATTTGGAAAAATTGAAAGTCCTACATCATTATTCAAGAGATTATGGAACTAAAAACACTAATTATGGAAATAAATGAAAACAACATCAATGATTTTGAATCAACGTCTTTTTGGGTGATGCAAGATTGCCCTTACACAACTGGATGCTCCTGCATCAGATAATGGAAAGAAAATAAACTTACAATTCACAAATAAGACTGTAGAAATCCACAAAGAGTCAATCAATTTCATGTTTTATAGTCATAATCAGTTTGTGAATCTCTAATAAAATGAAAGAAAAGAAACCATTCTATCTCTCAAATCCCCAAAGGCTATACCTCTAATGTGAAATAAAAAATGGAACCCCTAACACTGAGCTTTATAAAACTATTTATAATACATCTTGAGACTTCAAAATATGAAGAGTCATTTCCACCATGAGTCATATTAGAAATATGAAGTCATTTTGACCACCTCTTCATATTTCTAAATTTTTCAATATTTTACAATAAAATATACATCTCATTACACCTCACACTTTGCAAAAGAAACAATAATTTCACTTGGAAGAGGATTCTCTTTATTGATATGCCAAGAATTCACTAACTATATTTTCTAATAACACTATATCAAGACCATCAAAGCTAACAAATCTAACATCCACTTGAACAAAATTTGCCATAATAAAATCACGCACCTACTTGTAATCAATTAGTTTCTTCTTAAACTTCTCACAAGAAACCCAAATGCAAATTAATCTAGTAATAGAAGAAGAATCAAAATTTCCACTAATTGGTGAGTTGGATTTTAACACTTCCTTAAATGTGCCTTTACAACTTGCACTATTCTCAAATTATTCTATTTGTCATATATATTGCATCCAATCTTGCTAGAAAAATCAATGATATCCTTTAGTGTATGATTGACAAGATCTTGAGATGTATGAAATCTATTTTTACACCCTGGAAGAATGCCTTTTCTAAAATTGTATGATTATGCCAAAGTCTTATGTAAAAACACACTTTTACCATCTATAATGCCCTCATTAATAAAAATTTGAGGATCTATTGCAGCTATTTGTACAAGATACGAAAGATGAAAATTGGATCCCTCAGTTCCTAATCACTTCCCTCCATTATTTTTCATTTAATCTTATTGATATCTGAATCTCTAACATTTATCTAACATTAATTCCAATGTTTTATGTCCAAATATTAATATCTCATTACTCCAATTTCTTGTAGCAATGACAATACTCTTTATCTCATTGATTAGGGGCATCCATGTACCTAAATCTATAGTTGTAGAAGGATTGGATGATGTATTCCCTGGTTCAGTAGATCCTATCAAACTCTCAATGTATGTAGTTAATTAGGCAATCTCATCTCTGAGTTTTTATTTGGTAATCTTTTCTTTTTCTATTTTTTCTACCATCCACTCCATTAAAGATTTTACAATTTACTTCCCCTACACTTGTGAAGGCTTACCCAATGAAATTGTAGTGACAGTGTTGAAAAGTGCAAGACAACTGAGAGGGGGGGTGAATCAGTTGTAACCAAAACTTCAAAACCATCAATACATCAACCACTTAATTACTGTTATTGTAATTTAACCATGAAAGCATGAAATCAGAACTTAAACACATGAGACACCAGATTTTTATGTGGAAAACCCTATAAGGGAAAAACCACAGTGAGTGTTAGCCCACGATATAAAAGATATATCAAAATTTACAACAAGGCTCACTGCCAAAGGCTCACTACCAATGGGGCTCACTGCCCAGAATGCTCACTACAAAAGAAATAGCTCACTACCAATGGGGTGGATCACTGTCATTGGGTGGCTCACTGCCAGAATTGGTGAACTAAGTTATTAGCATCTATTCCATGCTAGGATTCAATTCCATTAAAGCACAATAATTTTCCTCTATTCTGCTCTACTTATTCACTTCACACTTATCTTTGCATCTTCCACATTCCACACCTTCATTCACAACTTCATTTCAAGTATTTATACAATTCATCAACCTTGGAATGAACATCAAGGTCA
Organism: Cunninghamia lanceolata; assembly: GCA_027924645.1. Lineage (NCBI taxonomy): Eukaryota > Viridiplantae > Streptophyta > Pinopsida > Cupressales > Cupressaceae > Cunninghamia > Cunninghamia lanceolata. The sequence continues at coordinate 3,437,789 of BSBN01000853.1, read as the reverse complement.
TCATTACAATCATCAACCTTTTGGAACAATCTCCAAGGTCGGCATACATACATACATTAGGATAGGTCTGGACCTAAATGAATTAGGGGATAAGAGAAATGAATGCTGATCACGCCAAACCTTAGTTCGGACTCAAATGCAATCTCCCACGCAACAATCATGCTTTACAAACTTCAAAGCACAACAACAAGTAGTGATAACAACCAAGTCAGCCAAGAATGGAGTTAACACTAAGACTTTTAGGAACATGCTTCATGCACAATCCAGATTATAATTTGTGGACTAATCAAAAGGTAGGAACATGATCTAGAGACTTTCACAAGTACGTTACAATCACCAAGAACATTCGCACAACCTCTAAACACTTTATCCATAAGATTCTTCAAACCGAAGCACTTAAACATTACTGTCATCCACTGTCATAAAGGAAAGATCGCTTGCAGAGCACCAAATCATGAACCATTTGAACTGAAGGCACATAACATCATCACAAACTTAATTCCAGAACCGCAAACTATGAAATTTAAATGCGGAGTAGAATACACTCTCCCTGTCACCATTAAATACACAGAAAAATAGTTTTTACTCTGGTGAACATAACTCGCTCAAATCTTTACACCGGAGGTTCAAAATTGAAACATAGCATCTACTGACATCCCTTAGCATTACTTCCAATCTACAAACAAAGATATTCAATCTACAGGAAATGCGGAGCACAACACTGCACTGTTATGATAGATGAAGCAATTCTGCACTTGTACTAATTCCTCAAATACTTGATCAGACTTATTCAAATAACTTCCTTAGGTGTTGACATCAATGACAACACTTACTGCTCATACTTGCAACAATCTCCCCCTTTGTCATTGATGGCAACACATGATGTGAAAAACCATCAAGACATATAATTTTTCTTTTGCTTCTTTGCTCCCCCTTGATGCTTTCTCTGTCTTCAACTTTCTTCTTAGGTTTTTCACATGAACTTCTCTCACCCTTTGACATCAATGGAAAAGGGTGCCAGACCTTTTATTTCTCTTTAGTGTACAACTCCCCCTGTCATCAACACTGCAACACTTACTTCTCTTAATTAGGAACCTATATCAGTAACATTTACCAGCTCCCCCTAAGAGGTAGCCTACAAAACATCAATCTACATCAAAGAATGAAACTTTGAGCACAACTAGACTGATGCATTTCCTATGCATCTTAGTTAAGAGCAAAAGGGGTAATAACCCCTAACTTCTCCCTAAGATACTCAAAAGTATCCTTAGGCAGAGGCTTTGTAAAAATATCTGCAATCTAATCCTTGGTAGACACATATTCCATCTTGACTTCAATCTCTGTTACCTTTTCTCTCAAAAAGTGATACCTTATTGATATATGCTTTGTTCTTGAGTGCATTACTAGATTCTTTGAAATGTTTATAGTTGTCACAAAAGATTGAAATTGGTTCTTCATACACAACTCTTATGTCCTTCAATGTTTGCTTCATCCAAAGCACTTGATTACAACAACATGTTGCAACAATATATTTTGCTTATGTAGTAGACGATGAAACTAATTCTTTCTTCTTGCTCAGCCATGAAACCAATCTATTACCCAAGAGGAAAGCACCTCCACTTGTACTTTTTCTGTCATCAACATCTCCAGCCCAATCTGCATATGTATAAGCACTAAGAGTGAAATCAATATCTTTGAGATACCACAATCCATAGTCTGAAGTGCCTTTTAAATACCCCATGATCCTCTTGACTACTATCACACGTGACTCTTTGGGATCTTCTTGAAATCTTGCCACAAGACAGACTGCATGCATTATATCAAGTCTGGTATGGGTTAGATAAAGTAGTCCTCCAATCATAGACCTATACTTTTTCTAATCAGTCTTAGGTGATTCATCATTCTTGTTCATCTTGTAGCCAGTTATCATAGGAGTACATACTGGCTTATAATCCTCCATTCCAAAAAAAATCAACAACTCTTTCACATACTTGGACTGAGAAATGAAAATTTATTTTTCTGATTGAGTAATTTGTAGTCCTAAAAAGAAATTTATTTCACCAAACATAGACATCTCAAATTCCTTTTGCATTTCCTCTACAAATTTCTTACACATACCTTCATTGCCTCCAAAGATAATATCATCAACAAAGACTACAACAATCAAAATTTGATCATTATTGATTTTGAAATAGAGATTACTGCCTGCGGTACCTTTGCTAAACCCTAATTGCATCAAATACTTATCCATCCTTGCATACTAGGCTCTAGGAGCTTGCTTGAGTCCATACTGGGCTTTCTTCAATCTATGGACCATGTCACCTTAGTCTAATAACTGGAATCCTTCTAGCTGTTCAATGTAAACTTCTTCTTCTAGCTCTCCATTCAAGAAAACAGACTTCACATCCATTTGGTACACCTTGAAATCTTTGTGTGCAACAAAAGCCAAAAACATTCTTATTGCTTCAATCCTTGCCACAAGAGCAAAAGTCTCTTCAAAATCTATGCCTTCAACCTGAGAATATCCTTTGCATACCAGTCTTGCTTTGTTTCTTACTACTTCACCACTTTCATTCATCGTGTTTCTAAAGACCCATTTGGTTCCAATCACATTCTTATCAATAGGTCTAGGAACCAATTCCCAAGTTTGATTCTTTTCTATCTGCATTAGCTCTTCTTCCATAGCTTTTACCGAAGTTTCATCTTTGCAAGCTTCACCTACAATTTTAGGTTCAATCTGTGAAAGCAAACAATAGTTCACCTATTCCTCTGCAGCTCTTTTCCTTGTCAATACCCCTTTTCTTTTGTCACCAATAATTTGATCTTCAGAATGATTAATCCTTACATACTTGGGAGTCTTAACATCACTTTCTGGAGCCTTTTCTTCTTCAACTTAACTGTCCTTTTGTTCTACCTTTTCTTTATTGACTGTAACAGTAGGTTCATCTGATCAATAGCCACTTAGATCTGATGTTATTTCCTTGTCTTCATCAACCTTCACATTGGCATTTTCAATGACTTTCTTCAATCTCTTATTGTAGCACCGGTAGGCCTTACTCTTAGTAGATTACCCAAGGAAAATTCCTTCATCACACCTAGCTTCAAACTTGCCTAATTCTTCATCTCTTCTGATATAACATAACCTTGAAATATTTCACTGTGGGAACTCTTCCATACCACAATTCATAAGGAGTTTTAGTACCATTACCTTTGATTTGGACTCTGTTTTGAATGTAGACAGAAGTATCTATAGATTCTCTCTAAATACACTTCCGGTAGGTTAGCCTCCATCATCATTGACCTAGCAGCCTCTTGAATTGTCTTGTTCTTTCTTTCAACAACTCTATTCTGCTCAAGATTCCTAGGAGTAGACAACTGCCTCTTTATCACGTGCTCTTCATAGAAAATATTGAATTCATTTGATGTAAACCCACCTCCTCTATTAGACCTTAAGAATTTGATCCTCAATTCTAACTCATTCTCAATCATTGCCTTGAAAGCTTTGAACTTGTCTAGTGCTTCTGATTTCTCTTTTAGAAAAGTGACCCATGTCATTCTAGAATAATCAGATCAATAAGCAACATAAAGTACATGTCTCCTTGCAGACTTCTTGTTCTTATAGGACCACATAGATCTATATGCACCAGCTCAAGCAATCCAGTAGAAAATTGATCTTTGCTCTTGAAACTTGTCCTTGTTTGTTTTCCCAGTTGACATTCCTTGCAAATAGTATTAGCAGGCTTCACAAGCTTAGGTAGATCTCTCACACTTCTATTGAGCTTATCTTCATCAAGTTATCAAAATTGATATGACACATCCTTCTATGCCACAACCAACTCTCATCTGTCTAAGACAACAAACAACAATTATTAGTTCCCCTCAAGTGATAAACATTACCTTTGGTCTTCTTACAAGTTGCAATGACTGTTCCGGAGCTTTCCATGGTCTTGCATCCATTATCCTTGAAACTTAGATCATACCCTTTTTCACACATCTAGCCAACACTTAAAAGATTATTCTTTAAGCCCTTCACATATAGAACATCATCTGTGTTATGTTTACCATCAAAAGAAATAGATCCCCTTCCATAAGTCTTACCAGCTGCATTATCCCCAAACCTAACCAGTCCTCCATCATACTTTTCCAGACTTACAAACTTACTTTTATCGTTGGTCATGTGATGTGAGCATCCACTATCAATAATCCATTCATCCTCATCTTTCTCAACCTGAACAGACAAAGCACTTTCTTCCACTGGTTTTTCTTCCTTCACACAACTAACAGGATTAGTAGATATAAGTTCTTTGATAGCAATAAACAAGCATTCATTTGTACTAGTACTATTATCATTAGACTCATCATCTGTTACACCATCATCATCAAGATCTCTAACATAATAGCATTTCTTGATAATTCTAGGTCTACTTTCAAATTTCTTCTTAGCTCTTTCAATTCTCTCCAGACATTTGGAGGCATAGTGACCAATCTTACCACAAGAAAATAATTTGAATGTTAATTTGCCTTTAAAATTACCAATACCTCTTTGTATTTTGTCTACAAAGTTGGCTTCAACTTCATCAAGGTCATCATCAAATTCCACAACGTATTTCTAAGCTCTTGAAGTCTTTTCTGAAGAGCTAGCTTTGAAAGCAGTCTCAATCTTTGGTAGAGCATCACCAAACTCTCTCATCTCAAAAGTTGTAAGTTTCCCGTGAAAGTGATCCTTTGAAATCTTTTGCACACTCATAACCTCTTCAATTGCTTCCACCTTGTGACTATAGGATTTAGGCAATGACCTAAGAATCTTCAACACAACCTCATCCTCATTAATAGTTCCTCCAAGACCTTTGATTCCATTGACAATTTCATCAATTCTCTACATGTAGATAGTTATGTTTTCATCTTCACTCATCTTGAGGGTTTCATACTTCACCTTCAAGCTTTGCAATCTGGCACTCTTTACAAAATCATCTCCTTCATATAAAATTTTCAACTTTTCCCAGATCTCATGAGTAGTTTCCAGATCCATTACTTTCACTAACTCGATGTTCGATAAAGCATTTAACAGAGCATCTCTAGCCTTTCCATTAAACTCATACTGCTTGACTTCATCTTCACCGATGGTCCATTTTTTAGGAATAGTATATTTTTTCTCTGTTATCTTCCAAACATTATAACCAAGAGAAATAAGATGACTTTTCATCTGTACCTTCCAAAGAGCATAATTCATTCCATCAAACTGCGGTGACTCCTTCCTGTGCACCATCTCGGATCTACCTCAAGTTGTTAGGCTATGTATCGAGGAGCCCTTGTTCTGATACCAATTGTTGAAAAGCACAAGACAACTAAGAGGGGGGGTGAATCAGTTGTAACCAAGACTTCAAAACCATCAATACATCAACCACTTAATTACTATTATTGTAATTTAACCATGAAAGCATGAAATTAAAACTTAAACACATTCACACATGAGACACTAGATTTTTACATGGAAAACCCTATAAGGGAAAAACCACAATGAGTGTTAGCTCACAATATAAAAGATATATCAAAATTTACATCAAGGCTCACTGTCGAAGGCTCATTGCCAATGGGGCTCACTATCCAGAATGCTCACTGCAAAGGAAGCGGCTCACTGCCAATGGGGTGGCTCACTACCAAAATTGGTGAACTAAGTTATTAGCATCTATTCCATGCCAGGATTCAATTCCATTGAAACACAATAATTTTCCTCTACTCTGCTCTACTTATTCACTTTGCACTTATCTTCACATCTTCCACATTCCACACCTCCATTCATGACTTCATTTCAAGTATTTATACAATTCATTAACCTTGGAATGAACTGTTGCAAGTATGAGGTAAACCAGTGTTGTCATTGATGTCAACATACTTATATTGTTTTGACAAGAAGGATTCAATGAGCAGTGTGCTGAGGATATTGAGAAAATTAGCCTCAGTCAGAACAGTAAAGAACAGTGATGAGAAGAAGGCAAATGTACTGTATAGGATGCAAACCGGAGGATGCGGATTAAAGGGTTTGTAGATATGAGTCTTGAGATGCTTCAGTTAAGATTTCCGAGGTCCGCATGAAGATCTGAAGGAGTTGTGGTTGTCGGTGTAGAATCGGTTCCGGCAAGTATTCAGAGGTGACAGAGGATCACAAAAAGGTCTGGTGAGGTCCAAAACTGTATAATCCTAATCTGTGGATTGGAAGGAGTCTTTGGGATGTCCTTGTGATGTGCCATCTCGAGTTGTGTATGATTTGGAGGTCCGGAAGTACCTCTTGCACTATGACAGTAGCGACAGACAGTGTTCTTGAAGTTCCGGATAAGGAGGACAAGAGATTTCAGTAAGTAAAGGAAATGCAGACGTACCTGGTCATTCAGGCAGGCTTGTGAAGGTTCTTGGATCATGTTGAGGTTGTGTTGTTGGTCCGCATTGACAGTAGAGCCCGGAATTGAAGATATTCTTCCGGATGAAGTTTTTGCTCTATTTAGCCGACCAGATGAGTTGTTCATCCTGCGAATGTTCTTATGGTGGCCGACCGGATGTGTTATTCATCTTGCGGATATTCTTATGGTTGATTGCCGACTTAGATGATTGTTCCTAAGTCGATGTCTTGTATAAATAAAGGTTTGTGAGTTCATTTTGAAGTGTGACTTGTGCGGAAAAAGGTGGAGTAGTGAAGAGAAGTGCAGAAGGCAGAGCAGATGTTTCTGGGCTTAATGGGACTGATCCGGACATGGTAAAGATGTCATTCTCCAGTTCAAGACTGTGATTCTTATCACTTTGTAGACAGTGTGTCTCCTTGTAGGCAGTGGGCCTCTTTGTGAGCAGTGTGCTCGGGCAGTGAGCCCTAATTGGGCAGTGCCATTTTGTAATTCCTTATTCTTCTAACAGAGAATAATCTTTGGGTTAATCACCCCGTGGTTTTCTCCCTCAACAGGGTTTCCACGTCAAAATACTGTGTCATGTGTTTCTCATTTCATGATAATGTTTGTTTGTTTGATTCAATACTGCTTTGATTGATAAGAAGGTTCAAAAGAAGAAATAATTAGGATAACTAATTCACCCCCCCCTTCTTAGTTATTAACATGAACATCAAGGTCAGCATTACAATCATCAACCTTTGGAACAATCTCCAAGGTTGGCATACATACATACATTAGGATAGGTCTAGACCTAAATGAATTAGGGGAGAAAAGAAATGAATGTAGATCATGCCAAGCCTTAGCTGGGACTCAAATGCAATCTCCCACGCAACAATCATGCTTTACAAACTTCGAAGCACAATTGCAAGTAGTGAGAACAACTAGGTCGGCCAAGACTAGAGTTAACACTAAGAATTTTAGGAACACACTTCATGCACAATCCGGATTATACTTTGCAAACCAATCAAAAGGTAGGAACATGGTCTAGAAACTCCCACAAGCATGTTACAATCACTACGAACATCCACACAACCTCTAAACACTTTATCCATAAGATTCTTCAAACCGGAGCACTTGAATATTACTGTCAGCCACTGTCATAAAGGAAAGATCACTTGTGGAGCACCAAATCATGAACCATTTGGACTGAAGGCACATAACATCATCATAACTTAATTCCAGAACCGTAGACTATGAAACTTAAATGTGGAGAAATGCGAAGCAGAACACACTCTCCCTGCCACCATTAAATACACAAAAAAATAGTTTTTACTCTAGTGAACATAACTCACTCAAATCTTCACACTAGAGGCTATAACTTGAAACATAGCATCTAATGACATCCCTTAGCATTACTTCCAATCCGTAGACAAAGATATTCAATCTACAGGAAATGCGGAGCACAACACTGCACTGTTCTAATAGATGAAGCAATTTTGCACTTGTACTAATTCCTCAAATACTTGATCAGACTTATTCAAATAACTTCCTTAGGTGTTGACATCAATGACAACACTTACTTCTCATACTTGCAATAGACAGAAATTTCAAATGGCTACAATTGGGTCTCAACTAAATCTTTCAAGGGTCTCACTATCTAGGCTTGCCAAGTTCCTTGTGAATCAATCATGATCATAGACTGTACTTTGGCTCTATTTGGGGGGTGTGGCTTGAAAATTATTGATGGGATTTCATCCAAGTTATCTAAAGGTTGTTGTAGTACCCTCTTTTTACTTTGAAGTATTTAATTGAACCATTAAGGAGTATTATTAGCTAGAGATTTGTCTTTGGATGCTTCCTCTTCTTGCCTCTTTTGTTGAACTATTCATTCTAATTTATTTATTTATGAGGAACCTCTTCTTGATGAACCTATTCTTTTATGTGGACTTGTTTTTCTTATTTAAGGTCCTATTCATTATTATTTTGTGGCTCTTGTTCTTCTTCTTCCAAAAGTTTCTCCTATTGATCCATAGGTATTTGTTCATTATGTTCCCAATCCTTAACTTTTTTCTCAATTTCTCTTTCTTGTTCAACTTCCTCTTCTTGCTACATTCGTTGTTCTATTTCCATATCTTTCTAACTTGTGGGTTGTTAGATTCCTTGTTGAACCTACTTGTTGACCTATTTTCCTCTACCCATAGTCAAATAGTTCACCTTCAAAATCTTGATTGAATCTTTTGAGAACCTAGCTCTGCATGCCCAAAACCTTCAAATTTCTATGTGTTTTAGGGTCTAGAGTTTAAAAAATTTAAAATCTTGTCCCTAAGGCATTTAAACCCTAAACCCTAGAGTCTTTTGCAAGTACCGAATGCCTTTTGTTATAATTCTACGTTGACTACCTATTGCTCACGCGGATCCTTTAAGTTGCAACTTAATGTTTGTTGCAAGTATGTGCTAATCTGTGGTCATCGATGTCAACAAGCTTGTGTTGTCATCGGTTTCAACTATGTCTTCTAATGAGGTTGTTGTTGTTTGATTAAGTTGTCCTACTAAAAGTAATTTGGTTGCTTTGTAGAGGTGCTGAAGATATTGAGGATACGCTTCTTTTGTTGGGTTTCCAAGTGCTTTTGAGAATATTTGATTAATTATGGAAATGGTGTGTTAAAGAAGTCTTCTGGCTTACAGAGTGCTGTTTGAGTTTTTTCTCCACATTTATTTTATGTTGGAGATCTGAGTATGCAGGTTGGATATGTTGTTTAGAAGTGTTTGAAGATGCTAAATCTAGAATTTGGTTCTCTAGATCGTTGTGTAGTAAAAGTTGTGTTCACCAGTTTGAGAATAATGTTTGACAGTGTTTGCAGTGTGTCTGGGAGAAAGTATTTTGATCCACATTTCTCCATAGAATTGCAGTTCTAGATTTATGCTTATAAGGTCTATATCTTTCTTCAGTTCAAGTGGTTTGTGGTTTGGTGCTCTGCAAGTACATTTCTTAAGTTGCAGATGATGACAGAGCATGATATAGCTGGTTAAGTACTCTGGTGTGAAGTTTCTTCAAGTGAAAGATGTTGTAAAGGACTTTTTTGGTTTTCAGGTGCTTGTGGATGTTTCTAGATCATGTTCAAGCTTGGTGCATGGTCCACATGTCCTCATGTGATTTTGAGGAAGCGTGCATTCAAAAGTTGATGGTTTTAACACAAGGATGGCTGACTTGATTGTTTACACTATTTGCGATTGTGCTTTGGTGAAAGTTAAAGCATGATGAAGCGTGTAAGAGTGGATTTAGGTCTATGCTAAGGCGTGATGTGGTCTGCATTCATTCCTTTCCTCCACATGAATGTTTAGGTCCAGACCTAATTTGACTTTTATGGGTTAAGTTGTGTTGCCGACCTTGGAGAATGTTTTCAAGGATGATGATGGTATAAATAAGTGTCAAGAATTCGTGAATGGGTGTGTGTGAGGGATATGATGTTTGTGATGCAAATTTGATTTGGACAGTGAGAGATTTCATGTGTTTGGCTACTAGATGCAATGAGCAAAAGTTGTCTACTATTTTCAGTGATGTTGCGAAGATGTTGTTTGTGTTGTAATGGATATTGAGCTTCATTGGAATTGAACTCCATGCATAGGTTAGATGCAACTATATCAGTTCAAAGCCTGGTAGTGAGCCATTCTTCTCTTCTTTCTTTCTTTCTTTCTCAGTGGGCAGTGAGTCCACCTATAGTGAGCATTCTCTCTTATGAGTAATGAGCCCTCTAGTAGTGAGCCTTTGTAATCCTCATAGTGGTTTTTCCCTTAAAGGGTTTTCCACATAAAATCTGGTGTTCTCTTGTGTGTGGTGTTGTTATGATTCAGTTTCAGTTATTTGCTTTTCATACTTAATCATCATAACATGTTTAAAGGTTAATGTGGATCTGAATGTTTGTAAGGATTTGAAGTTTTGTTACAACTGATTCAACCCCCCTCTCAGTTGTCTTGTGCATTCAACAATGTCTAGGTGTGTCGTCATTTTATCGGCCCCATCTATTTGAGTCACTGCTTATTACCCATGCCTTGGCATTTGTTGAGCCTTAGTTCTAAATCAAGCCCCTTATGTTCATCTTGCCTAGCGTGGCCCCATTTTAAAAATAACCTTTATGCATGTGCCCAAAAAATATTTAAGTTGTGTCGAAGTTGAAGCCACGTCAGCAAGCTTTTTCTTTTCGTTGTGGTTTCCCTCTTTGTCAGGTCGTGTTTCGAGTCTCAGCGACACCGCGGGCTATCCAAGCTTGTCTGATGAGGCACCCACGCAAGCATTTCACCGAGGACAGAATCTTCAGGGGGCCTTCTAGACACATTCAATGGAACTGCAAACACTTCAAAGTGTTAGGAAGGGTGGAAGTTGAGGTCTCAACTGCCAACGTGACTCTTGCCTGACGTAGCAGCATTTCTTTTAAGGTGATGAAAGTGATGTCATCCAAACATTGGGGAGACCTAAACATTTAGATAATGTCTAGCTATTAAATTTGCAAAATGTCCAAGTGTCAGAATGTCTAGATGATGTCATCAGTGTTTAGTGTTTCTTTGAAATAAGTTTTGATGTCATCATCCGGATGTTCACATTGAAGGATCCAAACATTAGATAATGTCTGGATATCAAGGAATGTCAAGATATTAGGTGAATGTCCAAACATTGAATATCTAATTCATATGATGGCTTCGCTATACCGCTAGAGTAAATTTGATGAGTGCACATCTGGATGTTAGGATACTATGCTGCAAAGACATTGAAGTATTATGAAGGGAAAATATCGAAGCTTTGATTGGTAGCGTGGTGGTTCCATTGACATGGCTGCATTTTGCAAAGACCATACACTTCATTGGGCTTTCCAAATAGCCTTAGCGAGACTATGAAGCTTTACCTATGACCTGAAGTGGCACTTCAAATGATGACTTGGTAGCTTTTGTGGGGATTTCTACCTTCATGGAAGGCATAAAAGGCCTTCAATGAGACCATGAAAAGGTTGAAGTATGTTCAAATGAAGGTAGTGGAAGCCTCCATGTGGCGGCCTGACACTCATTCAAAACAAAGCAAATGCAAGACTCTCCTCTCACATGGAAGCCTCCACGTGTCACCCCTACGCATCTCCTAATGCAATAAAAGGTGAGGCCATAACAACTAGCATCGTTTTGATACTTGGTGGCTTCCACTGGCTCTAGACTCTTGACTCTTCTGCTCCCACCTATAGCTCTAACATGCCTCAAAATTTAACAAGACATAACAGAGGCTGATTTTTTTTTTCCAAAAATGCAGAAATTGATATAATATGAAGAACAAAGAATTGTAAAAGATTGTAAACTTCAAATGTTTGTTTAAATATTTGAAGTGTTGTAAAAACTTTATACAAAGGGGATTTCGGAGGGAAAGTTCATTTGTTTTCCTCACCTACCATAAATGCAAAATATCTACTCATCTACCCCATTTTAGATATTTTTGCATTCATTATTGCAATTTGATGAATCAATTGTTTGCATTGAAAATGTAAATATCTCCCATCTGCTCTAGGATCTAGATATTTTCTGCATTGAATTCTTGCAGATAGACATTCTCTTTGGCAAGGATATTTTCTGATGACCCATAGGGATGGATTTATTGTAGGATGATTTAGGTCAAAGTGGAATCAAATGCTATATATGCATATTTGTAAGATGTTTTGTGGGTTGGATACTTTCCATTATGTATTCAAATAGAGCCCTCCTCTACTATAATTGTGCCCTTTGATTGAATATATGCTTGTGTTTTGCCTTCTCTATTGTCTTTAGCTCTATGTAATTCAGAACTGATTATCTGTGAATGTTTCTTTCCTCTCAATCTTGTTCATTTCTTTACCTCTGCTAGGAATTTGTTAGATTTGTGTAAATGATCAACTATATTTCTTTATTTTGTGCATTTTCTCAGTTATGTGAGAGCTCTCATATTCAAACCTGGTGTATCACCTCCATTCATTTTCTATTTTATCCCTCTTCCTCTTTTCTTCAATGGTGAATAGATTAGGTTTAGTCTTAGGAATAGCTGAAACTCTTGTTTAGCAAAGGAACTAGCCTCTCTTTGGAGATTTGATCTACTTGCAAGGTCCCACACTTAGAGTTCATCTCAATGTTTCACTAGATTGTTGGAGACCTAAAAGCCTTCAACATAGGGTGTAAATCCAAGTGATAATAGTTTCTAGAACGTTCAGTGGGACTGTGAGAAATCTAAATCAAGAATCAAGCTAAGAATTTGGTGTTGTTCTTAGTACTCTGCATCTTGGCAAACATTTCATGCACCTAGCGACCCTGCAACCTCCTAGTTTTTGATCAGTGCCACCTTTTATGCCTGTACAAAAAAGGCGTCTTCAAGAGGTAACTTTCAATTCACTGAATCATTTGTTGCTTCTTCAAGGAGAAGGTCTAGGCTATCTAGGTCTCCTATGAGAAGGAATAGCAGCCCTATTTTACCTCATCCAAGAGCTCAATCTACAACCCCTCTTGTTAGGTTTCAAAACACTATAAGAAGCTTGCATATTCCTAGATTGAATATGAACATCCCTAGAATGGAAAGAAATTTGCCTTTTGTGACCTTTAATGGAGGTAACTTTCAATTCACTAAATCATTTGTTGCTTCTTCAAGGAGAAGGTCTAGGCTATCTAGGTCTCCTGTGAGAAGGAATAGCAGCCCTATTTTACCTCATCCAAGAGCTCAATCTACAACCCCTCTTGTTAGGTTTCAAAACACTATAAGAAGCTTGCATATTCCTAGATTGAATTTGAACATCCCTAGAATGGCAAGAAATTTGCCTTTTGTGACCTTTAATGGACGCAGTCCTTTAGATTTGGCTACATACAATGATTTACCAACTACAACCCTAAAGAGTGTTTCACCCTTTACGGGTGATGGTTCTATAACCCCTGTTGAGCACATCAAATGCATATCCAACGTTTGTTCAATCCATCATATACAACATGAAGATGTAGTCCGGCTCATAGTCTCATCTTTTAAAGGGAGAGATCTTTAATGGTTTAGATACATACTTGGGATGAGTTGGGAGAGTCCCTCTACAAATAGTTTGGAGAAAGGGTAGATAATGTCTCGCTACTGGAGCAATTAACAATGATCAAGAGAGCCCCAAGTGAGATGCTAGAAGATTTTAATTTCATATTCTAGAGGATGTGGGAGAGAATTCTAGCTACCCTCATGCCATCTCCACAAGGTGCTTTTCTATATTTTTAAGAGCTTTAAATTCTAATATTATGGTTATGATGTAGTGTATGGGTGTTGAACTGGTTATGAGACAACCCTTAAAGATTCAGGGTGGGAAAATTGCTCCCAGACCTCCTGTCCCACTTTTTCCAGAACTCCCTTCATCATCCCAGTAGCCCATTATTGCTCCCATTTTAGAGCCTAAAGCTTCAATGTCCTCTCTTTCTCAAGAAGAGAGTGATATTAAAACCCTAATGTCTAATTTGACCAACAAGGTAAATAGCATTTCTATTCAAACTACCCCCAAACCCCATCAAAATTACAATCAGGGGCAGTCATCCAATCAAAGTTGGAATCAGGGTTACAATCCTAATAAAAATTAGAACTGGAATTAGGGTTACCAACAAAATAGATATCAAAACCCTAACCCTTCTTAGCCTTTACAAACAATCTGACCTATCCAACAAATACCACTTGTGAATCTAGTTAGGGCTTTAGTCCCTACTCAGAATAATCTAGCCCAAGAGGCAGATTGGTGCTACCCCTACAACTAGCTACACAATCAGTCCACTTGTGCTTTTGGAGCACAAGAAGAGGTTTTAATGGTGTAGAACTTTCATACCCAGTAGGCATCATTATCATAGGCAACCAATAACAACCTTGAGGTATCAAATGAGGCTACCTCTGATGCAATATGATGCTATGGACATCAGAAGACTTTTGTGTTGTCAATCATCCCATGGACGGTGTTGTTATGCCCATTGCAGACAACATCAAGTCAAAAAGAGGCAATTGGAGGCTAGTCCCATGCCTACTGTGTTACAAAGAGAGCCTGTTTCAAAGGCAAGGGTGGCTGGTGCCATAATTCCAATTTAGAGCAGCAAATCTACTGCTACAAAAGAAATTCTATCATGCTCAAAAGTGCTTGAATAAGATGTAGATCAATGAAAGAAGGGAACTTGGGTCCTCTCAATGTATAAGGCAACCACTATTCTACTAAAAATTATGGAATAGATGAAGAAAACAAATATCAATGTCTTAATGTGAGAAATAATGTCAATCCCTTCTCAAAGGGATCTATTATAGGAAGCCCTAAGGTACTTCTCATTAGTTGAGTCAACAACAATAGACTCATCAACAAAACTAAAAGAAAAGAGCTCTGTCAGTCTAGTGCAACCAAGGGAAGAACAAGTAAGTATAACTAAGAAACCATCTCCTTTCTACTTGTCTTTGATCATTGGAAAATTTTTAGTGCACAACTATATGATTGACTCTGGGGCTAGTGTTTAAGTTATGCCCAAGAAGATAACAAATGCATTAGGCATCAAATATACCCCTGTTTCATCAAGAGTATTACAATTGGATGGCACCTCTGTAAAGACTATAGGAGTGGTCAAGGGACTAGACTTGACTCTACATGCATGTCCAAACTTGACTTTCAAACAAGACATTTTAGTCATTGATCTCCCTCCCTTCTTTGCCATTTGCTTATCAAGGGATTTCATAGCCAAGGTAGGTGGCTACCTTTCTTCTAACTAGTCTCATATGCTATTGAGGACTAGGTATGGCACGAGGTTCACCATCAAGGCTGAGCCAATTTCAAATTATCATGTGGAGAACTATGACCACAACCTGGTGAACCTACATGTTATGATTTAGGGTGAGGAAGTGCATGACTCAGATTCTATTGAGGTAGAATCCTCACCTCTTCCAATCCCTAATTGGTTTCTTGATGAGTGGGCAAGGGATCACTGGAATTTTGATCTTTATGATACCAATGAAGCAACTGACTTGGGCAACTACATGATCCATGAAGGGTATTTTGTAGTCCCTTCTGTACTTAATCTAGATGATGACTCCAATGGTCCATGGAGGATGTTTTTCGATGGTGCAAAGAGTAGAAATGGAGCTAGTGTAGGGATTTTATTAGTCTCTCTGACTAGTAAGAAGTTGCATTTTTCTCATAGATTACATTTTTCTTGCACCAATAATATAGCAGAGTATGAGACATTAGTTCATGGTTTGCTTATTGTTGAGAAGAAAATATCAAACATTCGTAAATCTTTGCCGACACTAAGTTGGTGGTTCACCAAGTCAAAGAAAAATGTGCAACAAAATACTATCTACTAAGAGCTTATAGACATAGAGTTTGGGGCATGTTTGAGAGTTTTGATGCTCTCAACCTACAACCAACTTCTGCACCCAAAACACTTGATTGATTATGATGGTTCAATCACCTCCACAGCACCATCTCCTTTAACTCTTTGAAATTGACTTACTTAGATAACCTTAACACCTCTTCTCTATCATCTCTACTCAAAATACCTCCACAATACACTCTAACTCTATTATGAATCATGCATCGTAGTCTCTAGAGTTACTTCTCAACTTCCAGATCATTTATCTTTTTTGCACACACATATACTCTCACACTCTGAAACAATCTTCTATCCTTCACATATATCCTCTGCAAGTCTTCAAAGCATTTATCTTTGTCGGCCTAGATGTAACGTGTAACATGAAACGTGCAACCGACCTAGCTTGTCAATTCCTAGATCATCTGTGGTAATGTAGGAGTGATATCCCACTATGCAGTTCATACTAAGAGGTCTACTAGACCCAATTTACCTTTGCACACATCTCTATGTTGGCACATACTTCCAAACACATAATGCAATCACTTAAACACACTAGAAGTCGACACTGCAAACACTTATCCTTTCATACATTAGCTCTAGACCCAATGCAGTACTAGAGAAACAAATTAACAACATGTGGTTCACATAACAAGCATTATATGACCAAAAAAACCTTCTCATACATTCTTTTCTCTAGTTTATGCTTCTTCTTATTGGCACACGCAAATAGACACTGATGATGACATCCCTTACACAATCTAGTTACACTATCTTGATATAGAACATTTAAAAACATACTTGCAGTACTCTAGAACACTTGAAACCTGAACTAAGCATGCATACTAATCATCTAAACTTATATTTCAAATAACAAAGCTATATATCAAAGTGCAGTGAAAGGCGGTGGCTTTCTGTTCTTCCTTTGATAACCTTAAACAACAACATGACTTGTTCTTACTCAATTGACTCTGGAAAATAATGTGATACTTTGTATCCTTTAAAACTTGGATCATGCATACCTCTTATTTATCTGTAGCTATCCTCCAAATTGCAAGGTCATATCTTCAAGTGCAGAGAAATGCGGAGCATTCTTATGTACCTTTGAGAGTGCAACAACACTGTATCACCACTGTCTTCACTCTGCTAACTCTAGAGAGCTTTGCGGTAACTTTTATGTTATGAAACTTGGATCATACATACCTCAAAGTTGTCTGTGTCTAACCTCCAAGCCACAAGGACATATCTTCATCTATGGTAGAATATGGTACAAGCTTCTGAGCTCCAATAGTATAATTCCCTGATAGTTTGAAACCTTATACATTTTCCTTCATGTCTCATAACTTCTTCACTCAAAAACAAGAAGCCACAACTTCTTCATGTCAACATATCCTTCAACCTAACAACTTTCACTTTTCCATGAACTATAGAAGATAAGGTACAACTGTGTACATATGATAATGATCCAACAACATGCTCATGACTTTCATCACAATATCTTTCACATCACAACACCTCTGATCATCACTCCTTTGACAACATCTACAACAATATGCCTTCCACATCACAACACCTCTTATCACTACTTCTTTGACATCAATGATTACCACTCTTTTGACATCAATGATTACCACTCTTTTGAAATCAATGACAACATATGCAACATTGATGCCATGTTTTGTGCTACCTATCTTATTAATAGCACTCCTTATCAAGACTTAAAGGATATCTTAACTAGAATGAATCAATCTAACCTTAGCTAAGCCAACTTTTACAATTTTTTCTTTAATGTCTAAAATATAGATTCAACTGATCCACAAAATTATGTATGCAATATGAATATATCACCTTAATTGCAAATTGTAATTTTTTTCTCTAGTTATACTAATTCAAATTTAGGAGATGATCCCAATGATGGGAGATCTACTTGTGGTTATTGTTTATTTGTTGAATCAGGTACAATATCTTGTAATAACAAGAACCAACAATCCACTTCTCTTGGCTCTACAGGGGCTCAATACAAAGGTTGTCCAAATGCATCTAAAGAAACATTATGGTTAAGAAGATTTCTTTAAGACTTGGCTCTACCTCAAAAGGATCCTAGGCTTCTCTTCAAACCTCTTTGTCAAGAT
This sequence comes from Cunninghamia lanceolata, assembly GCA_027924645.1. Classification (NCBI taxonomy): domain Eukaryota; kingdom Viridiplantae; phylum Streptophyta; class Pinopsida; order Cupressales; family Cupressaceae; genus Cunninghamia; species Cunninghamia lanceolata. The sequence continues at coordinate 3,419,932 of BSBN01000853.1, read as the reverse complement.
ATTTTTTCTTCATCATTGTAAAAATCAAGGCTTTCATCCCATTGATGTATATGTTGTAATCATTGTAAAAATCTATGTTTTCATCCCATTATTGGATTTGATGTAATCTCCCCAAGTAAAGATTAAGGAGGGGTGTTAGAATGTTGATCTTTACTTGGTAAAGGTTATTAATTATTTGTATCTTATAAATACTTGTATTTATAATACAAAGTATTTTGTCTTATTTGAGTATCCTCACACATGTGTGAGGATGACTCGTGTTCATATTCCTCTTGGATGAATATTTAAGCTTTACCCTCCTCCTTATGAGGAGTGTGACACTTTGCACACACACATTATGAAATGTGGCATGCATAGACTATGGGAGTTACATTCAACTCCTCTCTCTCACCTCTATTTATTTGAGGTGCTTTTGTTCTCCTTTCCCATGAAGTAGTTTAACACACTCTCTCTCTACAATGTAATTCTTAGGCTTATGCCTCTTTCATAATAATGGGGTTTTTTTTCTTTACCTTTTCCCCCTTACAAATTCTTGGTCTCCTTGTCAAATCTTGGTGCATGCTTCTTGTTTGATTCTTCATTGGATGGTAAATTACTTCAAACAATATGATGGGCTGAAATATTGACTTCTTTTTATGTTGTTTTTATATGCTTTTAGAACTTTTCCATATGATCCTCCAGACACTTTACCAACATCACCATCATTATATGTTGTCTTTGTATATACTTTGCAAGACTTTGAACCTATGTTATTAATATGGAATATGGTGATGATATTATCAATTAAATGATTTAAATATGAGTATGCATGCAATATAGATGGAATCCTATGGTTTAGTCATGAAGGTTATTTGTGTGCATATGTTTTGTGAATTAACCCCTGTGGAGCAAGAATGTGTCATCAAGGAAACGAGCATTTGCAGTGAAGTTGAAGATAGGAGAATTAAAGGAAGTGAAGTTGGATGCCAAATGTGCAGTCAACTGGAGGATGAATGTGAACCATCATGGATAGAAATAAATGCAGAAGAAGAAGACTTTTTTCAAATGCAACTTATGTGTGTTCTTCATGAGATCCGTTGGATAAGAATTCTTGTTTGGATAGGACTTTGCTTCCTCTGTTCAGTTAGATTAATAAATTGATCTCAAACTTGTATCCTAGTATCTAGGAATGGATTGATGGTTGAAGTTAGTAGTAGTTGCATAAAATTCTCCCATTTCTGTATAAGTTAGAGGGGATGAGTTAGATGTTAAGTTAGTTACTTTATTTCCAGTTACTCAGTTGTTACTCTGTTTTCTATATTGGAAGATGTAGACATGTTTTATTAAGGAATGTCATTATTGAATACAATCTAAAAGAGATTTTATTTATGATATGAAGTGAATGAACTATGTGTTATGAAGATGCATAAGAATCTAAACTAGATTTCATTACCAGTTAAGTGAGTTAGTCCCCTAAGCTGGCCACTCAAGGTACTGATCTTCACTTCATTATTTCCTTGTTCCTTTATGCATTCATTGTTAAATCTACTTTTCATTTGCATATAGATACATCACGAGTCACTTAGATTTCTTTGATTGTCAAAATTACTAGTATGGTTCATGAACAAGTGCATTCTTTATCAACTTTAAGTCCTCTAGAGGTTAGTATTAGTTCTCTTATTATTTTGGATGTTTTGAGTTAATTCTGTAATTTCCTGTTGATAACAGTCATCTACAGCTTATGCTGCAGGTACCCGTAGCCAATAGATTTTGTAGTTGTTTATATTGTTCTTGCATTTTTGTGAATTCCAGCAGAGTAGAATAGCCTGAATAGGTTTAGATAAGATAGTTTAGGAAGAATATGAGCCTTGAAGGCACATACAGTGCAGTGTCATCATAATCTTATGCTCCTTGGTTGATAATTTAATGTAGGAATGCAATGATAGAGTGGATTGTTCAGATAGGCTGAATTATGTTAAGTCTACAACACATTAGTTTTCCTCTACATTTTTGGTGTCATTGGCGGGGATGGTGCTACCTTTATAGGCTCATTTTTTACATGTTTTCATAGTTTAAATTTTGATTCCAGTATTAGGATTAATAAATTCACTTTTTAGGAAACACCATAAATTATACTAACATTGTGTAGGACCACTGGAATATAAAGCCAAATTCACTATATTAACCAAGGCAGATTCCTCCCTTCAAATTTTTAGGATAATGAAGAAATAGCTAACTTTATCAATTATACAGTAGAAAGTGTTGAAGAAGAATTTCCTCTTTCATCATCAACACCTTCTACATCTTCATCAGCTTCTTCCATAACTACAGAAGGGACCTTCAGAACCATGGTAGATGCTATGGTTGAGGATCCACCAGAGCAAGTGATGTTTGAGTTTCCCATCATTGATCAGGAGAGGGCTACAGTGCTAAAAAATATTCCACCATCAGCATTACCAGTCTTCTATGGCTTGGTGACAAAGGACCCAAATATGTTCCTATTTGAGTTTGATATCTTGTGTAGGAGCTATGACTACACCTCAGATGTTCACAAGCTGAAACTCTTTCCTGCTACCCTCAAGGATGCAGCTTTGAGATGGTTTATGGGGCTGGGAAAAGATGTCATTCCAAATTGGGATACTATGAAGGAGAAATTCTTGGAGAAATACCAAGATTACTATTAAGGACATGATAGGAGGAGAGATGATATCTTCAGGATGTCACAAAAGGAGGAGGAGCCACTTGAAAATTATGTTGAAAGATTCTAGTTTGCTCTAAAGAAGAACCCCCAAAATAGATTATCTGAAGAATCATTAAAACTTGTTTTCTTGAGAGGGGTTAAGGACGATTGCATGGATGCTTTGAATCTCATTGGGCAAGGTGATATTTCTCAGCTACCTTTTGAGTCAATTTCTAAAGTCTACCGAAATTATTTAAGGACTTTCACTAGACAACCAAGGGGAGAAAGGACATCAATTACAAACAAGGAAACCAATGGAGTTTCAAGAGTGGAAATCAATAATTTGCTGTCCAATATGAAGGACATAATCAGCCATATGGCTACATAGATGGACACTCTTCACATCAAGAAGAAACAAGAAGATGCTAATGGAATTCTTACTGAGTACTGTCCCAGTTGTAGGCAAAGGAAGGCCAGTTGTAAATGCAAGAGGGTGGCAAGCATCAAGCAAGAAAAGCTAGAAAGGCTAGAATTTTAGCCATTTGAAGGAGAGGATGGACAATTGTTCTTCATAGCTCAAAGGAGACCTTGGCAGAAAAGACAAGGTATGCCCTCTAATCCACTAAATTTCAATTCACCCTTTCTTGCTACAAACCAAAATTTCTTTGCTTGGAACACTCAACCATGGCCTAGTAATCAAAATCTCTGGTAGAACCCACAATGGCCTACTCCACAACCTAGTTGGAACCAATAGTGGCCAAACCCATGGCCCCAACAAGGTTTTCAAGGTTCCAACTATAATCCCCAGTGGCCTACACAATAACCTCAATGGCAGCCTCAATGGAACAAGAACCAATAATGGCAGCAAAATGCAAATTACTAGCAACCTATGATTCCATCTCAACCATAGCAGCCAGCCATAATGCCTCCATCAACACCTCAAAATCCACCTCCTCGACCTACCCAAATCCCTGCCCAACCTGTACCTAACCCTAACAACAAGCCTGTTTAATAGGCTTATACTAACGAGGTGATACAATACCCCACCTATGGGGTAGAAGTGAGTAATGTTCATCTCATATCAAGGAAGCAACTTGTAGGCCCTTCATCTCCCCAAATTACAGAACTTGAGGATGAAGAACTCATAAGGAAGCCTCAGATAAACCACCTTTGGAACCTAAACCAACTCAGGAACCTCAAACCATTTCACATCCTAAGCCTCCTTTCCCTAAAAGCTTGGCTATCCAGAAACAACCAGAACAGTCTAAAAATGACCTCATAGGCCAATTGCAAGATATAAGCATAAAGATTCATTTAATCCAATCCATCAAAGATATTCCCATCTACGCTAAGACTATCTGAGATCTCTGCATAAAGAAACCAGGAAGAAAGAGGATAGACCCAAAGATAGTTCATGTTTTGGGTAACCTAGTTGACATAATGTTGGGGAACATAACTGTTCCCAAATATACAGATCCAGGTAGTCCAGTGGTGGATGTCAAAATCAATGGGACTCTGATTAAGAATACTCTGATAGATTTAGGTGTTGCAATTAATGTAATGACTAAGGAGACAATGCAAACACTCTAGTTGAGCAACCTTAGGCCTACTCAAATAGTCTTGCAATTAGCTGATAGGTCTATAGTCAAACTTGAAGGAGTCATTAAGGATTTGGTCATTACATTAGATTCCTCGAAATACCCTGTTGATTTCATAGTCCTACAGCCAAAGGTTAATCTTGTTGGTTATCCTCTTATACTAGGCAGACCATGGCTTGCCACAACAGATGCATTTATAGGTTGCAGGTCTGGTAACTTGATCATATCCAATGGGACTGTGACCAAGAAATTGGTTCTATACCCACCAGCCCAGCCATACCATGAGCTTGAACAAACCATTTGGCCTACCCTAGAAGATGAGGACAGCTATTCCTTGCAAACCTTGATGACTATTGAGCGCAGCCCCTTACTGGATATTCAAGATGAAGATGATTTGATTGCTCACATTGTACAAAATGACTGTGGAAGGTAATCATAGCAGCAAGACTGTTTATCTTGCTTACAAGATCCATTAGGAAGCATAATACCTACTAGTTCCTCAGAGGAAGTATCTCAAATATTTCATACTTTGTTACCTTAGCAATGCTTTCCAGTAATACCTAGCCTTGATTTGTCCTCTATGCAAGAAATGTCCAAGCCATTAGAAATCAAGCCAGGAAAAGTGTTGATTGTTAATAATGCATTGACTGATGAGTAGCAACAATCCCTACATGTAGTATTACAAACCCACTCAGCAGCGTTTGCATAGGATTATAGTGACATGAAGGGCATAAATCCTTCTTTGTGTATGCATAAAATTTACATTGATGATGGCCACAGACCTATAAGACAGCAGTAGAGACACATGAATCCTGCTCTTAGAGAGATAGTGAAAGCAGAACTTCAAAATCTTTTAGATGCAAGGTTTATATACCCCATTTCAAAGAGTGAATGGCTTTACCATTGGTCATAGTTCCCAAGAAAGGTGGCAAATGGAGAGTATGTGTTGATTATAGAGAACTAAATGCTACCACCAGGAAAGATCACTTTCCATTACCCTTCATTGATCAAGTTCTTGACTCTTTAGCAGATAAGAAATATTTCTCATTTCTTGATGGTTTTAGTGGCTATAACCAAATCAAGATTGCACCAGAGGATCAAGATAAGACAACATTTACATGCCCTTGGGGGACCTATGCATATTTTGTCTTGCCTTTTGGTCTGTGCAACGCTCCAGTCACATTTCAAAGAGCAATCCTCAATATTTTCTCTGATATTGCCCATGATAGCATGGAAATTTATATGGATGACTTCACCACATATGGTGAAACATATGATGAAGATTTACAAAACTTGGAGAAAGTTTTGAAGAGATGCACATAACACAATCTATCTTTGAGCAATGAAAAGTATTTTATGATGATGACACAAGGGATAGTTTTGGGACATTTTATCTCAAGTGCAGGCATACAAGTTGACCTAAAGAAGATTGAAATTATCTCTAACCTGCCTATTCCACAGAGACAGAAGGATGTAAGGAGTTTCCTGGGACATGCAAGTTATTACAGGAGGTTCATTCAGGATTTTAGCAAAATTGTTGCACCTCTATTTACTTTGTTGACAAAGGATAGTGAATTTGAATGTACACCAGACTATCAGAATTCCTTTGAAAAGATAAAAGCATCTTTGAAATAGGCTCCAGTTCTCAGAGGTCCAAATTAGACACTGCCTTTTCACATCCATACAAATGCATCAGACTTTGCCATTGGAGTAGTCCTAGGCCAGCAAGAAGGAACTAAGGAGTATGCAATATACTATGTAAGTAAAAACCTATAGGGAGCTGAGTTGAACTACACTGTGATAGAAAAAGAAATGTTGGTAGTTGTTTATGCCATTAACAAATTCATACACTACATTACTGGTTATAAAGTGTTCATACATACAAATCATGCAACAATTAGATATTTGATGAATAAGCCAATAGTGGGTGGCAGACTTGTCAGATGGTTGTTGTTACTATAAGAGTTTGACATAACAATTATTGATAAATTAGGGAAAGCTAATGTAGTTGCTAATTTTATATCTAGACTTCCCACACAATCATCAAAAGGAGTGGTTGATGACTCTTTTCCTGATGAGCATCTATTTTCTCTAGCGATACACACTCCATGGTATGTAGACATAGCTAATTATTTGGTTTCAGGGCAGATTCCAGGTTACTTTTCTCCAAGGGAGAAGAGATAGCTAGTTCACAAATGTTTTCCTTATTCTTGGATTTCTGGATTCCTATTTTACACTGGCCCAGATAACATTATGAGATGTATCAGAGAGGATGAGGTGTTTGATATATTGAAGGCTTGTCATGATGAACCCTGTGGTGGACATTTTGCAGCCAAAAGGACTGCCTTCAAAATATTGACAACATGATATTACTGGCCAACACTTCATAAAGATGTTGTCAAGTATACTAGAAGCTGTGATTGGTGTCAAAGGATGGGGAGACCTACCAGAAGTGATGAAATGCCTTTGCAGCCATAAATCTCATTAGCTCCTTTTGATAAGAGGTGACTAGATTTTGTTGGTCCTATCTCTCCTACTTCAAACAACAAGGGATATATCTTGGTATGTACTGATTAGTTAACCAAATGGGTGGAAGTTAAAGCCTTGCAATTTGCTAGAGATGGCAATGTGGCAAAAATTTTATATGAGGAAATCTTCACTAGATATGGTGTACCAAGGGAAATAGTGACTAATCAAGGCCCACAATTCACATCAGATTTAATCACTACGTTGGTGGAGGAATATCAGATTAGACACAAGTCCACTTCCTAGCATCCTCAACAGAGAAATTGAGAACATATTGACAAAGACAGTACAACTTCATAGAAGAGATTGGGTTTCTAGGTTACCAGAAGTTGTTTGGGCATATAGAACTACCTGGAAGACAACTACAGGGTTTACACCTTATGAATTGGTCTATGGAAAGACAACAGTCCTGCCTATAGAATTTGAATACAAAACCCTGAGGACAATAGTAGAATTAGGGATGGATTTGACAGAATCTCGAAAGGATAGACTACAACATTTGAATGCTCTTGATGAAATCATATTAGAAGCCATCCACCACACCAAGGTTATATAGAAAAAAAGAGTCAAATGGCATGACAAGTATATCAAGACTAAAGAATTCACTGCTGGTGATTGGGCACTTCTCTATGATTCAAGATACAAAGACTTCAAGGGCAAGCTTCAATCTCGGTGGTTGGGACCATATGAGATTAAACAAGTATTCCCTAATGGCACAGTCCAATCATAGACCATTGATGAGGTCCAGTTTTCTTTGCTAGTAAATGGACACGGGCTAAAACTGTATAAGAAACCACTTGAGAAGGATGATTTTCTCCTTTCTCTAGCCACTCAGTATGGTACTCTTGGCACTCCTGATGAAGGTTCTGTGACACCAACTGATACACAGTCAGAAGATGATCCACCAATCCTGTCTAGTGATGTAGAGGTTGAGTTGCAATACTCAACCCCTGTCGCTGAGACTTAATTTTTCATGCTTTATAATTCGCATGCACACACAACACACTATCCAAGATGACCATAGTCAACTCCAGAGGGACCTATTTTCACTTTCAATTGGGACCTGACATATTGCATAGGTAACTATTCAGTCAGGACCTGTGCTAGAGGCACCCGTAGCAACTCCTGTTTGCAGATACCTTCACTACTTTGGCATACAGTACACCATTTTTCCCACTCATTTCAAATCATCTACACATTGCTTCATTCATTATGCAATAACTCTAGTGCCACTACAAATGTGTCAACTCAAGCTAGTGAGTTGCTCATTCCTGCATGGTGAGCTATCATATCAATCAACTCCATGGTACCCACCACCTTACCATTCATCCACATGCATGTCATCCTTCTTGTATCAAATAAAATGCCAAGTACGTGTTCCTAAATTCTGAGGTGCGTTGATCATTTATTCTATAAAGTGTGTACATAAGGTAACTTTCAATGATTAAACTTAGCTTTCTTTTTATATTCATTATTACTTTATATTTACTTCATGCATGCAAAAATGTTTATCACCATTCTAATTAATAATTCCTCTTCCTTGCATATCACTTGCCACGTGAAGTGAGGTCACTTTGCAGTTTAGTTGGGGGAGGGGTTTAATTTTTTAGTTTTGGTCATTTTTTCTATCTTTGTTTTTTTTAGAACATCCTATGCCATTTTCTAAAACAGTAAACATTCCCTGTTCTACCAAAATATGAATTTGTTACCCTGAGAAAGTTGCAATGGGAAGAATAGAAAAGGGGCAGTAAATTGTAGGTCATTTCTCTTTAAGGTGGTAGAATTGGAGTTTGGCAGAAATTGAGAAATTGAGACTTCAAGAGATTGTAGAATACAGATATAATGGGGGTGATGCAGTACAATGAGAGCCATCTGCACATAAAGAAATATTAGAGGATGTGTTAGTGCTACCACTCTTTACTAGAGTAGGGTGGTTGGACTACTTTTTGAAGTTGACATAGTATGATAACAAAATGGCAAAGGAATTTGTAGCCACATTGCAATATGATGAGGCAATAGTCAGGGGATTGATAGTAGATGCTTCAGAGATGGCCATTGCCCAAGTCATGGGATTGTCATGCACAGGGTACGAGTATCCAGCTCATGCTGATGCAGCCACAGTGAGGGAAGAATTATGTGAGAGAGGAGAGAATTTGGACTCGACGACACAAGGTATAAAAAGATTATCACTTCTATTTTTCTAGGGAAAAAGTGCTTCATACATCATTAAATATATTACCTGTGATGGTTGGCATAATTTGTTGTATACTATACATTTTAAGTTGCTTAATCATCTCCACCATGATAAGCTAGTCAACGTCCCCAATTTCCTGTATAATATGTTGAAAAGGATGGCGTCTGAATACCAGAAGAAACAAGTAGACACCACATTGTCCCATCATTGTTTAATAGCCTTATTGATAAAGAGGAGCCTAAGAATTCAACACCCTCAGGTTGATTGGGAAACTCTTAAACAATGTGTAGATATCACAACACTATTAGAAGAACCTGAAGCAGAGAATGAACCCCCGTATGACTCTGAACCTAAAATTAAGCATGAAAAAGAGGGGCCACAAGAGGATAACACTCCAGAGGCTAGGCCAGTAATAGTAGAGGAACCCTCATCTTCTAAACCTAAACCTATGAGAGGCACTGATTCAACACCTGTTAAGAAAAAGAGAAATAAGAAAAGTGTTGAGAAGCCTAAGAGCATTGAGAAGGGAGAAGATGTAGGGGAAAAGAAGAGGAAGAGGAGTAAAAAGAAAAGGAAAGATGAAGCCAAATAGGAGACCTCTACTCCCAGGTGCTCAGGAAGGTTAAAGAGGTAGAGTGTGAAGGAAAGAACTATTAAATAGCAGGGACAGGAAAAAGGTGAAGGACAGTAGCATCATGATCCAACACCAGTGAATTTAGATTTAGATAAAGGAAGAATTGCCCCTGATGATGTCCCTACTGATGTTCTTGAGGATGTCTCTGCTGATGCTTGTGAAAATGTTAATGTATCTACTAAAAGAGAAGGTATGTTTCTTCGACTTCTAATTCTGATTCAGAGGATCCATTTATTGCAAAGAAAATGGGAAAGTCAGTTCCTAGCAGTTTTGCTAAGGAAGTTTTTGATATAACTGGGAATGATAATGATGAAGGTCTGAATTTTGAAAAAGAAAAAGAATTGTTGGACGATAGAGACATAAGAAAAGAACTACAATAATGTTGGGAATTAAGGTGTCTCAACCTTGGTAGTTCCTTGCATTTATTTATTGCCTATTGTGTAATTAGGATGCAAATCTTGTTTTGTCATCTTATGGGAGTTGGCACGGTGATGTGTCATCCTATGTGGAAGGTGACCACATGTAATTTTGTCCTCACATGAGGATATAGGCATCCCACTTAGTGGTAGAGATATTTTTCCATGCGTCGGCACTTTGACTAGTGTGTAAGTGAATCTTGACTAAAATAGGTTATGACAGATTCCTATGACAGAATCTATGACACGTAAGAGTCGTAAATGGAATGTTCTATGACAGGTGAAGACATGTGTCATAAGGCATTTTTGGGTGCCCCAAGGAGAGTTATGACATGTTGTAAGAGAATATGCTATTTTTAGTTAGTGTATGACATATTCTCTTACAGCTGTAAGTATTGTTAGTATGACAGATTCTATGACGGTTGTAAGATGCATAAGAGCATCTGTCATTACCCAACTTGGGAATAGGCGACCATATTGGGATGGGGTGATATGGCAAGTGTCATGACCATGTTATAGTGTTGGACAAGTGTCCCTAGGCATGGGTTTTGGGCCATGAGGCCAAGTTGGATGCCCATCTCAAGGAAAGTTCATTTTTGTCTTGTAAACTTCTATTTAAGCAAGTGCTTTGAGAGGAGATGTATTATGTGATTAATAGGTACTTTTATGCTACCGATTTGCCTCCAAATAAGAGTGTCAAAGACTCCTATAAAGACTTGCATTGCAAGTGTGTTGTAAACCTTGTTGTTTCGATAATACATTGTGTATGTTTTGGAGTGTGGGGTTTTTCACCCGTAAGGGTTTTCCCCACATTATATCTTGTCTCTCTTTCTTCTGACTTACATTCTTGTGTTGTGCATTGTTGTAATATCTTTGTTGTTGGGTTAATAACACTATAATTGTAGAGGTTAAAAAGAATGTGCACTCATCTCTCCTCTTTAGATTAGTGTAGGAAGTGATTTCCACACACCTAGCTTCCTTTTAGTTGGTATCAGAGCTTGATCACCTTTGGTCCTAGTTGTTGGGTAGGGGTTTTTTGAGCTGATCTTAGATTGAGTGGGAGTTTGTGCAGAGTATTCTATAATCTTTTTGCAGGAAGGAGATGGTAGGCACATCTGGAAGATTAGAGGTTGAGAAGTTCATGCAAAACTATTTCCAATGTAAAACCATCCGCAATGGCACAAGCTAATTAGGATCTCAAAGATCGGAAGGCTAAGGGTCTCATAAGACTCAGTCTAGCTGATTCTGTCTATTAAATGTCCATGAGGAGAAGACCACGAAAGACCTTTATAAGAAGCTGGGAGATGTGTTAGGGATTGCATGCAGAAGATATCAATTAAATGTAAATAAAGATTAAATAGAGGAATGGAAATACATAGAAATAATAACAACGAGAGACAAGTTTTAACGTGGTTCACCCAAACCCAAGCTACATCCACCAACAGAGAGTCTAATATTATTATCCAATAAATCAAACCGATTACAACCAACAATCTTTGCAACTCAATACCACTGCAAAATGCCACAATACATCAATGGAAACCCTAACCCTTAGCCGCTCTTATCAAGCCTTATGTCGGTTACAAAAATAGGGCTTTTTTATGTCGGCCAATAGAAAAATAACTCCCACTACCCCTGGACCCCGCAAGGGGTGCTGCCCCCAAACCCCAACAAGGGTGCTGCCCCTTGACCCTGTTAAATAATTTGGGGGGAAACCACACTGATAAAAGGGGTAAATTTAATCTCTGAGTCTGATTAGGCTCCATATAACAACAAGATGTTTATCAGGCCAAATCCCTGGTGAACAAGCTTTTTCTAAGAAAGAAGTTGTATTCTCTGAGGATGGAGGATCTGTTGCAGATCATTTGAATGCTTTCAACATGGTAGTTGTACAATTGACACCCGTTGGTGTGAAGATGGAGGAGGATCGTTGTATGACCTTGCTTTATTCTTTTCAGGACTCGTGGGATCATCTTGTTATGCTTATTGGGAGAACCATATCCACTTTCAAAATGGATGAAGTGGTATCTTCGCTGTTATCTGAATAAATGCAGAGAATGTCTTCTGAAGTAGCCAAAGAGGCTCTTACGGTTCATGGAAGACCCAAAGAAAAAGGGAAAAAGAAGGACAAGAAAGCTAAGAAGGGTAGATCCAAATCCAATGGGAGATCCAAATCTCTTGGAAAGTCCAAGGCTCTCTGTTGGAACTGTGGAAAAACTAGGCATTTCCGAAAGGAATGCAAAGAGGAAAAGAAAAAGAAGAAAAAGAATGTCCCAGATTCAAATTCTGACAAATCACAAGATGATGGCGATGCCTTCATTGCAACCCTGGCCACCCATGCATCTGATGAGGTGTGGTTGATTGATTCTGGTGCATCATTCCACATGACCTCGCATCGAAGCTAGTTCACGAAGTATGAAGAGTTTGATGGTGGAAGAGTGTACCTAGGTGACGACTCTCATCTGAAGATTATTGGTCATGGAAGAGTCTCAATTTGATTCCCTAATGGATGAGTGAAGGGGATCACTGGGGTCATCCACATCCCAGGCTTGGCACGGAACCTGCTTTCTGTAAGTAAGTTGAATGATGCAGGTGTGTAGGTTGTCTTTTCGAAGGACGGATACAAGATGACTAGAGGATCTATTGTGCTTGCGAAGGGTACTCAGAGAGGTACTCTATTTCAGCTAGAGGCATGCACTTCACATTGCAATAGTTCTTCTGACTCGAAGAAAAGAGTTACAGTCACTTCATCCCCACCATCTGAACCAGCAGTGAAGAAATATGTTGTAACAAATTTTGATGGTAGTGCATCTTGGGTACCCAAGGGTGCTCATGCTTTGGAAGTTAAGCTTCCTATTGAAAAGACAATGTTATAGCATAAGAGATTTGGCCATATTGGTGAGAAGGGTCATAGAACCCTAAAAAATAAAAACCTCATTGAGGGGTTAAGTGATTGTAATATCGAGTTCGACTTTTGTGAACATTGTATATATGGAAAGTAAAAATCATGTTTAGTTTTACTCTACTTCTCACCAGTCTTTTGGTGTGTTGGATCTTATTAATTCTGATGTGTTTGGTCCTATTAGTGTTCCTTTGATTTCCAAATCTGTATATTTTGTATCTTTGATAGATGATTACAATAGAAGGACATGGATTTATTTTCTCAGAGGCAAGACTGAAGTCTTTAGTTAGTTCAAAGAGTTTAAAGCTTTTGTTGAGAATCAGATTAGTAAAAAGATTAAGTGTTTGAGGACTGACAATGGTGGTGTGTTTTGTTCGGTAGAGTTTGATAAGTTTTGTAAAGAGCAAGGGATTGAAAGACATAAGACAACTCCATACACCCCACAGCAAAATGGAGTTGCAGAGAGGATGACCAGGACACTGATGGAGAAGGCTAGGAGTATGCTAAGTGGAGCAAGCCTCGAACAAAAGTTTTGGGCTGAAGCTATAGCCATTGCTTTCTACCTGGTAAACAGGTATCCTACATTACCTCTTGTTGGTAAGACACCTACAGAGGTGTGGTCTAGTAAGAAGCCTTTAGTTAGATATCTTCATGTTTTTGGTTGAGGCATATGCACATGTGCCTAGGGAGAAACGGTCTAAATTAGAGAACAAGGTTGTTAAGTGTATTTTCATTGGCTATGATGTCAATGTGAAAGGATACAAGCTTTGGGATCCTGTGGCTGAAAAAGTGTTGTATAGTAGAAGTATTATTTTCAGAGAGCTAACACCTTCTCCTATTGTTCTACAACCAAAAGAAATAGAAAAGAAATTGGATGTGGTTCAATTTCCTTCTACCCCTGAGAAGACTGAACCAATAGACCCTATGAGACCTGATGATGAGGAGAGCTCTAGTAGTTCTGAAAGTTCAAAAGAAGAAGCAGAACCTCAACCTTAGCCACTAAGGAGGTCTACATGAACAAGGAAGCAACCTGATAGGTTTTGTTATTCATTGCTTGATTCTAGTTGTGTTTTTGCTTTGCTTACTAACATTGATGAGTCCAGAATTGTGACAAAGGCTATGGGCATGAAAGATGCATGTTCTTAGAAGGAGGCCACGGAAGATGAGATGACTTCTTTGGAGAAGAATAAAACATGGGACCTGGTGCCTTTTCCTGAAGGACAAAAACCTGTTGGATGCAAATGGGTGTTCAAGAAGAAATTTGGAGCAGATGGCAGTGTTGAAAAGTACAAAGCTAGACTGGTTGCAAAGGGGTACTCACAAGTGGAGGGAATTGATTATGGTGAAATTTTCTCCCATTGCAAAGCTGACATCTATTCAGTTCATGTTATCTCTTGCAGCAGCTTATGACTTAGAGGTGGAGCAGATGGATGTGAAGACAACATTCCTTCATGGTGATTTGGAGGAAGAGATTTACATGTCACAACCAGCACATTACATAGAGAAAGGTAAAGAAAATTTAGTTTGCAAGTTGAAAAAGTCTTTGTATGGTTTGAAGTAGTCTCCTAGGATGTGGTACTTGAAGTTTGATGCCTTTGTGTTGTTGGTTAGATTTCTGAGATCGAAATCATATCATTGTGCGTATTATAAATTTGACAATGATCGCATTCTCATTATTGCATTATATGTTGACGATATGTTGTTGATTGGGAATGGTAAGAATATGATTTATGATTTGAAATCTCAGTTGTCAGCACAGTTTGAGATGAAAAATCTAGGGGCAGCTAGGTACATTCTGGGAATGGAAATCAGAAGAGACAGAGCTAACAAAAAACTTTGGTTAAGCCAGAGTAAGTATGTGAAGACTGTGTTGGATAGGTTCAGCATCGCAGATTGTAGACCATTATGTGTTCCTGTTTCTTTAGGGACAAAGTTGTCTATTAATGATTGTCCAAAATCTCCTAGTGAGGTGGAGGACATGAGCAGAGTACCTTATGCTAGTGTTGTTGGTAGTTTGATGTATGCTATGGTCTGCACAAGACTAGACATTGCCCAAGCAATGGGAGTCCTTAGTTGATTTATGGCTAATCCTAGATGGGTACATTGGGATGTAGTAAAGCGAGTGTTCAAATATTTGAAGGGTACTTCCAAGTATTCCATATGCTATCATGGTAATCCTACAAGACCTCCACATCTTGTATGTATTCGTGGATTTGTGGATTCTGATTGGGCGGGTGACATTGACAGCAAGAGATCCACTAGTGCTTACATGTTTACTATGTTTAGTGGTGCAATTAGTTGGATGAGTAAGCGGCAACCGATGGTCACTTTGTCCATGATAGAAACTAAGTATATGGCAGGAACTTATGCTTACAAGGAAGCCATTTGTCTTAAGAGATTGTGTTCATATATTGGTGTTAATGCAAAATAGATTATGATCTGTTGTGACAGTTAGAGTGTGATTTTCCTAGCAAAGAATCTAACTTTCCATGCGAGAACAAAGCATATTGATGTACAATTTCATTTTGTGCAAAACATGGTAGAGGATGGGAAGGTGAATTTGGAGAAGGTAGACACTTTGAAGAATGTTGCGGATGCATTGACAAAATCAGTGGGCACCGAGAAGTTTAGATGGTGTTTGGAGTCTATAGGCCTCTTGGCCTATAGCAGTTAAATCCTATTATTTCTATTGGCTCTTACAAGGTGTTTGACAAGTGAGAGAATGTTGGGAATTAAGGTGTCTCAACCTTGGTAATTCCTTACATTTATTTATTGTAATATATTTATTTATTGCCTATTGTGTAATCAGGATGTAAATCTTGTTTTGTCATCTTGTGGGAGTTGGCACGATGATGTGTCATCCTATGTGGAAGGTGACCACATGTAATTTTGTCCTCACATGAGGAGATAGGCATCCCACTTAGTGGTAGAGATATTTTTCCATGTGTCAACACTTTGACTAGTGTGTAAGTGAATCTTGACCGAAATGGCTATGACATATTCCTATGATAGAATCTATGATGTGTAAGAGTCGTAAATGGAATGTTCTATGATAGGTGAAGACATGTGTCACAAGGCACCTTGGAAGAAGGCATCTTTGGGTGTCCCAAGGTGAGTTATGACATGTTGTAAGAGAATATGCTATTTTTAGTTAGTGTATGACATATTTTCTTATAGCTGTAAGTACTGTCAGTATGACGGATTCTATTACGGTCGTAAGATGCGTAAGAGCATCTATCATTGCCCAACTTGGGAGTATGCGACCATATTGGGATGGGGTGATATGACAAGTGTCATGACCATGCTACAGTGTTTGACAAGTGTCCCTAGGCATGGGTTTTGGGCCATGAGGCCAAGTTGGATGCTCATCACAAGGAAAGTTCATTTTTGCCTTGTAAACTTCTATTTAAGCAGGTGCTTTGAAAGGAGATGTATTATGTGATTAACATGTACTGTTATGCTACCGGTTCATCTCCAGATACGAGTGTCAAAGACTCCTATAAATAATTGTATTGCAAGTGTGTTGTAAACCTTGTTGTTTCGATAATACATTGTACAGGTTTTGGAGTGGGGTTTTTCACCCATAAGGGTTTTCCTCACGTTATATCTTGTCTCTCTTTCTTCTATCTTACATTCTTGTGTTGTGTATTGCTGTAATATCTCTGTTGTTGGGTTAATAACACTGTAATTGTAAAGGTTAAAAAGAATTTGCACTCATCTCTCCTCTTTAGATTAGTGTAGGAAGCAATTTCTGCACACCTAGCTTCCTTTCAAGAAGCTCTTGATAGAATACAACACTTGGAAGAGCAGGTGAAAGGATATGAAGAGAAGGACAAAAAAAAGGAGAAAAGAATACAAGAGTTGGAGGAGAGGATTCAAACGTATGGCCATGGAACTAATTTAGATCTATTCACACAGATGGCTATAAGTAAAACAAATGCTGAAGAAAATGAGGTAATCACTCCACAACCTCCTATAACAAGAACTCCAGTATACCAAACTACTTTGTCTTTAGGTTTTGAAGTAATGAAACTCACTCATGAATTCAAACAAGAAAAGAAAAATTGGGAAAAGGAAAAATAGAATCTCAATGCATTAATAGAAGATAAGAATTTCATGATAAAAATGTTGGAGGATAAGCTAACAGAGGTAATTGATAGGGCTATACAAATCATTAGATGTAGATCTCCACCAAGGGTATATGCATTGTTTTTGAAAGAAAAGTTTCTTAGTTTTCAGTTTAATAGGTTAATTAATAATTAGCCTGCTTTATATTCAAGGCATATTTTCTACAACCATTTTAAAGAAGTCAGTTTAGAGGAGCAAGACCAATTGTGTGAATACTATTTGCATAATTACTTAATGGAAGAGGACACAGAATGGAACCCTTCAATGTATGTTGGGGATTTGCAGGTTAGGGCACTATTATCATACCTCAAGAATGAAAAGCTCAAAGGGGAGTTGATGGATAAGTATGAGGAACAAGAAAAAAAAGTGACACTACAAGTCAGAAGGGAAGTACTAAATCCTGATGTAATCCTCACCCAATGGTTAACAATCCTCTCACAAAAAGGCCCAGGTAAAATAATTATGGATTTAAGACTGTGAAATCATAGGAGGGTACAACAGTTAGCAGGGCCTATGCTTCAAAATTGTATAAGGTATGTGCAAGGTAGATGGAATAGTCTGACTCTAGCACTGCAAAGGAAAGAGCCTCATTCTTTTCATAATTTTATGAATATGTTTGAGAGACTGTGCAACTATATCCAGATTTTAGAGAAAATAGGAGTAGGATGGCTGCCACTTATATTTCATCCTCCTATTCTCCTTTATCTAGTACCACACTGGATAGGGGAAAAGGGTGATGAGTGTAGGAATGCAGAGTCAGTCAGATTGGATAGGCTTGCTTGTTACAATGGTTTTTATCTTAAGCAGGGTTCAGGAGTTCGAGAGATAATTGACCTAAGGCAAATTACTTTACACTACAATCTTCTCCCCTAGGTGTTCAATTTAATGATTTTGCTTGAGGACAAGCAAAAGGCTAAGTTTGGGGGAATGATGGGCTAAAATATTGACCTCTTTTTATGTTATTTTTATATGCTTTTAGAACTTTTCCATATGATCCTCCAGACACTTTACCAACATCACCATCATTATATGTTGTGTCTTTTTATATTTGCAAGACTTTGAACCTATGTTATTAATATGGAATATGGTGATGATATTATCAATTGAATGATTTAAATATGAGTATGCATGCAATATAGATGGAATCCTATGGTTTAGTCATGAAGGTTATTTGTGTGCATATGTTTTGTGAATTAACCCTTGTGCAACAAGAACGTGTCATCAAAGAAACGAGCATCTGTAGTGAAGTTGAAGACATGAGAATTAAAGGAAGTGAAGTTGGACGCCAAACGTGTAGTTAGCTGGAGGATGAATGTGAACCATCATGGATAGAAATAAATGCAGAAGAAGAGAAGACTTGTTTCAAACATAACTTATGTGTGTTCTTCATGAGATCTGTTGCATAAGAATTCTTGTTTGGATAGGACTCTACTTCCTCTATTCAGTTAGATTAATAAATTGATCTCAAACCTGTATCCTAGTATCTAGGAATGGATTGATGGTTGAAGTTAGTAGTAGTTGCATAAAACTCTCTCATTTCTATATAAGTTAGAGTGGATGAGTTAGATGTTAAGTTAGTTACTTTATTTCCAGTTACTCAATTGTTACTCTGTTTTCTATATTGGAAGATGCAAACATGTTTTATTAAGGAATGTCATTATTGAATACAATCTGAAAGAGATTTTGTTTATGATATGAAGTGAATGAACTATGTGTTATGAAGATGCGTAAGAATCTGAACTAGATTTGATTTCTAGTTAAGTGAGTTAGTCCCCTAATCCGGCCACTCAAGGTACTGATCCTCACTTCATTTATTTCCTTGTTCCTCGATGCATTTATTGTTAAATTTGCTTTTCATTTGCATATAGATACATCCCTAGTCACTTAGATTTCTTTGATTGTCAAAATTACGAGTATGGTTCATGAACAAGTGCATGCTTTATCAACTTTAAGTCATCTGGAGGTTAGCATTAGTTCTCTTATCATTTTGGATGTTTTGAGTTAATTCTTTAATTTCCTGTTAATAACAGTCATCTACAACTTATGTTGCAGGTACCCGTAGCCACTAGATTCTGTAGTTGTTTTTACTATTCTTGTATTTCTATGAACTCTAGTAGACTAGAATAGCCTGAATAGGTTTGGATAAGATAGTTTAGGAAGAATATGAGCCCTAAAGGCACATACAATGTAGTGCCATCATAAGCTTATGCTCCTTGGTTGATAATTTAATGTAGGAATGTAATGATAGAGTGGATTGTTCAGATAGGTTTACCCCTGAATTATGTTAAGTCTACAACACATTAGTTTTCCTCTACACAATACTCCATGCTCAATTAGTCCTTTCCTTGTTCTAAGTTTCATTTTCCTTTTAGGCATGTATGTAATTTTCTACATCAGCAAGAATCTCATACTAGCTGAGAGAAACTATACCACAATAGAAAAAGAGTTTTTGGGTGTAATTTATACTATTAATAAATTCAAGCATTGCATCACTAGCTATAAAGTTCTTATATGTGCACTGAGCATGTGCCATTAGATACTTAATGAATAAACCAATTAC
The DNA here is from genome assembly GCA_027924645.1 of Cunninghamia lanceolata. Lineage (NCBI taxonomy): Eukaryota > Viridiplantae > Streptophyta > Pinopsida > Cupressales > Cupressaceae > Cunninghamia > Cunninghamia lanceolata. Next base: position 3,400,315 of record BSBN01000853.1, on the reverse strand, counting down.
GCTCTTGCAAGAATAATCAGATGGTTGCTATTGTTGCAATAATTTGATGTTACCATTGTTGATAATCGAGAAAAGTTTAACTTAGTTGCTAATTTTCTATCTACATTGCATACATGTGGGGATGATCAGTCTATAGAAGATGGATTTCTAGATGGATTTTTTGTTGTTTCTACCAACACTCCATGGTTTGTTGAAATTACCAATTTCTTGGCCATAGGGTTGTTTCTCTCAAATTTTACATCAAAACAAAAGAAAAGACTAGTAAAAGAAAGTATGTAGATTACAAATGGTTGAATGACATGCTATTTAAATGTGGACCTAATTTTGTGTTGCGCAGGTGTGTAAGAACTGTTACAGGTAAAATTGGATAATAGTAAAATGAATTTATAAACCCAATAACACAATGAAATATGCAAATAACAAAGATTAAACAAAACAAAGACAAAAAGAACTTTGTAAACCTTGTTATCCCACGGCTTCCATTGTTCGCCTAGTCTTGATCGATCTTTGTATGAAGAATGTGGCCCTCAAGAAGCACACTTCCTTGCTTTGTTCTTCAAGATGCCGATGGAGAAATGGCTAGGATACTTCTTGCAGTGAAGATGAACTTCAAATACAAAGGAGGATGATCGCAAGCTATGAAATGATATGAATTCTGCAGATAATCTTACTTGAAAGCTTGGATCTAGAAATGGAAGAATAGGGCTGTATTTATAGAGTTGTGAGAGAGAAGATCAACGGTGTAGAATAAATAAGAAGATCAATGGTTGAGAAACCTTGAGAGGATGTGCGTGAATAGAGAGAAGACAAGTGTCACAGAGAAAGCTGTTTTATTTGAGTTAATTGCTTTCATGACAAAGATAAGATTTGTTTTCACAAAATTAGAATGTTTTATTCTAATTTAAGAGTTTGTTGATAAAAACAAGGTTGTTTTAAATCAATAACTCAATTTTTGCTTTTGCATGACAAGGAAGATTTATTTTTAGAAGATTTGGAAGATAAGAAAGAAAATTAAATAAATAAATTTATTCAATTGAGGAATTAGAAGATAAAAAAGCAAATTAAATAAATAAATTTATTTAATTGAGGAATTAGAATATAAGAAAGCAAATTAAATAAATAAATTTATTTAATTGTGGAATTAGAAGATAAGAAAGCAAATTAAATAAATAAATTTATTTAATTGTTTTGTGCAAGACAGAAGCACAAATAAAATATTTGATTTATATTTTATTTTTAGAGATCGAGAGGATTTAAATAAATTTAAATGACCTATTTAAATTTGGAGGAATGAACAACTTAATTAAATAATTTGAAATTATTTAATTGTTTGGAAGGAATGAATTAAATAAAAGATTTTATTTAATTTTGACTTTAGAAGAGGTAATTAAATATTTTGATATTTAATTAACTTAGAGGAATATGAATCGAATAAATAAATTTGTTTGTTTATTTATTGATAGAGGAATGTAGACTTAAATAAATATTAAAAATATTTATTTGGACAAAGTCGTGTCATTTTTAGGTGTATACAAGAACTAATGAGATCTTTGACATATTAAGAGCCTATCATGATGAACCTATAGGGGTGCACTACTTCCCCCACAAGACAATACATAAGGTCTTATGAGTTGGATACTATTGACCCTCTCTTCATAAGGATGTTAAGAAAAATGTGAGGCAATGTGATCAATGCCAAATAATGGGTCAACCTACACTCACTAATGAGATGTCCTTTCACCCTCAAATTGTTCTTGAACCTTTTGAGCAGTGGGGCCTAGATTTTTTAGTCCAATATCGCCATCATCTACATAAGAAAGGAATATATTTTAGTATGCATAGACTATGTAACAAAATGGGCTGCCGTCCAAGAACTAAATTTTTCCAGAGAGGAAAAGGTTGTTGACTTCTTGTATAACAAGATTTTCTTGAGGTTTGGAGCTCACCTAGAGCAATTGTTCATATAGAGGCCTACAATTCATCTCATAGGCAATCCAAGAATTTATAAATCTATACCAAATCAAGTGCCATAAGTCTTCCCCATATCATCCACAAGACAATGGCAAGTAGCAATAACAAATAAAGAAATTAAAAAAAAATTGACAAAAAATAGCAATAAATAGGAAGGATTGGGAAACCAAACTCCATGAAGTTGTATGAGCATACAATACCACCTAGAAATCAACTACATGATTCTCTCAATATGAGTTAGTCTATGGCAAGAAACCAATTATGCCCATAGAATTTAAGCTGCAAACTCTTAGAACATCCATATATTGGCCTTGAGTTGAAAATAGCACAACAAAATCGCATCTTCCACCTCAATGAGTTAGGTGAAATCTAACTTGAAGCAATCCAACAAACAAAGTTAATTGAACAGTAGTGGAAACTTTGGCAAGAAAGGCATTTCAAATAGAGGAAATTTCATGTAGGAGATTGGGTCCTCTTATTTGATTCCAAGTTCAAAGAATTCAAAGGTAAGCTAAAGACATATTGGATGGGACCCTATGAAATTAAGGAAATTTATGACAATGGGACTACTCAATTATCACCAATTGATGGAGAACACAAGACATTTTTGGTAAATGGGCATAGGATTCATCTTTATCAATGTCCTACCAAAGAGGAATTTGTCAAAGATCTGTGCTATGTAAAGATACATTTCTTCTTTTATTAAAAAAGACACCTAAGTTCATCTAAAGAAGAAGAAAACTAAGGGAGAATTAAAAACCAACAAATGATGATTCTTCCTCCAAAAAATAAGGAAACAAAATAAATACAAATAATACAAATCAGTCAATGCAGGAACAACTCAAAAGCATCTCCAACATATCTCTAGCGAGCTATTCACAAACATCTCCAAAGTATTTCAGTGACATCTCACTCACCTCATCCGACCATATGTCACCACATATGACCAATCCAAAGAAGCCTAAAATGAAAGTGGCCCTACCACAAACATGATAATGGAGACAAAGGGACTCACGTGTTGATGTGGACAAGAAGTCGATGACTTGACAAATCAACATATTGAAAAGACCGTAGATATTAGTCTTGTACTTTAACTAATTAAAAAGATTTTCTCAATAAATTTAGAAGCAAATCCATCATACCTTCTAGTGTCACCTTATGCATGAAACCATCCATGTGTACTCACTTCATTTGCTAATAATTGAAATGTACACCCAAGCCAAGTGAAAATCATTATTATTACATGCATAGTGCCAGAGTGATTTTATTAACCTAAAATAGAAATAATCACCTTTCCTCATGGATTTTACTCACATTCATTTCTTGTTTTGGATAATAACATCATCCGAAGTGCATCAATCATCTCACCTTTAAAACAAATAGTATTCCAAATCTCGAGTGATCCCACAATACTGTGTCCCACTTTTTGGCCAAAGTAGGACATTGAAATCAACATTTCTAACCAAATTTTCACTTTCTAACACATATAGCAACTAAAGCGCTAAGATTTGAAGATGATATGAACTGGTGATTTTTGAGATTTTGTGTGTAGATTCTAAATGTATTTTTTTTTAATTTTAAGAAATAATGTGTGAATTTTTTCATGTAACTTTTAATAACTTATTTTATAGTTAACAACATTTTTAAAAAGTGACGTTTATACCATACATCATAACTTTTTTTTTATAGAAAGGATCAAATTATAAAATTTTAGACATAGATTTGTAACACCAATATCTAGTGCACAAATATTTTTTCATAATTTATTGTTACATATATTTTTTATTAATTTTTGAAGTGAGATTAGCTATAATTCAGACATAGGTTTATACCATACAACATAACTTTTTCTATATGTATCCAAATTAAATTATTTTTTTTGTTAAAACAAGGACATAAATACCTAGTGTACAGATATTTTTCATAAATTGTTTTCTCTATTTTTTTATTTTTCCGCACGTGTGGAATAGAGACCTTGATGTTCGGTGAAAAACCTATGTTCACTAGAAAATAGAGAATAAATATAATCATCAAATGAAATACATTCAAAATCATAGTTTTTAGAAAGTTTATACTAAGGGCTACATACTTACAAAATAGAATTTCTAAATGACTTCATTTGATCCCCCAAAACATGAAGCAAAATTGGTTTTTTGTCAACATTTTGATAGGTGCAGAGGAGAGTCCATAGAGATTTTATTTAACACTAGGGGGTTCTTTCCAAGGGGATTTTATCTAACCCCCTTCAATTAAAACCCTTTAGATGGAACCCCTCGAGGCTTAAATCATTAATTTTTCTAAAAAATATGTGATTTCAAACAAAAATCAGGATGTCCCAAGTTTAGGACTCAATATTGTGGGATCACCCTCTCCTACATTCACACAACAAATGTTATTATCTTTTCAACCGTGATTTAAATAGAACCCTCTATCTACATCAACAATATGGGGGTCAAGAAGAAGTCCAAACTACTCTATCCACAAGCTCCTTCTTGACCAAGACGTGGCTATGATATTCAGAAATGCAGGATGGTTGGCCTTTATGGAGAAGTTTGAGGGTTTTTAGGAAGAAATTATGGAAGAGTTTATTAGTAATCTATGGAATGGCCATACCATAGTGAGAGGCGTCGACATTCCTACTTCCTCTTCCATCATTAGTGTTATGAGACTTTTTCTCCATAAAAAGATGTAATAAATCAAATGTGAAAATATACTTTTAAGGTTAAACAATTAATAAAAGAGATTATTGAAGAGAGTTCACATGTGGTTATAATTAAAAATTAAATGTATTATTTTTATGAACAAGTGTGACTATTTGAAATCATCCTTTGGATTATTATTTAAACCTGAAAAAATAATGTAATAGAGAGGACATAGATTTTATTACTGGAGAGATTGCCAAGGAGAAGATTGTGGTTAATATGCTATGAGCATTGGAGAAGGGGGCACATAGAGTGTGTCCTAACTCAGGGTACAACGTACACCCAAGATGGTCCTAGCTAGGGATGGTTCACACTTGTGTTGAGTGTTGTTCTTTTAGAACCAGTGCTTGTGTAAGAGCGTAATAGCATGGTGTGTTTTGAAAAGAATTGTTTCCTCCTAGATTGTTCACGAGTCAAAAGAGGTTGAACCACTAATTTGCTTTGAAGTGATTGTTGGGAACATCTATAGATTTTAAATAAGATATGTACTCATTTCCCAGTTATATAATTGTTTTCAGATAGAATTAATACATTTTTAAAAGAGATTTTTGAAGAGAGTTCACATGTGGTTATGATTAAAAATTAAATGTATTATTTTTATGAACGAGTGTGACTGTTTGAAACCACCCTTTGGGTTATTATTTAAACCCAAAAAAAAATCTAATAGAGAGGACATAGATTTTATTATTGGAGAGATCACCGAGGAGAAGATTGTGGTTAGTAGGCTATGAGCATTGGAGAAGGGGGCACAAAGAATGTGTCCTAACTTAGGGTACAATGTACACCTAGGACGGTCCTAGATAGGGACGGTTTGCACTTGTGTTGAGCATTGTTCTTTTAGAACCAGTGCTTGTGTAAGAGCGTAATAGCATGGTGGGTTCCGAAAAGAACTGTTTCCTCCTAGATTGTTCACGAGTCGAAAGAGGTTGAACCACTAATTTACCCTGAAGTGATTGTTGGGAACATCTATAGATTTTAAATAAGATACATACTCATTTCCCAGTTATATAATTGTTTTGAGATAGACTTAATACATTTTTTCATAGTTCATCTTTATAAAAATCATGGTTATTTAATTGTTTATATGATCAAAATAAGAATTTATATCATTTATTTATTTCATTATAATTTAGATTATATTCCGTTGTGCATTTCATTTACCTGGGAAATAGTCCTGATTTGATAAATACATGCTCATTGTTTAGTTTAAAAAATTTATTTCATTTACCGCATATTTATATGTTAATATTAATGAATAATCAATCTTGGGATATAATTACTTATTTTAATAAATAGAAAGCAATTTACTGTGTTTTTCTAAATTATGGGAGTTTTAGGAATTACATTTAGTATCAAAGCATGTATTGATCACAATTATTTTATGCCGGCGCCCCTAAAATTGAACTAATTGTTGGATTAGGGTTGCTTGCATTATAACTATACCTTAACTAACATCATTAGTGAAAGAAAGTTCATGTGCGACAATAAATTGATTTCTTATCAACCAATTGGAACTCTCAAGTTTACCAAAATCATTTCTAATCTTAAAATCAATTTTTTGTCAAGACTTTAGTATTAACACCACTATTTGTGATTGAGATAAATTAACAGTAATTTTACACCTAAACTGTAGAGCCATTATGAGCAAGTATGGTATATTTGGATGATATTTTATCATTCTATTATTCATTTCTTAGAACTCCTGTGCTCAGAAGCCATAAAGATTAACATTTCAGGTTTAACTAGAACAATTATATAGGTCACCTGAAAGCCACATAGATTTCTTGGGTGCATTCCACACATTTAAAAAACTATTTTCCCACCAGAGCCGCCATTTGTTGTTCCTTGCACACATGCCCCATTTTGCTTAAAAATGTGGACCCCCTCTTTTGCTTGCTTTGAGTATTCCAGGACTTTGTTTTTCATTTTGTCTTTGTTGACGAGTTTATGCTTCATTGTATTGATTTGATGACCTCGTAGGTCCTAGTTGGTGAGTTGATTTGGTCTCCCTAAGTCTGGTTTTACTTGTATGATTTGGTGCTTTCATGTGCTTTGATGTGCTTTATTTGAAGTCAATTTTGTATTTTATCATTCATTTGATCAATTTTTAACTTGATCCATTTGATTGCAAGCTTTGTCCTTAGTATTTTGAGTGATTTTATGCTTTTTAGACTTTTGGACTTTATTGTTCTAGCATGCTAGAATGCTCATGCCCGATGCCTCGCTCTTTGCATTATTTCATCAGGTTCACTTTTTCGGTCAGGTTCATTCCACTTTATCATTTTGGTAGGTAGTTCATCACACCCCTGATCCTCGATCTTTGCGCTTTTATCCTTTGTATCCTTTTGTTTTTACTACATCGGTCATTTATCTATCAACTTTCTTTTTGAGTATGCATTTGTTAAGAACCCCAAACCCTGACAAGATCCTTGAACATTGCGCTATCAGGGGTTCATTATTTTTTTTTCACTTGAGGTAGGCGTCAAGCCTCATCCCAAACCTTGATCCCCAATCTCATTACTTTACCTTTGGTGGGATTTGGAGATAGGTCATTTTTCTATAACTTTCCTGAATAATATAATTGCGAATGTCCTTTTGTTGGTGGATATTTTTCGTAAGGGCTTCCCACATAAATTTGTGTCTCATGTGTATTTGTGACTTATTTATTCTTTGATGTACTTCCTTCAATGTTGCTTAATTAAATTGTATAGCAATCATAATGTTGCTTAATTGAATTGTATAACAATGTTGATCACATAATCTTAAAGTGTTCCAATATCCTAGTCTATTGGTTGATTGTATTAGGAATTGAATTTCTAACAAAAACATCCAAACATTCAAAGTCAAATTTTTGTCAAAAAACCATGTTTGAACAAGATAGAATGTGTCTTGTTAATGAGATGAGGGCATAATTTTTGAAGCTCATTATAAGATCTCAAGGAAACTTTGATAAAATAAAGTGCCATCATCTTATGTTCAAAGAGATCTTCATGTGAAGTATAAGGACACAAAAGACTAGTTGGCAAACTACAAGGGAGTTGTCTCATCATTGTGAGGATGCTACTTTTAAGAAAATCATACAAGAAATATTCAAATAAAGATGAAACAAGATAGTAGCCTTTCCTCCTATGGTAATGACATTTTTTAAAGATGTATCTTATCAAATTATTCTAAAGTTGTTTCATTATTTTTGTAGAGTCAATATCGATCAAGAAGTAGATCAATGAGAGAACATGTAAAACATGCTTATTTGAATTCACGTCATCTTCGTAAATCTTATGGTAATGAAAAGTGTCACTTAGAGCCATTGAAAGCTCACAAAAAACTTAAATGCAACATGATCCTATAACAAATATGGAAATAGAATCAAAGATGTAGATGAATAGTAGTTGTTAAAATACATGCAAAGAGTTCATTATGTCCAAACTTCACAAACCATCCAATCTTCAAATACCAAAGAGAAATATGATGAAGAATAATTCTTATAAAATAGAAGATTTCAAGACTATTTAAATTGAAATGCCAAAAGTAACTAGGCCAAGAGGCGTAACTGCAGTGGCAACATGGGGTGAAATGGCGTGAGTGTGTTAAGAAAAACAACTTTCAAAACATTAAAAAAATAGCTGACAAATGCAAAATTAATAATTAAAAAGTCTTCGTAAACAATCAAAAATAAAATCACAAGAAAATAAAAACAAGAATTTCTGAAATAATGGTGTTAATCATTTCATATTGCTATAATATTAAAAAAATCAAATTCATTGGTAAAATATTAAAAAAAATGTGCATTTGGTTTTTGTTTTCTGTAAACTTTATTACTATTAAAAGAGTTATTTATGAAAATTCTGTGTTGTATAATATATAATTTAATTTAGCTAGGGTTTGAATTTTTTGGGTTTTATTAACTAATCCTAGATTAAGAATTTTTTATTTTAAAAATATATGTAAACAACTAACCCAAAGTTTGTAGCTTTTGCATTAATACAAATAGTGCGGAGAATTTAAAAGTAAAACCCTAATAATACATATAGTGCTGAAAATTTTAAAAGGTAAAACCCTAATTTATAAAATATTATTTTAGGGCACTATATTAAAATATATGTAAGAGAACTTTGAAAAAATGGAAAACAAAAAAAATATAAAAATATATTACCATGGTACTATAGTTTATTAGGTTTAGAATTCACATATACACATAGTAAACCGATCAAACATTCAAACATTATTTATTGTAAATTTATGGCACTATAGTTTATTAGGTTTAGAATTTATATAGGTTTAGAATTCATCCTCACTTTTAACCAATATTTTTCTAGAACTAAATTTATAAAGTCTTAAATTTATAAAATAAAAACCCTAAATTTTAATCCCTAAAATAATGTTATTTTATATGTAATAAAACAAAACCCTAATAAAATATAATGTTATAAAATATTACTGATTAAAAATAAGCGCGGATATTTTAAATATATTTTTGAAATATAGATATGTTAGTAATAATAACAACAATAATAATAACAACAACAATAATAATAACAATAACAATAACAAGAATAATAATTAATTATAATTAATAATAATTAATTATAAATAATAGTAATAATAATATTATTATTATTATTATTTAATTAGTAAAATTAAACCTAAATGCTGCTCCATAATTGGTTTTGAACAAGCCATTAAAATACCAAATCTAATTTTCCAAACGATTACTTATATCACTATTGTCTAGCAACTTAGTTGATTTTCAGTAGATAGTTTGCAAAATAATGTTCATAGTTTGCAACATGATGTTCATATTCATTCACTTTTGTTATTTTCTCATAATTTTGAATGTATTATAGTGTTATGTGAGTACCAAAAGGCCTTGTTTTGCAGTACACTTTATTTTATTTTATTATTACAAATAATGGCTTTATTATTTTTTAAATACTAAAAAGAGAATATTATACTATTTAAAAAAGAGACTGGTGGTAGAATGCACATCCTCAAAGTCTAAGCAGCACCCAAGTCCAAAACAAAAGACGTGAAAAGTCAATTTCAATATTTTTAAGTTCTCTCAATTTGGTAGAATTCTTCCCGTTTTCACCAAAAACTCTTTTTTGGGCTATAAATGACCACGGGCTACTTAAACATCATCTACTTCAATGGTCAAATAGTAAATAGAAATTTTACACCTCGCCCACAACAAAACTTGGTAAATAATTGTCCTGTTTTTAGTGGCCAAAATTAACTTTTGACTATTGAAATAGATGATATTTAGGAACAATACATAAATGACATCATAATCATAAGCATTTTGTGTCTTCAGTGCCCTTCTTATTGTTATTAGTCCTTAAGAAATATGGTAAAGCAGTACTATTGAGAACATAGCCTGAGTCCATAATGTTGTTTGATATTATTGTTGTCTAGTTCAATGGATAAGGCTTCCCTATATACAACCTTTGCAGAAATATGGAGAAGTTATGAGATTGTATTATAGGAGTTGGAAATAATAAGGAAGCTATAAAACATCTTAATTGTCCAAGGGATTTACAAAGACAGTTGCAGTGAGAGTAACTATTATCCGAAATCCCTCCAATATAATTTATGAAAATTCTTAAATGTTGGCGTGTTAGCCTGAGGTTTTGTGCAGATTCGTTTTTCGTAAATGCAATATCCATACTTCATTTGAAGGTCCTTTGAATTTGAGTTGGTGTCCACATCTTCCTTATAAAAAAATTCTGATTAATTTGACATGGCCTTGTTTGAAAATGGTTTAAATTTTTTGAATTATTCAGATTTAAATCATAAAAAATATATCCAGTTCATATTTTTATTCCAAATTTAACATTTTTTTTCTTGTCCCCATTGTTATGACATTTTGGTCAAATTGTTTACCTCATCTACAATTCACTTTCTATGCTAGGCATTTCAATTACTTTTGACGAATCCACTGAGCAGATTCTTTTTGGGTGCCAGCACACTTTTAGTCTTCCACCCTTCTGTTGCATGAATCGACAGAATCAATGTAGACTCCATCTATGGATCTGATTTTGATTCCTTACTAATATTAAATTGTTTATTGAAATGTATAACTGAATTGAGTTATTAGAACTTCATTTATAAGCTATAAATGCTTTCAAACTTCATGGTCTAACATAATTACCAGATTGCAATTCATTGACTGCATAAATTTGTAGCAACGAGGAAGAACTCTCCTACATTTCAAGCATTCTTACAATGTTCGCTGCTGCCAGTATACTATAGTCACCGTTATGAGTAATTCACCATGGAGTCTGTTGTAGTGATACACAAGCAGCTGGGAAGCAGATCTGCAAGGATCCTCAATTGAAAGTACATCCTCAATCATTTGTGTAATTTCATCATCTGTAGCAGTGATTCCATATTGATTTATTTTCCAATTCCACTTTCATTACCCAATTCGATTCCCAATGCTTTGGTCATATTTTCTTTTGCCAAATACCATTACTAGCATGCATATTGGTTATGGTCTGATGTCACGGTGGAATTCTTTTTACTGGTCCCAATCTCGAAATTGGAGAGCTTTCAATAGGTTTACTCTATTTGTTATTTAGGGATCCAAAAATTTTTTAAATAGGTAAAATATATTACGTGATAGATGTGCAGGGATTGTAATGAAAATTAGTCTATATTTCCAACACTTCCTCAAATTATTTCATCACCGTTAGCCTCATTTTGACACCATAAAATTTTAACTTTTTTGTGTCAAAACAGCAAATGTTGTCATGAGTAAAACACCTTTGTCGAGTCAATTTTAGTAGCTTAGTGATAGCATCACTGGCTTCCCACGCCAATCATTGTATTTTCCCATTTTAGGAATGTCATATTTGATCAATTCTATGTAATTTAATTGTATTAAACTCACAAGTTGCATGCCAGTTCAGAAAGGAATTGTTCATCTGTTTCAGTTGAAGTCCTGGGAGCAGTTGTGTAGTGGGTGATTTACAAAAACAATTAAATTTGAAAATCTATAAGGGTTGGAAAGAGATATTTTTATTCTTCTAATGTGACAAGTTTTCAGATGGAAACACCTTCTAGTTTGGGAGATATTAAAAGTTCCAAGTTTTCGTCGGCTTTTATATGCAAAATGGTCTCCAAGGATGATTATGTCTCCATTTCGCACAATTTGACAAGTTCTCAAGGAAAAATTCCTCATCGTTTGGGAGATATTAAAAAATGGTTTTCCATAAGGCAACTTACGGAAATAATTAAATTTGAAATTCCTTAAAAGTTGAGACAAAATTGTCAACGTGGGAAATTCTTGTGGTCAAATTCCTCAGCATTTGAGAGATATAAAAAAAATGTTTTTTCTCCATGCACTTCAAACTTCCACCAAGTTTCTTAAAAGCACAAGTCATAACTTAGAAGTTATGAATCGAAAGTTGTGAAAAGTTATAACTGGGACGTTGTGAAGTGGAGTTGTGAAAAGTTAAAAGTTGTGATTTTCAACAAGTGATTTTTAATGATTTTCAACATGTTGTAATTTTTTTAACATGTTATGAAGGTTGTGAATTATAGTTATGATTTTCAACAAATTGTGATTTTTAATAATTTGTGATTTTTAACAACTTGTGATTTTTAAAAGTTCACAACTTCTCCTTAAGTTACCAAAAAAGGTTATGAATTGGTTGTGAAAAGGACTCAAAGAACCCATCACTAAGTAGGTATTATAACTACCTAAACTTCATGCAAATGCATTTTTCCAAGCATAAAGCCAAACACCTTTGCGAGTATTCTCTCAACTTCCACCAAAATGGAAGCTTTAGAACAAAGTTTGGCATCTATCAAAGCATAATTGAAAGCAGGTTATTGTCAAATGTTACAGTTGCAAGTGCCCTCAGAGACATGTATACAAAATGTGGAAGCATAGACATAGTGCATCAGCTGTTTGATAGAACTTTTCAAATAAATGTGGTCTCATGCAGTGTTGTGGAGTGTTGCGAATACAAGATATATGCAAATGGATTTGTTGAAAAGACTGTAGAAACTTTTAAGCAAATGCGATTGGCAGGTGTAAAGCCCAAACCCTAAAACCTTTGCCAGCGTCCTCCCAGCCTGTGATGGCTATCCTGAGGATGCCCCAAGCTTTATCATTAGGATGCCAATTAAAACCTGTGGTGGATTTGTGGATGTTTTCCCTTGGTGCCTGTAGATCACATATGAATATAGGCTTAGGAGTATATGTAGCAAGTCTCCTTTTTTAGTTGGATCCTCAAAATTTTGCACCTTATGTTCTTCTATCAAACATCTACGCAGAAGGGCATGGGTGGGATGACTTTCAAAATGTAAGGAGATTGATGGGAGATAGAGGAATTAAAAAGATGCCTGGAAGTAGTTGTATTGAAGTCCCGAAAATTGTACATGCCTTTGTGTAGGAGACAGATGATGCCCACAAATACAAGAAATGTATGCACAGTTGGAAGTTGTCTCGAGAGATTAAGGCAACAGGGTATAATGTAGATTTTATGGTGACTAGTTGGAAATTGTATCTATATCATTAAATATGTCCCTTGGAACAACCATTGCAGTCGCTGAGAACTTTTTAAGTACCTGTTGAATACCACACTGTAATCAAGTTTATCTACAAGATTGTGGGAAGAGAAATGGTTGAGAGAGATGTGAACTAGCTCCATTGTTTCCAACAAGGACAATGTTATTGTGGACGATCGAGATTATTTGGTGATGCTAACTGAATCAAGTTGTAAACATTAACTTGCCATACAACAAGCTGCATTGTGTCAGAGTTGCAGTTCCAAGAATGAACACAGTTTTATTTTCAGTTTCTAACAAACATTTTTTAAGTGTTTGTAGAGCTAAGTCATGCTTTAACTCCATAAAGTCAAATGTGTGGTATGCATTACTGCCTATGCATACTGATGAGGTAATTGTTAAAGTCTTGTTTTACAGTAGAGGCTTCGTTACATTAAATTGTTTTTCAGGAAGCCTGCACATGTCAGGAATAAGAGGCTAAATTTTGAAGAACAGGGTAAGATCCTAAGTTCTGAAGGAAAGGTTGAATGATGTAGAAAAGAAATGCAAAGTTATGAAAGGTATGGGAATTAAAAAGATTCCTGAATATAATTTCAAGTTGAAGGCCATAAAATGATATATACTTTTTGAGAAGAAGACAGATCACATTCACAGACACAAAGAGATCTATGCAAAGATTAGGGAAATTGACTCGAAAGATGAAGGCAGGGTATTTTCCCAAATTCAAGAGGAGGAAAAATAATTATTTCTTTGTCACCATTGTGAAAGTTAGCAATTGCATATGAGACAAAGAAGTTGTTTTGAAAGACGTATGTGTAAACACAAAAGTCTAAGATTTAGGTATTTAGAGGAGTTGTCAAGATTCTGCGAGGTTTGGCTACTAAAATGGAGTAAACGGAGAAGGAAAGGATGGAGAAGGAAATAGCGAAAACCATGACTCAAAAGTTGCAAGTTTCTAGTTACCTTTTTGTGAAAGTGACTTATGTCGCTTATTGTAATTAAAAGTTAGAAAATGAATGTTATTTCAGAAAAGTGATGTAAAACATAACCAAAAATAAGGTTTATTATTTTATTATGTTTCAAAAAGGTAGTTGAGGTAGTTACCAAGTAGTTACAAGGAAGTTACCCAGAGAATCCTTTATATACAGGTTATTTCAAATGTAAGGGAACTTTTACGGGGACTTATGAAGAGACTTTTTGGAAGACTTTTGGTCTCACACTTTGTATAGAAGGGTTTTTGAAATTGTATAATTTCACAAAGATAATAAAGAGTGCATTTAGTCCGTATGTTCCAAACGTCTTTCTAAGTTATTATTATTGATTTCTTGTATGTTAAATTGGTAATCCCTCTATATCACTATGTAAATCATTAGTCATCTGTTGAAACATTTACAAACTATGCAATTGATGTAAAGAACACTATCATTTCTTGGTATCTCAATTTGAACATGTCGATACACCCTATCTCTTCGTGTGTTGAGATTTATTACTCTTCTTTCATCATGGTTGCATGTTAAAACTATTTATCATACATTTCATCATATAAGTTCAAAAATGTAGTTTCTAGCTTTTGTGGTGAAACACTATTGTAATTTGTAATAATTTTGTGAAATCCTAATCAATATTCGTGTGTTTTTTGTTAGGATTTCTGCATACCTATTTTTCCTTTGGTTTTCTTTTTTCTCCTTTTTGTACTTTTAGGATAAAAGTACACAAAAACCCCAACATACAAGGGAACTACACTTATCAAACGTAGAGGAAAGTTGTTAGTCTAATAACAACTTATCCAACTATTGGAACATTTGTCACTGCTCGTTGGGCAAGTCACGGTGAAATCTACAGTGATAAATCTGTTTACCAACAATCACACAAACAATTAGATGTTGGGGGGCATCTATAAAAAATAGGCTTTAGCTACCCATGTACAAATGAAGAACATTTAACACCAATGACTTCTTGAAAGTATACAAACTTATCTCTACTCAAATGCTTGGTGAAAACATCTACAAGCTACTCATTGGTTGGGGTATAAACTAGCTCAACTTTCTTATTGAGGAGATGCTCATGAATGAAATCATGATGTACTTTAATATGCTTGGTGTGAGCATGTAACACTAGATTCTTTGACATCTTCAACACACTTTGATTATCACAATACATAATCGTGGGGTCAAGTTGTGGATGTCGAGGATCCTCAAGAAGTTGCCTAAACCATATTGATTCACATGTTGTTGTAATAACTACCTTGTACTTTGCTTTAGTCGATAACAATGCAACATTATGTTGCATCTTACAAGTCCATGAAACAATGGTAGATCCAAGATCAAAGTAGTAACCAAAGGTTCTAGAGTCTATACAACCTACCCAATCTAAATTTGAATACCTAGCAAGTTTGAAATCTTCATTCTTTGAACATTCCAATCCAAAGTTCTATTTTCCTTGAAGACAATGGAGAAATCTCTTTACATCTAACCAATGATTATTTTGGATGAATCATGAATCAAGACAAGATTGTTGGGAATTAAGGTGTCTCAACCTTGGTAATTCCTTGCATTTATTTATTTAGCCTATGTTGTAATTTTGTTGCACATCCAATTTTGTCATTTAGTGTGAAGTGGCACGATGGGTTGTCACTCCACTTGTAAGATGACTAGGATGGTCAACTCACTCCATGTGGAAATAGGTGTCCCCTTTTTTTGGTAGAGGTTTTCTGCCATGTGTCGACATCTTGACTAGTGTGTAAGTGAATCTTGACCGAAACAGTTATGAAAGATTCTTATGACAAAATCTATGACGCGTAAGAGTCAAAAATAGAAGATCCTATGATAGGTGAAGACAAGTGTCAAAAAGCATCTTTGAGTAAGGCATCTTTGGGCACCCAAGGTGGGTTATGACATGTTGTAAGAAGAATATGCTATGTTTAGTCAGTGTATGATAGATTCTCTTACAACTGTAAGTACTATCAGTATGACGGATTCTATGACAGTCGTAAGATGCGTAAGAGCATCTGTCATTGCCTATCTTGGGATTAGGTGCCCATATTGGGATGGGGTGTGTGACAAGTGTCATGACCATGTTGCAGTGTTGGACAAGTGTCCCTAGGCATGGGTTTTGGGCCATGAGGCCAAGTTGGACGCCCATCTCAAGGAAAATACATTTTTGCCTTGTAAACTTCTATATAAGCAAGTGCTTGGAGAGGAGATGAATTATGTGATTGACAGGTACTGTTATGTTGCCGGATTGTCTCCAGATACGAGTGTCGAAGAGTTCTGTAAAGACTTGCATTGCAAGTGTGTTGTAAACTTCATTATCTAAATAATACATTGTGCAGGTTTTGGAGTGTGGGGTTTTTCACCCGTAAGAGTTTTCCCCACGTTATATCTTGTCTCTCTCTCTCTGTCTTGCATTCTTATGTTGTGTATTGTTGCAATATCTTTGCTGTTGGGTTAATAACACTGTAATTGTAAAGGTTAAAAAGAATTTACACACATCTCTCCTCATTAGATTAGTGTAGGAAGCGTTTTCTGCACACCTAGTTTCCTTTCAAAGATTTCAACTGCATAAGATGTGTCTAGACAAGTAGTATTCAACTAAATCAAATTTCATACCAAACTACTATATACTATTTTAATAACTAATTTACCATATATATGTATTTAATTAATTCCATTCCTCTCTCCATTAGTGTTGGTGAAGCTTTGCAGTCTTGCATTTTGACCCATGTGAGAATTTCTTTGGTGTATTTCATTTTCTAGAGGAATATTTTTCTAGTTGTTTGCCACACTCCAATCCCAATAAAGTAATGAAGTAATCCTTGGGATCAAACATTTCAAAATTGATTTTCATATATCTTCTTTCACTTTACATGTATAAACAATTGATCATTCCCAATGATGAGCAAATCGTTAAGATACAAAATAATGAAGAGTGACTTGTGATTACAAATATTAATGTACAAATTTGGATCAGTATCAAATTTTTTAAATCGCCTCTAAATAAAGTGCATGCTAATTTTTGAATATCAGTCTCATGGAGCCTATTTCAAACCATAAAGTGTCTTTTTTAAGTGACACACCATATGTTCCTTCCCTTTTTCAACAAAACCAAGAATGTTGGAGTACAGACAACATTGAGAGGGGGGGGGATGAATCAGTGTTGTATAAACTTTTAAAACTTTTTGCACCTTTTAACTTACAAGACAAAGAGAGAGGAAGACTTTAATGATCTATTAAACACATATGCACAAGTATGATAATAAAAAATATGAATCAAGACTTTAAGAAAAAATCATTAGGGTACATGAACACATGAAGACAAACAAGACACATAACACCTAATTTGATGAGTGGAAAACCCTCAAGGGGAAGAAAAACCACTCTAAAAATTTGCCTCACTGGATTAACTGAATCTTCCAATTACAAAGCCTCACTGGCATATAAAGCCTCAATGGCATACACAACCTCACTGGCATACACAGCCTCACTAGCAAAAATGTGAACATAAGAAAGAAATTTCAATGTAGGGGATTGCCCTAATTCTGTACAATACACCAAATGTCTTAACTCTCTTCATCACATATAAAATTCTTACTGAGAATAGATTGCATGCTTTCTTCATCAAAAGATAGACCTTCTTTGATATTAAAACCTTCTATGCAATTGGCTGCATATTGTCTTCCTTGTACTTGATTCACACCTACAAATATATCTCATTCATCTCTCTCAATCACTTTCTGAATAACTTGATTCACATGCATTTTCTTCTTCAAAAACCACACTTAAATAATGTCTTCATCTCATCATATCTTAGATTTCCAAAATCAATACACAATGAGCCTGCAAATCCATTATATAAAAAAATAGAATGTTCTTTCATATTCCTCTCCTCTTTGCATAAATCATCTTCAAAAATCCATTCACCTACAAAAATAAAATCATATATATATTTTTTCTGTATATACATTTGCATCTATGAAGAACCTACAAAAATAAGACCATATTCCTCTTCTTTGCATAACCATTCAAATTCTTCTTTTCTTTAATTCATTTTCTCTTCTCATAAAATAAAAACCCTTCATTTACTTCTTCTCTGCATATATCTTTTCTTCAATATTCTTCAATCTTTCATCTTCCCTACAAAAAATATTTCTTTCACTTTTCATTAAATGTCTTCCATAATATTTTATTAATTTGTCCTTGTAAGAGAAAATCTCTCACACATTCAGATCCTATTCTCACAAAACAATCATCTGCATTAAGATCAAAAAGGAAACTATAAAGTCCCTTAAGTTCTCTCACAAAAGAATAATATCTAAAAAAATGTTCCCTTCCTTAAAAAAACTGTCTTTGATGCCACGAGGAAGTTTAAAATAAGAAAGAAAATCTCCTTTAAAATATGCTTTGAAATCTAAACAAATCTGCCTTTTTAAAATACTAAAAATAGCCTTTAAAAGGCCTTATCTCTGCAGTCTCAAAGTTATGACATCCATTTGCACTTCAATTGTCAAACACAAAGTCATGGAAGACAAATTTAAAGAAGGGCCTTTGATCTTTCTTTTCACGCTCAATGAATATTTAAAGAGGACCATCAATTTGCTTTTCCCACTCGATAGAATGAGTGATGATCAGTGTAGGTGGTAGAAGAGATAGAAGGGGCTAGTGGTTTAAATGTCTTAATACCCCTTAGGCAAATCACTTTAAGTGACATGACCTGTGATCATAGGTCAATGTAAAAATAAAACAAAAAGTGACTTATTGTTTATGATGGCTAGATACAGTTTATGAACATATGATTTAAAGATAGATTTAAGGTTTTAGACTTTGAAATGCAGCAAACCCTAACAACATGAAGCATCCAATTACTCTGACTTCGCATTAAATGAACTCTAATCACAAATTACTCTGACTTCCTGTATGAGATCTCCTAAAAACAGAAGGCGGGAATCATAACATGAAGCATCCAATTGAACAAAGATGAAGACCATTCCATGAGCCATCAACACTATAACTACTGACCATCCCATAACAATAGAAATGACCTTGAATCCAACTTCTTATGAACTCTATGAACTTCTCAACACTATGTCATCTCAACACCATGATAAAGCACATCTCAAACATCAATCATAATAACCCTTAACTCATTTTATTTTGTTTGATCATAACACAATGATCAACATCCACATTTGCCACAACACCAAGTACCTTAGCATCAAGACCTTATTTGAACATGGACCTCAAAAGCAATCTGAACACTACTTGTTGATGTCACAATAACTTTGACAAGAGATTGGCATCAAGCTTGGCCTCAATCAACATAGCATCATTATGCCCTGAACACATCATCATGATGAACAAAATGAAGTACAAGGTAGCCATCACTCCCTCAACAAGCAACTCTGTCACGTCTTGTATGATATACTGCATACTATCAAAACCTCATGTTACCACTATATGATCTTGATCCTAATCATAAAGGCATCCTGAAGTGAAGCATTCACAACATGAAACAACCAATGTCATAAAGATGAGTATGCATCATGAGATGATCCAACTCACAACATCTACATCTGATGATGATCAACTAAGATCATTTGAACATTATGAACAACCTTTTGACATAGAAAATAATGCAGATCATAAACAGTATGAGCACTTGAAATTTCTCAAATGAGAGCATGAGCATCATGAAGCAACAAAGCAACATCTTGAAGACATCACATCTCCTTGTCATGTTGACATGAAGCTTCTTGCTCCTGTATACATAAATTCTTGTATCATAATGACATGACATGAAGTGTTCTGATCTTGTATACATAAATTCTTGTATCATAGTCACATGAAGCACCAAGAATCAAATGAGATGAAGTAGCATACCTCCTGGCACATGAACCTAATTCTTCAATCTGTTCATCATCCTGCACAAACAAATCTAATCTAACAATCAATATCAAGGCATCAAACCATACTAACTGCCTTCAACCCTGCATCAGAGAGATCTGCAACATTAGAGAACATTATGAGATTTGCATCAATATTATAGGCCAATGACAAGTAACACTCAACACCTTTTTGACATCAATGACAATCAACCTCCATTAAAGAAGTTGTGTCATATATACCTCCTCTATCAAATCTCCATTTAGGAATGTACTTTGCACATACATTTGAATTTTCCAACTATGCTAGGAAGCAAATACTATCAACATTCTCACTGTGATCATCTTTGTGACTAGAGAAAAGGTATCCTTGCAATAAACACCATCAATTTGTTTGTATCCTTTAACTACAAATTTTTTCTTTGTGCTTTCCAATTGAGTCATAAATTTTCAACTTGATTTTGAACACTCATAATTTGCAATCAATGTTTTTTTTACCAACAAGTAAAGGTACCAACTCCCATGTCTAGTTTTGATGAATTGAATCCATCATTTGATTCATAGCACTTTGTCATTTTTTTCTTTTACTTCTTCCTCAAAAGTGTTTGGTTCATTAGCACATATAATTGTTGTAGTCACCTCAAAGACTCACACAATCCATGATCTAGATGAGTGAAGCAAGCTACAATAGAAAATGCTATTCCAATAAAAAAAGAACATAAAACACAAATATGTGAAATAAATAATAATATATTTCACATGTAAGGTTACAATGCAAATAGCTCATTCTCAAATGTGAGCATGAGAGGAGTATTTATAAGAAATACTCAAGAAGAGTCCTAGATCACATGACAACTAGGTGAGTCACTATGAAGGAGACCAAGTAAAATATCACTTGTTAATAATAGAACATGCTTTCTATGAATGTGGCACATGTGGGTGAGAGAATATGCTCCTCACAATGTGACGTGTTCAAATTAACACCTAAGAAAGCTTATCCTATGCATAACAAACCTAGTATAATAGAATATATATGTGCAATAATAGTATGCACTCTAACACCCCCCATAAGCATAGCTTAGGTAGGTAGTGATAATGATGATGATGGGTCTAGAAACTAGGCTTGATGAGGCACCCATGTACAAACAAATCTCTCACAAGAGAAGGAAAGGAGAAAACCCTATGGGAAATAAAACTCCTCCCTAAAAGAGAGAAAATGAGAAGGACAAATAAACCTACTAAAAGTTGTCCTAGAAATATTAAGAACAAGAAGATGAATTTGAAGAACTCCATGAAGTGTGAAGAAGTTGTAAACTCTACCAAAACATAACTAGTATGCTTCTAGAACCTAAGAATCTCCACTAAAATTAGAACAAAGATTAGGATTAAGGAAGCAAAAATTATGCACATGAGTGACCCTAATGACACTACTAGAACAATGCACAGATGATGACTCACACCACATCAACGCAACAATCTGGTAGTTGAAAATATAGGTGCCAATAATCTCAAGTATGCTAAAACTAATTGATGAAGATAGAATTTGATTCTGTTACTCCACTAAAACCAAGGAAGCATTAGCATAACCATAACATACCCCCCAAAATGTTGACAAGGGATATGGAAGATCCATTGAAAATATGTCATGTAATGTAGTGCAAAGAGATGAAGTAGCAACATCGGGTCTAATATGATGTACATGAACTTAAAAAGGGTGTGTAGGATCATCTATGTATTGTTTGATTAGTGGCATTGGGGTCACTTGTGTGGAATTTTTGTCTCCTTGATCTTTATCTTCATTCTAATTTTAGTGGAGATTCTTCAATTTTAGTAGTATACTAGTTGTTTTCTGACTGAGTTTGTAGCTTCTTCATGCTTCATGGAGTTCTTCATGTTCATATTCTTGTTCCTACAATTTCTAGGATAACTTTTGAGGAGGTTTATTTTTCCTTCTCATTTTCTCTCTTTTAAGAGGGACGTATGTTGGGGTGAAGGGGCAGTACTACGCTCTCATCCCCCTTTGGGAACTATGTGGGGGGTTTCCCCCACCACAGTTTTAATTTTTTTGAAATGTTTTTTTAATAAAAAAGAAATCAAACTACTTTTTTAAAGTTTTTAATAAAACCAATCAACACCTAAGAAAGCTTATCATATGCATAATAAACCTAGGATAATAAAATAGATATGCAATAATATTATGCACTCTAACTCCACCTATAAGCACAACATATATAGGTAGTGATAATGATGATGATGGTCTAGCAACTAGGCCTGATGAGGTACCCATGTACAAACAAGTCTCTTAGAAGAGAAGAAAAGGAGAAAACTTGGTGGAAAATAAATACCATGTTGGAGTAGCAGAATGGTGAATGTAAGATCCAATAACTTCCACAAATGAACATGCACAATAAAATGTCAAAACTATCATACAAGTAAATAAATAAAATACAATAAGCTCCTTGTATATGTAGGTCAAGGAGGAAGAATGTAGGAATAGTAGACTAATTATCCCTCCAATGTGGTAACTCATGTGAGCACACTTGAGACAAGTGTGAGGACACATGTAGTGCACTCATGAGATGACTAAAAAAGCAAAGTCTCTAAGTTAGCTTAAGAAGTAGTATGGATAGGACCAACTAGGTAGGAAATGAACTAGTTAGGTAAACCCACTTTTCACACTAACACCCCCCTTAATTGATACTTAGGGAGAAATATAAACACTAAAAGAATAGGTCTCAGCAACAAGTCCTAATTGTTGGACCCATCATCATCATTATCACTACCTACATAAGTTGTGCTCATGAAGGGTGTTAGAGTGCATAATAATATTGTACTTTAACAAGAATAGTTGCCATCAATGCATAATTGACCTCATAGTCTTGCAATCTAATGAGAATTCTCCTTTTCTTGTTTTAATCTCCATAGAGTAATATTAGATTATGGAGTGGATGTAATGATCTTGAATTTGTCTCTTCAATACCTTCTCTAGGTTCTACTACAATATTGTTTTATGGTTCTAACTCAACCTTTTTAGGTGAGTATTATGACATATTATTGTCATCTTTCTCTTCTAGAAAATCAACATGGAAAACACTTGGAAGGTGACACTCTTCCTCAAAAATGACATCTCTAGAGATGTGAATTTTGTTCACTTTGGCATCATACAATCAGTAGGATTTAGTAGAGTCATCATATCCAATAAGAATGCATTTTTTACTCTTATCATTGAATTTTCTTCTCTTCTCTTTTGGAATGTGTCTATAGGTAATGCTCCCAAAGATTATCAAGTGCCTTACCAATGGCTTCCTAGTTGACCATGCTTCTTCGAGAGAGATACTTTGTAATCTTTTAGTCAAACTTTGATTGGTTAAATAAGTTGTATCAACTACTTCTCACCATAATTTATCTTCCAAGCCTTGAGCATTAATTTAACTTTTTTCTTGAAGTGTCCTATTCATTTTTTCAACTACTTCATTTTGTTAAGTATACGAAGCTGAGAGTTGCCTCTTGATTCCCTTTTGTTTGCAAGAGTTGACAAATTTGTCTAAGGAATGCTCTTCTCCATTATCTAATCTCAACATTTTAATTGTATAAACTCCTTGAAAACATCAAATGATTCAAACTTCTTATTTAGATAGTAAACCCATACCTTTTGAGTGAATTTGGTGATGAATGTCATGGAATATTGAGATTTATCTATAGAAACTATCTTCATCAATCCACAGAGATCATAATGAACTAATTGAAAGGAAGCCAAGGTGTGGAATATGATTCCTACATTAATCTATGAAAGGATGTATGTGCAAAATTAAATTAATCATACAATTACATTTAGAAATAAACACAAAAGTAATATACCATAACATAGTGATTTACAAGGGGAAAACACTTTCAAAAGAAAAACTCCACACTCCAAAGTAACTCAATGTATTATTTAATAATCAAAGGTTACTATACACTTGTAGAGACTAAGTCTTTACAAGAGTATCACCAACAAGAGGTCTATAGTAATTCTAGTAGCATAATAGTACCTACAAAACTCACTGTGGAAACATCCATTTCAAACACCCAATAAATTGGAGAAGCAATACATGAAACCATCAAATGGTAATTACCTAGAAACCATGAGCTAAAACCACCCAAAATGTGGTGCCTAAATCCCTAGTTAAAAATTCAATGCCCAAATCCCAAAGTGAGTCCATGAGCTAAAAATAGCATATTCCATCCACATGTCATAAGTGCATCATAATCCACTCACCAACTTGGGAACTCCATTTTGGCTCCATTATCTCCATTTAAAGATGTATTATGAAATGTCATAACATGCATTATAAGTTGTTAATAAGTGTAACTCCCTCTTATAGCTCTCTTATGTGTCATAGATGTTCTTACATTTCCAATGTGGGAAACTCAACTTTCAAAGGCCATAACTTTTGATTCAGGAAGCCAATTGAGCCATTTCTGTTTAAATTGTTAAGATAAAAGAGACCTACATCCTTTTCATAAAGGAGATAATGATGGCCCATCCAAAAAAATTCAAGGCCAAAAATGACAAGTTCTATAGCCTAGAAATTGAGTTTTTCTAGTCTATAGTATAAAAATTTACATTTTTTGTATTCTTAACATTGGGATGCAAAGTTGAGATACCTCTCCTAACACTAACTCTAACTTATTGGAGGCTCTCCAATATTTTCCAAATTCAAACTTTTATCTATGTTGTTTCTCCATAACATAGGCTTCATAGAAACCCTTCTCTATAGTGATAGGTGGAAGACCATATATTATATGTAACATGATTATCCGATCCAACATAGTAAAACCATAATTGACACTAGTTATATGTAACACCATATTAAATCATCATGTATAATTGCAATTAAATACGCCTTATCTTATTTTCTCATGTTATCTTCAATAATAACATATATGAACATTATACTTGAAAATAATCATAAAAGTACAAATCTCATTTATACATCATAGAAATTATAACATGTAAATGAAAATGAGCATCACAAGAAAGCTTACTTTAAGCTAAATAATCATATAGTGACAATCATCAAGAAAAAAGTCATATTTCTCTAGGTTTCATAGCTTTATTATACAATCAAGTGATATTATAATATCCCTATAAAATTATATCAAATCAACTTAAAACAAAAAACAAGTTAGTATCAACTTGATTCATGTAACTATCAAATACATAAGTACATCATGGTTCAAGTTAAATTCTCTTCTTGCAATTGTACATAACAAGACATACCAAGAAGATAAGTTACATATCTTTAGTTCTGTGTAGGTTCATACATAATGTGGCATCTCAATGGGTTCCTCGCCCTAGCTCCTCCTTCGTACACTCAAAGATGAGAGAGCATCATAGAAGTGTCATCCACCCTACCACGAAGCCAAGCTTCTCTGTGCTACCCACACAGGCAGCCTGACCCAACCCGAAGAAACTAGTTCCTCAAGGTCGCCATACATGATAGTGAATTTAACTATTGAATTCTACCCATTGCCCATGCAAACATATAGAAAGCAATTATAAATTCAAAATGGCATCCATGATTCCAATCCTTTAGAAACAAGTTGTCCACTTGAAATCTACTATTTATGTCAATCATGTATGATGGCTTATGTTTAACATTTCAAGCTTCCATTAAATTAGTTTGGTTTCAAGTTTCATCCCTGTCGGTTTCCTAAAATAACAAGTTTTATTTTGGATTGAGAAAGATTGACTCCTTCATATGTTGGTTGTAAATAAAGAACAGATATATTCATTTCATGTTTACTGTTCCAATATTTACTTTTAAATTTTAAAGAATAAAATATATTTCTAATTTCATGTTTACCCTTCCAATATTTACTTTTAAATTTTAAAGAATAAAATATATTTCTATTTCTTCCTTTACTTTTTTTAAGTATTTAACTATTAAATACATTCTTTCCAAAACATATGGTAACTTTAATGCTTATAAAGTTATATATATTTTTCCTAGTTTTATGTTGTTCATACAACAATTTCTTTTTAGAACTGTAGACATAATAAAAACCTGTGATGGCTTAAAAGTCTATATAAACTCATGAAAAGGTTCAAGTTTTATATAAACATATATATTTTTAACCTCCAACATTTAAACTAAGGCGTCTCTAATGGAGGCATCTCCAATGGAGCACCTCATGCAATTTGCTCAGATTTTTCATCTTTTGACTCAAGCAAAAAAATAAAATTGTATAATTTATTTTATTTTCAGCATGATCTCTACCTATAATCATATACAAGATTTCAGCCATTCAATATGGGTATGGTTTTTGATTCAATCTTTGTTATTGGTTAGCTCAAACAATATGTTAACTATACAGGCATGCATTGAGAGAGCTTGTTTTCTTGACTCTTTTGTTGTTTTAATTGTTTTATAGGTATTCCCCAGCAGACTACTACCAAAAAAAATTCAAATTTCATAGCTACCCTAAATGAGTGAAATTTATGAACAACGTCAATTGAATAATTTGTTATTACTTCTGGTTCAAATCAAATTAGGAACAAAGCCCTCATTGTGTAAATGAGAATATAATGCACAGAAAGAAGATTTATCTACTTCTTTGCATACTTGATACGAATTAATGTCAAGACAAGGAATCTGATAACCATACCTTAATACCTCCATTGTAATCAATGTTTTGTCTATATCTTCTTTTCTCCTTTCTACTCTTCCTGTTCTTCCTTTTCCCCTTTGCCGATATACATTATCATTCTAAAATCCCCTTTTTTCAAAAGCCCCTTTTCACCTTTTTCCATGTTCCAGATGTTTCAAGACATGGTAAAAAAATGCCAAGTATTGCTTTGAAAGTTTCCCCTATGTTCATGGTTCAATAGCTCATAGAAGCAACCTACCAAATGTCATTTATTCTTCTATAGATGTCTGCCTGGAAGGATTATTTGTGGCAAAAATATATGGGTAAATGCAAGGAGATGGGGGACCAAAAATTTGCCACCATCTCTAAAATTAAAACAAAACGCAAGCGCTTATAATGCACTCGCATTTTTCTTTTAATAAAAGCAAAAAAAAAAACCATTTTCTGCTCATTCACCGCACGACTTCTCTCCTCACAGCAGAAAAGAAACCAAGCAAAAATGCCATTGTGTTGAAGAAGGCCATTGAATCAAGTGTACCTAAGAAAACAAGAAATTCACAATGCCACCTCACCGCCAAAGACATCGTCATGCAAATTTGGAGGCTCCAGAATAGGAAGAAGGTAGGGTTTGTCTGATTTTGTTAGTTTTAGAAAAAAAATTTAGTTTTGCAATGTTTGATTTGTTTTTATATTGCATTTACAATTATTGAGAAGCATAAAACCTAAATCCAGGTGAGGAGGGTGAAAACAACCCCCAAAACCCTCCAAACCCTCAAAACCCACCTTCACCTCCTTTTCATGTAAGGGATAATCAAAAACACTACCTAGGGATAATAGAAGAAAACAAGAAACATCTTGAAACTATTATGCAAACCCTAAACAATCCAAGTGGAACCACTGATCGTAGGAGGACACTTGCAAAATCACTACAAAAGATTGTTTCCCACATGGATTTGGTGACGAAACAAATCACCGAATTCTAAGACTATAGGGAGAGGAGTCGGCAATATTATGCCAACAAGTTGTCATATGCACAAGTCAAGAAGGAAAAAATTACAAAATCTCAATTATGTGCACAATTTATTAATCCCAAAACTGGCCAAAGATTAGAGGAAAGTTGCAAATGATTTCCTATACATTGGTGTAGGAATGAAGAAATATCCCAAAACTTTTGGGATAGATGGTACATGGTCTTCGATGAGCGGCCATTGTGAGTTTATCCTCAACAAGATTCTAAATTATTTTGACATTTGTGAGTTCCAAGGTAGAGGTCGTGGCTCTACCCAAGATAGACCGGGGGCTCAGCGAGATGAAGACCATGTGCCTATACCCCGAGTGAGGCCAGAATGTAGGTCACTCCCTTTGGCTTTGAAGGAGAGTGTTGAGATGGAGACTTTACATTCACTGACTACTCTCACCCAAACTCTATCACAGCATGCAGATGATTTTACCTAGGGCGATGAGGGTGAGAGTAGTAGGCGTCATGTGTCCCCATATTTGTGTAGTAAATGTGGGAACCTATGTGATTATGGGACACAGGAGGCACGATAGGAGACTACGACACAGGGGCATCATGATGCGACATAGGGGTAGGACATATTGGATGATCTTGTTCTCAGTGACGATCTGTTATAGCATACATTTGGTATTGACTCTCAGGTAATTTGTTACAAGTTTCATCTTGATTTAGTATATTGTTATTTGAAATTTGTAATTAATTTTATATGATTATCTATATTATAAGTCAAAAATAATGTATGTAATTGTTTGTGCAATGAAATTCCAGGGTCAGAGTCTTCATCCTGCCTCTGTTAGCCATCCATTGGTAGGTTATGAGAGGAGGTCAAGTCAGCAGGTATGTAATTTATCACATAATCGTAATTATTGTAGATATGTCAATGGTAATATTATTTTGTGACAATTTGATGATTTCAACAGTCACCAACACCTCCACAGTTTCCTTGGTCCCCTAGATGCCAAACCACCACTTTTACAGAGCTAAATATAACCATTTCTAATCATTATGCATTTTTAAAATAATGTTATGTATTTATTTTGTTTGAATAATCTTGAACTTGATTTTTAGATGCTGAATATAGTGGAGACTCCTCCTCATCTTCGTGAGTCAGTGCAGATAGACATTGATGTAGCCATGATGTCTGCAAATCCTTTGACTGAGGTATGAGCCAATAACATTAAAATACCATAATTTTGTATTTCTTTTTTTTATCTCATGTCATTTGATGTACATAAATGATATTTATGTTTAGTCAATTTTGCTTCTTGATGCTTCTCACAGGAGGTCACAACTCCAGTCCATCCAACTACGGATGAAGAGAGAGACAAGATGATGGAGAGTGATCATCGGTTGGCAGTAAGTGATCAATTACATATGTGATGTTATATATTTCATACATTTTATATACTAATGCACATATTGTTTGTTTGTATTAATAGGTGCAGCTGGATGAACTTTATTCGAAGAGGTCTACTCGACGGTAGAGAGAGGATGTGTCACTGACTGGCTCTCCATCTTCACAGTCAAAGAAGAGCCACCGATTATTTCCTAAAAGTCCATAGGAGACTAGTTTTTGGGAACCTTTTTGTATGCCTAGATGGCTTTGTATACATACTTTTGTATGTTAATCTGATGTATATTTTTGTATATTTTCCTGTATGGCTTTGTTTGGACATGCATATATGGCTTTTTATATAAACTAGAATTTATGTTCATGACATTATGTATATGACAATTTATATTAAATATTTAATATGATAATCAATTATTGTTATAGGAATTTGGTTTTACAAGTGCCAATTGCATTTGCTTGAAAGTTTATAAATCATGTTTAAATAATCCATTTTGTGCATATCTTGCAATCATTGAATTCTGTGGGACTATGCATTTCTTTGAGGAATCATTTCAAATAGTTCACGTGCCTTGTCTATGCTTCCATACTTTCCATACATGTCTACAAGGACAACTTTGCAAATACAATACATGTGACAAAACTCCTATATCATTTATGCTTTGATGGTTGTCCACACCATGTTCTCTAGATCCCATTATAGCATAGGCAAGGAGGAAGTTGGTTAAGGTTGTGCAATTTGGTTTTAGATGTGCCAAAATTTGCATAAATGGTTGAAATTTATTTTTGTGCATTTGCTTGAGAGTTTTTAAAGCCTTATGAAAAATTCATTTCATGCATATCTTGCAATCATTGAATTCCATGAGATAACATTTCTTTGAGGCATTGTGTCAAACAGTTCATGTTCGTTATAAATGCTTCCACACAAGTTGCATACATGTCTTGTAGGGTACTTACAACTATGACATTTGACAAAATTCCTATATCCTTTATGCTTTGAAGGATGTCTATACCGTGCTCCAAACATACCATTTCTAAGGTTTTGAAATTTGGCTTTACACTTGCCAATTGCATTTTCTTGGAACTTTCTGAAGGCTTATCAGTAAATCCATTTTGTTCATATCTTGCAATCATTGTATTCCATGAGGCGACATTTCTTTGAGGCATCATGCCAAATAATTCACGTGCCTTGTCTATGCTTCCACACTTTGCATACATGTCTCTGGGGGCAGTTGCAACTACAGCATCTAACAAAATTCCCATATGTTTTATCCTTTTGATGGATGTCCATTTTGGCATAGGCAAGGAGGATACTGGCTAAGGTTGTTGAATTTTTCTTTACACCCACCAATCGCATTTGCTTGAAAGTTTCCAATGCCTTATCAAAAAATCTATTTTGTTCATATCTTGCAATCATTGCATTCAATGAGGTGACATTTCTTTGGGGCATCATGCCAAACAGTTCACGTGCCTTGTCTATGCTTCCACACTTTGCATACATGTCTACAAGGGTGATGCAAGAGGTAAGGAGTGATGGGCTGTAGAATTAGTCTCTTTTATGCTACTTTTTATACTTCAAAGACTTCTTTCATAGCATCCTTTAAGACATTTATCCATGTTGCACTATGACATGTTGACCTTCTTTATACTTCTAAGACCTGAACTTACAATATTAATATGGAATGTGATGATCATTTTATCTAATGAATGAATTAGATATAGACATGTATAAAAGTATAAATGAGATGTTTCTATGGTTAGTCATGGAGAATGCTTGTGGTATATGCTTTAGGAACTAATTATATATGTAGAATTGGATGTGTCACAATGAGATTGAGCATTTGTAGCAAGTTGCAGACAAAGGAGTTAATAGAAATGTGAGTTTCAATGCTAAGAATGTAGAGACAACTAAAGACAATTATGGAGCATCATGGATAGTAATAAATTAAGGAGTGGATTTGTTTCAAATATGATTATGGACATTGTTCATGCATCATACTTCTAATTTGATTTGAATTCTTCTTCTTATAGTCAGTTAGAATAAGAATGTGATCTTGACTCCATGACCTAGTATCTAGGCGTGGAAAATGATTAGAGTCAGTTAATTAATAAATAAGTCTCTCTCTCCATTTTTGTATAGTAAGGGGAAGATGAGATATCTAAGGTAGTAGAGTCAAGTTGTAGGGAGTTCAATTATCATTTCCTTTTCTATGAGTAAAGACTCAAGCATGTTACATTTATGGAATACAATCTGGATATGACAGAAAAGATTTCATTGTTGAACAATTTGATATGAGTTGATTATGTGCATGGAATAAGTTAAGCTTTGATATGTGTTACAAAGATACGTAGAATCTAGATTAGATTTGGTTTCAGTTAAGGAAGACAGTCTCTTGAGGTGGCCACTCAAGGTACTGATTCTCTCCTTGTTTATTTCATTTCAGTTAATGTTGGTTTATTAGTTTTCTGTTAATTGTAATTTGAATTCAAGTTAGTATTATGTTTTGATCAAATAGATATAGTTCATGAACAAATGCATATTAGTGTGTTTTCAAATCCTCCGAAGGTGAGCAATTAGTCATTTCATTCTTGTCAATTCATTAAGTTAATTCTATAGTTTCCCTATTGTAATAGTTATCTATAGACCTTGCTGTAGGTACCCGTAGAAACTAAGATTTATAGCTCTTTTCACTGTTTTGTAATTCTGTCAATTCCAGCAAGGTAGATTTGTTTTTTTAAAGTTAAGATAGAATGTTTTAGGAAACACATGAGCCCTGAAGGCATATACTTTGCAAGTACCATCATAAGCTTATGCTCCTTGGTCGATAATTCAATGTAGGAATGCATAGTGATAGAGTGGATTGTTCAGATAGGTTTCCCCTAAATTAGTTAAGTCTACAACACATTAGTTTTCCTCTACTTTTTTGGCATCATTGCCAGGGATGGTGCTAACTTCTTAGGCTCATTTTGTTTTTACATGTTTTCATAGTTTACATTTTTTTGTTGATTCCAGCATTAGAGTTAATCAAAACACCTTTCAGGAAACACCAGGCATTCTATTAACATTGTGCAGGGCTACTGAAACATAAAGCTCAATTTACTGTATGCGGAGACAAAGAGATATTCAAGGTAGATTCCTCCCATCAACTTCTTAGAACAACGAGGGTATAGCTGATTTCAACAACTACACAATAGGAAGTGTTGAAGGAGAGTTTCCTTTCACATCTTCATCAACACCCCCTACATCTCCATCAGCTTCCTCTACTGCCACAGAGGGAACTTTCATAACAATGGCAGAAGCAATAGAGGATCCTCCAAGACAAGCTACATTTGAATTCCCTATACCAGACCTAGCACGGGTAGCTACCCTGAAAAATATACCACCATCTGCATTGCCTGTTTTCTATGGCTTGGTGACTGAAGACCCTGACACTTTCCTATTCAAGTTTGATGTTCTGTGTAGGAGTTATGATTATACCACTGATCCTTACAAACTCAAGCTATTCCCTGCTACCCTAAAAGATGCTTCTTTAAGATGGTTTATGGGACTAGGGAAAGATGCCATTCCAAACTAGGATACCATGAAGACAAAGTTCCTAACAAAATACAAAGACTACTATAGAGGACATGATAGGAGGAGAGATGACATCTTTAGGATGTCACAAAAGGAGGAGGAGCCATTAGAAGACTATGTGGAAAGATTCTAATTTACCTTGAAGAAAAACCCTCAGAATAAGTTGTCTGAAGAATCATTGAAGCTTGTCTTTTTAAGAGGGGTCAATGATGATTGCATGGATGCCCTAAATCTCATTGGAACAGGGGATATCTCCCAATTACCCTTTCAAGATATTTGTATAGCTTGTAGGAACTACTCTAGGAATTTTTCCAGAAAGCCCAGAGGAGAAAGAGTAGCTATTGCAGGCAAGGCAGTTAATGGAGTTTCTCGAGTGGAAATTAGTAACTTGCTGACCAATATGAAAGAAGATATCATTAGTCATATGCCTACACAGTTGGACACCTTCCACATTAAAAAGAAACAAGAAGAGGCAGATGCAATGCTCACTAAATATAGCCCAAGCTGTAGACAAAGGAAGGCCAACTGTAAATGCAAAAGGGTAGCCAGTATCCAACAGGAGAAGATTGAAAGGCCAAAACTTCAACCATTTGAAGATGAAGATGGGAAACTATTCTTTATTGCTCAAAGAAGACCTTGGTAGCAAAGGCAAGGTATGCCCCCTGATCCACTTAATTATAAGTCATCTTTTCCTACTACCAATCAAAAAAATTCTGCTTGGAATAACCAGCCCTGGCCTGCTAATCTAAATGCTTGGCAAAAACCACCATTGTATACTCCACAAGAAGGGTGGAACCAACAACAACAATGGCCTCAGCAAACTTTCCAAGGCCCTACCTACAACCCCCAATGGCCTACTCAACAACAGCAATGTCAACCTCAATGGAACAAGGGCCAACCATGGTAGCCAAACTCCCAACATCAGCAAGCCATCATGCCTCCACCATCACCTTCAAATCAACCTCCTAGACCTACCCAAATTCCTACCCAACCTACACCTAACCCCAACAACAAACCTGTTCAACAGGCTTATACTAACGAGGTGATGCAATACCCCACCTATGGAGTTGAGGTAAGTAATGTTCACCTCAGATTAAGGAAACATCTTGCAAGTCCATCTCCTCAAATCACAGAACTGGAGGATGGATAACCCATGGAGGAAGCCTTAGATGAATCACCTTTGGAACCTGAACCAGTTCAGGAACCTCAATCTATATCAAACCCTAAGCCTTCTTTCCCTGAGCACTTGGTTATCCAAAAACAACTAGAACAGCCTACCAATGACCTTATAGGATAGTTGCAAGATATAAACATAAAGATACCCTTGATTTAGGCCATCATAGATATTCCTATCTACACTAAGACAATCAGGAATCTCTATATCAAGAAATGAGGGAGAAAAAGAGTAGACCCAAAAATAGTCCATGTCTTCGGTAACCTTGCAGACATCATGTTGGGAAATATCATTGTTCCTAAGTATACCAATCTAGGAAGTCCAGTGGTCAATGTCAAGATCAATGGAGCCCTAATCAAGAATACCTTAATAGACTTGGGTGCAACAATCAATGTCATGACTAAGGACACAATGCAAATGTTGCAATTAACCAATCTTAGACCTACTTAGACTATCCTACAATTGGCTGATAGGTCCACAGTAAAACCTGAAGGTATCATTGAAGACTTAGTCATTGCATTAGATTCTTGGGAATATCCTGCTGATTTCATTGTATTACAACCTAAAGTCAATCTTGCTGGTTACCCTCTTATACTAGGCAGACCATGGCTTGCTATAGCTAAAGTATTTATAGGTTGCGGGTCAGGAAACATGATTATATCTAATGGAACCATTACAAAGAAATTGGTGTTGTATCAACCAGCCCAACCATACCATGAACTGGAGCAAACTATTTGGCCTACTCTAGAAGAAGAGGATATTTATTCTTTGCAAACCTTGATGACCATTGAACGAAGTCCTTTGTTGGATATCCAAGATGAAGATGAGTTACTGGCACACATTATCCAAAATGACTGTGGGAGGCACCCCCAGTAGCAAGACTGCATGTCCTATCTACAGGATCCACTGAGCAGTATAATACCTAGCAGCTCCACAGAAGAAATCTCCCAATTGTTTCATGCCTTACTACCCCAGCAGCATCTACTAGTCTTTCCTAGCCTTGATGTGTCTTCCATTCAACCAATGACTAAACCATTAGAGATATAGCCTGGAAAGATATTGACTATCAATAATGCCTTGACTAAAGAGCAGGAGAAATCCCTTCAAAATGTCCTATAGTCTAATTCAACAGCTTTTGCATGGGATTATGATTATATGAAAGGCATTGACCCAAATCTATGCACGCACAAGATCTATATTGATGCTGATTTTAGACCTATCAGGAAGCAACAAAGATGTATGAACCCTGCTCTAAGGGACATAGTCAAGGCTAAGCTTCAAAAACTTCTAGATGCAAGTTTTATTTACCCCATTTTTGATAGTGAATGGGTTTTACCATTGATGATAGTTCCTAAAAAGGGTGGCAAGTGGAGAGTTTGTGTTGACTACAGAGAGCTCAACACTACCACAAGAAAAGATCACTTTCCATTGCCCTTTATTGACCAAGTCCTAGATTCTTTGGTAGGAAAGAAGTACTTCTAATTTCTTGATGGTTTTAGTGGATATAATCAGATAAAGATTGCTCCAGAAGATCAGGATAAAACCACATTTACCTGTCCCTGGGGGACCTATGCATACTCTGTTTTGCCATTTGGACTGTGCAATGCTCTAGCTACTTTTCAAAGGGCAGTCCTTAGTATTTTTTCTGATTTTGTTCATGATAGCATGGAGATCTATATGGATGACTTCACCACATATGGTGAAACATTTGATGAGGCTTTGCAGAATCTTGAAAAAGTTTTGAAAAGATGCATAGAGCACAATTTGTCCTTAAGTAATGAAAAGTGTTTTATGATGATGACCGAAGGAGTGGTGTTGGGACATTTCATTTCATCTACAAGTATCCAAGTTGACCCAAAGAAGATAGAAATAATCTCTACACTACCTATTCCACAAAATTGAAGGATGTTAGAAGTTTCCTTGGGCATGCAGGTTATTATAGAAGGTTTATTCAAGATTTTAGCAAAATTGTTGCTCCCTTGTTTGTACTTCTATCTAAGGATATTGAATTTGCTTGGACACTTGAATGTCAGCATTCTTTTGAAAAATTGAAATTGGGCCTGACACAGGCCCCAGTCTTGAGAGGTCCAAATTGGAAACTGCCCTTTCATATTCACACCGATGCATCAGATTTTGCCATTGGGGTAGTTTTAGGCCAGCAAGAAGGCAACAAGGAATATGCAATTTACTACATCAGTGAAAACTTGCAAGGAGCTGAGCTAAACTACATAATAATAGAGAAAGAAATGTTGGTAGTTGTTTATGCCATCAACAAATTTAGACACTACATAACCAGCTACAAAGTATTCATTCACACAGATCACACAGCCATTAGATATCTGATGAACAAACCAATAGTGGGTGGCAGGCTGGTTAGATGGTTATTGTTATTTCAAGAATTTGATATCACAATTGTTGACAAGCCCGATAAGGCTAATGTGGTTGCTAAATTTTTATCTAGATTGCCCATTCAATCCTTAGATGGTGTGGTTGATGATTCCTTTCCTAATGAGCATCTATTTTCTCTCACTATACACACACCATGGTATGCAGACATAGAAAATTACTTGGTTACAAGGCAGATTCCAGGATATTTTTCACCAAGAGAAAGGAGATAACTTGTTCACAAATGCTTTCCTTACTCTTGGATTTCAGGTTTTCTCTTTTATATAGGACCAGACAACATCATGAGAAGATACATCAGAGTAGATGAAGTGTTTGAAATCATGAAGGCTTGTCATGATGAACCATGTGGGGACACTTTGCAGTAAAAAGAATAGCTTTCAAAATTTTGACAACAGGGTATTATTGGCCAACACTTCACAAGGATGCTATCAAATATACAAGAGGCTGTGATAGGTGTCAAAGAATGGGCAGACCAACTAAAAGTGATGAAATGCCATTGCAACCAAAAATATCATTAGCTCCTTTTGACAAGTGGGGACCAGACTTTGTTGCTCCTATTTCTCCAACCTCCAACAATAAGGAGTATATTCTGGTATGTATTGATTACCTTACAAAATGGGTTGAGGTCAAAGCATTGTAGTTTGCACGAGATGGTAATGTAGAAAAATTCTTATATGAAGATATTTTCACCAGATATGGTGTGCCAAGGGAAATAGTAATAGATCAAGGTCCTCAATTTACCTCTGATCTAATCACAAAGTTAGTGGAGGAGTATCAAATAAGGCTAGAGGCACTCCACTATACTAAAGTTATCCAGAAACAGAGGGTTAAATGGCATGACAGTCATATCAAGAACAAAGCATTTATAGCCAGTGATTGGGCACTTCTATATGACTCCAGGCATAAAGACTTCAAGGGCAAGCTCCAATCCAACTGGCTTGGACCATATGAAATCATGCAAGTTTTCCCAAATGGAGCAGTTCAGTTGCAAACTATAGATGAGGTCCGATTTTCACTCGTGGTAAATGGACATAGGCTAAAGTTGTATAAGAAGCCATTACAGAAGGAAGAATTCACTGTTTCCTTAGCTACTACATATGGTGCTTCTGGCACTCTTGATGAGGATACTATGACACTAGTTGATACAATGTCAGAGGATGATCCACATGACCTGACTAGTGATACAGAGGTTGAGTTGAAATACTCAACCCCTGAAGCTAAGGCATAATTTCTTTTGCTTTCCAAACACATGCACACACATCACCTTTACCATGATATTCCCAACCTTCAGTTGAGACCTATTTACCACTTTCACCTGGGACCTGTTTACAACTTTCAGCTGGGACCTGTTTACAACCTTCAACTGGGACCTTTTTACCACATTCAACTGGGACCTATTAATTTTGCACCTATTCTAATCACTATCATAATCTGCACTTTGGAATAATGTTGCAAGCACCTACAGCAACTGCAGATGTCTTCAATGCAATACATCTCCAATCCACTCAATCCGTACACTACGCCTTGCTTCATCACCATGCCTGTACCTCACATGCCAACTTTCAAGTAATTCAATCAAATCACACATGCTGACGTGCCACCTCACCATTCATCCACATGCATGACCTTATAGTTCTAGTGAAATAATTGCATCATACACAATATCTCATTTCAAAAAATGCTCCCACATTTCTTTCCAAGGCATTGTCCCAAAGGTAACTTTTCAAGATCACCATTAAATTTATTTTTTTATGCATTTATCATTATCCTTATTTACTTCATGTATGTGATAATATTTCAAAACATTCCAGTTAATAATTGCAACTTCCTACCACTTCCTTTACCACGTGAGTGAGGTCACTTCATGTTCAGTTGGGGGGAAGGGTTGTCATTCTTGATTTTTTGACTGGTTTTCAAATGAGTTGTCATCCCTGTGTACTGTGTAAATAACCAGTGAGAGTTACCTTCCTAGTATCTTTGCTTTAGTCAAATTGAGTTAACCCTGAGCAATAAGAGGAATTGCAGAGAGATATGAATAGGGGTTAAGTCTAACAAGGTGGCAAAGTGGAATTATACAGAGGATTATAGACATGGGAGGTGACTTAGTAAGGAGAGAGCCATCTATGCACAAAGAGATTCTTGAAGATGTGCTAGTTTTACCGCTCTTCACTAGAGTAGGATGGCTCGAGTACTTCTTAAAATTGACAGAGTATGACAATGATATGGCTGCAGAATTTGCAATTACATTGCAAAGTGATGAAGCAATAGTGAAAGGGTTAATGGTTGACGCTTCTGAGGTAGCTATAGCCCAAGTGACTGGACTGCCACATACCGATTCGGAATACCCAACCCGAGCTGATGCAGCTGCTGCCAGAGAATAATTCTGTGAGCAAGGTGAGCATTTAGACTCAACAACTCAAGGTACAAAATGCCTATCTTTGCCATTTTTCTAGGGAAAATGTGCTACCTACATTATCAAGTATTTCACTTGTGATGGGAGGTATAATATGTTGTACACTGTGTGCTTTAAATTGTTAAACCATCTTTGTCATGAGAAATTGGTGAATGTTCCAAACTACCTCTACAACTTCCTAAAGAGAATAGCTTTAGAATACCAAAAGAAGCTAGCAGATACTTCAGTATCTCATCATTGTCTAATTGCACTACTAGTTAAGAGGAGTTTGCAGATACAATACCCACAAATTGATTGAGGGGCCTTTAAGGATTGTGTTGATATTTCCACCTTATTCGAGCAACCACATGAGGAGGAAGAAGAACCCCCATACAATGCTAAACCTGAAGATGAACCTATTCATGAAGAGCTGAAGGAGGAAAATCTCCCTTAAAATGGACCTAAAGAAATAGGGGAACCTTCATTCTCTCCTCCTGAACATGTGACCCCAAAACTTGTAAGCAAGAAAGGAAAGAAGAGGAAGGCAAGAAAGGATATCAGCATAGAAAAGACAAAAAGGAAAAAGAAAGAGAAAAATGTCAATGCAAGGGAAGCAAAGGAGAAACAGAAGGGGAAAGGTAAAAAGTAGATAAAAAGGGTTGTTGAACAAGAAACCACTAACCCGAGGAGATCAGGCAGATTAAGGAAATAGATGACTGAAGAAAAGATTGTTGAGAAGGGACAAGATTATGAGGAAAGAGGAAATACTCCTGGGAATGTTCCTATTGATATACTTGAAGATGATATCTCTGCAAATAAGGATGATGTGAATGTTTCTTCAAAGAAGAAAAGGTGTGTTTCTTCATCTAACTCTGACTCAGAAGACCCATTTATTGCCAAAAAGATGAGAAAAACAACCCCTAGTAGCCCTATTAAAGAAATTTTTAATGCTTCTGATAACAATGATAGTGGTGATGTCAATTTTGAGCAAAGAAATGAATTGTTAGAAGAAAGAGACCTCTGGAAAGAACTTTAGGAGGCATTGAACAGAATCAAAACCCTGGAGGATCAGGTAAAGAGGTATGAAGAGAAGGAGACAGAAAAATAAAAGAGGATACAAGAATTAGAGGAGAGGATTCAGACATAGAATCAAGGGTCTAAATTGGACTTGTTAGCACAATTGGCTGTTAGCAAGATCAGCTCAGATGAGGAGAAGGAACCCCCTCGATCATTTCTTGAGGTAAGAGCTCCAACATACCATACTATTGTTTCATTGGGTTTTGAGTTGCTA
Source organism: Cunninghamia lanceolata (assembly GCA_027924645.1). Lineage (NCBI taxonomy): Eukaryota > Viridiplantae > Streptophyta > Pinopsida > Cupressales > Cupressaceae > Cunninghamia > Cunninghamia lanceolata. The sequence continues at coordinate 3,360,412 of BSBN01000853.1, read as the reverse complement.
AAAGTCACTAGTAGGTCAAAACAAGCCACAAAGAATTGGGATGAAGAAAGGAAAAATTTTAATGAAATAATTGAGAACCAGAATCTTGAAATTAAGAAATTAGAGGCAAACATGGCAGGCATAATTGACAAGGCCATGGAAATCATTAAATGCAGACCACCTTCAAGGGTTTATGAATTATTTTTAAAGGAGAAATTTCTTAGTTTTGAATTCAATAGATTTGTTAGTGACCAACCAACTCTACAATCTAGACACAATTTCTTCAGTTATTTTCAAAAGGTCAGTCTAGAACAACAAGATTAGCTATGTGTGTTATGTTTGCACAACTACCTGATGGAGGAAGATACAGAATGGAATCCATCCATAATGTTAGAGATTTACAGCTGAGAGCAGTAGTATCATACCTAAATAACGAAAAGTTGCGAGGACAATTGATGGATAGGTATGAAGAATATGAGAAGAAGGTATCACCACCAATCAGACAAGAGGCACTTAACCCTAAAGATATCCTTACAAAATGGTATAGACTTCTCTCTCATAAGGGCCCAGGCAAAATCATTATGGACTTAAGAATAAGGGATCATAGAAGGATATAGAGAATGATGGGATCCATGTTACAAGGTTGTGTTAGATATGTGCAAAGTAGATGGATCAGTTTGAGACCTACTCTTCAACGGAAAGAACCTCATTCCCTACATAACTTTATGAACATGTCTGAAAGATTACCCAGGTACATTCAAATTTTAGAGAATAAAGGTGTGGCATGGTTGCCTCTTACCTACCATCCACCTTGTTGGGTGAATATTTTTTCTTCAACTAACTAAAGGCAAAATGGTTATATCAACCATAGTGTAATGAGATAAATCTCTCCTCTCAACAAGGGGAGGTTCCCTATCAACTATTACAAATTTATTTATACTAACAACTAATTTTAGGGTGAAACCATGTCATCCATTTCTCTTTTTTCAGAAATGATGTTTACAATATAAAAGAGCACTTTCACAATACAAATCTAAATAACCAAGAAACTCACGAGAGCACAAAGTCTATCATTGCTCCTTTTACTGATTTACAATTTAGAACCAAGTAGGATAAGGTACAGCTCAAAGTCTTCACTGAATACTATGAAAAAATATATGACCACAAAAGATAATAGTAGCTCAAAGTCTTTCCAATATCTTTTACTTCAAAACATAAAATCACAAGCTAAAGATAATTGTTGTAGCACAAAGTCTCCAAAATCAGCTTTAGAACATCTCCCAGATTATTTACACTCACACTACAATTTGATCAAGTAGATAAGATAGCATAAGGAAAAGGATATAAGAACAATTTCCAATACACCACAAGTTATTCCAATGCAAAGATTGAAAGATTGCTTGCTTTGCTATTCACTTGATAAAATATGATTTACAATTTGAACACAAAGTCTCAAAATGCTCTTCAATTTGGCAGAGTTTCACTTCAATAACTAAAAGATGATCAATACAATAGAGGCTCCCCCTCTTTATTTATAGGGAGGATCCTAGAGAAAAAATAGGAGAATCCTAACTACTTTGAATTATTCAAACAAAAGAGTCCTACTTGACTTATGACTTCTTTTGTCTCATATGTAATTACATTTTGGAAATTTACACATGAATATGTCCATAATAAAATTTAAATTACATATACAAGAATAAAATAAACTAAGGTATCAAAAAGGAACTTCATCTTCCTCCATCATTCTTTTTTAGAAAGTCCTAATACATGGCCTGTATAGCTGCCATTTCACATGCATCTGGCTTTGTTGTATTTTCTGAGATAGTGCAAGCCTAGAGAACTGCATCTTTCACTGCTTTTATTGCCTTCTCATGATTGTCAAGGTTGTCCTTCAGGTTCTCAAAAGTTGAATGTTGATCGTAGAGGTTGTCCATAGAAAGTACTGAGGGCACTTCATCTTCAAATTTCTGTTGAACCATCTTTTCAAAGGAGCTTATCATTTCATCTACTGAAAGGAACTTATGATCTTCACCTGTGAGGGTGCATGGGAGTTCTTTCAACCTATGTAGAAGCATGATATCGTTGTCGTCACTATTTTCACGAGCTTGGCATAAGTTATCAAGTAAGCTTTTTACTATATGGATATGATGAACAAGAGACTCCTTAGTCTTAAGATATGATTCCTGATTTGAGATGATCCCAATGGTAATCGGATTCTTTATCTTAATCTTTTTCATCTCTATCCACTCCTCCAAGCTCTCTTGCTGATCCTGCAGTTCTTGAGAAAGTAATTCAACCATGTTATCAAGCTCTGTTTTTGCTTTATCCATATTTTCTTTTTTTTCTACAGTAGTTTTCAACATAACTCTTCCATGTGCTAGCAACTACTCCACAATATCTCCTACCACTCTTCCTCTTGCCTAAGCTTTTTCCACTTTCTGAATCAAAGGATCTTCTATAGTTACCACCATGGGTTCCACAATTTTAGAGGACTTTATTATTTTTTGAAGAATAGCAACAAGTTGTTCTGCTTTATCTTTATACAGTTCTTTCTTCTTCTTGACTTCATCATATTTTTTGAGTAAGGTGCTAGCAGTAGTTTGAAAATCTGTCTTAATGCCTTCATGAGTTATCTTACCTAACTCGACCCTTGAGATGACATAATCATTCATATCAAAATTGTCAATAGTAGCATCCTTTGGTGCCTTGGCAATTTCTGCATATCTGGTCCCATTTTCATTAATAAGCCTAGAAACAGTCTTAGGTTTTTTGTTCAGAGTTTTTGAATTCAAAAGCAACAACTTCTCTATATCAATTTCATCTGGTGAAATTGCTTTCTTTTTCCTTTTTGGGGTATATGCAGACAACCAAGGAGGAAGTACAGAAGAACCCACATTAGGAGAAGAATCAAACACTTGCTTTACCAGGTCCATGTTTATTCTTGTTATTGTAACAATAGGACTGGTAGGAGTAAAAATAGCAGTAGTATCAACAACCTTTTTTGAACTATCTAGAAAATGTTCTAACACGGGTTGTTCACCGATATCAAAAGATGGAGAAGACAAACTAGGAATGGACCCAAATGAATCCAACACTATTCCAAAACTTGTTCTTAAAGAAGGGGGAGTATTATCTGAGGAAGCAACAAAAATAGGAGAAATAGGAGTATTTGAAACTAGAGGAAAAACACTAGAAACAGGAACATGAAGCTGAGATTCAGAAACTTGGGATTCTGATGGAAGGTTCTTCTGTGGGGAAAGTTGTGAATCACCAAGTTGTTCCTATTCTACATTCTCATCTTTATCTTGTTCTGTTTCATCTTCCTCCGCAGACTTTTCAGATATTTCTGCTTGCTAGATATCCTTACCTTTCTCAATATTTTGTTGTTCAATTTCAACATCCTCAACCTCCATTTGCTCAACATCAGTGTCTTCAATACTAGATTTAGTAACATTAGAGGTCTCTATGATGTCCTTCTTCTTCCCTCCCTTAGATACAAACTTAATTTTTGGCTTACATGTTTTGGAGGAAGAAGGGGTGTCACTCTTATTCTTGGTCCTATTTTCCACTTTCTTACCTATTTACTCCTGAGTTCTAGTCTCTAAACCTATAAGAAATTCTTTCAAGCTGATCCCTTTGCTTTCAAACCATATGTTTGTGTTAGCCAAGATCGGCTGAAATCTTTTCCTTATAGAAGTCTCCTCTTTGACTGACCATTTTACTTCTGGAAGAGGTGAGACTTCAACATTCTTAGTATTATATTTGGGATCTAGAACATCCCCAACATCTTTCATTCCATCAGGAATATCTGCAAGGCCTAGCTCTTCTATCTGACTCAATGAAGTCTACAAAAGTCTAACTTCCTGATCTCATTTTGTGTTCTAAGGTCAGCCCAAATATCTTCCACCATTGGCATATGGAAATTTGACTTTATTTTGATTTTATCTTGTACCCTCCTGAAGTCAAAATGGTCCCTTTTCTTGAAAGTTTTCATGGTGACCAGTTGCAATTCAGAATCAACTATTTTTGCCTTGGTAACTGACTAAACTGAGTACCTTCCAATTTCTATAGGAAACTTTATCCTTGACTTTTTCAGCTCCATTTGTTTATTATGTACCACAATCAGCTGCCTACATAATTCCATGAGAACAATCTGGTCACTGGAATATCGTGGAAGTATATAAGGATAACCAGGATAATACCCTACTCTAAGATATGTGAAAGTAGGAAACTATAAGAACAAGCAACCAAAAGAATTTACAACTTCCCAAGCTTCATCTGAAACCCTCTTTTAAACAAGCTCATTATCCCATAAGCACATAAACACTAAAAAGAAAGCATCATTAACCCTACGAAAATGATGGATTGATCCTTTTAGAGTGATTTGAGGATAATACTCATACACGGGAACCAACCTCCTGTCACCAACCTGAGTAAGACTAGGAAAACTTCTCATGCTTGCAACAGCATATACAAGATATGAGGTCATATAAAATTTGAATGTTGTGTTGACTCTCACCAACTACTCATACAAAGCATTACTAATCTTTTCTCCCTAGAAGATTTTTTATGTGCCCCAGAGAATCACCTTAATGTATGTAGACATCCATTCCTAAAACTTGGAGGAAGAAGGGAGTCCTCTAATACAACTCAAAAGTGTGATCAAGTCACAGACCTCCTCTACAAAGTCACTCCTTGGGAGATCCTTCAGCCATCTGGTCAAATTGCTCTGAGGAATCTTCAACCATTTACTATTTATGTACCTTCTCACGGCTTCCACGTCTTCATCATAGTCTCTTTGCCCTTGAGCAAAATCAATTTGTCCAATATTTTCAATAGGACACATGAAGATTTTATCAAGAAACTCTGCATCCAACCTCATAATCACATTCCCTTGGGAATCTGTCACAACCCTAGTATCTCTATTGTAATGACTAGCCACCTGAAGAACAAACTTAGGGTTATGGACAGAAACTGGAAAAGAGGCAACCAAGTGAATGTTGTTGTCAATGATCTTCTGCATGTGTCTGGAAGGATTTGTTTGTCTAGTTCTGTCCACAAACTCTATCATATCTACATGCCCTATCTTTGTATCTCTGATTTCATCAACATTAGACTATACTGAAGTAACAAGGAAGACCCCTGGGTATTTATACTTCATGATTTTGACTTTGGATGGAGATGGCTCTGACATCAATTTTGAAGAGGAAACTGGAAACATCATCTACCACAGATATCCGTCGAAAACTACAAAAATCCATGATATTGCGATTAGGGGAAAAATGGGTAAATTGGGATTACTACGATTCAATGATCATGAACAAGGAAGCATGCGTTAAAGGGCTTGAGCATGCATAAATGAAGGTAAAAGGTGAAAGAGGGTTAATACACCTTGAAAGGCAAATTTTCCCTAGTGTTAGAAAAATTCAGGAAAATGTACATGGGCGGTCAAAATGACCGCTCCTGCACAAGGGACCATTTCTATCATGTAAATTTAGTAGAATTGACTACTATTACATGTGGGGTAAGATATTGTTTTCTATGTAGAGGCGGTCAAAATGACCGCCCTTACAGGAGGGTAAAAATTGCAAGTTTATGTATGCATGTATGAGCAGCGAAAATGACCTCTTGATCATGTAAAGTGAAGCTTGAAGTATCTAGATGCAAAGTCGATAGAATTGACCACTCATGCATCCATGCGTTGTTTGTTTTTGAATGATGCATAGTCAGGCAAATTAGCCAACTTTACATGTGTGAAAAATTCATACATTACGCTTGGACGGGGTTTTTACCCACCCATGCACTTTGGGTAAAGTTGAAGACAAATATGCATGGGCGGTCATTTTGACCGCCCTTGCATGTTATCTTGAGAAATAGGTCTTTGTGTTTGGGCTTGTGTTCCCACCGCTTTAACACAATGAAGGGTAAGTCTTATTACCATGTAGGGATGGCAGTTTTAACCGCCCCTACATGAGGAAAAGGTTAAGGACAAGGCACATGTATCGGCGATCATTTCCACCGATGATACATGTGTCATGACTCAAAAAATAAAATAAGGCAATATCGAAGGTTTTCTCTGATTATTCATATAACTAAAAACCCTAAAAAAAAACAAAAACAATGAAAAATGCTAACCAAAAATAGGTAAAATGAAAAGAAAACCCTAAGTTTAAATGAATATAAATTAATCAACACAAAACCAAGAAAACTTAGGGTTGCAAAATCATAAGGAAGATGAACAGAAAAAAGCATAATCAATACAACTACATTATTACTAGTGTAGAAAATTAAACATAAAGAAAAGATAAACTTACCTATCACAAAGAAACATCGACCAATAGGCGAACCCTAATGACACACACTCCCACTATCTAGTTGCAACGGATCAACACAATGTCTTGACAGAGAGTAAGAAACAAGGATACAAGAAAGAAGTAATGACAAACAAAAATGATTTCAAACAGATTTAAAAACCAAAACATAACTATAAGTTCAAAATAAATGCCACACGATTTCACTCGTTGAGACATTTATTACATGTCTCGACAGTGAAATCTACCGTCATCACATGAAACAAACAAAACATGCACAAGCGGTCAATATGACCGACCTTGCATGTGTAAAGTTTGCCAAGGGGAAAGCATGTATAAGTGGTGAAAAAGGCTGACATTGCATCTAGGAAGAATACAAACATGCAAGAGCGGTGGTTGTCATCGACTTCGCATGTGAAAACTAAAAATTCTAACACCTTAAAATGATCAAAATTAATATTTTAACAAGCTTACAACTTATTTAATCTTTGTGAATCTCAAGAAATCAACTAAGTGGAATGTCACAAGTTATTCTACGGTGTCAAATGACTTTGTACAAGACTAAGAGAACTTGTCTCGATTTGCGAGCTTAGAGTGTAGGATACAAAATAGACAAGTTTCATAGGGGTTGTCTACAAAATGAGTGTAGCTGATTTTGAGAACAACAACTGGCTCTAAGTGGGGAACTTCCATCGATCAAACTTTGAAACAATTGAAGGGAGAAGAATCCAGTCTCTAAGTGCCTTCATCCATGCCATTGGGCCATAGAGTCAAGCTACCAAAAGAAAAAGACACAAAAGACTAAACAAAAATAAAAAACAAAAGCACAAAACTATATAATATGTACAAATGGACTTATCTAATGCTTCAAGGATTGAAGTGCTTCAGATGTTGTCCACTATGAGGCAGCAAGAATGGTGTTCCATCCAGATACTCCAACAAGAAGCTATTTTCACCATAAAGTTGATGAATGATGAACGGGCCTCTCCATAGGGAATCAAACTTCCCATGCATCCCTTTTGGTTATCTCCTCTTGTCCCATAGCAAGACTTGATCTCCAATTTGAAAATCAAGAGCCTTCACCTTCTTGTCAAAGAGGTTCTTCACCTAACTTTGATGTTTAGCAATACGGTCTACTACAATATCTCGTTGTTCTTCAAGTTCAGTGAGGTACATGATTCTTTTGTCAATAGAACTTTCAAAAGTTCTATCTTCTACTGCCTTTGCCAACTTCAGTGCCAGCAACTCCAAAGTAATAGGTATCTCTACATTTAGACCGTACAAAAGTTGAAACGGTGACATACCTATCGCTCTTTTGGGGGTAATCCTATCTGCCCATAAAGCATCAAAAAATGCTTTATGCCAAGTTCTCTGATTATCTTCCACCAGTTTCCTAATAATAGTAACCAGATTTTTGTTACTAGATTCTGCTTGACCATTTCCTTGTGGATAATAATTTAAAGAGTGAGAAAGAATGATCCCATGTTCATAGCAAAAGCCAGTAATCTCATTAGAAGAGAAACAAGTAGCATTATCTGCTACAACTTTGTTTGGAACTCCAAACTGGGAAATAATATTTTCCTTAAGAAAATTACATACCACTTCAAAAGTAGCATGCTTCACTGGGATAGCCTCCACCCACTTGGTAAAATAATTAGTTGCAGTGAGAACAAAGTTGTGTCCCGCGCTTGATGGCAGGTTCACAATACCAATGAAGTCAATGCTCCATTGCTGAAAAGGTTCTTCAATTACAACTGGCTTGAGAGGTAGTGTAGCCAACTTAGGCCTTCCAACAAACTGTTGACATGACTCACACCTACGTACCCAATTGTATGCATCCTAAAATAGTGTGGGCCAATAGTACCTAGCCCGCAGAATCTTATGAGCCGTCACAAGTGCAGAAAAATGTCCTCCACAAGCCAAATTGTGAAAAGACTCCAGAAGTCTGTTTTGTTGTGTTTTATCCACAAAATGGAGAAAAACTCCATCAAGGCTTCTTTTATACAAAGCATTGTCCCACAAGACATAGTTCGCAGCCTTCAATTTGATAGTTCTCTTTTCCTTATAGGATAGATGAGAAGGAAACTCACCATAGGTAAGAAAATGAGCAATATTTGAATACCACTCATCTGTAGTAGTGACAAAAAGAACAGTTGGCATATCCTCAACTTCTTCTTCATCTCCTGTCTCTTTTGGTACATTGTCAACAATCAAATGACACAAATCTCTGCCACGCACAAGCTTGGTAGGTTTGATATCAAGATCAAACTCTTGAATCTTGACAATCTAATTGCCTCTTTTGGTTCCAAACTCCTGTTGAGTCAGGATAGAATTTACTATTGTGTCAGGCACCAAAATAACAGTATGTGAATTCAAAATATAAAACCAGAAATGCTTTACCACCTTGACCACGGCATAAGCATGTTTCTCCATATTTGAATATTTCAATTCATGAGCCTTCAGAGGACAAATCATAAATGAAATAGGAGATTCCACACCTTCCTCATTCTGTTGAGCAAGAATGGTTGAAAGTGTATGCTCGGAAACATAACTGTATACTACGAAATCCTTGGTATAATTAGGACAAACTAGAACTGGAGCATGAGCTATGGCCCTCTTGATGTCCTCAAATGCTACTTTACCTTCCGCACTCCAATGGAAAGTAGTCTTACCCTTCATCATGTTGACAAAGTGACGGGTTTTCTCTGTGAATTCCAGAATGAATCTCCCCAAAAAATTTAACTTTCTGAAGAAAGAGTGAACTATAGTCTTACTCTCAGGCAAAGTAAGATTTTGGATGGACTTGACTCTTTCTGAGTCAATTTTAGTGCCTTCTCAGGACACAATGTGACTGAGAAGTTTACCTTCTATAACCCTGAAAACTAATTTCTTAGGGTTAAGAGAAATACCATTTTGTCGACATCTTTCCAACACCTGTCGCAAGTGATACACATGATCTTGACGTTGTTTGGAGAAAATGGTCAAGTCATCAAGATATACCATAATGAATTTCCCCATCTCATCTTTGAAAGCGAGGTCCATTGCTCTCTGAAAAGTAGCGCCAGCATTGATCAAACCAAACGGCATCCTGTGATAAATAAATGTGCCGTAAGGTGTTGTGAAAGCAATCTTGTACTGATCTGCTTCACTAACCTCTACTTGATTATATCCTGAGAAACTGTCTAGCATAGACAGCATCTCTGCACCAGTCACAGTTTGCAACACTTGATCCATGATGGATAAGGGGTAGTTATCCTTTAGAGAAGGCTGATTGAGATTCCTGAAATCAACACAAATACGGATTTCTTTGTTCTTTTTTCTTACAGGAACAATATTCGTGATCTAGGTAGAATGATGAATTGGAAAGATTATTCTTACATTCAACATTTTCTGAATCTCAGAAAGAATAGTAACTGATATTTTGGGGTTATATTACCTTTGTTTCTGCTTGTGAGGCAATGACCCAACTTTGAGAGGAATTTCATGTTGAATTTCCTTAGGCCTGAAGGAATTCAAATCATCATAAGAATATGCCAAAACATCAATGTAATGGCGAAGATGTGTAGTGAATTTAAATTTCTCATCGGCAATGCAACACTTCCCAATGTTGACCATTTTGGGATCTGCCTCAGAACTCAAATTTACTTGTTCAAATTCCATAGATGAACTTGAATCAAGTTGTTGCTGTTGTTTAATGTATCTGTCATGCTTATCAAATAGCTTTTCCAAGGAAACCAAACCTTTTGGAATCTTGTTCCCTTTTAGTTGAAGAAACTCTTCCCCAATTTGTGAATCTACTTCAGAAATGTATTCCCATGGTGGAGATTTGCTGCCTCAAAATAGAGCTCATCAAAGCTATCTATCTTTTCCAAGAAAGCTATGATTTGATTATCACCATTGAATACTTGCCAATGGTCAGCATTATCTAGTACACTTGGTCGGAAAACCAACTGAATTGTGTACTTGTTACCTTTGAAGTCCTTATGGGGAACCATGAGGGTGACAGAGACAGCTAATGAATCAACATGATCATTAAACTCTCTCGGTACTGCAGAAATGTCGAAAGCATCAAAACCTTCGATGCAATCCCAAACATAGTTGCAGCAATGCCTCAACCTTTCATTTTTGGTCTGATATAAATTTCTCACTTGGCAAACAACTAATTCGGCATCTCCTTGAGCATGAAGATTTTTAACACCTTTAACATGAGCAGCCTCCAATCCGAGCAACAATGACTCATATTCAGTGGTGTTATTGGTATTGTCAAACTGTAGCTTGTATGAGAAATGGAAGATATCACCTTGTGGAGATATCAAAACAATTCTAGCTCTAGAACCAGTTGAGGAACAACTGCCATCAAATTCTAAAACCCAAACATCATTTGAATTTCTTACTTTGATGTTTTTGTTACTAGTAGATTCTTCTTCATCAGAAAGGGAAGATTCTGGCATCATTATGCTCTCATCTAAACTTTCATCTAATTTAGTAGAAGTATCCTCTTATTCTGCATCTAAAATGTCAGAGCTCTTGTCTAATGAACTAGAAGTATCTTCAGTAGGCAAGAAATAATTACCCATTCCCGAGGACTCAAACAAAATTTAAGCTTTGGGATTTGTCGTTTGGGTAACAATATATTTTGCTTCTTTCTCAGGAAGCAACTTTTGCATGACCTTTAATAGGTATCCTTGCTTTGGATAGGTCCATGTTTAGTTCTCCACCCACATCTTTACAAAAATTACGCTCGAGCAGGATGTCATAAGAGGATGGAACATCAGCCACTAGGACAGTCATCTTGATCCTCTTGTCTGGAAAGGCTGCAAATGCAAATTGGGCATCTTTGATTTGGCCCAACAATGGCACTTGCTTATTTTCCATGGAGAAAAATCTCCCAAAGGTCTTGGTTAAGGTGAGACCAAGGGCGTCTGCCTCTTTGGCAGGCATGACATTATCAGAGGCCCCAGAATCTATTATGCAATTGCTCAACTTACGACCATTTACCAATAGGGAAACATAGAAAGGTTCTATTTTTTCTGGGGCAACAAGGGGAGTAGTGACAAGATTATTTTAGATGGATTTGTTCTTTAAGGAATCATGGGCAACTTTGGGAGAATCTTGTCCTATAGGAATAGTCTTGTTTTTGACGTATTTAGCTAACCTATCAAACTGTTCGAGATTAGCTTGTAAATACTCAACCTCAGACATTTGGATTTTGGTCTTCCTAGCATGATCTATTATGTCAAATAGATGAAATGAACTAGATACAAAAGAAGGAAATCCATCATTCTGAGTTTTATTAGGGGTAGTACTGGTCTGAGGGATAGAAGTAGAAGACACAGGATTGTTAGATGTACTTACTTGCTTATCGCCAACCGGGTCCTTCAACTGAAAAGGCAACGGAGTTCCCCGTTTGGCAATTGAGATCACTGGTTGAGATTCCTCTCTTTCCTTTCCTTTATCAGCTTGTTGATTTGACTAATTTTGGGACCTAGTAAAAATAACATATGCTCCATCATATACTTCTCCTTCTCTTTCGGCTTCATCTTGGTAATTCAGAAAGCCAATTGTAGAGTTGCCAGCTAATTCTTCTTCTCCTTCTGTAAAAATATTAGCATCAGTCTCCTGATCCAACTTGGGTTGGAAAGAATGGTCATGTTCTACTTCATAATAGCCAACTGATGAGTTGACCGGTGCTACTTCAATGGCGAGCTTCCCATGTGTGGGTGGAAGATGATTTTGTTGCCCTTGATTTCTGGCAGCATTGCCTTTATATGAATTGTTAGGAAATGTTCTCCTTGGTATATCCCTAGAAGAAGGAGGAGCGAACATACCTTGAGATATTTGCCTTTTCAAAGCTAGCAACTCATTTGCTAACCTTTGCACCATATGATCTGTGGTGGTAGAGGATTGACCTCTATTCCTGTTGGAATCTCTTCTTATCTTACCCGCAAGGATAAGATCATCTTTAACTTCTGTAGCCAAAATTTGAGCTACGAGAAGATCTACGGGGCCAGCTCGCCTTAGCAGAAAGCTTACCTCGGGAAGCTGAGTATTGATAAAGAAACACTTAAGATTCTCCATTGTTAGCTGAGCAGTTGTAGGAATCATGTTTGTTAGCTTATTGAACTTAGCGATGAAGTCTCGCATAGGTTCATGTGGCTCTTTCTTCATATGTGTTAGTTGTGCTAACAAGGCATTTGCATCTTCTGCAGGTTTGAACCTGGCTTCGAACCTGGTCTTGAGAGTGTTCCAACTAGTTATAGTTTGAGCTTGAAGAAGGTAAAACCAATCTACAGCAGCACCTTGCAGTGTTTCCACAAAAAGTCTTACTACTGCATCTTCATGTTCCACACCTAATACACCGAAAGCTATGCAAAAAGTTGCACTATGTTCATCTGGGTGGACTTTCCCATTGCCATAGAACTTAGGAAAATTCTTCCTTGAACTACGAGGTAGTTCATGCAATGGTGGAGTTAAATTCAAAGGACCAAAAGTGTTACCCCAAGGGCCTTGAGCTGCCATGGGGCACTGATTAAAGGGTGGGATAACAAACCTTTGTGGAATACGAACAGACAAAACTCTGTTAGTACTAGAACTACAAGCTTCACCTGGTATTGGAGACCTGGCATTAGTAAGAGGAAAACTCTGAGTTTGCTGAAGTCGAGGTCGTGGAGGCAAAAGACCAAAGTTATTTTGTTGCATCAACTCAAATACAGGATCAATAATACTTTGAGCTTTCTTGCTTCTTGTATACCATGAGTCTACTAGAATGCAATGTACTCAACAAAATTTTGAAAATAGCTTGAAACAATGGAAAAGAACTATAGTACTTCAACTCAGAGCATGAGGCTTCAAGTTGAGTGTTCCTTCCCCAGTAGAGTCACAAAAAACTGTTGGGTGAATATTTTGTCTTCAACAAATTGAAGGCAAAATGGTTATATCAACCACAGTGTAATGAGATAAATCTCTCCTCTCAGTAAGGGGAGGTTCCCTATCAACTATTACAAATTTATTTATACTAACAACTAATTTTAGAGTGAAACCATGTCATCCATTTATCTTTTTTCAGAAATGATGTTTACAATATAAAAGAGCACTTCAACAATACAAATCGAAATAACCAAGAAACGTACGAGAGCATAAAGTCTATCATTGCTCCTTTTAATGATTTACAATTTAGAAACAAGTAGGATAAGGTTAAGCTCAAAGTCTTAACCGAATTCTACGACAAAACATATGACCACAAAAGATAATAGTAGCTCAAAGTCTTTCTAATATCTTTTACTTCAAAACATAAAATCACAAGCTAAAGATAATTGTTGTAGCACAAAGTCTCCAAAATCAGCTTTAGAACATCTCCCAGATTATTCACACTCATACTACAATTTGATCAAGTAGAGGAGATAGCATAAGGAAAAGGACATAAGAACAATATCTAATACACCACAAGTTCTTCCATTGCAAAGATTGAAAGATCGCTTGCTTTTCTATTCACTTGATAAAATATGATTTACAATTTGAACACAAAGTCTCAAAATTCTCTTCAATATGGTAGAGTTTCGCTTCAATAACTAAAAGATGATCAATACAATAGAGGCCCTCTTTATTTATAGGGAGGAGCCTAAAACAAAAATAGGAGAATCCTAACTACTTTGACTTATTCAAATAAAAGAGTCCTATTTGACTTATGACTTCTTTTGTCTCATATGTAATTACATTTTGGAAATTTACACATGAATATGTCGATAACAAAATTCAAATTACATATACAAGAATAAAATAAACTAAGGTATCAAAAAGGAACTTCAGCTTCCTCCATCATTCTTCTTTAGAAAGTCCCAATACATGGCCTGTATAGCTATCATTTCACATTCATCTAGCTTTGTTGTATTTTCTGAGATAGTGCGGGCCTGGAGTACTGCATCTTTCACTGCCTTTATTGCCTTCTCATGTTTGTCAAGGTTGTCCTGCAGGTTCTCAAAAGTTGAATGCTGATCGTAGAGGATGTCCATAGAAAGTACTGAGGGCACTTCATCTTCAAATTTCCATTGAACCATCTTTTCAAAGGAGCTTATCATTTCATCTGCTGAAAGGAACTTATGATCTTCACCTGTGAGGGTGCATGGGAGTTCTTCAAACCTGTGTAGAAGCATGACATTGTTGTCTTCACTATTTTCATGAGCTTGGCATAAGTTATCAAGTAAGCCTTTTACTATATGGATATGATGAACAAGAGACTCCTTAGTCTTAAGATATGATTCCTGATTTGAGATGACCCCAATGGTAATCAGATTCTTTATCTTAATATTTTTCATCTCTATCCACTCCTCCAAGCTCTCTTCCTAATCCTGCAGTTCTTGAGAAAGTAAGTCAACCATGTTATCAAGCTCTACTTTTGCTTTATCCATCTTTTAGTTTCTTTCTACAGTAGTTTTCAACAAAACTCTTCCCTATGCTAGCAACCACTCCACAATATCTCCTACCACTCTTCCTCTAGCCTGAGCTTTTTCCACTTTTTGAATCAGAGGATCTTCTACAGTTACTGCCATGGGTTCCACAATTTCAGATGATTTTACTATTTTTTGAAGAATAGCAGCAAGTTGTTTTGGTTTAGCTTTATACTATTCTTTCTCCTTCTTGACTTCATCATATTTTTCGAGAAAGGTGCTGGCAGTAGTTTGAAAATCTGCCTTAATGCCTTCATGAGTTAGCTTACCTAACTCAACCCTTGAGATGACATAATCATTCATATCAAAATTGTTGATAGTAGTATCCTCTTGTCGCTTGGCAATTTCTACATATCTGATCCCCTTTTCATTGATAAGCCTAGAAATAGTCTTAGGCTTTTTCTTTAGAGTTTTTGACTTCAAAGGCAACAGCTTCTCTATATCAATTTCATATGGTGAAATTGATTGCTTTTTCCTTTTTGAGGTATATGCAGACAACCAAGGAGGAAGTACAAAAGCACCCACATTAGGAGAAGAATCAATCACTTGCTTTGCCAGGTCCATGTTTATTCCTGTTATTGTAACAATAGGACTGGTAGGAGTAAAAACAACAGTAGTATCAACAACCTTTTCAGAACTATCTAGAAAATGTTCTAACATAGTTTGTTCACTGATATCAAAAGACAAAGAAGACAAACTAGGAATGAACTCAGATGAATCAAACACTATTCCAAAACTCATTCTTAAAGAAGGGGGAGTATTATCTGAGGAAACAACCAAAATAGGAGAAATAAAAGTATTTGAAACTACAGGAAAAACACTAGAAACAGGAACATGAAGCTAAGATTTAGAAACTTGGGATTTTGATGGAAGGTCCTTCTATGGGGAAAGTTGTGAATCACCAAGTTGTTCATGTTCTACATTCTCATTTTTATCTTGTTCTGTTTCATCTTCCTCTGCAGACTTTTCAAATATTTTTGCTTGTTGGATATCCTTAGCTTTCTCAATATTTTGTTGTTCAATTTCAACATCCTCAACCTCCATTTGCTCAACATTAGTGTCTTCAATACCAGATTTAGTAACATTAGAGGTCTTTGTGATCTCCTTCTTCCCTTCCTTAGATACAAACTTAATTTTTGGCTTATGTGTTTTGGAGGAAGAAGGGGTGTCACTCTTATTCTTGGTCCTGTTTTCCACTTTCTTACCTGTTTGCTCCTGAGTTCCAGTCTCTGAACCTGTAAGAAATTCTTTCAAGCTAATCCCTTTGCTTTCAAACCATATGTTTGTGTTAGCCAAGATTGGATGAAATCTTTTCCTTATAGAAGTCTCCTCTTTGACTGACCATTTTACTTCTAGAAGAGGTGAGACTTCAACATTCTTAGTATTATATTTGGGATCTAGAACATCCCCAACATCTTCCATTCCATCTGCAATATCTGCAAGGTCCAACTCTTCTATCTGACTCAAATGAAGTCTGCAAAAGTCTAACTTCCTGATCTCATTTTGTGTTTTGAGGTCAGCCCAAATATCTTCCACCATTGGCATATGGAAAGTTGGCTTTCTTTTGATTGTATCTTGTACCATCCTAAAGTCAAAATGGTCCCTTTTCTTGAAAGTTTTCATGGTGACCAGTTGCAATTCAGAATCAAATGTTTTTGCCTTGGTAGCTAACTGAACTGAGTACCATCCAATTTCTACATGAAACTTTATCCCTAACTTTTTTAGCTCCATTTGTTTATTATGTACCACAATCAGTTGCCTACATAATTCCATGAGAACAATTCGATCACTGGGATATCATGGAAGTATATAAGGGTAACCAAGATAATACCCTACTCTAAGATATGTGAAAGTAGGAAACTGTAAGAATGAGCAACCAAAAGAATTTACAACTTCCCAAGCTTCATCTGAAACCCTCTTCTAAACAAGCTCATTGTCCCATAAGCACATAAACACTAAAAAGAAAGCATCATTAACCCTACGGAAATGATGGATTGATCCTTTTAGAGTGATTTGAGGATAATACTCATACACAGGAACCAACCTTCTGTCACCAACCTGAGTAAGACCAGGAAAACTTCTCATGCTTGCAGCAGCATATACAAGGTATGAGGTCATATAAAATTTGAATGTTGTGTTGACTCTCACCAATTGCTCATGCAAAGCATTACTAATCTGTTCTCCCCAGAAGATTTTCTGTGTGCCTCAGAGAATCACCTTCATGTATGTATACATCCATTCCTGAAACTTGGAGGAAGAAGGGAGTCCTCTAATACGACTAAAAAGTGTGATCAAGTCACAGACCTCCTCTACAAAGTCACTCCTCATGAGATCCTTCGGCCATCTGATCAGATTGCTCCGAGGAATCTTCAACCATTTACTATTTATGTACCTTCTCGTGGCTTCTACATCTTCATCATAGTCTCTTTGCCCTTGAGCAAAATCAATTTGTCCAATATTTTCAATAGGACACATGAAGATTTTATCAAGAAACTCTGCATCCAACCTCATAATCACATTCCCTTGGGAATCTGTCACAACCCTAGTATCCGTGTTGTAATGGCTAGCCACCTTAAGAACAAACTCAAGGTTATGGGTAGAAAGTGGAAAAGAGGCAACCAAGTGAATGTTGTTGTCAATGATCTTCTGCATGTGTCTGGAAGGATTTGTTTGTCTAGTTCTATCCACAAACTCTATCATATCTACATGCCCTATCTTCGTATCTCTGATTTCATCAACATTAGACTGTACTAAAGTAACAGGGAAGACCCCTTGGTATTTGTACTTCATGATTTTGGCTTTGCATGGAGACGGCTCTGACATCAGTTTTGAAGAGGAAACTGGAAACAATGTCTACCACAAATGTCCATCAAAAACTAGAAAAAGCCATGATCTCGCAGTTAGGGGAAAAATGGGTAAATTGGGATTACTGCGATTCGATGATCATGAATAGGGAAGCATGTGTTGAAGGGCTTGAGTGCGTGCAAATCAAGGTAAAAGGTGAAAGTGGGTTAACAGGCCTTGAAAGGTGAATTTTCCACATTGTTAGAAAAATTTAGGAAAATATTCATGGGCCGTCAAAATGACTGCTCCTACACAAGGGACCATTTCTATCATGTAAAGTCGGTAGAATTGACTGCTATTACATGTGGGGTAAGATATTGTTTTCTATGTAGAGGAGGTCAAAATGGCTACTCTTAGATGAGGGTAAAAATTGCAAGTTTATGTATGCATGTATGAGAGGTGGAAATGACTGCTTGAGCATGTCAAGTGTAGCTTGAAGTATCTAGATGTAAAATCAGTAGAATTGACCACTCATGCATCCATGCGTTGTTTGTTTTTGAATAATGCATAGTCAGGCAAATTAGTCAACTTTACATGTGTGAAAAATTCATACATTATGCTTGGACAGGGTTTTTACCCGCCCATGCACTTTGGGTAAAGTTGAAGACAAATATGCACAGGCAGTCATTTTGACTGCCCTTGTATGTTATTTTGAGAAATAGGTCTTTGTGTTTGGGCGGGTGTTCCCACCGCTTTAACACAATGAAGGGTAAGTCTTATTACCATGTAGGGACGGCGGTTTTAACCGCCCCTACATGAGGGAAAGGTTAAGGACAAGGCACATGTATCGGCGATCATTTCCACTGATGATACAGGTGTCACGACTCAGAAAAGAAAACAAGGCAATATCAGAGGTTTTCTCTAATTATTCATATGACTAAAAACCCTAAAAAAAAACAAAAACGGCAAAAAATGCCAACCAAAAATAGGTAAAATGAAAAGAAAACCGTAAGTTTAAATGAATATAAATTAATCAACACAAAACCAGGAAAACTTAGGGTTTCAAAATCATAAGGAAGACAAATGGAAAAAATCATAATCAATACAACTACATTATTACTAGTGTTGAAACTTAAACATAAAGAAAAGATAAACTTACCTATTACAGAGAAACGACGACCAACAGGTGAAACCCTAATGACACACACTCCCACTATCTGGTTGCAACGGATCAACACAACGTCTTGACGAAGAGTAAGAAACAAGGATGCAAGAAAGAAGCAATGACAAACAAAAATGATTTCAAACACATTTAAAAACCAAAACATAACTATAAGTTTGAAATAAAAGCCACACGAGTTCACTTGTTGAGACATTTATTACATGTCTCGACGGTGAAATCTACCATCATCACATGAAACAAACAAAACATGCACAAGTGGTCAATATGAATGACCTTGCATGTGTAAAGTTTGCCAAGGGGAAAGCATGTATAAGCAGTGAAAAAGGCTGACATTGCATCCATGAAGAATACAAACATGCAAGAGCGGTGGTTGTCACCGACTTCGCTTGTGAAAACTAAAAATTCTCTTAACACTTTAAAATGATCAAAATTAATATTTTGACAAGTTTGCAACTTAGTCAATCTTCACGAATCTCGAGAAATCAACTAAGTGGAATGTCACAAGGTATTCTACGATGTCAAAGGACTTCACACAAGACTAAGAGAACTTGTCTTGATTTACAAGCTTAGAATGTAGGATACGAAATGGACAAGTTTCGTAGGGGTTGTCTACAAATGGGCGTAGCTGATTTTGAGAACAACACACCTCTACTCTTATATCCAGTTCCATACTGGACAGGAGAAAAGGGAGAGGAATACAGGACTGCAGAAACTATCAAACTACAAAGGATTTCATGCTACAATGGGTTCTATTTGAAACAGGGTGAGGGTGTCAAGGAAATCATGGACTTGAGGAAAATAGTTTTACATTATAATTCATTCTCCTAGGTATCTTTTTGAGTAATTTTGCTTGAGGGCAAGAAAAAGGTTAGTTGGGGGGAATGATGGGCTGCAGAATTAGTCTCTTTTCTGCTACTTTTTATACTTCAAAGACTTCTTTCATAGCCTCCTTTAAGACATTTATCCATGTTTGCACTATGAAATGTCAACCTTCTTTATACTTCTAAGACCTGAACTTATAATATTAATATGGAATGTGATGATCATATTATCTAATGAATGAATTAGATATAGGGATGTATAAAAGTATAAATGAGATGTTATTATGATTAGTCATGGAGAATGCTTGTGGTATATGCTTTGGGAACTAATTCTATGTGCAGAATTGGACATGTCACGATGAGATCAAGCATTTGTAGCAGGTTATAGACAAAGGAGTTAATAGAAGTGTGAGTTTCGACGCTAAGAATGCAAAGACAGTTGAAGACAATTATGGAGCATCATGGATAGTAATAAATTAAGGAGTGGATTTGTTTCAAATATGATTATGGATGTTGTTCATGCATCAAACTTCTAATTTGATTTGAATTCTTCTTATAGTTAGTTCGAATAAGAATGTGATCTTGACTCCATGACCTAGTATCTAGGCGTGGAAAATGATCAGAGTCAGTTAATTAATAAATAAGGCTCTCTCTCCATTTTTGTATAGTAAGGGGAAGATGAGATATATAAGGTAGCAGAGTCAAGTTGTAGGGAGTTCAGTTATCATTTCCTTTTCTATGAGTAAAGACTCAAGCATGTTACATTTATGGAATACAATCTGGATATGACAGAAAAGATTTCGTTGTTGAACAATTTGATATGAGTTGATTATGTGCATGGAATAAATTAAGCTTCGATATGTGTTACAAAGATATGTAGGATCTGGATTAGATTTGGTTTCAGTTAAGGAAGATAGTCTCTTGAGCTGGCCACTCAAGGTACGGAATCTCTCCTTGTTTATTTCATTTCAATTAATGTTGGTTTATTAGTTTTCTATTAATCATAATTTGAATTCAAGTTAGTATTATGTTTTGATCAAATAGGTATATTTCATGAACAAATGCATATTAGTGTGTTTTCAAATCCTCCGAAGGTCAGTAGTTAGTCATTTCATTCTTGTCAATTCATTAAGTTAATTCTGCAATTTCCCTATTGTAATAGTTATCTACAGACCTTGCTGTAGGTACTCATAGCAACTAGGATTTATAGCTATTTTCATTGTTTTGTAATTCTGTCAATTCCAGCAAGGTAGATTTGTTTGTTTAAAGTTAAGATAGAATGATTTAGGAACCATATGAGCCCTGAAGGCATATACTTTGCAAGTACAATCATAATCTTACGCTCCTTGGTCAATAATTTAATGTAGGAATGCATAGTGAGAGAGTGAACTATTCAGATAGGTTTCCCCTGAATTAATTAAGTCTACAACACATTAGTTTTCCTCTATAAGGAGGACGACTCAAACCATGGAAATATATTTCATGGTGCAGGAGCACCTTAGAGATCCATATGTCCAGAGAGATAGAGATAGGGATCCCTATTCTCCCCTCTACCTAAACCATAAACCCTAAATAATGCCCCTAAACCCTAACCCCTAACCCCTAAACCCTAAACTCAAGCAACCCTAAACCCTAACGCCTAGACCCTAAACCCTAAACTTGAGCATCCCTAAACCCCTAAAGCCTAAATAATTCCCCTAAACCCTTACCCAAAACCCTAAACTCTATTTACTTGAGCAACCCTAAACTCATGTAAACCTCAAATAGTGAGGGAGGGAGAGATACAAAGGTAGAGTTAGAGAGGGGGAATCGAAAGTCATCTAGCAAGATAGAGAGATAGGGAGAGAGAGAGAGAGGTAGGTATAGTTAGAGAGAGGGATAGAGGAGAGAGATACCTCTCCCAAGCTTGGTCTCCTCTGTATCTCCCTATTTGCCTCTCTACCTAAACCATAAACCTAAACCTCTAAACCTTAACCCCTAACCCCTAACCCCTAAACCCTAAAAATGAGCAACGGGCTAAACCCCTAAACCATAAAACCTAGAAGCAACCCTAAACCTCTATCTCCCTATCTCTCCCAATCTCTATAATGTGAAAGTTCATGAAAACATTAAGCTTTCATTCCAACCAAGTTCAATCCTAATCAATCCCAAATCATCCCTAATCCATTCAATTTCATCTCTAATCATCCCTAAACCACTTCTAATCAGCCCTAAACCACTTCTAATCAGCCCTAAACCGCTTCACACCATCCCAAATCACATCCAAATCAATTTAACTCCATCCCTAATCATTTTCAAATCAACCTGGATTTCATCTCAAATACCATCCCTAAACTATTCTTAAATCATTCTAATCATTCCCTAATCAGTACTAAACCACTTTAAGCCATCCCTAAAACCATTCTAATCATTCCTAATCTAGTCCTTTTCACCTCTCACCATCCCTAAACAAATCCATTTCATCCCAACTCCATCCCAAATCAATCTAAGCTCCATCTCAAATGATCCAAAAAATAATCAAAATCAAACAAACACCTCATCAGAAGCCATTAGAAGATCATAGTGTCAATATGTTAGTCATTTGCACCATTTTGTATATCGTATGTGTCAATATGCTCCTTATTAGCACCTACCTATCAATCACAAACATCACTCTAGACCTAGCCAGTCACAAGTGTCATTCTACCCTCTGCCAACCGTAAGAGCCATCAGAACATTGTAAGCACCAATATGTTAGTCGTTTACACCATTCTATATATCTTATATACCAACCATAAACCCTAAACTCGATCAACCCTAAACCCTTATCTCCTTGTCTCTATCATCTCTCTACCTCTCAATCTCTCTGCCTATGTCGTTGGCCATGTCCATCACCCTCTATCTCCCTATCGCTCCCTCTCTAAACTCCTAACCCCTAAACTCTAAACCCAATCAACCCTAAACCCCTATCTCCTTATCTCTATCATCTCTCTACCTCTCAATCTCTCTGGGTATGTCTTTGGCCATGTCCCTCACCCTCTATCTCCATATCTCTCCCTCTCTAAACTCCTAACCGGGCTAAACCCTAAACCCAATCAACCCTAAACCCTATCTCCTTGTCTCTATCATCCCTCTACCTCTCAATCTCTCTACCTATGTCTCTGGCTATGTCTCTCACCCTCTATCTCCCTATGTCTCCCCTCAATCTCCTCTATATCTCCCTATCGATCCTCTCTCTCTAAACCCTAACCTAAACCTCTAAACCTTAACCCCTAACCCCTAAAACATAAACCTTAAGTTACCCTAAATAATGCCCCTAAACCCTAACCCCTAACCCCCAAACCTCTAAACCATAAACCCTAGAAGTAACTCTAAACCTCTATCTCCCTATTTCTCCCACTATCTATCTATCCCCTCACTCTCTCTAAACCCTAACCCCTAAACCCTAAACCATAAACTTGAGCAACCATAAACCCCTAAACCCTAAACCCTAAACTTGAGCAACCCTAAACTCATAAACCACAAAGACTGCCCCTAAAGGTCTAAGCAACCCTAAGCTCATAAACCCTAAATAATGACCCTAAACCAAAGTAACTCTAAACCTCTCTCTCTCTCCCAAAACCCCTAAACCCTAAATAATGCCCCTAAATCCTAACCCTTAAACCATAAACCTGAGTAGCCCTAAACCCCTAAACCCTAAACTTAAGCAACCCTAAACTCATAAACCTGACCCACCCTCTCTCTCTCTCTCCAAAACAAGAAAAAACTAGGACTCTCTATCTCTCTCTCCCTATCACTAGGTATCTCTCCCCTTTCTCTCCCCTCCATCTCCATCCTCTCTCCCTTTTCCTCCCTCTCGCTCTCCCTTGTCGACAAAAAACATGGAAACAAGAAAATAGGACATGTAAAGATGGATGAGAATATAAATTGGGATGATGAAATGGAAACAAGATAATTTATGAAATTTCATTAGATGGGAAGAATGAGGAGAGGTAGAGAGGGGAGGGAAGTAGAGAGTGAGAGAGAGGATAGGAGGTAGAGACAAGAGGGAAGTAG
This sequence comes from Cunninghamia lanceolata, assembly GCA_027924645.1. Classification (NCBI taxonomy): domain Eukaryota; kingdom Viridiplantae; phylum Streptophyta; class Pinopsida; order Cupressales; family Cupressaceae; genus Cunninghamia; species Cunninghamia lanceolata. Next base: position 3,336,852 of record BSBN01000853.1, on the reverse strand, counting down.
AGAGTGGGAGAGGACCATAGGAGGTAGACAGGGGAAGGAAGAAGAGAGAGAGGGTAGGAGGTAGACAGGGGAGGGAAGCAAAGACTGAAAGAGAGGGTAGGAGGTAGACAAGGGAGGGAAGTAGAAAGTGAGAGAGAGGGTAAGAGGTAGAGAGGGAGGGGGGAGAAGAGAGTGAGAGAGAAGGTAGGAGGTAAAGAGGTGAGGGAAGCAAAGACTCAGAAAGAGGGTAGGAGATAGATAGGGGAGAGAAGTAGAGAGTGAGAGAGAGGGTAGAAGGTAGATAGGGGAGGGAAGAAGAGAGTGAGAGAGAAGGTGGGAGGTAGAGAGGGAAGGGAAGCAGAGACTCAGAGAAAGGGTAGAATGTAGAGAGGGGAGAGAAATAGAGTGAGAGAGATAATAGGAAGTGTAGCTGCCCTTGTAGACATGTATGTAAAGTGTGGAAGCATAGACAAGGCATGTCAATTGTATGATGTAACACCTCAAAGAGATGTTCTATAATGGAATGCAATGATTGCAAGATATGCAAAAAATGGATTTGTTGAAAAGGCTTTAGAAACTTTCAAGAAAATGCAATTGGCATGTGTATTGCCAATTATGCTCATCATAACACGAGCGCATTATTGATTTCACATAACACAAGTGCATTGTAACGCACTCGCGTTATGCTCAGCTTTGTTTGACGTGTTTTATCAGTTTTTAGCAAAATCTGGAGATAATCTAGAGTGTGCTCCCCATTAGGATGGCACTTTTTCCAATGAAAACTCAAAAAAAATACCACCATAATCTTAAGCTCTCTGCTAGCTATCTAACCATATAATTTTTTTTCACATTTTGAGTACATTTAGTGTTTCATCTTGAATTTCTTTTGTAAGTGTGTCCAGTTTTTGTCAAAAACCAGTGTCTAGTATTTTTTTTTAACTGTTCATTGAAAATTGAAATAAGTTATATTTTTAGAAACTAGACTCCATTCTACACAAATTCAAAAAAAAAACAATTTTTGATTAGTTTTCAAACATTTTAGGGGAAGCACGCTCAAATTTTTGTTTTTCAGGATGTGTCCACTTTAAAATTACTAAAAAATCAATTATTCATTAAAAAATTATCAGAAAAATTAGGGATAAACTACATGGTGTTACCTAATTTCTCACTAGAGCGATTATTGAAATACTAAAAAAAAGTTAACATTTTAGGGGGAGCACACCAGACGCTATGTTATATTTTTTTGAGAAAAATAGGACCAATTTGTGTGCTCCCCCTTTTTGAACCCCTTAATCTCAACCATTTTTGGAAAAACAATAGTAGTTTAGAAACTAGATTTAAAGCACTACAACTCTTGTTTTCATTCCATCTTCAAATTTTGAGTGTAGCTATCTTCAATTTCTCATCCAACATCAATGTTCCCTAATTTCATGAAAAAAGTGGCAACTTAAGACCCCATTTTAGTCCCTCATCTTTGTGCACTTACCCATATCCTTTTTAATAAAGTGTCCAATTCCTTCTATTCAATACAAATTTAAACTATATTGATATTTTTAATTTAATTTGTCGTACAACTTCCGCCTTGGCTGACATAAACACAATTTATTAAATTTGTTCCTTCAAATGATTAAAATTACTTTATTCAAATTTTACTTGAGGATGAGTAATTACTTTACTCTATCCTATGTTTATTTCATTTTAACGTCATTAGTTGTTTACCTTAATTAAACATTATTTGGTATTTACCTCTATTAAACATTATTTATTATTTCATGTGTGTGTGTGTTCTAAGTATTTGCTCAATTGTACAATATGCGTGTATACACATATTTATGTATACATCTGAATATCATGTGTATAAATATATACACCATATATATTCATGTTATATGTGTGTCTATAGATATACACATGTATATCGGTATATCATGTGTAGGCATATGCACCATATATTTATAATTATACTACTTACACACACTCACATATATGTATATATTATATGTGTGTTTTACATCTTGAAATAAATCTATATGAAGTTGTTATCAAGAAGGAACTAGATCATGAAACAAATTCTGTATTTACAAATTAACTACTATCCCACCCCATATGCAATCATGAAGATGATTGTGTGTGTGTGTGTGTAGAAGTCATGTAGGTGACCTTGAAAGGAACTAGGTTCCTCTCTTCTATGATACTCTCCCATCGGGTAGAGGTGAATGATGGATCCTATCACACTCAAACATCAAGTTGTGATTACTTTATGACAAATTTGGTATTATATGAGTTAAAAATTCCAGATATACTACTATAACATGTTACAATTATCTACTCTACAAATAGAAATAAAAACATAATCAACCTTATAATTAGAATATCATATGTCTTTGATCAAATACATCATATATGTCTATACAGATTAGGATAACAATATTGTCATGCATTATATATAACCATATGTACAAGTCTTTAATCATCAATACTATGCCATATAACACAAATGGGCTATGACATCCCTCCCCTCTAGGAGTTGGCATCGTCCCAATGATATCCAAGGTGTAAATAACAATACTAGAAAAGATATGGAAAGAGTCGTTGCATTTCTGTAGTGTCTTCCTAAGTAGTGCTACTATCTACAGAAAACTGGTCCCACTCCACTTTGCATAATGTTACCTCTCTATTGTGCAATTTAATCTTGCGCTGCTCTAGGATTTGCATGGGCTCTACCTGCACCACCCCAAGATCCTGAACCTACAAAGGCCGCCAATCCAAAATGTGAGAGGCGTCAAGGTGATAGGGTTTTAACAAAGAAACATGAAAGACATCATGCAACTGAGAGAGAGATGGTGGTAAGTCCAATCTATAAGCCACAAGGTTTATCACATCTAGAACATCAAAGGGTCCCACATATCTAGGGGCCAACTTGGCTGATTTGCCAAAGGATATGGAACTTTTATGTTGTTTAACCCTGAGGAACACTTTGTCTCCAACTACAAATTGTCAAAAACTTCTATTTTTATCCGCATAGCTCTTCTATCTACCAGAAGCCTCCTTTAATTGTTCCCTAATTAGTTTCATTTGCTGCTCCATTTCTTTGAGCATTTTAGGACCAATTACTACCCTGTCTTCTACTTTATCCCAACTGACAGGGGTTTAACATTTCTTGTCGTAAAGAGATTCAAATGGAGCCATAACTAAAGAATATTGGTGTGAATTATTGTAGGCAAATTCAACTAATAGAAGATATTCTTCCCACTTGCTCTGTTGATCCATACAGTACATGCGGAGCAAATCCTTAACAATTTGATTAACTCATTTAGTTTGGCCATCTATTTGTGGATGGTATGCTGAACTAAAGTTAAGTTAGGTGCCTAATGCAGCATGCAAGGTTTTCCAAAACCTTGATGTCATTCTTACATCTCTATCATAAATAATAGCTTCTGGCACTCCATGAAGTCTAAAAATTTATTGCACAAATATTTTGGCTAAAGTCATTGATCTATCTGATAGATTTCTAGGTATGAAGTGGGCTACCTTTGTTAACTTATCAATTACCACTAGGATGACATCATGTTTGGATTTAGACATAGGTAACCCTTGTATGAAATCCATACTGATTACCTGCCATTTTTGCTCTAGTATATCATACGGATATAAATATCTTGCTAGATGAACATGCTCTTCCTTAACTCATTGGCCTTCCAAACATCTGGCCACATATTATGTTACTTCTCTTTTCATACTAGGCCCAAAATATAGAGGTTTCAGATTAGCTGAAATTTTTGTTACCTCGGGATGTCCTGAATAAGGGGCATTATGTGTTTCCTCAAGAACTTTCAATCTTAACTCACCATGATTTGGTATATACAATCTATTATTAAATCTGAGCAGCCCATCTTGTTCTAACTTGTATCCCTCAAACTGTCGATTAGAAGGATCTTTTTCTAGAGATGTTTTAACCTTTGCATAGAGCTCATCATAATGAAGTTGATCTATTATTTGCTCTCTGAAAGTAGAATGGAATACTACAATTGCCATGATATGCTTTCTCGTACTTAGAGCATTAGTTACCCTGTTTTATTTTCCCTTGATATAGTTAATATCAAAGTCATATTCACTGAGAAATTCGCTAGAGCCATCTTCTCTGTTGTGCATTTAGGTTGGGTTGGGTGAAGATGTGCTTGAGTCCTAGATGATTAGTTTTTAACTCAAATGGTTTGCCGATTAAATAGTGCCTCCACATTTGTAGAGCATGCACTATTACAGCCAATTCTAGATCAAGAGGTGCATAATTAACCTCATAGGTCTTCAACTTTCGAGACTCATAGGCTACAACTTGGCCATTTTGCATAAGGACCCCACCTAAACCATCTCCTATTGCATCTATTATAATTAAGAATCTCCCATTTGGATCGGGCATAGTGAGAATAAGAGTGGTAATGAGTTTATGTTTCATAATTTAGAAAGCTTGTTCACATTTTTCTGTCCATTCAAATTTCTTTCCCTTTTTTAAAAGGGTAGTGATAGGGTTTACTGTTTTTGAGAACCCTTCAACAAATCCCCTATAGTATCCTGATAGACCCATAAAACTATGGACCTCCTGAACATTGTGGGGGTTGGCCATGTTGCAAATATGTGCCTATGATGTGTTATCATTAATGCCAACATATCTCTTTGTCAGAGACAGTGAAGATAGTGAAGTTCAGTAAAGTAGATTGCTCCACATTCTGAGTAAGACAAAGATTAGAGTCTATGGACTTAAGGGTTTTGTAGAGGATTATCTGAAGTTGTTCCAATTAAGATTTGAGAGGTCCGCATGGAGGATTGGTGAAGTTATGGCCATTTAAGTAGAACTAGGTTTTACAGTTGTTCAAAGGTAACAGAGTGATAGGAATCTACTTTGAATTGCTCCGCATTGGAAGATTATGGTCTGCGGTTCTAGAGGTATGTTTGGGATGTTGGTGTGTATCCTCAACTTAAGTGGTTCATGGTTTGGAGGTCCACAAGCAATCTTTCTAGTGTGACAGTCATGACAGTTAGTGTTCTTAAGTTCCCATATGAAGATGCAAGTGATTCTGGTGATTTGAGGTGGTGCAGTTGTTCTTGTTGATTTCATTATGCTTGTGGAGGTCTCTAGATCATGTACCTATTGTGTTGGTGGTCCACATTGAGGATTGAGCTCGTAGTTGAATATTTCTCCTTGGGTGTTGCTGTTCTTTCTAGTCTTGGGCAACTGGATGCTTCGTGCATGTTGCAGATGATCTAAGAGAAGTTCTATGGAGCGTGCCATGTTGTTCGAGGAAGATTTGAGTCCCAACTATGTTTGGCCGATAACGTAGTGGTCCGCATGTAGCATTTTGTATCAAGTCAAGTCTTGTGATTGTAATTACTTGTAATGCCTATCTTGGAGAATGTTCTAGATAGATGATTGTAAGGCCGACTTTGATGTTCATTCCAAAGTTGATGTCATGTATAAATAAGTGTAATGAAGTTGTGTAAATGGGTCAATGTGTGTCAATATGTGGAGGTAGAGAAGAAGTGTTTGGGGGCAGAGCAAAGGTGTTGTGAGCTTCAATGGAACTGAACCTTGGCATGGAGTGGATGTTGTTTCTCAGTTCAACCTTTCAGTGTTAATCATGTGAATGTTTTTGTAGACAGTGAGTCTCTTGGAGCAGTGAGCTCTGGGCAATGTGCCTGAAGGCAAGTGCCTTCCCATTTTTCTATTCTTTTAATAAAGAACAAATCTTGTGGTTTAACCCCCACCATGGTTTTTCCCTTAACCGGGTTTCCACATAAAAATCCTGGTGTTATGTGTGTTGATTATGTTTCTACTCATGTGTTGTTGATTCATGCTTTCATGGTTATATCATTAATCTATTAATATTTGGTTAGAAGATTAAATGCAGCAAAAGATAAAGTTTTGAGACAACTGATTCACCCCCCTCTCAGTTGTCTACCCTAATTTCAACAATTGGTATAAGAGTTAGTTCCTATAAAAGAAGCTTGACCACTTGAGGAGATCCAGGATGTCGACATACAAGGACAGTCTGAGATTTGATGAAGCAAATTACTCTCTTTAGAAGAATTGCATTCAGTGTCATTTGCAATGCATGGGTGATCCTTATTGGTTGATAACTAAGAATAAGTATACTCCTCCACAGAATGGTCCTACAACTCCAGATGAAATCAAAGAAGCTGAATACAACATTCAGGCTAAGGAAGAATTGTTGAGTGCTCTGACTGATACAGAAATGACAAATGTCTTGGAATTGCAAACTGCTCATGAAATCTAGAAGAAGTTGGAAACTCTATATGAAGGTGATGCATATGTCAAATGTGCTAAGCTACAGATCCTGAAGGGTAGATATGAATGTTTGAGAATGAGTGAAGATGAAAACATCACTTTCTACATGCAAAAGGTGAATGAACTTGTGTACAATATCAGGTGTGCTAGTGGAAAACTGGAAGAATCAGAGATTATTGGCAAGGTGCTCAGATCCTTACCTGCTTCATACAAGAATAAAGTTGCTTCTATTGAGGAGATTAGGACTGTGACAGATGTTACAAGGGATTAGTTGGTTGGCAAGCTTTCAACATTTGAAATGAGAGAGTTTGGTGATTCTCTTCCTAAATCAGAATCTGCATTTAAAGCCAGTGTTTTCAGAAAGCAAAGATTTGATCTAGGTGAAAGCTCTTCAAGAAGACTAACCAGATATGAGAAGGTAAGGAAGGAACTTGAAGAAGATGAATATGATCTTGAAGAACTTGAAGCCCTTATTTCCAAAAGATTACCAAGAGGATCCAGTAAGTATGAAGGAAAGTTGCCTTTCAAATATTTTTCTTGCAATAAGATTGGTCATTTTACTTCAAGATGTTCAAAGAGGGCTTCAAAGCCAAACCCTAATAGACCTAGGGTTCAGAAGAAATGCTACTACGTCTAAGAAGCTGCTAATGAAGGAGTCACAGATGATGAATCTGATATGGGAAGTATCTCTGGAAATGAATGGGTATTCATTGCTATCAAAGAAGAAGATCCGGTGCCTACTGAATCTGCTATTTGTGTGAATATGGAAAGTGCCTTGGCTTCTCAGGTTGAAGAAAAGGATGAATGGGTGATTGATAGTGGATGTTCTCATCATATGACTGGTGATAAAAGTAAGTTTGTAAGTTTGGAAAGATATGAAGGTGGAATTGTAAAGTTTGGATACAATTCAGCTGGTAGAATCTGTGGTAGAGGATCCATCTCTCTTGATGGTAAGAATAACACTAATGATTTTTTGTAGGAAGAAGGATTGAAGCATAATCTTCTCAGTGTTGGATAGTTGGTTGACAAAGGATATGATCTCCGATTCAAGGATGGAAAATGTAGAATTTTGGGAAGCTCCAGAACTGAGATTGCATCTGGTACACAGACTAGAGGTAATATCTTTCATTTAAGTGGTACTCGTAAAAGTTGTTTGATTGCTCAGATTGATCAGAGTTGGTTATGGCATAGGAGAATGTGTCATGTAAACTTTGATAACATTGTCAAGATATGTACTACTCAGGATGTGAGAGATCTTCCAAAGCTTGTGAAACCTGCTAATAGCATGTGTAAGGAATGTCAATTGGGAAAACAAAACATAGCTACATTCAAAAGTAAAGAACAATTTTCAAATGGATTGTTGGAACTTGTGCACACTGATTTGTGTGGTCCTTCTAGAGTTAGGAGTTTGCAAGGAGACAGATACTTTGTGTTGCTGATTGATGATTACTCCCTAATGATGTGGGTCACTTTCTTGAGAGAGAAATTAGAGGCTATTGACAGATTCAAGGTATTCAAGGCTATGGTGGAGAATGTGATTGGTGTGAAGATAAAGTGTCTGAGATCTGACAGAGGTGGAGAGTTTACCTTCGGTAAGTTTAATGCATTTTGTGAAAAGCATGGAATAAGAAGACAATTATTTGTTCCTAGGACTCCTCAGGAGAATGGAGTTGTAGAAAGGAAGAACCGAACTATTCAAGAGGCTACTAGAACCATGATGATGGAGGTAAATGTTCCACATGTCTATTGGAGAGAGGCTATGAGTACTATTGTCTACACTCTTAATCAGGTGCAGATCAAAGGTAATACTGGTAAAACACCTTACAAACTGTGGTTTGGTAATGCTCCTACTATGAAATACTTTAGAGTTTTTGGTAGTAAATGCTATATAAAGAAAGATGAAGATCTAGGCAAGTTTGATGTAAGATATGATGAAGGAATATTTCTAGGTTATTCTAACCAAAGCAAGGCATATCGGTGCTTTAACAAGAGATTGAAAAGGATTGTTAAAAGTGCTAATGTCAAGGTTGATGAAAGCAAGGAGAGACCTTCCAAGTCTTGTGAATATGAATCAGATGATCAAAATGAAAGTCCAAATAAAGGAAAGCAAGTTCAAACTCAAACTCAGATTCAGATTGCTCTGGAGAATCCAATGACTCAAGAAGCTAGTGCAAATGTTGAGGAACAAGTTCAAGAATCAGAAGTTCAAGAAAATCCAAAAACTCCCAGGTACGTAAGGTTGAATCATTCTGAAGATCCGATTATAGGAGATAGAAATAAATGTGTTCAAACTAGAAGAAAAATTGTTGAAGAATAAGAAGAGTATTGTTTGATTTCAAAGATTGAACCAAAATTAGTGAATGAATCTTGTAATGATGAAGTTGGGTAAAAGCAATGGAAGAAGAATTAATGCAAATTTAAAAGAATCACACTTGGGATCTTGTTCCTAGACCTGAAAACAAAAATGTAATTGGAACTAAATGGGTCTTCTAGAATAAATTGAATGAAAATGGTGAAGTTGTGAGAAACAAAGCAAGATTGGTGTGCAAAGGATATTCTCAAGTGGAGGGAATTGTTTTTGAAGAAACTTTTGCTCTGGTGGAAAGAATCAAAGTAGTCAGATTATTTCTTGCCTTTGCTGCTTACAAAGATTTCAAAGTTTACCAGATGGATGTCAAGTTAGCATTCCTAACTAGAGAGTTGGAAGAAGAAGTCTACATTGAGCAACCGGAAGGATTCCAATTGTCTAATCAAGAAGATATGGTCTGCCGATCAAGGAAAGCATTTTATGGACTTAAACAAGCCCCAAGAGCCTGGTATGCAAGATTAGATAAGTATCTACTAAAGTAAGGCTTTAGTAAAGGCACAACTGACAGTAATCTTTATTTCAAATTTGATTATGAACTCATCTTGATTGTTGAGGTATTTGTTGATGATATCATCTTTGGTGGAAATGAGAGCATGTGTAAATAATTTGTTGATCAGATGCAAAGTGAATTTGAGATGTCTATGTTTGGTGAAATGAATTTCTTCTTGGGTCTGCAAATCATTTAGTTAGATAAGGGCATCTTCATATCTCAGTCTAAGTATGTGAAAGAGTTGTTGAAAAAGTTTGGAATGGAAGATTCAAAACCAGTGAGTACTTCTATGATAACTAGATGCAAGTTAAGTAAATATGATGATTCCCCTAAGGCAGATCAGAAAAGGTATAGATCAATGGTTGGAGGACTACTTTATCTGACTCAAACCAGACTTGATATTATGAATGCAGTTGGCCTGGTTGCTATATTTCAAGCTGGTCCTAGAGAATCGCATGTTGTAGCAGTCAAAAGAATATTTAGATATCTAAAGGGGACATCTAATTATGGCTTATGGTATCCTAAGGATGATGATTTCACTCTTTATGCATATACAGATGCTAATTGGGTAGGAGATGTGGATGACAGGCAAAGTACTAGTGGTGGTGCATTTTTCTTGGGAAAGAGATTGGTTTCTTAGTTGAGAAAAAAGGAGGCAATATCTCTATCTACTAGAGAGGTAGAGTATATAGCAGCAACAAGTAATTGTACTCAAGTTTTGTGGATGAAACAAATGTTGAAGGATATTAGAATTGTGTTTGAAGAGCCTGTTACAATCTTCTGTGATAATTCAAGTGCAATAAACATCTCAAAGAATCTGGTGTTGCATTCAAAGACAAAGCACATATCCATCAAGTTTCACTTTTTGAGAGAGAAAGTAAATGAGAATGAAGTCAGATTAGAGTTTGTTCCTTCAAAGAATTAGATTGTAGATATCTTCACTAAGCATTTACCTAAGGACACTTTTGAGTATCTCAGAGTGAAGCTAGGGGTTATTACCCCTCTTGTTCAGAACTAAGGTGCACTAGTGTGCATCAGTCCGATGGAACTCACAGTCATAGCTTGTGATCCGGATTCGTGTTAAGGGGATGCTACTCAGGGGGAGTAGTCAGTATGTTAATTCTAGAGTTTAGTTTGGAAACAAAAGGGGTAGAGATGATTGCAAATATGTGCCCTTTTCCATTGATGTCAAAGGGGGAGAGAAGTCATGTGAAAAAATCAGAAGTAGTTGCTAGTGAAAGGGGGAGCAGTGAAGAAAGTGGTTGCAGGTGTGATAAGAGAAAGGAGGAGAAGTCCTTGTCTTGATGGTTGAATCAGTTTTTCATATCATATGTTTCCATCAATGACAAATGGGGAGATTGTTGCAAATATGTGCCTATGATGTGTTGTCATTGATGTCAACATATCTCTTTGTCAGAGACAGTGAAGACAATGCAGTTCAGTAAAGTAGATTGCTCCACATTCCCAGTAAGACAAAGATCAGAGTCTGCAGACTTAAGGGTTTTGTAGAGGATTGTCTGAAGTTGTTCCAGTTAATATTTGAGAGGTCCACATGGAGGATTGGTGAAGTTATGGCCATTTAAGTAGAACCAAGTTTTGCAGTTGTTCAAAGGTAACAGAGTGACAAGAATTTGGTTCGGATTGCTTCACATTGGAAGATTATGGTTTACGGTTCTAGAGGTATGTTTGGGATGTTGGTGTGTATCCTCAACTTAAGTGGTTCGTGGTTTGGAGGTCTACAAGCAATCTTTCTATTGTGATAGTCATGACAATTAGTGTACTGAAGTTCCCGTATGAAGATGCAAGTGATTCTGGTGATTTGAGGTGGTGTGGTTGTTCTTGTTGATTTCACTGTGCTTGTGGAGGTCTCTAGATCGTGTGCCTATTGTGTTGGTGGTCTGCATTAAGGATTAAGCTCGTAATTGAAGATTTCTCCTTGGGTGTTGTTGTTCTTTCCAGTCTTGGCCGACTAGATGCTTCGTGCGTGTTGCGAATGATCTAAGAGAAGTTCTATGGAGCGTGGCATGTTGTTTAAGGAAGATTTGAGTCCCAACTATGTTTGGCCGACAGTGTAGTGGTTTGCATGTAGTATTTTGTATTAAGTCAAGTCTTGTGATTGTAATTACTTGTAATGCCTATCTTGGAGAATGTTCTAGATAGATGATTGTAAGGCTGACTTTGATGTTCATTCCAAAGTCAATGTCATGTATAAATAAGTGTAATGAAGTCATGTAAATGGGTCGATGTGTGTCAAGATGCAGAGGTAGTAAAGAAGTGTTTGGGGGCAGAGCAGAGGTGTTGTGAGCTTCAATGGAATGGAACCTTGGCATGGAGAAGATGATGTTTCTCAGTTCAACCTTTCAGTGTTAATCATGTGAATGTTTTTGTAGATAGTAAGTCTCTTGGAGAAGTGAGCTCTAGGCAGTGTGCCCAAAGGCAAGTGCCTTCCCATTTTTCTGTTCTTTTAATAGAGAATAAATCTTGTGGGTTAACCCCCACTATGGTTTTTCCCTTAACCAGGTTTCCACGTAAAAATCATAGTATTATGTGTGTTGATTGTGTTTCTGCTCATGTGTTGTTGATTTATGCTTTCATGGTTATATCATTAATCTATTAATATGTGGTAAAGAAGATTAAATGCAACAAAAGATAAAGTTTTGAGACAACTGATTCACCCCCCTCTCAGTTGTTTGCCCTAATTTCAACATGCCATTCTAAAATAGCTTTGATCTTATCTAGGTCAACATATATACCTTTTGTTGAAATGATGTGTCTCAAGTAATGTACTTTCTTTTGGTAAAAGGAAGATTTAGACATTTTTTCAAAAAGATGATGTTTCCTTAAGTGTTGAAGGACTAATCACAAATGTTGTTCATGTTCCTCCTCGCTCTTGGAGTAGCTAATAATGTCATCAATAAAAACTATGACAAAATCATCTAGGTAGTCTCTGAGCATACTGTTCATTAAGTTCATAAAAGTTATACATGCATTGGTAAGGCCAAAAGGAAGAACTGTGAAATTGTTGTGTCCATAACGAGTCCTAAAGGTTGTTTTATGTATATCTTCCTCCTTGATCCTTAACTGATGATATCTTGATCTTAGGTCTATTTTTGAGAATATGGTTGTACCTCTCATTTGGTCAAAAAGCTCGCTAATTCTCGGTAATGGACACTTGTTCTTAATAGTCACCTTGTTGATCATTCTGTAATCAATGCACATTCGAAGAGTACCATCCTTCTTTTTAACAAAAAGTATAGGTGCCCCCCATGATGACACACTTAGTTGAATCAAGCCTTTGTCAAGTAATTCTTGTAATTGAACCTTCATCTCATATAATTCTAAAGTAGTCATCTTGCAAGGAGCCTATGATTGAGGTTCAATACCAAGTAGGAGGTCAATAGAGAAGTCAAACTCTCTCTTTGGTGGAAGACCAAGTAATTCTTCAGGAAATACATCTCAAAATTCCTGGAGTACTAGAAACTCATTAAGAGAAGGTTCTTTCTCTTCTCCCAAATCTGTTATATGATTAGCATACAAGGTGCATCCTTTCCTCTGAGCCCTTTTAACTTGCATGACCAAAATTTGTCTAAGGCTTATGCCCCTTTGTATGCCACACACTTTGGTTGGGTTTCCATAGTCATCTCTACATATTACAGTTTTCTCAAAAGAATTAACAACTTTATCTTGTGTTAACTAATTTATATGCAAGATTACATCATAATATCCCAATGGAGCCACATACAGGTTAACTTGAGTTACAAAATCTTGTAAGGTTAACTCGCTGCAAGCTAGACATTGGTATACCTTTCTCTCATCTCAGTTACCATACATTACTATCCATGAGTTGACCATATAACTAACCTTCCTGGGTAATCTTTCCACTACTCTAGGATCAATAAAACATTTTGTGGCACTAGTGTCTATAAGCACATTGACTGAAAGGCCATAGATCGTACATGTCAGCTCTATAGAAGTGGCTTGGAAGTTGACTTGTCTGTTATGTGTTGTTGCATGGATGCAGTGTTGAAAAGGTTGTTGCCGCCTATTTCCTTTAGTTCTTTTAGCTAATCTTTGAGGGCATTTATTGGCATAATGCCCACCCCCACAATTGAAGCACCCTCCTTTCAATTTTTCTTTGGGTTTTTTATACTTCTCCTTATCATTATTGTCTTTTGCCTCTTCATTGAAAGTCCTGGGTTTGGTGTAGGGTTTGATTGGCTCAGCCCCCTTTGCAAATTTATTCTTATTTTTCTTGTCCCCAAATTGATTGCCTTTCTAGTTCTTTTGTGTGGAAGAGTTTGTAGGATCTTGATTTTGATAGTTCTTCCCTTTCTCTTTATTTTCCCTTCTATATTCTGTAATTCTTTAAAGCTTTTGTTCTTGCTTGATGGCCTTTTCAAAGGCTTTATCCATGGTCTAAGGGCCATGAAGATCTACTTCTAAACCTATTTGGGGTTTTAATCCCAAAATAAACTTCCTTACATGGAAGCGCTCATCCTTCTGATAGAGGGGAACATATTTGAGAAGTTGAACAAACTTCTCCCAATATTGTGTTACTCAAAGTTCTCTTTGTCTTAAGCCTTGAAACTCATTCATTTTCTTGTCAAAGTAATGTTGTGGAAGCCATCACTTCCAGATTAATGATAAGAAGATATCCCATGTAAGATTTTAGATGAAAGATGTTTTTATATCTTTGCATTAGCCCACCAAGTGGTTGCTTTTCCTTTTAACTAAAAAGATGCCCATATTACTTTGGTTTCCTCTGAGAGGATACGTAGTTCAAAATATCTTTCCATTTCTACTATCCAGGCTTCATCGTCATCCCCTACAACTTTTCCATAAAACTTGGGGGGTGAAATTTTCTTTAAATCTTTGGCCAACTCATTTTCAATTTTGGCCCTTTTGCTACTTGGTGTGGATTCACTTTCATGATGAATTCGTTCTGATTGATTTTCTCTGTTTACTGAAGTTTCATGTTGATCTTCTTGGTTTGACATGGACCTGATGGCCCTACCCTCATGTTCTAGGGCATTCATTCTAGCCCCGGTGTCTATTAATAAGGCCAAAATTTGATCAAGCTTATCCTCTTGATTTCTTTCATTTTTGGGTTCATTTTGGTTTGCACTATAGGAAGGTTCCAATATTAGAAATTCTTGTAAAATTTATGAGCCACATTAGAAGAAAGTAGACTCGTTAGGCTCCAGTGTTTAACCTGGAAATCTAATACCACATGTAACATGATTATCTGATCCAACATAGTAAAACCATAATTGATACTGGTTATATGTAACACCATATGAAATCATCATGTATAATTGCAATCAAATACGCCTTATCTTATTTTCTCATGTTATCTTCAATAATAACATATATGAACATTATACTTGAAAATAATCATAAAAGTATAAATCTCATTTATACATGATAGAATTTATAACATGTAAATGAAAATGAGCATCACAAGAAAGCTTACTTTAAGCTAAATAGTCATATAGAAACAATCATCAAGAAAAAGATCATATTTCTCTAGGTTTCATAGCTTTATCATACAATCAAGTGATATCATAATGTCCCTATAACATTATATCAAATCAACTTAAAACAAAACAAAAAACATGTTAGTATCAACTTGATTCATGTAACTATCAAATACATAAGTACATCATGGTTCAAGTTAAATTCTCTTCTTGAAATTTTACATAACAAGACATATCAAGAAGATAAGTTCTATGTAGGTTCATAGATAATGTGGCATCTTGATGGGTTCCTCTCCCTAGCTCCTCCTTCATACACCTGAAGACAAGAGAGCATCATAGAAGTGACATCCACGCTACCACAAAGCCAATCTTCCCCATGCTACCCACATAGGCAACCCGACCCATCCTGAGGAAACTAGTTCCTCAAGTTCTCCATACATGACAGTGAATTTAACTATTGAATTCTACCCATTACCCATGCAAACATATAGAAAGCAACTATAAATTCAAAATGACATCCATGATTCCAATCCTTCAGAAACAAGTTTTCCATTTGAAATCTATCATTTATGTCAATCATGTATGATGTCTTATGTTTAGAATTTCAAGATTCCATTAAATTAGTTTGGTTTCAAGTTTCATCCCTATCAATTTCCTAAAATAACAAGTTTTATTTTGGATTGAGAAAGATTGAATCCTTCATATGTTGGTTGTAAATAAAGAAGAGATATATTCATTTCATGCTTACCCTTCCAATATTTACTTTTAAATTTTAAAAAATAAAATATATTTCTAATTTCATGTTTACCCTTCCAATATTTACTCTTAAATTTTAAAGAATAAAATATATTTCTATTTCTTCCTTTACTTTTTTTTAAGTATTTAACTATTAAATACATTCTTTCCAAAACATATGGCAAAATTCTTTAATGCTTATAAAATTATATATATAAGTTTCACTTATAATAATACTCGTATTTTCCCTAGTTTTCTGTTGTTCATATAGCAATTGCTTTTTAGAACTGCAGACATAATAAAAATCTTTGATGTCTTAAAATTCTATAGATAAACTCATGAAAAGGTTCAAGTTTATATATATATATATATATATATATATATATATATATATATATATATATATATATATATATATATATTGAATGGCTAAAATCCTGTATATGATTATAGGCAGAGATAATGCTGAAAATAAAATAAATTATACAATTTTGTTTTTTTTCCCTGAGTCAAAAGATGAAAAATCTGAACAAATTGCATGAGTTGCTCCATTAGAGACGCCTCCATTAGAGACGCCTTAGTTTAAGTGTTGGAGGTGTCTCTAATGGAGGCGTCTCTAATGGAGCAACTCATGCAATTTGTTCAGATTTTTCATCTTTTGACTTAGGGAAAAAAACAAAATTGTATAATTTATTTTATTTTCAGCATTATCTCTGCCTATAATCATATACAGGATTTTAGCCATTCAATATGGGTATTGTTTTTGACTCAATCTTTCTTATCAAACAATATGTTAACTATACAAGCATGCTTTGAGAGAGCTTGATTTCTGGACTCTTTTGTTGTTTTAATTGTTTTACAAGTATTCCCCAACGGGCTACTGCAAAAAAAATTAGACTTCATAGCTGCCCTAAACGGGTGAAATTTATGAACAACATCAATTGAATAATTTGTTATTACTCCTGGTTCAAATCAAATTAGGAACAAAACCCTCATTGTGTATATGAGAATATAATGCACAGAAAGAAGATTTATCTACTGCTTTGCATACTTGATAAGAATTAATGTCCAGACAAGGAATCTGATAACCATACCTTAATACCTCTGTTTTAATCAATGTTTTGTTTGTATCTTTTTTTCCCCTTTCTGCTCTTCCTATTCTTTTTCCTCTCTACTGACATGCATTCTCATTCTGAAATCCCTTTTTTTTAAAAGCCCTTTTTCACCTTTTTCCATTTTCTAGATATTTCAAGACATGGTAAAAAAATGCCAAGTATTGCTTTGAAAGTTTCCCCTGTGTTCATGGTTCAACAACTCATAGAAGTGGCCTACCAAATGCCATTTATTCTTCTACAGATGTCTTCTTGGAAGGATTATTTGTGGCAGAAATATATCCTTTTTATCAAAGTGCTCAATTCCTTCTATTCAATAAACTCTTACAAATTTAAACTTTGTTCATATTTTTAATTTAATTTGTCATACAACAACTTCTGCCTTGGATGACATAAAGGGTAAGTGCAAGAAGATGGGGGGCCAAAAAGTGGCCAAATTAATTTCAAAAAAATTAAGTCATAACGCAAGCGCATTATAACGCGCTTGCATTATGACTTACTATAAATTAAAAAAAAGGTTTCCAATTTCATTTCTTTATGTTTTCTCCTCTCAACCTGCGGCTTACAAACCCTCAAAAGCGCGCTCGTGTTTTGCAAAACACCATACAACACAAAAAGTTTATTGATTCGTCGCCAAAATGCCGCCACGACGTCGAGCATGCCAAAGGGGTGAGTTATATTTGTTTTTTTGTTTGAATTTGTTTCTAAATAAGTAGGTTTTTGTTGATTTTTGATGTATATTTCGTTAATTGTCAGGAAATGTTAATGCACCTCCTCCTCCTCCTCCTCCTCCTCCTCAAAATCCACAAAATCCTAAGGAGGAAATACCTGCAGAACAACAACCTCCTCCATTCATTCCTCGACATGCCCCTGGAACACAAGAAAATATAATAGGGCAAATTGAAAACAACAAAAAGGAAATTGAAGATATAATTGCAAGGTTGAAAGATCCTTCCACTTCAACCTTGCATAGGTCCACGCTTGCCGAATCTCTTAAGTCTATGTTATCAAATGTAGATTCAATTAGCAAGCAAATAACTAGTTGGACGGATAAAAAGAGAGAGTTTAGAGATTACTATGCAGACAAGTTGTCATACCAAGATGTGAAAAAAATACAAATTACAAAATTAGACTTGTGTTTAATTTTCACAAACCCACAAACAAATCAACCTCCACCCATTACATGCAAGAGGTTCCCTATCCATTGGTGCAACAACCAAGCAATAAGGGACAATTTCAGGCAAAGGTGGTGGATGGTTTTTGACCATCCTCCATGCAATAATAATGAGGTCCCACAATACTTTTTGAGGAAACTCTACTGTGAGTTTGTCCTCAATAAAGTGCCAAACTATTTTGATATGCGAGACTTCTAGGGTAGAGGTGGGGGGTTAGCACAAGATAGACCAAGGGCACGTCTTGACCCACAGCGGATAGTGAGATGAGTAATCAGCAGACCAGCCCATGAGCATGTTTTTATCCCTTCCATTGTGAAGGAGAGTGTTGAGGTCGATACACTTCAGTCGATTAGTGCCTTGACCCAGAGCATCATAGAGCATGTCGGTCCTGCAACACAGAGTGGATTAGGAGATAGTGTGAGGAGTAGGGTCCCACCCAATACTTGCCAGGCTTGCGGGTCAACCTGTGGTTATGACCCCATGGATAGTTAGGACGCAGGTGCACAGGCTACATCTGCAGCTGAGTAGATGGTGATGACAGATACCCTCTTGAGTGAGACTTTCAGCCATGATACTCAGGTAAATATTAGCAAGTTTATTGAATTTAATTTATTAAATTTTATTTTTGAAATACAAGATTAACTAATTTAAATTGATGATTTTAATGAAATTTTAGGGTCATAGCATCGATGCAGTTTTCAGTGGTTCTCCACCTGCATTTTTCACTAGATCATCTACTGTCGAGGTATGTAACTAGTAAACAATTTTAAATATTACATGTGAATAGCATCATTATATGAATGGTATTCTAATATCTGATTTTGGATGTTGAATAGGTTAATACTGTAGATTTCATGGCAACACCTGCCAGCGGTGGTGGACTTCAAAGCTTTACGGAGGTAATAAAATAAATAGTTTAATGAATGAATTGTACTTACTAGATTTTTGTATGTGATTTGTGTGCTTTATTGTGTGTACTTCCATGTTTAGATGAACGTGTGTGTATGTTAGGAGCCATGATTTGCATCACTATTATAGTTTTCGTAATTGAATAATGTTGTTTTATTTCTAGATGATGCAGGCTGCGGAGACACCTCCCCATGTTCATAGGGCAATAGAGCAGGGTGTGGCCTCTGCGATTCATAGCTCCATGGCATTGACAGGGGTATGAGGCAGATTAGTAAATTTCAATTTTACATTCATTGTTATAGTTGTCTATTTTTGAAAAATCAAAAGATTATTGATTTGAAGTTTAATTTCTATCTGGATGGTTTCTATAGGACATGACATCACCAGGGCTTATTCCTGCTACTAAGGCAAGTGAGGAGACAGATTATATGTTAGCGGTAAGTGATTATTTTGTTAAATGTTTCATTTTTTATAACATGTAATTTCTATATATTAATGTCTATACTTTTTATTATAACAGGTAAAGATGCAGGAAGACCTAAATAGGAGGAGTAGCCCTCGGGTTCGTAGTAGACCACCCACATGCACGTCTCCATCCCCTAGAAGATCAAAGGCTACTCGTGATTTATTCTCTTCACCAGCTAGATGGGAATGACTTTTTATTGTGTTCCTTTGTTGTATGCCTATATGGCATTTGTGGACATATATTTTGTATTGTACATAGTTGACATTGTATGCCTATATGGCATTCTTGTAAGCCTATATGGCTATTTTGTATATATGTTATACTTATATCGACAGATATTGATGTATGCCTATATGGATATTTGGTTAATACAAATCTTTTTTATTGATGGCATCCATACTTGCATTATAAATCCACATTTGAATGGATATTTGTAGATGGCTACTTCAAATATTTAAAGTCCGATTGTATTACATAGGATGTTTGCATTTTCTTTGATAGGCTTGATAGGCCATGGATTACATGATGGTGTTTGATGGAAAAGTATGGTACCATAAGGATGACCATTAGATATGTATTTAGGATTGGCATGATAGCTAGTGCTAGTCATTTCTTGTTTGAAATATTCTTGCATGTTCATGAGTGGGAGATGAAGGTTTATGGAAAGTTTGCATGTAATGATCTCATAGTTAATGCTATTGTCATCTTGATATCATCTTGATCTACAAGACTATCATCATCATCATCATTGTCAAAGGGATTTTTTGATTGATTTGGATAAAAGATCTCATTTAAAGGATGCATGGTTTGAGGACCTATTTTGATTGTGATTTTGGGTTTTGCATGAGCCTCGCACAAGGTAATAGGCATAGGGTTTTTATCTTGCATAATGATTTTTTCAAACCAAGGGTCCATGATGGAAATGATTAAGGATGATAGAATGTTTGGATTTTGGACTTTGAGATGTTTATGGTTGTAAATGTTTATTGTTTGGACTCAAATTTTGTTAAATGGTTGTTTGAAAGAGGACACATCAAACACAACAATAAGATTGGTTTAAGTATGAATGCAAATGATGTTTACTAGTTTATTAAATGAAGACACAGCAGGTACATTAATTGCCTATTCTATTGAAGCGGGTGTATCAATCTCCATGGGCTCAGCAATATTCTGGTTTGAGGACATGGTTGATACATGGTGAGACTAGGAGTCTTGTTTCAGTGGGATTTGAGCATAGGTATAGCAATGATGATAATTATGGTGTCATGGATATGTAGGTACATTTGAGCATTGGCAAGACTTGACCATGTTTGTAGTTGATAGGTATGGGTTATGATGTTTGATTCATGATTACAGGTGGTGTTGTGGTTTACTTTTAGCACATTGTTTTTATCTCTTAGATGCTTGATTAGTTCCTTGACTATGGTTACTCATTTGTAAACTTGTTTGGAAAGTTGAATCTATGATTGATTTGGTGAAGTCTATAAGTTATATTATTTGATATCTCAGTTTGGAAGTTACTAATGTGATGATGATTTTGCATGTTTTCAATGGTTGGGATCTACAAGTTATGCATTTTTTTGGGATGCACACCTCATTGATTGTAATGGGATGACTTGAATGCATATTGCCTAGTCCACGGGATTGATTTAGTGTTGATGTAGACTTTGTTATTTTTCCTTGTCTATGCTCATTTGTGCATTGGTATGTTGCATTGGGATGAGAGGATGGATGATGAGAATGATTGGATAGTTGGTTATTGCAACTTGTAGCATGTTTATCATGATGTCATGGATATCTTAGTTGCATACTTTAGTGTGAGCTTTTGACAGTAATGATGGTTTATCTTCTTAGATTGGAGATCTTGGTTCTACTTTGAAGTTATTAGTATTATAGTTGAGTGTGTGTGGACCATGGTGATCTTCATTTAGGAGATGGTTATCACAATGCCATGTGTAGTTCATATCATGGTTCAGTGGGAACTTTGATAGTGATGTGTATTCGTCACCTAGTGATGGATGATCTTATATAGTGGTTGGGTGTAATGGACAAACTCTTGGATTATGATTATTATTTGTAGTGAGAGTGCTTTGACATCTTGGCTACTATTTTTAGGAGATGGTTATCTTCATGTGGTTGTAGATGTTGATCCTTGGTTTAGAGGTGTTTGGTAGTGTGTCTTGGTGGACTCTTGATTTTAGATTAGAGTATTAGCATGATACAAGTTCTCTTGAGACTAGGATGTCTGTATTGGTGCATGTGATCTTCTAGGAAGAGATGTTAGATGGTTATAGATCTTGAGCTATGGTTATTGGTTCTAGAGGGTTCATTCGAGGGGTGTCTCTAAACATGCTTTTTCTTAGGCACTAAACTGGAGTTGTCTAGATGCACAAGTGTGCCTCCCTCAATGAAGTTTATTTTGTTAATTTAGTTCATCCTAGTGACTCAAGGGGTTGTTATATTCTTTAGGCGCAATCTTTCATAGACTAAAACATTCACTCTATGTTAAGGTGCTCAAAGGAGGCTTTGGAGATGGAAAATGGTGCCTTAACTCACTTATGTAAATTTTGGACTTTTAGGCAATTGCAAGATGTCTTGGAGGGCTCAATTCTTCAAGGCGCCCATTTTGTTCACCACTTGTAGCATCACTTGTTCAAGGCGCATGTTTGGGATTCTCTGGAGTGATGTGTGATTTGGTTACAACAGGCGCCTAGAGTGAATAGGCTTTCATCCTGACTTAATACACTGCCTCCTTCTCACAATTTTTGGTGCAGCAGAAAACCTTTCACCACGGGCAAATGTCTTAGAGATATAAAAAATAGAGAGAGGTTATTGTAGAGGCACTCTACATGATCACGTTGCCTTAGACGGAATGTTTGTAAGTGACACAGTTTTTGAGTAACATCTCGTCAAAGATTGCTGCCTTTTTGCACTTTGGACTCTTCAGGGATTCGTCGGTACAATGTAGCTCAGACTGTTTCGACATGTTTGGGTGAAAAATAGGACCATGCCTAGCATAAATGTACCCATTCAAACGCATTGGAACAGTCAGTTTGGTCACATCAGAAGTAGGATGAAAGTTACACCCCTTTGCAACTTTACACTGCCTCCTTCTGACGATTTTTGGGGCAGCAGAAAACCTTTCACCACGGACAAATGCCTCAGAGATATAAAAAACTGAGAGAGGTTATTGTAGAGGCCTCTACATGATCATGTTTCCTTAGATAGAATGTTTGTAAGTGACATGGTTTTCGAGTAACATCTCGTCAAAGATTGCTACATTTTTGCACTTTGAGCTCTTTAGGGATATCGTGGGTACAATGTAGCTCGGACTGTTTCGACATGTTTGGGTGAAAAAAAGGACCATGTCTAGTGTAAATGTACCCATCCGGATGCGTTGGAACAGTTAGTTTGGTCGCATCAGGAGCAGGACAAAAGTTACACCCTTTACAACTTTACACTGCCTCTTGACGATTTTTGGGGCAACAAAAAACCTTTCACCACGGGCAAATGCCTTAGAGATATAAAAAACTGAGAGAGGTTATTGTAGAGGCACTTTATGTGATTGCGTTACCTTAGATGAAATGTTTCTGAGTGACACAGTTTTTGAGTAACATCTCGTCAAAGATTGCTGCCATTTTGCACTTTGGACTCTTCAGGGATATCGTCGGTACAATGTAGCTCAGACTGTTTCGACATGTTTGGGTGAAAAATAGGACCATTCCTAACGTAAATGTACCCATTCGGATGCATTGGAATAATCAGTTTAGTCGCATCAGGAGCAAGATGAAAGTTACACCCCTTTGCAACTTTACACTGCCTCCTAACAATTTTTGGGGCAGCAGAAAACCTTTCACCACGGGCAAATGCCTCAGAGATATAAAAAACTAAGAGAGGTTATTATAGAGGCACTCTACATGATCGTGTTGCCTTAGACAGAATGTTTCTAAGTGACATAGTTTTTGAGTAACATCTCGTCAAAGATTGCTGCCTTTTTGCACTTTGGACTCTTCAGGGATATCATCGGTACAATGTAGCTCAGACTATTTTGACATGTTTGGGTGAAAAATAGGACCATGCCTAACGTAAATGTACCCATTCAGACACGTTGGAATAGTCAGTTTGGTCACATCAGGAGCAGGATGAAAGTTATACCCTTTTGCAAATTTACACTGCCTCCTTCTGATGATTTTTGGGGCAACAAAAAACCTTTCACCACAGGCAAATGCCTCAGAGATATAAAAAATTGAGAGAGGTTATTGTAGAGGCACTTTACATGATCGCGTTGCCTTAGACAGAATGTTTCTAAGTGACACAGTTTTTGAGTAACATCTCATCAAAGATTTCTACCTTTTTGCACTTTGGACTCTTCAGGGATATCGTGGGTACAATGTAGCTCAAACTGTTTCGACATGTTTAGGTGAAAAATAGGACAATGCCTAATGTAAATGTACCCATCCGGACGCGTTGGAATAGTCAGTTTGGTCGCATCAGGAGTAGGATGAAAGTTACACCCTTTTACAACTTTACACTGCCTCCTGATGATTTTTTGGGGCAGCAAAAAACCTTTCACCATGGGCAAATGCCTCAGAGATATAAAAAACTAAGAGAGGTTACTGTAGAGGCACTTTACATGATCATGCTGCCTTAGACAGAATGTTTCTAAGTGACATGGTTTTTGAGTAACATGTCGTCAAAGATTGCTACCTTTTTGCACTTTGGACTCTTCAGGGATTCGTCGGTATAATGTAGCTCAGACTGTTTCGACATG
Source organism: Cunninghamia lanceolata (assembly GCA_027924645.1). NCBI lineage: Eukaryota > Viridiplantae > Streptophyta > Pinopsida > Cupressales > Cupressaceae > Cunninghamia > Cunninghamia lanceolata. The sequence continues at coordinate 3,313,069 of BSBN01000853.1, read as the reverse complement.
TTTGGGTGAAAAAATGGACCATGCCTAGCATAAATATACCTATTCAGATGCGTTGGAATAGTCAGTTTGGTCGCATCAGGAGCAAGATGAAAGTTACACCCCATTTGCAACTTTACACTGCCTCCTTTTGACGATTTTTGGGGCAGCAGAAAACCTTTCACCACGGGTAAATGCCTCAGAGATATAAAAACTAAGAGAGGTTATTGTAGAGGCACTCTACATGATCGTGTTGCCTCAGATAGAATGTTTCTAAGTGACATGATTTTTGAGTAAGATCTCGTCAAAGATTGCTGCCTTTTTGCACTTTGGACTCTTTAGGGATATCGTGGGTACAATGTAGCTCAGACTGTTTCGACATGTTTGGGTGAAAAAAAGGACAATACCTAGCATAAATGTATCCATCTGGATGCGTTGGAATAGTTAGTTTGGTCGCATCAAGAGCAGGACAAAAGTTACACCCCTTTGCAACTTTACACTGCCTCCTTCTAACGATTTTTTGGGCAGCAGAAAACCTTTCACCATGGGAAAATGCCTCAGAGATATAAAAAACCAAGAGAGGTTATTGTAGAGGCACTTTACGTGATCACGTTGTCTTAGACGGAATGTTTCTAAGTGACACAGTTTTTGAGTAACATCTCGTCAAAGATTGCTACCTTTTTGCACTTTGGACTCTTCAGGGATATCGTCGGTACAATGTAGCTCAGACTGTTTCGACATGTTTGGGTGAAAAATAGGACCATTCCTAGCGTAAATGTACCCATTCAGATGCATTGGAATAGTCAGTTTGGTCACATCACAAGCAGGACACCAAAAATGCAAAAGTTGCTTTGTGCAACTTGACAACATTGACACTTTTTTGCAACATGACTCGAAGACTCAAACTGACCCTAAATGACTCAAAGTGACTTAAAATCACCTTAATTTTGGTGCCCAATGTACATTATAGAGGTTGAGGCGCTCCTTATCATTCAAACATCTTAGATGAGCACATAGGAAAGGAAAAAGCTTTAAGTTTCATCATCATGAGCGCCTAATATCAAGAGACTTTAATGGCTTAAACCTTAGCATGGAGTCCTAAGGCGCATTTAATGTTCCTTTCATCCAGTTTGGCACCCTTATGTAGATTTTTCAACTTGATTTGGCGCCCTGTATGTGAAGGAAGATCTAAAGGCATGAAAGTGGATGTCATATTGCAAGAGTTTGGATCATCAAAATTGAAAGAAATAAGTCTATTAAGCTTGGGCGCCCTTGGTCTTCTTTTCATTCATTATGAGTGCCTTGGGAGAATGGTATATAGGTCATCATCATGATTGGGTGCCCTGGATCAAGAGTGTTGGAGAGATCATCAAATGGTGTCTAGAGGAAGTAGGGTGAGTTATGAGTTTGGTCGCATCAGAAGCAGGATACCAAAAATGCATAACATGATGTAAAAATGTGTACATATGTGTAAAAATGCAGGAGGAAATTAAAAAAAGACAAACCTTACAATTTAATGTGCATACTTATAACTCAATGTAACATAACTTTACAAAATCAATGTGAATACTTACAAATTAATCCAATGAACCATCCAGGTCTGCTCTACTCTTTATTGTGTCAAGTATTGCTTCATGGTCAAACTCACGCACCTTCCACAATATTTTGTTCAAAGGTCTACCCCGATACTTTATCAAATGAACATTGGATGCCACGACAAGGTTCAAGTAATGAAGAATCTTTCGATGCATGTCAAAGTCCTGAAATAGCTAAATATTAACACTCTTATGTGGGTACCTTCTAAGCCATGTTCCAGTAATAACCACTGAGCATGTAGGGTATTCGATGTTTTCTCCATCTGTAACAGGGGCCTCCAATTTCTTTTTGGCCTCAACACAATGACATAAGTAATAATCTATTCCCTCTTCATTATCTTCATCTGCAATAACTGCATATATGTGCCCTACATTGATATGTGTAGCAAATTAAATGAAATTAGTTAACATTACAAAAACACTACAAAGTAAGATGACATTACCTGGTTGAACTAGATGAAATTAGATGCATATACATGCCCTATATTACCTGGTTGAACTAAATCTAATATGTGGTCAAAGTCAACTGATGATTCCATCTGTGTTAGTTCCAGTGCCGTCGGGGGTCGATACGTGTCAAGTGGGCTAAGATAACTTAACTGCCATTCGTCAACCCACTCCTTTGACTCGCACTCATCCCAGACTTGAATTGTACAGGAAGAACAAAAGCATGACATCTTTTGTGTATGGATACTCCATTAACCTGCAATTGAGCTTCTGAAAGAGTGCGTCTCATTTGATCATGTCAGTGTACAACAATCCTCATATAGTGCAATGTTAGTATCATCTATCAACCAAAAAAATCTACGAACTAAAGACTTAACTTCATTACCTGGACCCATGGAAGCATTACACCACTCGACAATCGATTTTGCATCTGTCAACTTTGCATTGTCTTTATACTTTAACTCTTCTTGTGCTATGGCTCTTTTGATACATGCTCCTGCACCATCATGCTCCCCCTTTCCATGCCCGGCCTCACAAAAGTTCCACATATGTTGAATACCTGTAAAATTATGCCTCCTATCAACCAATAGAAATTCTGTGAGTTCTTGAATTGTGACGCATAGTTATCTGACCATATGATATGATGACTGAACAATATGCCCCTTCTAGCCAAATCATTGTAGAACACCTGAAAGCAACCTTGCATGAACTTCGTAGAATGCGTGCGATCATCACTAATATAGAAATTATACTCCCTTATGATCTTTCTGTCATCCTCTGTACTATCATTCAAATGAATGAATGCGATGTGCACAAATATAGAAACCTGTGTGGAGTTGTAATATTGTGATTGCACCTCACGCTATGGCTATAGACAGTAGTTCTCTACAAAGTCGATGACTGAAACAATGCTACCAATTGGAAATGTGTCCTTCCATAACTTGAATTGCAAGTCCAGCCATTGAGCTCTATGGGCATGTCTTGCATATCCATACACTATGCTGTCACAAAATATAGGCATAAACTGATACACTGGAATCTTTTCAATAACTAATTCACACCTCTTTGCTTCTTTACCATCTTTTGTATTGTATGTCACTGTTTTATACTTGCCAAACTCTACTAGTTCGTTTCCAACTGCATGTGTTATTTCCATATGTTCACATATTGGCAAATGTTGCAAGCCACCACAATGATGACATGTGCCATCCAAGCATAATTTCTTGTAGAATAGTTGACCTTCCTCTCTTTCACATAAAATTCTTGATATGAAGTCTCTTGAAGATGTTGGTGGGGCACATATGGCACAACCCTGCAAATTATTGTTAGTATGCATATCTAAACATATAGACCTATAAGCATCAAAATGGTTAGAAAATTCAATATGTAATCTACAACAACAAGTAGTGCGTGTGTGATTTATCTTAACATAGAAAGGTTTTAGCAATTCAAAATATCTTTGACAAATTTTAATTTAAGGATACTTCTCTAGAAATTTACCATAAAAATATGTTTGAGTCTCATCCAAAAAATGCTTTGGATGTGGCTCACGGTTCTAACTACTGATTCTCCTTCTTACCATATCCCTTTGATTCAGAGATACCCTTGTGTAATTCTTCCAAAAGTCTTCAATTACTGATCTCAATGCTTCAACAATTGGTTTATCTTTTCGTGGTAGTCTCCCCGAGAACACCCATAATTCATTGGCATTAGTGTCCTCAATTCTTTGCCGTCTTCCAACGGCTCTTGATAAAGTTTTCCTATTAATTCTCAATTCTTGACTTGTCTTTCTAAAGAGACGAGCTTTCCTCATTTGACTACTTACTATAGTCGATGTAATCACACGCCGTGTTGCATCACTATCTTTTGTGCATGAGGTGTTACCCACACTCTCATACGCACTCATTAGATTCTTGACAATAGATTTTTCACTTGAAGCCTCTGATGTTCTCAACCCAAGAATCTTCATGATAGACCTATACTTTATACTTCGCATCATTTCAACGAATAGTTGACATCTTGTAGTCTCATTTAACTTTTCAAAGAACAATCTCTAAATCTTATTAGCATATCTTCTACAAGTGCATTTTGGAATCTTACCTTCCATTGGCTGCAAAATATTCTCATCAATATCAATCAAATACTTTAGCTTTCTATGCAAAATTCTAGGTGGTGTCAAGTTAGGTAAATTCATCTCAACATTAGGAATTTCATCAATATTTAAATGAGATGGGTTAGATGGTATACCTTCGATCAAAGATGGAATAGATGACATACCTTGAGGTTGAGGTGGGAACGATGGCGTACCTCCTTCATCACATGTGAGTGATGATGTACTCTCAACTTGAGATGTGGTAGATGGTGTCCCTACATGTTGACTTGCAGTAGAGGACGTGTCTCCAACTATGGTATTCAAATCTCTCGTACCACGAAGTTTTTGCATTCATTCTCTTTGTGCCGCCAATTTCATATCTCTTTGTGATGGTTGTGGTTCTTCTTCAATTGGTATGTCTTCATTTATCATGTCCAATTTCCTCTTCTCACGAAGTTCCCTCATAGCCACTGCTTTCTTTGCATTCTTAGCTTCTATCTCTTCCTATGTTAGTTTAATTCTTGATCATTTCCTTGGCATGACGGAGAATTTGTCTGTAGCATGATAAAGAGACCAATATTAGTTCCTAAGAAATGAATACAAGATAATAGTGGGATTGTATTTTTTTTATGTTGTAAGGATTTATTCTTGTATAGTTTGACATCATGGTATGTTAAGGTTTGTTTATTACACATAATTATTAAAGAGCCCAAGTGTAGAAAATATACATGGCATCATGTGAGATTGTAGGCCGCTTTCTTGATTGGGAATGTGTCTATTTTAAACATGTATGATAAAGCATGATAAAGTAATTCAATCCGAAATAAGGAAAATGTAAAGAACATGCATGTAAAGACTTGACATACCTAAAAAATAAAGATTTGAATGGAGAGAGTACCCAATTATGTAGTGTTTTTATCTTCTTGCATCAAACTCCTCAACAATTTGAGTTTTTCACCACTTGCTTCCTTTTCAATGTTAAATTCAATAACACTCAAATATCATTACTAACAACAATACTATTAGCCAATCTATAATGTTAAATTCCTAAAATTGAATCACAATTAACATTGCAACACTACAAAAATGAAACTTGAATAGATATATATCAAACTTGGTGTGAAAACTATGTTATTTCCTCCTTCTCAAGTTGGCAAAGTAGAAAAGGTGGTGGAAAGATCATGCAAAGGTGGTACAATGTGTCAAATGTGCATTGGAACTTCCCAATAGCATGAAAGCACTTCTTTTTTATCGGAGCACGCGTAGAATTAGTAAGAAAATAGAGCATGTGGGCCTGGATCACAGAGGTAACCCCTATTTTTACGGTTTCAATAGAAAGATAAAATGCAAGCGCATTATAACGCGCTCGTGCTATAACGCGCTTGTGTTTTGTCCTACTATAGATTCATCACATCCTTTGCATTGATCACATCTCTTTCCTGCAAGAGCTTGCCAAATGCTCTGCCATATGATAGGCATAACAATGAAGGGGCAAGCCCTCATAATCAAGTTCTTGATAGAAAATGCCCTCAACGCCAAACCCTAATCCCTCAACCCTTAACTCTGATCCCTTGACCCTCAACCCTCAACATCAAATCCTAATCCCTTAACCCTTCACTCTAATCCCTCAATCCTCAACCCTATCCCTAAACCATCAACCCTCAACGTCAAATCCTAATCCCTTAACCCTTCACTTTAATCCCTCAACCCTAAACCCTCAACCCTCAACGTCAAATTCTAATCCCTCAACCCTTCACTCTAATCCCTCAACCCTAAACCCTATCCCTAAACCCTCAACACTATACCTTAAACCCTAATCCCTCAACCCTAACCCTAAACCTTGTCCCTAAACCCTAATCCCTCAACCCTAATCCATCATCTATCATCCCTCAACTCTAATCCCTCATCCCTAAACCCTAAACGCTATCCCTATTCCTAGACCCTCAACAGGCTTGATACTATACCTTAAACCCTAATCCTTCTACCCTCGACACTCTTATTTAACCCTAATCCCTTGACCATTAACCCTATCCCTCAACCTCAACCCTCAACTCTCAACATTAAACCCTAATTCATCAACCCTAAACTCTAATCCCTCAAACCTAAACCCTATCCCTAAACCATCAACCCTCAACACTATACCTTAAACCCTAATCCCTATCCCTCAACCCTTAACCCTTAAAACTTAAACCCTATCCCTACACCCTCAACACTTGACACTATATCTTAAGCCTTAAACCCTCATCCCTAAAGCCTCAACCCTCAATCCTTAAACCTTCAACCCTAAACCCTATCCCTAATCCCTCTACCCTCGACACTCTAACCCTAACCTTGACATTAAATGCTAATCCGTCAACCCTAAACCCTAATCCTAAACCCTCAACCCTCAACACTATACCTTAAACCCTAATCCCTCAACCCTCAACCCTAAACCTTATCCCTAAACCCTAATCCCTCAACCTTCAACCCTAATCCATCATCCCTCAACTCTAATCCCTCATCCCTAAACCCTAAATGCTATCCCTATTCCTAAACCCTCAACAAACTTGATACTATACCTTAAACCCTAATCCCTTATCCCTAAACCATCCAACCCTATCCCTAATCCTTACACCCTCCACACTCTACTTTAACCCTAATCCCTTGAACCTCAACCCTATCCCTAAACCCTTGACCCTCGAACCTCAACCCTCGACCCTCGACCCTCGACGTCAAACCCTAATCCCTCAACCCTTAACTCTGATCCCTCATCTCTCAACCGTAACCCTCAACCCTCAACCCTCAACCCTCAATGTCAAATCCTAATCCCTCAACCCTTCACTCTAATCCCTCAACCCTAAACCCTATCCCTAAACCCTCAACACTATACCTTAAACCCTAATCCCTCAACCCTCAACCCTAAACCCTATCCCTCAACCCTCAACCCTAATCCGTCATCCCTCAACTCTAATCCCTCATCCCTAAACCCTAAATGCTATCCCTATTCCTACACCCTCAATAGACTCGATACTATACCTTAAACCCTAATCCCTTATCCCTAAACCCTCCAACCCTATCCCTAATCCTTATACCCTCCACACTCTACTTTAACCCTAATTCCTCGACCCTCAACCCTATCCCTAAACCCTTGACCCTCAAACCTCAACCCTCAACCCTCAACGTCAAACCCTAATCCCTCAACCCTTAACTCTGATCCCTCGACCCTCAACCCTATCCCTAAACCCTCAACCCTCAACATCAAATTCTAATCCCTCAACCCTTCACTCTAATCCCTCAACCCTAAACCCTATCCCTAAACCCTCAACACTATACCTTAAACCCTAATCCCTCAACCCTAACCCTAAACCTTGTCCCTAAACCCTAATCCCTCAACCCTCAACCCTAATCTGTCATCTGTCATCCCTCAACTCTAATCCCTCATCCCTAAACCCTAAACGCTATCCCTATTCCTAGACCCTCAACAGGCTCGATACTATACCTTAAACCCTAATCCCTCTACCCTCAACACTCTTATTTAACCCTAATCCCTTGACCATTAACCCTATCCCTCAACCTCAACCCTCAACCCTCAACCCTCAACCCTCAACATTAAACCCTAATTCATCAACCCTAAACCCTAATCCCTCAAACCTAAACCCTATCCCTAAACCATCAACCCTCAACACTATACCTTAAACCCTAATCCCTATCCCTCAACCCTTAACCCTTAAAACTTAAACCCTATCCCTACACCCTCAACACTTGACACTATATCTTAAGCCTTAAACCCTCATCCCTAAAGCCTCAACCCTCAATCCTTAAACCTTCAACCCTAAACCCTATCCCTAATCCCTCTACCCTTGACACTCTAACCCTAACCTCGACATTAAATGCTAATCCGTCAACCCTAAACCCTAATCCTAAACCATCAACCCTCAACACTATACCTTAAACCCTAATCCCTCAACCCTCAACCCTAAACCTTATCCCTAAACCCTAATCCCTCAACCCTCAACCCTAATCCATCATCCCTCAACTCTAATCCCTCATCCCTAAACCCTAAATGCTATCCCTATTCCTAAACCCTCAACAGACTCGATACTATACCTTAAACCCTAATCCCTTATCCCTAAACCCATCCCTAATCCTTACACCCTCCACACTCTACTTTAACCCTAATCCCTCGACCCTAAACCCTATCCCTAAACCCTTGACCCTTGAACCTCAACCCTCAACCCTCAATGTCAAACCCTAATCCCTCAACCCTTAACTCTGATCCCTCGACCCTCAACCCTATCCCTAAACCCTAAACCCTAAACCCTCAACCCTAATCTGTCATCCCTCAACTCTAATCCCTCATCCCTAAACCCTAAACGCTATCCCTATTCCTAGACCCTCAACGAGCTTGATACTATACCTTAAACGCTAATCCCATATCCCTAAACCCTCCAACCCTATCCCTTATCCCTTAACCCTCATGATTAATAGCCTTGAACGTAAAAAAATTTAAGGGGAACATAACACTAGCGTGTTATAACGTGTTCGCATTATGTGAAACATGACAAACAACAGACTTGTGGGAAAGGAAAAATGCAAAGCAAAACATAACGCGAGCGTGTTATAACGCACTCGCGTTATGTCTTGCTTTGGGAATCCCAAGTCTTGGGCTTGGGATTTGATTTGGATTTCCAACCCAAAGGCTTGGAGTGCCTTATGAACAGTCACAGATGTGTTTTTCTATATTCTTCAAAATTTCACATAATTTCGTTCGTGCTAACCCTCAGATTTGTATGTGTTTCAAGGTTGAATAAATTGAACACTTGGGTAATGTTAGGCTTTCTCTTAGCTATTTGACGATGTGATTTTTTTCACATTTTAACAATGTTAAGCCTTTCATCTTTAATTTCTTTTGTTTGTGTGTCCGTTTTTAGGCAAAAACCACTGTCTGGTCTTTTTTTCATTGTAAATTAACTATTCATTCAAATTTCAAAAAAATTACATATTTAGAAACTAGACTCCATTCTACAAATATTAAAAAAATAAAAAAATGATTTTCAATTAGTTTTCAAAATTTATAGGGGTAGCACAGCCAAAATTATGTTTTTTAGGATGTGTCCACTTTGAAAATTAGTAAAAAATCAAATATTCATCAAAAAATTATCAGAAAAATCGGGTATAAACTACATGCTATTAGCTAATTTCTCACCAAAGCAATTTTAAAAATACCAAAAAAAGTTGACCTTTTGAGGGAGCCACAAAACATGCTATGTTATGTTTTTTTGACAGAAACAACACCAATTTCTGTGGCTCCCTCTTTTGAACCCCTTAATCTATTTCATTTTCAAAACAAAATAGTAGTTTAGAAAGTAGACTCGGAGCACTACGAACATTGTTTTGGTTGCATCTCCAAATTTTGAGTGTAACTATGCTCAATTTCTCATCCAAGGCCAGTATTTCCCGATTTCAGAAAAAAAGTGGCCACTTAAGACCCCTTTTTGGCCCCCCATCTTCTTGCACTTACCCTAAACACAATTTAATTAAATTGTTCCTTCAAATTAATAAAATTACTTTATTCAAATTTTACTTGAGGGAGTAATTATTTGACTCTATCCTATGTTTATTTCATTTTAACATCATTAATTATTTACCTTAATTAAACATTATTTGGTATTTACCTCAATTAAACATTATTTATTATTTCATATATATATATATATGTGTGTGTGTGTGTGTGTGTTCTAAGTATTTTCTCAATTGTACAATATGCGTGCATACACATATATATGTATATATCTTAATATCATGTGTGTAAATATATACACCATATATATATTGGTGTTATATGTGTGTCTATACATATACACATGTATATCGATATATTGTGTGTAGGCATATACACCATATATTTATAATTATACTACACACACACACACACACACACACACACACACACACACACACACACACACACACAAGTGTGTGTGTGTGTATTATATATATGTTTTACATCTTGAAATAAATCTATATGAAGTTGCTATCAAGAAGGAACTGGATCAAGAAACAAATTCTAGATTTACAAATTAACTACTATCCCACCCCATATGCAATCATGAAGATGATTTAGTGTGTGTGTGTATAGAAGTCATGTAGGCGACCTTGAGAGGAATTAGGTTCCTCTCTTATATGATACTCTCCCATCGGGTAGAGGTTAATGATGGATCCTATCGCACTCAAACATCAAGTTGTGATTAGTTTATGACAAATTTGATATTATATATGAGTAAAAAATTCCAGATATGCTACTATAACATGTTACAATTATCTACTCTACAGATAGAAATAAAAACATAATCAACCTGATAATTAGAATATCATATGCCTCTGATCAAATACATCATGTATGTTTATACAAATTAGGATATCAATATTGTCATGCATCATATATAACCATATGTACAAGTTTGCAATCATCAATATTGTGCCATATAACAAAAATGGGCTATGACACTATATTTCAACTAAACGTTTCCTTTAGTGACTCAAGGATAATATGGCCAAGCCTTTCACGGCAAAACTAATTTTTTGAAGCAACGCTTAAAACTAAAGCTTTAGAGGAGTTTTTCCTTGAGTAAAATAGTCCTCCTTTCATATATCAATCACATACCAATTTTTCCTTATTGTCAAACACCTTACAATCTCCCTATTGAAAAATGGCCTTCATGTTTTTGGTAATGACCTAGTTGGCTAGATAAGATTTTTCTTTAGTCCTAGAAAAAGTAAAACATTATCAATACTTGTTTTACCTTAAGTCAGAACATGAAGAGGAGCTCTACCAATTCCTTCAACATGTAGTTTTGAATCATTTGCTAATGTAATAGTGTCTCTTGATTGCTTTGTTACATTTCTTAAGTTGTCAATATTACTAATCATGTGGCAAGTAGCACCTAAATTGATGATTTGAGCATCATTATTTTTGACATATTTAGAATCATTTGCTAATAATAGTCTATAACTTTCATCATCATATTCAATAGTTGCATCAACCATCATACCTCCTTGTTTACCTTTATTCATATGTTTCTTCTTCTTGAAGCATTGATACTCAAAATGACTAGGATGATTGTGTAGACACTAAAAATTGTCTAGGTCTTGTTTACACATGACCTTGTATGTGCCCTAAGTCCCAGTTGCACAACACATTGTCGACATGAACTTGTATATGTCCCCTAGGTCCTAGTTCATCCTAGTTCATCTAATCTCATCCCACTTAATCCCATTTACCCCTAGGTCCTAGTTCATCCCATTTTAATCATCTTCCTGATTGATTAAATAAACCCACTTTATTTAATTAATCCCACTTGATCACATTCCAATTAACTAAATAAATCCCATTTGTTTAGTTAATAATCCCCCTTCACATGTCCCACATAATTCAAATTAAATATTTGAATTATTCCCTCACCTCTCATCACATTCTGACACATGTCGCATGTCTCCATCTTCCACTTAATATGCCTTCACATGTGCAAACTAATTCAAATATAATATTTGAATTAGATTCCTTTTATTCTCCTTTGCACACTTGTCATGTGACTACAATCCCTCTTTGAGTGGGAAACCCTATTCCAACCCTAATCGATCTCAATCATCCATATATTTCAACATAACTCTCAATCACAACTGTCCATTCAAATTTGACTTTTTCTATAAAGGTAGCCTCTCTTGAGCAATTTAGGAAGGAATCTTCTTCTAGTATCCTTACTCTGCCAAAATTTCCTCTCAACCTCTCACCCATCTATCTTGTATTCACCCAATCTTCCATCTATCAATCTCCATATCATTGTTATGTTGCATAATCAAGCCATCAACATTCATCTATTTGGGTAAAGCTAGAGTGCTTCGGGTGCAGCATTCTCAACCCTATCAATGGATCGTGAGTCGATATGAGGTTTGCATTCATTTGATTTGCATTTGTTATTATTTCCTTCATGTCAATTTTTCACGATTTCAGATTGTAATAATAGAAAATCTTTCCTTTCTTCATGTTATCCATAATAGGACATATTTTTCATTGAGTATTTTTTACTTTGAAATTAGAAGAAAAATATCCATTGATTTAGTTTCATCATCTCTATTAAGCATTTCTTCATGTTACTATAGTAGACCCTCCAAAGAATTGAATTTTAAGGTTGCTAATTTTTCAATCAATGTGAGTGTAGTCTTGAGATTCTCAAATGAATTTAGCAAACTATTAATAGTTATGGAGATGAGATATTTACCAACAATAGTCTCACCTACATTAATGAGACAATTTATAATACCCTTGAGCTTTGAGACATGCTTAATTATTGACCCATACATTCTTATAGATTATATCACTAAGTTTGGAGCATGTGTGCTCTCACATCATTCTTATGCTCAAAGATTGTGTCCCAAGCTTCCTTTAGTGTGGTTGTATTTATCACATTTTCTATTAATCTACCACTGATAAACAAGTTTTTCAAGGCTAATGCTTGGCATGATTTCTTGTTAAATTCTTCTTATAGATGAGCATCTATGGGATGTCTTATTATAGTTTGATTGACAATAGAGGTGAGATCTAACAAGAGAAAAAAATTCAACTAATAACACTATTCTCCAATGGCAACACCAGTCAATTTTATGGAGATGGCACCCAATTTATTATTTGTCATTCTACAAAAAAATTGTTGTTTCTCCTAAAAATTAGCTTCTTTTGAAGAGAATTTGAATTAATTCATAATAAATATTGCTAAATTTTAAGAAATTCAACTTCCTTTGCATAGAATTTATAATCACTCTAACACACCATGCTTCTTTCTATAATGATCCCACAATAGTGTGTCTTTTTTTTGGCTTAAGTAGAACACTCAAAAATCATCATTTCTTAATTTATATCAATTATAGGGAACTGTAATATCCCCAAAATATGAAACCATGTTTTTTAAATCAAATCTTACTATAGATCATATACATGTTACATGACTGCACCAAAACATGGTTGAAGATGACTGAAAATATATGCATGGTTATTAGGCCTACATGAGGAATTTGAGTTAAGACATTTACAACCCAGTTGAGAATTTGCAGCAAGAATACATGACATAAATTTGTGACAACAATCATTCATTTGTTCATCATACAACTAGCAAGAGAAGGTAAGACTATTTCATATATAGTCCATTCATCCATCCATTGTATCCCACAAGCCCATTTACATTCTTGCATCCTAGAAGCCAAGTATACATGTTTAATGCATTAGCCAAAATTCTCCCTACCTATTCTCCATAGAAAGCATAATCTAAAATATGTATAAGTACCCATCAATTATGCAACAATATTAGGGAAATGAAAATAATGAAATACAAATAATGAACATTACTCACATGGTTGTTATCTTAAATAAGATAGTTGCAAGAAGGTGGTTGTTCACATCATAGAGTCAATCACCCTACAGCATCTAGAGTGCATGGTGAATCCCACCTTAAGGATAAGAATTCTCTATCCCAACCCACCAATGGACTCTAAGACCCACAAAGAGAGAGATGATTATTCATGCCAAAACTTTTAGAAACCACGTAACTACTGACCCACAATATCTATCTTTCAAAAAGGCTTCCTATTACTAAATTGGCACAGCTAGACCAGCAACCACAAAGGGTAAGATAAAACTAGAAACTGACACTTGAAACAACTAGTCCTTTGCTTAATTTTGATTTCGCTAGCATGACTTTCCACTAATCTTAAAAGCTACATAATAGTGAATAATGGCATCCTTCACCCGCATGTCACTGGCTATAGAACCCGCATGTTGTTGGTGATAGCCATTCAAGCCTGAGAATTCCCTGACATTCTTCACTGATATACCTAGGTGATAGCCTACTATCTCTAGATACAGTCATACCACTCTCCTCGCAAAGCACAGTCCTTGACTACTGTCAAGCTAGAGAATCGACAATCTTATCTTAATGCGGGCCATAGGATTTACAATTTGGTGATCACCACAGAAGGAGCAGAACTACTATGTTATAGGAGTAATGCAATCCTCCTACCTATGCCCTCATAGAGCCCATACTCCAACCGTTATGTGTTTCCATAGAGGTCGGCATCTATATCTGGCTTGGTTTTGTAAGTGGACTAAATCATCCTAGAGTTAGATAAACAAGACAAGACATATAGTTTACCTATCTACAATCTTGACCTATGATTTATGGAGTCTAGCTTAATATTAGGAGTGGATAACCATTTTTATCTTGCATATAGAGTCATTTTTCCATGGGTACATAAACTTGGGAAAGGATTCACTCTTAGATTTATATATGTATATTCCAACCAACCCTTATTTACACTAATAATCTCTTGTCATTACATGGGCCTGGCATGTCCTTCTTCCTACTGATATTCATGGTAAAGAATTTGTCCTTAATTCTACCCTAGCTGTCCTAGTTTTCAGCCAACGTTCCCTTACACAAAAATAGAAAAATAGAAGGTGTGGCTAGTATATTTGTCCTTCCCATAGTCAATAACAAAGGATATTAATCCACAATGACAACCAATAGTTTAACTTACTAAGACAAGGGAGGTTCAATTGATATATAGAAAGAATCACAAGAAGGTGAAATGCAATTCTAAACTAATTTCATAGCTTATTGACCCACATGTCATTTGTTTGTAGCCCTAACCTATTCACAATGAAATTGACAGCTAACACTTATTCAAGCTATATGCAGCGGCTTGATAGTAATGAAGTATGTTGATTGGATTCTAGGATAGAAGCCAACTTATTATGAAGCATTAAGAGATTACAAGTAGTTTTTCCAATTCTATTTTCTTAATATGTTTAACAAGTAATATTATTCATAACCCAAGTTCATCCTCGATTGAGTTAAACACATTTCCATATTAATGAGTAATAATAGTAAGTCCAAGAAGATTATGATGATAGAAAACAATGATTTACACCCTCCTAATCACAAAAATTACTTTTAGTTGAGTTGTCAGGTGTCAAACCCTCTTCCACAACCCTAATTCATACCCAAGCCAGCAAGAGCTAATTTACCCACACTTGGAAGTTCTAATGACTTATAATTATTTATTTTTGACAACCATTTATCCTAGTCTAGCATTTCTAGTGGTCTCATTCTTTGAGGCATTTTGTAAAACAATTCACAAAACTAATCTAAGCATTCATATTACTTGCAACTGCTAACATATTAAGCTGAAGGTTTTATTTGGTCAAATAACTCCCAAACTTGGTCAAAATGTACCCAAAGATCTACCAAATAATACAATTAAATAAAAACCCTTCCTACATTGGCTTTTATTTCTTGAAGGCTCTATTTCTTTTTCAATTCTATGCTAGTAAAAATTAGTGAAAGGTCTGAATAGAATAAATATTTGTCTAGAGCCATTAAAAATCCTTTAACTCCAATGCCATCACAAAAATACAGTTAATACACCATTTGAATGAAGGTGTAGCAATATAACAAGGGATATACTTGCAGAAATGAGTGTTTGGAAGTAGCCCAGGCATCTCAAACTATTGCAGCAGTTTACTATGAACATACATCAATTTCCCTACACATGTTTGCTTCTTCCTCAACTAATTTTTGGCTGGACAACCTTACTAGTTAAATTTGAAAGAATATGAGGAACCCTAGAATGGATAAATAAATAAAAACAATTACCATTCCTATTGCATGCTTAACAACAACAATATATATAATTTTATAAAAGGGAACAACAATAAAATACTGAGTTTAATCTTCTACTTCAACCCTACAAGCTAAATCCTATGAGTTATAAAAGGAACAACACTAAAACATGTGCTAGGGCGTGAATATCCACTCCCAACAATAAATGATGAGAAAAATTACTCAAAACGTCCAGCAACTCGCCTCTTTATTTTCCATTCCTCGTACTTCTTTATGTCTCTTATATTTACTCCATCTCCTGTTGCATGGTGCGCTTTGGGAGTAGAATTTATTGAAGGCATGGGTGCCTCTCTTTGTCTGTATGAGGGTCGACCAAGTATTGAATGTTGGCCACCCTCCTCATTCACCTCATGGCCATAGCTTGGCCCTTCCAAAAACCTACAAGCTCCTATGTTTTCCTTTCTATATTTTTTTCTCATGTGATTTTTTCTTTTATGCTCCCTTATTCTTTCATATTGTTTTCTTTTCTTTTTAATGGATTATCTATTTGGCTTTTATATAATTTAAATCCAAACTATTGATAATAATTAATAATTATAATATTATGTATTTATTTAATACTTTAACACTCAAGGTATTTAGAATGACATTGATAAAATAATAATAATAATTTCTTTATTAATATTTATAATTGATTTCCTAAATACATATTTAAATTTATAATGATATTTTTATGGACTGGCAGGTGAAGTCAATGAGACCTACCGACTTTGCAAATCCACAAATGAGACTGACTAGGTGTTGGATAAACATATCAATTACTACTTTAGACAAACCTTAAGTTAAGCTAGTGCCTCAACAAGGATTTGGTATAAAAATCATTTCTTCTTACGGATCCGCAGAATCCACTCCACCATGCACCTTGTCACCTGCACACAAAACATTGTTCCTCGCAACATTCACAATTTAGTTAGTCCAGGTTAGTCAAAATATGGTCAAATATATTTATATATAAATCAAATGAGATACATAACTAGATTTTCATTATGCATACATCACTATCAACCATTAAAAATTCATTCACTTAAGTATACACACTCATACAAGCACTTACACATACACACATAGAGTTGATATTAAGTTCAAGTCTCCACCCCTAGTCCAAATTACATTAGGACTATGGGGCCTTAGAATGGGTTGATACGGGGATGTGACAGGAACAAACTATCAAAAATTTACGGATGATGTAAACTAATGAGTTGTGGCATTTTCTATATAGATTTAAGCTATAATTTTTTTAAAAAACTTTTTTAAAAAATTCTATCATTTTTTTTAATTTTTCAATTATTTTTTTAAATTATTTTTTATTAAGTAACATTATTCATAAGAGTTCAGCAAATTTTTCCATCTTCTGGCTTCCACGACAGAAGTTGCACCCAAAAGTATAGTGTCATCAACGAATTGTTGGACAGTCGAGGGCCTCACCGTTGACGCAGTTTTGATCCCCTTCAGGTCTTGTCTATCCAAGCGGGAGAGAATGTTCTTGCCCATGACCTCTGCCATAATGATGAATAAGTAGGGTGAGAGGGGATCCCCCTATCTGATACCTCTGCCCGCATTAAAGAAACCTTGGGGAGAACCATTGACGAGAACTGAATATTTGACCGTAGTGACACATTCTTGTATCAAGGTTATCATTTTATCCTAGAAACCAAATTTCCTGAGAACCAAAAAGAGGAAGTTCCAAGAAATTCTATCATAAGCCTTAGAAATGTCCATCTTGAGAGCCATGTTGGAGGTGTTACTTTTGTCCATCGAATGGATAATTTTGTGCATGGAGATGGTCGCGTCAATAATCTATCTGCCAGGGACAAAACCTTTCTGACAGTCAGAGATAAGGCTTCCAAGAAAAGGTTGGAGTCTGAGGACCAGCACTTTTATGAAAATCTTGTAGATAGTTTTGTAGAGGTTGATAGGGCAGAAATCAACCATTTTCTCAGGGGAGTTCTTAGGAATAAGGGCTATGAAAGTGGAATTGATTTGCTTGAGAATCTTGGCTATCTTGAAGAAGTCCCTGATAGCAGTAGTGACATCAAAGCCAACGATATCCCAGAAGTCCTGGAAGAAGGCCGGGGGAACCCATCCAGGCTCAGGGCTTTGAATGCCCCCATAGAGAACACAACATCCCTGACTTCTTCCTCAGTAATGGGAGCCAACATGCTAATATTGTCTTCAGCAGTGAGAACGAAAGGGATGCAGTCCAACAGATCCTCCAGTACAGTCTGGTCAATAGTGTTCCTTTGTTCAGCTAAAAAGTTCCTGAAGTAGTTGGAGGCCAGAATCTCCAAATTAACCTTAGAGAACAATGGAGAACAGAATCTCTATTGTTCTCATCAAGGAGCTTGGAAATTATGTTCCTTTTCCTATGTTTCATGGAAGACTGATGAAAGAACGTTATGTTTCAATCACCCTTAGTCAGCCATTACACCCTAGACTTTTGTTTCCAAAAGATTTCTTCCTTTTTCATGATTTATCTTGGCTCCTTCTAGAGAGCCTCTTCCTTATTGAGGTTAGCCTCACTTTTGTCTCCCTTGGCCATGTTTCCTTGGATTTTTGAGAGACTGACATAGATTTGATTCTTACAGTTCATGATATTGCCAAAATAGAACCTATTCCACCTTTTGACTTTCTGCTTAACATGGATGAGCTTTTGAGTAAGTCTGAACATAGGAGATCTATGAACCGTGATGCTCCACCAATCATTGATGCAATCTCTGAAGTCAGGGTGAGAAGCCCACATGATTTCATATCTGAACGGGAAAGGGCCTTTCGAGATGCCTTCTCTCTAGGAGTAGAGGAGAGCATTGTGATCCAAAATAGTGCGGGGAAGGGCTGTCAAAGTGGAGTGTTAAACAATGTCCCAATTAGGAGAGACCAAGAATCTGTCTAGTTTTACCTAAATCAGCTGATCTCCCCTTCTTCTATTAGTCCAAGAGAAGAGTTGATTATTAAGCTCAATGTCCATTAGTCCGGTTTGACTAAGGAAGTCAACTAGATCAACCATGTTGTCAGAGTAGTCAATGATGCCCCCCAACTTTTTCAAAGGGGAATAAAGGGGTATTGAAATCACCTACTAGCATCCATTTCGTCCTTTTTTCCATATTGATTCTAGGGACAAGGTTTTCCCAAAGATCCTTTCTAGCACTTCTGGTATTAGGGGCATATATATTTATAAGTTTTCATTCCTCCTTATTGACCGTGAAATTCACTTCCAGGCTATTTTTGTTATGAGAGCAGTAGGTACCATTAAGAATGTTCTTGTTCCACATAGTGACAAGGCCTCCTGAGGCCCCAGTAGAGGGGCTGATCAGGTAGTCAGCCATAGGCCAGACTTTATTGGAAAATTTTTTGAAGTTTTATTCATTCATCTTAACTTCCTAGAGAAGGATTATGTCAACCTTTTTTTCATATATGCAGTTCTTCACCATGAACTGCTTTTGGGAGTTATTGAGACCCATCACATTCTAGGAGAGAACTCTCATTTCTTACCCCACCTGGATATAGCCTCTAGGGTGCTTTGTCTTCCTATAGCAATTTCCTTTTTGGCCTCCCTATTTCTTTTTTCTCTCTGAGAGGGTCTACCTGCCTTCCCATCTATACCCACATCTACAAACTTTTTTCGATTCCCTTTACCCTTCTTTTTGGGGGTTACCTAGCCATCTTGGTTGGTCCATGTGGAGTTAGGGCCAATGCCATGTGATAGCACTCTGGTAGGTGGTGAGGCAGTTGAATTCGCTGGTTTCTTCAACTCCTTGGAATGCTCTAAGTTAGCCAGTATGACCCCAGAGTTCTCCTCAAGAGGTATGGGTTTTTCCTTCTATTTAGGGGTCTGGCCTCTGGTTTCTCCTTCTTCCATCTCATCTAAGCCCACAATCTTAGCTTGGCCATGGTTTGAACTTGAATGATTCGCAACTGAATAGCCATTTTCCTTCTCCTAGTCTCTGATCTCTCCTTCTTCCGTCTCCTCTGAGTCAATAGTCTCAGCTTGGTCGTGGTCTAAACTTGGTTGAACAACAACTGGAGAACCATTCTCCTAAGTACTAGCCTATTGTTTAGGGTTTTCTAGGGACTTGATGATGCCGATTAAGTCCTTAAATGGGTATTCCTCAACACTCACCTCTTCTTCCCTTGTTTCCTTAGATTTTCTATTCCTCTAGAATTTACACTCATTTATCAAATGGCCTTTCCTTGAGCAGTTCTGGCAGAACGTGGTAGCATTCTCATATGCCAAGGGTTGTTCCCAACTTCCATACTTTGATTTTATGTTAATGCTATTAGGGAGGGTTTTATTGATGTCTCCACTACTATAAAAATGAGTGTATACTAACCTTGTTTTGTGCTTGGTGGCTCCATCCAACGCAATAAACTTTCCAAACTAATTTTTGATCCACGCGATGATTTCCTCATCCCAGTAATGTAGTGGGAGGCCAGGCAGTCTAACCTAGACCAGTGCTAACTTGTTCAGCTCCAGAGCTGCATCAAAACTAGGTTTCCATCATCCCATGTATAGGTTATGTTTGTCGTAAAGCCAGGGACCACCTGCTAAGATAGCCAATAGGTCCTCTTTAGCAATAAATTTGAAGAGGAAGAGGCCCCCCGCCATAGAACTAGTGGAGACACTACCTTTTAGCTTCCATCTTGATGCAATCCATCTACTAACCATGTCTATGTTAGGTCTTAGGGCCTAGAATTTACCCACCAGTATGAGTTCCATAGAAGAAATGATTTTCTCCATCATGTGACCTAGTATTTGGAGGTCAGTACCATTGTCCATCTTTGACAACATAGGTTTGGGTTGGTCTTCCTCCACATGTTCTTCTTCACCTTTTTCCAAGCCTAGGGGTTCATCCCTGAGGTTGGGGAATCCCACTCAGTAGTATTGCCTGAGACAATACCAACAACAGATTCCACCAGAGGACCCAACAGGGGGCAGGGCCCCCCCTGGGCTGATGGCAACCATGATGAGAGCAGGTTTAAAGCTTGTTTGAGCAGGAAATTTGTAGAGCATGACTTCACCAAGGAGGTCTGGGGAAGGACCTTGACTCTCATCAGCATAGATTGGGTGCAAAATGAAAACCTAATGGAATTCATACACAACTGGAGCTCCCCCTTTTCTCACCCAAGAATCAGAGAACTTTGGAGGCAAATTCCCCCTCACTTGGGTTGGAGTATCTGGAAAGAAAGAAACAACGAAGTATGCCAAGGAAGTTTTCTTCTCCTTCTACAGAATGGTCTCAGAAAACACTTCCATTTGTACCCTAAAAGTCCACAAGGAACCCCCCACTCAACTAGAAATTTAGATTGCCAAGAACTGGGGTCTGATAGCTGACATAACCAACTTTGACAACTCTAAGAAACTTGCCAGATAAAACACCATCTGGAGACCTCCCCCAAAGGACTAGGCCAAACTGAACTTTGACAGAGCTAAGAAAAAGACCACTAGAGTGGCTAGTGTGAGTGGTGTCATAAGAAGTGATCAAGGGAAGTTAATTGTTGCTTATGTTGGAGGCATTGGCACCCAGTCCAACAATATGGTGGAGGGGTTAGCTCTTTTATGGGCTCTAAAATTGGTTGTCACTTGGTTTGGATAAGTTACAGATTGAGGGAGATTCAAAAATAATAATTGATGCTACCTTAGGCAAAACTGAAAGTGGATGGAAACTTAAAGATATCATTGAAGACATCAAGAGCTTATTGATTGGGTTCACACAAAAGGAGATAAGACATACCTACTGTGAAGGCAACAAAGTGGTTGATAATATGGCCAACCTGGGTCAATGCTTGAGTGAATGGAGATGTTGGAGACAATTTGAAAACCTCCCCAATCAAATTCAAAAACTCCTATGCACGGAGCATGACTCTATACCTAAGTCTCCATGAATTTAAATCTTTCCAAGTCTAATTCGTGGGCTAAGGATTGCCTTAGGTACTATAGGAAAAATGATTATAATAATAACGATTATTATATGAGGAAAGATACTAAAAGATCTAGTGATGATATGGAATACCGACAGATAAGCTTTGAGAAAAGTATTAAGTGCAAAGGGATGGCGTGCCACAAAAGCAACATGATGATGGGGATGAACCAAGGAGTTAATCACATGGTCGATCATGTGCCTAGTGGCTGGCTTAAAACTCCTAATCTCTATAACATCCAACTCAGGGATAGTAATTATTTGATGGGATGGCTTGCTAACTCGCATGAGGCGAAGTTATGGAATAATGTCTTATCGAACGGGAGAGGTGTCAAGTTCATCATGAATTTGCGTGCCTTGAGCTATCTATAGGATCATATTAACAGCGAATTTATTTTTTCTCTACAGAGTGCTCTCAAGTCGTTTGAAATTGCTAAGGGTGGTGAAGAGACCTACTTGCAAAGAATCTCCTTCCTGTCAAAAAATTACGCTAAGAGGGGTCTCTTTCTGCAAATGGGGGGGATAGGACCCTAATGAAACTTGAATCCTATGAGGAATTCAGAAACAATGAGACCCTTTGGCACATATGCTAGGAGGGCGGGGTGGCATCATTTTTGGAATGCCTTCAAGGGCATGATGAAAACTTATCCATTTAGTTTGCGCGGTCATGGAATAACAGACATGTTCAAGTGGGAGGAGTTGGGTTTGAAGTTACTGAAGAAGTTATTGGGATGGCTACTAGGATGACTACAGATGCTATGAAACATAAAAAGACTAGCAAGGTCTCTGACCCAGAAGGTATGGCCATATTTCTAAAGAAAGATGAAGTTTTGCATAGTCTGCAAGGAGGGTTTGATAGGTAGTGGCTACCAAAACTCGGGGACGACGTGTGCTACATGATTATCAAATACTTCACGCTTGAAGGTAGGTTCTGTCGATTCTTCCATTACCATTTTGCATTACTAAATCACTTTAGGTGCAACAAATATATCAACTTTCCTTTTTTCTTGCTTTCTTCTTTGGAAACTTCTGTTGAGACTGTCATAGAACAACACAAGAATGACCTTGAGAAGCCTCCCATACCGCTTCACCAAGGGTTAATTTATAGGCTCTACAAATTTCACCTTGCCCTCTGCCCACTAAAGAAGGTCCTTGCTACTTAAGTTGAAAGCCCCGTTGCCTCGCCTAAAACCAAAATGAAACCCACCCCTAGCAATCACATGATTATCATGGAAGTAACCCCTGAGCGCTATACCCATTCTCACAAAAGTGCCAAATCCTCTTCAGCCAAGAAGAAAACCCCTTTACTAGCTTGCCTTGAGGAAGTCCCAAAGGCAGCCAACCCTAAAACCAAAAGGAAGCTAACTATTAGTGATGTGAAAGGTGATACTCCCCTCAAGAAGGGTAAGGTGGGAAAAGATGGGGGTAGCACCTCAGTGAATTCTGAGGATAACCCTAGTGTGGAAATCCATAAGCTGGAGGAAGGGGATGACGACTCTGTGGAAAGTGGGGATAGTAGCGATGTCAAGAAGGATGAAGAGTATGTTGCTCCTCAAAGTAAGGGGAGGGTCCAGTCTGCCAGGGGATCGACTAGATTGGCTGCCAAGCCCACCCTAGTGCGCAAGAAGTAGGGTTACATTGTTGAGTTGGTAGAGGCTAAGAAGAACATAGACAGAGAAACTAAGGCTGTGTTGCAGGAGGACACTATGGTTCTTGAGACTGTGGATGAAGGACCAAGAAACTTCCCTGAATTTAACATTGAGACTTCAAAGATGGACAGCTCGGAGAAAACTATACAGGAAACTGACAAAAACAAAAAGGGTAAAAAGATTATCAGCGAAGGCAAAGAATTGAAGGACATCAACACCAGAATGACAGTGCTAGAGAAAAAGTTTACGACCCTAGCCAGGTTTACTACGAAAGTCATGCATAGGTCTGCAACCACCTTGGCCATGCTTCAGGATATTGAACTCACCAGGCATGGTCTGAAGGACAAATAACTCAAGGAGTACGAGAACATGTACCAATTCCTCACTGAGGATTGGGAGCAACTCTTCAACTAGCCCCAAGGGCTTTTCTATGTTTTCTGTGTCTGTGTTCTATTTTTCGGTTGTTTATCTGTTGTCTTTGGTCCTAGAGTTTGGTTCTTGTTTGCTATGTTGGTCTTTTTTGGTTAACTTTGTGTAGTGCCTTTGTGGCTATATTGTAATGGGTTAGGCACCCTTGGTTTGCCGCTTAATATATCAAAAACATTATTCATAACATATACCTTTCACTATAAATTTAAAAAAAATCATAATTTATTATTAATTTTTGAATTAATACTAACAAAATTTTAGACCTATATTATTCTGTAACACATTTTTCTTAGCATATATATCATAATTTATTTATTTTTTTCATTGAAACAAATCTATCTTGCAATTTTCGTGGCCCAAGTGCAACTTCTTCATGTGGTTGGTGGTTCATAATCGGTGTCTTACTTGGGATAATTTGAGTAAGCGTGGTTTTCAGGGTCCCTCAATGTGTGTTTTGTGCCGTAATAGTGAGGAAAGTGCTTCTCCTCTCTTTTTCCAATGTTCTTTCTCTAGGGAGATTTGGCATTTTTGGTGGCAGGTTTGGAACCAGGCCTATTGGCATGTCTCCTCTTTGGCTGAGTTTTTTATCATTGGGGCAAGGCCCCTGTTAAAACCTCATTTCTGCAAGTTACTTGGGCTCTTGGCCCTTCCTTTATTATTTGGCATATTTGGTTGGAAAGGAATCGTAGGATTTTTCAAGATGTGATGTTAGCGGCCCATCATTTGTGGTGGAAAATTCCTCATTCTTTGGGAGAAACTATTTCAGTAAAGTGTGACTTGGCGGAAGCAGTGGATCCTCAAGATGTTGATTGTTGCAGTCGTTTTCATCTTCCTCCTCAACAAGGTCGATTCATGAGAAATAAATGTTGACACCCTCTTTGAAAGATAAATAGGGAGGGGCATTGGACTCCTCCTCCTTAAGGAGTTTTGAAAATGAATACGAATGGTTCTTCTCAGGGGAACCCTGGTCATGCTAGTATTGGTGGAGTTGGTTGGGATAGTTCTGGGTCTGTGCAGTTTATTTTTTATGTTTATAAGGGTCTTTATTCTAACAATTTGATGGAGACTCTTGCCATTTTATATGCTGTGGAGCGCAGTTGTCATCTTGGATGGAGAAGGATCATTTGTGAGTCTGATTCCCAAGTGGTGGTGAATTTGTTGAATAGACAACATTTAGATGATGTTAGCTGGCATTTAGCTTTGGTTGTTAAACAGATTCTTAATCTATGTGATTCTTTAGATTTGGTTACTTTCAAGCATATTCCTTGGGAATGGAACGGAGTAGTGGATTGGTTGGCCAAATGGGCCTCTGATCACATGCAAAATTGGAACATTGTGGATTGGGGTCAATTACCCCTGGATTTGTCTCAAAAGTTGACCACTTAGTGGAGCTTGACAGGGCCGTGTAATGCCCTTGCTTTGTACTTCTTCTGTTTTGAATAAATTTTTACCCCTCTTCTAGTTAAAAAAATAGAGATCATTGTTTAATGAACCTACATTGATTATAAAATTAAAAATAAATATAATATTAAAGAAAACATAATACATATTATAATTTTTGTAAAGCTAATACTAAGAGTTACATACTTACAAAATGGAATTTCCAAATGACTTCATTTGATCTTTTTTTCATTATTTTGATAGTGTGGAGAAGACTCCATCGAGGGTTTGATTTAAGGTTGGTTGGGGGTTCTATCCAGGTTTAATCTAAGGGAATTTGATCTAACCCCCCTTCAATCAAACCCTGTTGGATAGAACCCCTCTGGGCTTAAATAATTAATTTTTCAAAAAAATATGTGATGTCAAGCAAAAATCAAGAACAAGTGAGACACATAGATGAAGATAAAATCCCTTTCTTTTGGTCAAAATTAAATGTAAATTTGAACCTTGACAAATTTATTTATAAAAGGACACTTTATTTTACAAATTCAGCAAGTCCAAATTCAAAACAAATATAAACTTTCATTGTTAATTCTCACAACTTAGATATATGACTGGATTTTTTAAAGCTTTTAATGTCTTTTTCTCTTAAATCTAAATGTTTACAGTCCATTCTTGCTTACTTTAATATAGAATCTTATTTCTCCTGAAGTCTGAACATGAAAATAAACTCTGATATTTTATTCACACCCTGCATCAATAATTTTAAAAATAGCTCAACCTTGATACATCTTCGCAATGTAAGAGTACAATTTAAGATATAGTCCTTCAATAGCTAGAGGGTTAGTACTTAGCACCAACTAGATCAGCACTAGATAAGTTTTCAAGTTACTAGGTTCTCTACTAAATTCCTACAAGACAATATATATAGAAAATAGTAATAGCAAGCATACTCTCATACAATACCAAATTTTGTTAAAGGCTGTTGGAGTGCTCTACCACTGAGCTACTGGCCCCTCTTAGATGAGTCTATCATCAGTAAGCCAACACCAACACCCCCCCTTAAGCCACACCTCTCGTGTGCTTGGGGCTCCTAGCCTGGGCTTGGCTCTGATACCATGTTGAGACATGGACCAGCTAGGACTCGAACCTAGGACCTTCCATCACTGCTGGAGTGCTCTACCACTAAGCTACTGGCCCCTCTTGGACCAGTCCATCGTCAGTCAGGGTGTGGCTTATTTCCAACACCAACACCCCCCCTTAAGCCACACCTCTCGTGTGCTTGGGGCTCCTAGCCTGGGCCTGACTCTGATACCATGTTGAGACATGGACCAGCTAGGACTTGGACCTAGGACCTTCCATCACTGCTGGAGTGCTCTACCACTGAGCTACTGGCCCCTCTTGGACCAGTCCATCATCGGTCCAGGTGTGGCTTATTTCCAACACCAACAAGGCATACCAAAGCAAAATGGTGAAACAAAGTGAAATCACAAACATTATTTTTAAGAAGTGGAAACAAAGGACAACAAATAAGAAAGAGAGAAGCAAGTTGCATTACAAATAATGCAAAAAATAACTCCATAGATAGTCAGACCCTTAAATCCAAAATACAAACAAATGACTGAAAGAAATTGATAAGTACTACATAAGTACCTAAGTTCTTCAGAGAAAATGAAGATTGTGACAGTGATGGTTGAAAATAAAAATGATATTACAAGCACAAAAAAATTACCATGAACAGTCTAACTCCTACCCAAAGAATTTTTTATTAAAACCACACTTTTAACTTCAATTGGCATGGTTCTTACAGGGTAAAGACTTGTTATGCACACATTCTGTAAATTATGTTCCTTAAATTCATGTAGTGAGTAGTGTTCTATGATTTTTATACCATAAAATCCTGGGGTACTAATTTTTAATTAGATATAATAGCATTAACTATTGAACAAATAATCAAAGGGTATTAAATAGGGAACAAATGATCAGGGAATAGAACGCCACAAAAGACAATAGCCCAGGACATAGGCACTCATTGGATGGATCACAGAGCTCCATGGACATCGACAGTATACCAAGCAAAGTCATAAAATTTAATCACTGCACCAATAGAAGATTAAATGAGGAGAACAATATGGAGGTTGGACTGTCATGAACATAAATGTAGTGAAAGCTCAAAATTTATGTGTAGAAAAATGTGTAGTGTTGTCATGAATTCTTAAGATAATTTAGGGAACAAAGGATTTAGTTTTTATAAAGTGACCTCCAATATGTCCTCTTGATGGCAGAAATATCTTCTATTATGGAGCTATGTGATTAATATTCTCATGTTACCAAGTAGGCCTATTCTTTTTCCAGACTCCTACTTTGCTTGTCTTTGGGAGATTGGACCCTCACTGATAGTCTGGCAATTATGGAGAGAGAGGAATTTTAGAATTTTTAAGAAGCAGGCTCTTTCTTGGAGTGAAGTGTGTGTCAAATTAGAGGAAGCCTTTCTAGAAGTTGCCAAGGCCAAGATTTCTAAGAAATCTAATAAGATGGATGGGTGGTCTAAGTGGGATGATGTGGTGACAAGGAATTGGAGCTCCCTCAATTTGATCAGAGATAGAGTTAAAGGTTCCATAAAGGATAGACCTCCGGACAGAAACCTCATCAAATGGATCCCCCCTACCCGCCACTCCTTTAAGTTAAATTTTGATGGGGCAAGTAGAGGCAACCCAGGCCCCTCTAGGATAGGCTGTGTCATCAGACGGGTGGATGGCTCCCTAGTGGCAGCGAAGGCTTCAAAATTACTCGAAGGAACAAACAATGAAGCCAAAGTCTGGGCCATTGTTCACGGTATTTAGCTGGCCATTGCTTTAGATGTTAAAGACGTCTGGATCGAGGGGGACTCGCTTATTATAATCAATGCTTTGAAGTCCAAAGGTTCAGATAATTGGAATGTCAATTACATTCTGCAACAGGCTGTCTCTTCCTTACCATTTTTTGATAACTACCTTATTTCACATACTTACAGAGAGGGAAATCGGGTGGTAGACACATTAGCAAATCTGGCTATTGATCAATTATCAGACACGGAGGTCTTTCTTCCAGGTCAATGTGATCTGCCTTGTCAGCTAGTGAACACCTTAAAATATGATATGGAAGGAGTGCCATGGCAACCCAGAGCTGGTTTCTCTTGCTTACCAGATCAGTACCGACACCTTTGAGAAGATGCAGCCACTAAGGGTAACATTGCTCAGTACAATTGTAGATAAGTTTGAGAAAACAGAAGATCCAGAACTCCCTGGGTTCTTTTTGATGGAGCAGTATCAGGCACAACTTGTTTCTGCTATTCGAACAGCTATAGATGCATCTGCTGGCCCAATTCTCTTTGATGCAAGTCTTCAGCTGGCCACAAAGATTTTGTCACTGTCAAGATATATGCATATTACTGCATTAAAAATGGTCTTAGTAATACAGAATATTCATCCTTCATTCCTTTACCTGGTGCCATCAGTTAGGCTTCACTGGTCTGAGTTGTATGTTCTTTGGGGTTGAGGCCCTTGCCTCCCCTCTATCTTGTAATCGGTTTTATTTAATATAATCCTTAGTATGGGTGGTTTACCACCTTTTTCTTTTTTTTTTTAAAAAAAAATCTAGAATCTGGATAAGTGAGATTTTTAGTTAACATAATCTAGACATGGAAGGCAAAAAAATATTATAAAAATCTCAAGAACCCAGATTGGAATTAAGGAGATATTGGCTGTTTATCAGAGCGGTAGCAGAATCTCTAGCTTCTTGGTCTTATTTTTTGAATTTTTTTCCCTTTTTATAATGATAGTTTTTGCTTTCGAAGATTCAATCTACTATGAAAGGTTTATTTCGAAATTGTATGAGAGATATGTTTGAAAAATAATTGAATTATTTTGTGCATTTCATGCACTTTTGCACTATAGAACATCTAGAAATTTTCATTTCTTTAGCATTTTGTAAGAGATATAACAGCTAAGAGTTTTTATCCATTAGCATTGAAATTTTGACCATATAATCTTTGTTATATAGACTACCTATAGTGAAATTTTCAGTTTGATCTGAGCAATTTTTGTAAGATTTCTAAGTGCTTAAAGGCTTAATCTTGGTCATTTTCGATACTTGTGACTGTTTTGGAACACTTTTTTGCTCCTCTAAAATCAAGATAGCTATAGCTTTATTCTTGGGTTGGGTTTAGGGAGTCATTTTACCAGTCACATAAATCACCATCTCTCCAAATCATGTTCCATCTCTCCAAATACTTCACATGATGTAACTTGAAAATTGCTTATGTATAGGTAAAGTTGAATTAATCTTCAGAAGTTGTTTGTATAAAACTTCTGCCTAATTTATTAGGCTATTGGAGTCCCACTTCTTTTTGGCATCTGTGAATATTAATATAACATCTTTCTTTACACAATAAAATACCCAAAATTTGAACCATAATGCTTGACATTTTCTTTACTGTACAAAAATATTTATCTGGCATGCATTATCTAGCCTTATATGACCAAAGTACACTTTGATATAAACAGATAACTTGTTAGTTTTAAATAAAAGCGGTTTTTAAAGTAGTAACGTTAAGATAAAGAATTAAACAACCTAGGGCATAAAAAATTCCTCTATAAAGTGTGAGGTGAATGATCTTTGCACATTTACAATACACAAAATTTGTGAAAACTTAAAAATGTTCAAACCACACCAACTTTGGTAGAAGATACTTAAAATAAAAGCCCTTTAGAAAAAAACCCTAGAAATTACCCTCTTATATGAAAGCAAAAACACCCTATCCTCTCTCCTGCACCAAATGGATGTATACAAAACGAAAAGTAAATGTCAGAAAAATGTGTAAGGGATAAAACATAAACAACTGCAATTGGTAATATCGGGAAATCATCTTTACCAACTGCAATCAAAGTTTGAGATACAGGAAACTCGCCTCCAAGTGTAACAATTTATTTGAAATGGAAAGAATTGAAAGGGGCATCTCATTGCGAAGAAAACTTGCAGCATTAAGAATGGGCCATAGAAAATTTACACTTTACAGAAAGCTGAAGATCGTGTGACGTGAAAGAAAAAAGTGTAAACTGGAGAATGGGTCAGCATTGTGTAGAAGACATGTACAATGCCAGACAATATGTTCAGTTGAAGAGTATTGATAAAGACGAAGATTGAAGATAAAACATTTTGCAGAGCAAAAATGTGGGAGGAGAGCGTATGCCCATCGAACATGGAACGTTGTATCAAAATCTTTATGAAATTGTTTCCAAGAGGAGTGATGAGATGTGTCAGGCCCAGATTGAAAAGGAGGACAGAAAGATAAGTTTTATTGATATTCAAAAGAAAATTATAGGTAGAAGAACAGTTTAACTGTCAAAACTGAAAAATAAATTACATACAGTACATGTATTAACCCTAATATTAACACACATCCTCACCTTAATTTGAAAGGATTGTCATGAAACCAAGCAGTATTTTGAACTGTTCAAATTTATGTCAGTCAAGCACTTTGGTGAGAATATCTGCTGGTTGATCTGAAGCTTCTTGAAAAAAGTCTGCTACTTTGACAGGTCTTCAACTGAGACTGACCCTGTTGCTTTGATAGGTCTCAAATTTGTTTGAACTAATACTGATACCTTGACAGGGTTCAAATTTTGATACTGAGTCTATTTCCTTGACAGGTCTCATATTTGTATACTGAGTCTTTTGCTTTGATAGATCTCAAATTTTTATACTAAGTCTTTGTTTTGACAGGGCTCAAATTTTTATTTGAATTGATAATTGAACCTATTACTTTGACAAGTCTCAAATTTGGACTTGTTTTGTCCACGTTATAATTTAAGAAAAATGGTCAAATCCTTAGTGGCCAATATGAGTAGTCACCAACTATCAATATAGGACAACTCTGCATTATCGCTGAAAATAATATCAATCACAAGGTGTCAACAATCTCTAAAGTCTCCACTCAAATCTAGCATACACAGAAGATTCCCCCTTGGCATATGAGAGAGGAAAATGCCAAGAACTTGGTCTCCTTGATGGAGTAGAGAACACATATAATACTGAATCAACAAGAGGCAACATCTTAATTGCATGGCATCAAATACGTAGGATACATTAGTAAGGACCAACATCATCATAAGTTGCATATCCAATATACTCAATACAATCACATGGCTTAGCAAAATTATTCTTGATGGGAAGCAGATTCAATTCTTCAATCTTCTCAACCATTTGTGGCTTATCAAATATACCAAGTGGCATCTCAAAAATATCAATATTAACACTAGTCAATGTAGGCTCAATAAAATCCACATCATCATTAGAAGAATTATGATGGAGAACATCATCACCATTACGAGTAGGCACATTTTCATCATCAATAATAAATTGAACTCTCTTTATAAGATATAGTTAACAAATCAACCTTGGATTTCCATCTAGAATGATCTATCCAACCAAAGTACATACGCCTCATAGACTTTGAAGGTGGATCTTGTAGATAACAATGTTTGGCAGAAGGAGTATGTAGACCACATGATGTACAAGGGTATAGATCAAAGCAATTATTGGAAAGATGACCTTGACATCCACATTGAGAACAAATTTGGACATTATTGGACTTAGGACTTATTGTTTTTCATTGACCAATAAGTGAAGACTCGCCATGATATTATTCATATGCGGGACATAAGACCCAACAAAACCCTTATAACCAAGACCACATTTTCTCCTATTTATTTTTTAACAATTCCAAACTCTCACAATGAGTTTTGATGAAGTAATCAATTTTGACTCAATGGGTTTCTTCTTTTGTGACTTTGATTGGTATCATTTTTGAGCCATAGGCTTAACACAACATTTTGCTTATGTGACACAAAAGGAGACATAACATTATGTGTTTTACTTGCCTATTGTGTTGAAGTGCTAGAAGAAGGTACATCCTCCTTTACATCTTTCTTCTTTGTGTCTCCTAACTGATCTTGTAACCTATTGAATTCTTTTCTCAATAATATGTATCGGTTGCAAAATTGCATGAAAGAGGTTTGTATTGTCTCCAACATTCAGATATCAACTCTATCTCATTTTTTGTGTTTACATGAATTTGTAGGGACAATATATCATCACAATATAAGGTTGTCATGTTTTACACACATACTCTAATTACAAACACTTATTTCTTCTTTATCATACCAAAAACTTCTTATAACTGCAAATCAATATCTTATATCTTCTTTATCACTCTATAATTAATCAAAACATTAAAAATATACAGAATATCAATGGCTGCAAAACATATTTTACAAGTCTGATTAACCTTGCAAGCAATAAAACAACATATTGTTCCACATATATCTACAGCATACAGAGGGTGCAACCTCGTATCATGGCCACCGGAGATCATAGATCACATAAAGGTCGATCTCACCTCACATGTTTTAAAACTTGATTTAAACAGGTTCAAATAATTGTTGTTCGAAACGACTTCCTGAATAGGAGACGCAAACATGCAAGTCATTACTCTGTACAATCTCACCTCGAAATCAGATTCGTGATGTGCCACTACATATTGGGGTTCTTCCAATAACGCAGATATTAAGAAAGAGGGAAACAGAGTAACAAGTGGGACATGATTTGAAAAGATACATACACTATCATTCACGATAGAAGGGACATATGGATTCTCTAAAAGTGTTAAAACCCAAAACATTCAACCTCCTCAATCTCCTTCTGTGAAAATTGGCTCTGAAAATTCTTGTTTATATAAGCAGAAGAACAGTTTAACTGCCAAAACTATCAAAACTAAAAAAATAAATTACATAAAATACAGTGTTAACCCTCATGATTAACACATTAACAGAGATGGAGATAATATAGTCTACCAAAAATGATGGCTAGATTGTCGCCAACTATCCCTGCTTTCATTAAAGATTGGTCTATTCATAAGTCTTACTTCAATTCTTACCTATATAGTAGTCAATTAGGCATCAATTTTATTTTTCTTTTAAAGAGTAAATGGACGGGTTACAGAGCTTGTATTAGAAAGCGTGGGGTTTCAAGAGTCCGTTAAAGAGAATGCACTAATAGTTAGCATGAGAGTTTTCCACAGTCCATGAAGTTATGTATAAGTGTAGTTATATGAGTGCACTGTTAAATCTTGCAAAATTAATGCAATTAATTTAGATAAAATGGATAGAATGGATTCATGCCTGATCCATCAGATCCATCAACCCTCTCAAACGTGCATTTCGTTGATTTTTCATATAATGAATTCTCAGAACCCATGCCAGAGTATTTCTTCGCACCATGGAAGTAGTTAAAACTGTAGCATGACAGTCTGAGTAGCCCGATTCCTTTACCTCTGCTACATTCTGGCTTGTTGGAGAAATTGTCAGTGCAGAATAATAATCTCTTTGGCACAATCTCGCCCTTCAATCAACCAACCCTAAAGTCTTCAATGTGTCCTACAACAATCTTGCAGGATCCATACCCAATACTGCAATTGTGTAGTATTTCAATGAAAGCTCTTTCTTAGGCAACCCTGGCTTATATGGGAAACCTCTAAATAATTTATGTCCTTCTCTACCTCCTAGTACTACTGATGGAAAGCAAGCACCGAGTTCAAGTCACAGGGACATAGACTTAATTATTACTGAAATTGTGGTGCCATAATACTAGACAGTTTTCTTCTACTGCAGTCTGCTATTATAGAATGATAAAGGCAAAGAAAGCAGCTTCAAAAAGGCTCCCAAGAATCCAAAGAAAGGTGGGGATAACAGAAACATTCCAGTCTAGATAACAGAATAATTCCATTACTAACCCAAAAGAAACATATCTAATTCTTTATTTCAAAAATTCTTGCTATTTAAGCACTCCACTGCTTCGCATTACATTTTCTGATGTATAACTGACTATAAATGCAGTGTTCCCATTCCCGTCAGTTTTAAATCATTCAGATATTTTAGATCTTTATTGTCTCTTATGGGATATGTAACCGTTGTAGCGTATTTAATTAGGGATTTTCTAATCTTAGTTGAGGGGTTTTCTTTATTATGAAGTAGTGGGTTTTTGGTGGAGGGAGTTGTTTGTTCTAGTCTAAGAAAAAACTTTTTTAACAGAATGTTTGCTGTAGAAATAAAAGTTTTTGGTTATTCTATTTTAATTTTGCTGTTGTTTATAGTTAGTAAGGGACCCTACCCTTACAGCAGCCATAAGGCAGTGGCAAAACAGGTCCTAACAAAAGGACCACACAAAAGTTCAAAACTGCCATTAGGCAGAAAAACAGCAAGTTAACCAACAGACAAGCAGACAAACAGCACACGAACAGCTGAACAAGAACAACACAGGAAGCCGACACCAACAGCTGTTGTTTATTGTTGATCATCTGTAGTTGCAACTAAAAAGTCTTTGGACTGCAGAATAGAGAGAAATCTGCATCAATTTTGATATCAGAGCAATTTAAAAATGGCCCAGAGATGAATCCATTTGAACTAGGGAAGGAGAGCTAGGAGAGGAGCTGAACATAGATGGAATAATGGGGATGAATTGTTCACAAAATTAGAAGCAACTAAAGCCTGATTCCGGTGTGATGAATATGAAGATGAACAAGAGAATGAAACAGCCTTGGCTAGAGCGAATGGAGCAATAGATCACATAGAGAAGTTTATCGAAGCTATTTCAACACGGGAGTAAAGTTAAGACCGAGGTTGCAGATTTCAAAGGTGATCTAAATGTTCATCTGTTCATTGGCTGGCTATAGGAACTAGAGAAATATTTGACATGGAAAGCATGGATGTAGAGGACCCAAAGAGAGTAAAGTTTCCAGTGACAAAGATGAAATCTCACACTAGCTTATGGTAGGATTACCTCCAAAACAACAGAAAAAGATAGGGTAGAGACAAAATCAGATTATGGCCCAATATGATGAAACAATTATGATGTAACAACCCTTTAAATGCTGGGGCTCCCACCAGTCTGCGTTCTTTACTTTTGGCTTGAATATTTTGTTTTTGTTTGTAACTGGCGCATCAGCTGTGGTGTTTGTCCTTAACTGCTTTTATATTTTCACTTTTGGTTTTATTGAGGGGGTGTGAGTTGATGTACGGGAGCTGGCTAGTCTTTTAAAAACTTAGTGAATAAGGGATTGCTAAAGGTAGCAGTCTGCCCTGTTATTCTTTATTGTGCTAGTTATTGCATTCATGAGAATGAAATAAGAATTCTAAAGCAAAAAGTGAAGGGACTTTATGTTTGAATCATTAAGCTGTATGTGTAGTGGTTCAGTTTAGATTGATGGTGCTGTGTTCTTTGCTATTATGTTTGATTCATAATTAGCTGTTGGGTTAGAGTTCTCACTTGCAGCAACAGAGGTTGTTTGCATCAGTTTTTGGTATTAGAGCCATAGGGGATTTTGCATGAATAGAAGAAGGGGCAGGAGGAATGCAGGCCTTCAAAGAAATGTTGATGAATGGCTAAGAAGATTAAAAGCCATTAAGGCTAGATTACATCTAGATGAATCCAAAGAGTAGGAGAACCTAGGAAATATTGCCAGGGCAGTAGACCCTATGGAAAGGCTCACTGAAGCCATGACAAAACAAGGCTCCAAGGTGAAAGTTGACATTTCAGACTTTAAAGGTGAAGTCAACCTAGATTTATTCCTAGATTGGGTCCAAGAGTTGGAGAAGTATTTTGAGATGGAGGACATTAATGAGGATGATCATAAAAGCATATAAATTGCAACATCCAAATTGAAATCTCATGCTGCTCTATGGTGGGAGAACTTGCAGAGTTCAAGAAGAAGACAAGGAAAGGATAAAATCAAACTATGGCCTAAGATGTTGAAACATCTACGAACTAACTTCTTGGCTTTTGATTACTAGCAAAAATTGTGTAGAGAATTTCAGAACTTAAATCAAAGAGATCAGTCAATGCAAGCCAATACTAAGCAATTTATGAGGCTTCAAATTCATATGGATATACAAGAGAATGAAGGGCAAGCAATCGCTAGGTATGTCAATGGCTTAAAGTTTCAACTTCAAGATGAGCTTGCCTTGGTGAAGGTACATATTGTGGATGAAGCATATGAATATGCCTGAAAGGTAGAGGAGAAACTAAACTGAAAAAGAAAAATGGTAATAAAAAGGGGTGATAGCAACCAAAACAAATGGAGAGGAAGTTCCTCCAAAATTTCCATGAGTGAAGAGCCAAAAGAAGGAAAGAATATGAAAGCTAACTTCTCAAGAAGGGGAGGCTTTGGAGGTGGAAGATGAGGGTAGCTATCCTCTAGAGATTGGAAGTGCTTGAGATGTTTCATTGTAGTGAAGCCCATAAGGCCATAGACTACCCTCAAAAACTCAAAAGGGGATGGTAGTCCAGGAAGAAAAAGAACCTCTAATAGAGGAAGTTGAAGCAAAGACAAGAGAGAACTTAATGCTACAAAGGACCTTGATATTTGGAGACAAGGAAACCCTAGAGGATGATTGGAAGAGAAAGATCATCTTCTAAACAAAAT
This sequence comes from Cunninghamia lanceolata, assembly GCA_027924645.1. Lineage (NCBI taxonomy): Eukaryota > Viridiplantae > Streptophyta > Pinopsida > Cupressales > Cupressaceae > Cunninghamia > Cunninghamia lanceolata. The sequence continues at coordinate 3,276,357 of BSBN01000853.1, read as the reverse complement.
GCAAGTGTAAGGACAAAGTGTGCAAGGTGATCATAGATGGTGGATCTACTAACAATTTGGTGCATACAAAAATGGTTAATAAATTGTGGCTTGCTTGCATCCCAAAACCTAACACTTAAATGAGATTTCTTGGTTGTAGAAGGATCATAGTGTAATAGTGGATAAAGCTTGCCTTGTTGCTTTCAAAATTGGTCTTTATGTGGGTGAAGTGTTATGTGATGTGGTGCCAATGGACGCTTGTCATTTGTTGTTAGGTAGACCCTAGCAAAATGATTGGAAAGAATACCTATAAGGTAAAACATGAAGGAAGAAAACATCTCTTAAAACAATGGAAATCTGAAGAGACATCTAATATGTCAACCTTGTCACTTGTGTCAATGAGCTATAAAAAATTACAAAGAAACCAAGGGAGTAGCTTGTTATCTACTATGCCTGAGAGACACGAGAGAAATTAGTTGGATCCAGCCCCCATCCAAGGTGCAAGAATTATTGGCAGAGCATTCTAATGTAACTCCAACTAGCTTACCTCCTTAATGAGGTATTATACACCATACTGATTTGGTGCCAAGATCAAAGCTTCCTAACAAAGCTACATACAAATTATCTCCACAGGAAAATGAGGAAATGAGAATATAGATTGGTGAACTATTGAAAAAGGGTTCATAAGAGAAAGCATGAGCCCCTGTGCTGCACCAACTATGCTCTCACCTAAAAAACGAGGCAAAATGAAGAATTTGTGTGGACTCTAGATCCATTAACAAGATCATAGTGAAATACTAGTACCCACTACCTAGAATGGATGACATACTAGACTTCTTGGCTAGTCTTAAGGTTTTCTTTAAGGTTGATTTGTAAATTAGTTACCATTAGATCTAGATCTAGGAAGGGGATGAATGGAAGGCAAGGTTCAAGACCACGAATGGTTTATATGAATGGTTGGTGATGCCATTCAGAATGGCTAACGCCCCTGCCACTTTTATGTGCACCATGGACAAAGTATTTAGGCCCTAGATTGGAAAATTTGTCATAATATATTTTGATGACATTTTAATTTTCAATAGGAATATGGAAGAACATTTGAAAGACTTGCAAATTGTGTTTGATATACTTAGAAAGGAAAGGTTGTTTATAAATCTTGAGAAAAGTGAGTTTTATAGAGATAAATTGGTTTTCCTTGGAAATGTAATTTCAACGGAAGGGGTGAGCATGGATCCCAAAAATATTAAGGTTATACTTGAATGGACTATCCCTCAAAACATTACAAAGGTTAAGAATTTTCATAGTTTAGTAAATTTCTATAATAGATTTATTAGAAATTTTAGTAGGATATGTGATCCACTAACTAATTGCACCAAAGGAAAGTCCCTGTCTTGGACCCAAGCAGCTAATAGGCATTTTGAGAAACTTAAAAGGAAAGTGACAAAAGCCCCAATACTTGCTTTCTTGAACTTTGAGAAGATTTTACCATCAAGTGTGATGTTTTAGCATGTTGAATCAAGAAGGCAAGCTAGTTGCCTACTTTAGTGAAAATCTAAATGATGCCAAGAAGAGGTATGGTACTTATGATAAGGAATTGTATGTTATTGTTCATACATTGAAACATTGGATGCATTATGTATTGCATAGGGAATTTCAACTTGTTGACAGGCAATCCAGCATTGACGTATATAGCTAATCCCCATTTTAGCAAATTATAGATGTTATCAATCTTGATGTTACAAGCAATGAGTTCTCTAATAAATACTTATTGGTAGATGGATTTCTATTTTAGGGACTCCAACTTTGTATTCTCATAGGGTCTAGAAGGGAATTTTTTATTAGGGAAGTACATTCAAATGGCTTAGGGGGACACTTTGGAAGGGACAAAACTTAAATCTTGGTAAGTGAAAAAAAATTGGCCTCAACTCAGAAAAGATATAAATAAGTTTGTTTCTACATGCAAAGGTTGTCAAGTTTTAAAGGTGGACATCAAAACATGGGTTTGTACAGACCCTTACTTATGCCTATGGGACTATGGGTCTACATTTACATGGATTTGTGTTGGGACAGCCTCAGACGCAAAGAGGTAATGATTTTATTTTTGTTGTTGTGGACCAATCTTTAAGATAACTTGCTCTATTCCATGCAAAAGATGATAGATGCACGTAAGATTGTTGATATATTTTTAATCAGATTGTTTTTTTGCATCAACTACCCAAGATTATCACTAGTGACCTAGATACAAGATTTTTAAGTAACTTTTGGAGGACTTTGTGGAGAAATATTAATAACAAATTGTAGTATAGTTCATCCTATTACCCTCAAATGGATGGGTAAATGGAGGTGGTGAGCAAAAGCTTCAATAATTTTCGTAGATGCCTAGTTGGTGACAATCCAAGGCAATGGGATTTGATTTTGGCACAAGCTAAGTTTGCTTTTAATTCTAACATTAATAGGTCTATTAGTATGTCCCCCTTCCAAAAGAAATCCTAAGGGGGTGGTTGATCTCATTGACCTTCTTGAAGGGAGATGGATTAGCCAAGATGTATTCAACTTTTTGAGGCATGTCCAAGAGGTGCAACAACAGGTAAAGCACCAGCTACAACTAATCAATGAGCAGTATAAAAGAAATGAGAAAATTGCATTAGAGAGAAAAGGTGTGTCATGCCCACATTTGTCATGTGGTCACGACACACAACACACGTGTCATGTCCACATTTGTCATGTGGTTATGACATGAAATATGAAAAAAAATCCACTTGATTCTAAAAACCCTCTCACACTCGTCAAGCATGCTCGATGACACATGCACGTAATGTAGGTTGTGTCAGCAACCTATGAAAGTCACGTCGCCCTAAGGTGAGGAAGTCAATCTCAATCGAGATAATACAACCCATTTTGCAATCCCTACGTGATGATAGCCACTGAGGGGGTATGCATTGCAATGAGCATTGCTAAGAGGGTTGGTTCCTATTTTCAGGACCCAACCCTAGGGTTTATTAAGTGAAGTTGAATGATTTCAACATAAATCAAAATCCAACCCTAGGTTCAATTATCAACTAAAATGAATCATTAAAATAAAACCAAAATGTGATTTTCAATTAAGACATGTAATTGAATTAAATGCGAAAATGATAATTAATCAAATTAATCTAGGTAAAAAAAATATTCCCCTAGCCCTAGAAAAAAAATCTGGCCAGCGGCATAACAGGATACAGGGGAGATAATTTCTAGGCATCCCGGCAGCATAACACTGCCACATTAATCATGGGAAAATAATTAAAATAAAAATCTTCCCTAAAAGCCTTTTTAAACTTACTCAAAAATTAAATACACCTATTAAATCAATAATCTCATTAATTAAAGAGAATTAATTAATTAAATATTGCATTAAAGTCATACCCTAATAGAATAGGTTCGAAAGGGTTAAATAAAACTAAATTCAATAAAACATCTAATACTCACACCAAAATCCCCTTAAAATAATATCCCTTCCCACTCATTAACTGGGCTCCAATAAATGAGCTAAGTTTAAGGAAAAATTAAATTCATGAATCGCTCCCTTATTTCTCACAAAAGCCTAAACTAATCTAATAAGGCAATAAAAGGATTAACAAAAAACTCACAAAGCATTGCTTTTTCCATTTGTTTAGGTTGACAAGGAGAGAAAAAGAGAAGAGAAAAAGTCATGTTCACATAAGAAGGCTAGCTTATTTCTTTTCTATTTTCTTTTTTCTCTCCTACAATGCATTATTTTCCTCAAACCCTATTTCATTCTTTTTTTTTGTTTTCAACTCTATTTTTTTTGTGCAAGTTATTCTATGGTTTCCATGGAGGCTATCTCTTAGGTTTTTATTTTCAACAGGGTTCCAAGATCATGGGCTCTCTGGATTTTTTTTTAAATTATTTTGTTTTTGTTTTCTAAATTCCCTTTTCATTGTGCAGGGTTTTTCCTCAAGCATTCTCATGGAGCTCTCTTTGTTAAAAGATCTACATAAGTATATAAATTTCTTTTTTTTTCTTTCTTTTGTAATATCTATGTATATATTCCATTTAGAGCTATATATATATATATATATATATATATATATATATATATATATTGCAGGGTTTTGTTGTTTATAGCGGTGAAGGCCGATCTAAAGAAAAGGACGTAGAGTCTGCATTTGGGTGTTGGCGGTGCTGCCAAGGACATGGAAGAGGGGAGGGCGGCCTCCCCATCCCCCTCCACAGAGCTTTGTGGAGGGGCGGACGGGGGGGTCTGTCCCCTCTCTGTTACCAGCCACCGCCCAATATTTATTATTATTATTTTTAACAGTTCAACAATGAAAAAAAAAGAAACCCTACTCTGTCATTTGCAAATATATGCTATTTAATGTCTTTCTATAATATCAATTACAGCTTATATATAGGTAAAGAAAGGTTCTACAGTATATTTTAACCTAACCATTAAAACAACAAATACATTTTATATGATAATGTGTGTGTGTGTGTAATATATTCCTCTGTTCTGTAATTTTCATTGATAGTAAATAAAAATATTTTCTAGCAAGCTACTCCTTTATTTTTTTTTATTTTTTAAAAGACAAATACATATATTCTTCTTTTCTATATATATATATATATATATATATATATATATATATATATATGCAAAAAAATAGATAAACATCTAATTGATCCAATAATCAAGAAGTTTTCTCTTCCAAATATAACTTAGTTGCATTTTTATTTTTCTTCTAAAGCAATTTGTATTAAATCATATATTTTCTCTTCCTTTCAACAAGCAATATATTCCTACTATTAGCAAGTTGAGAGATAGAAAGAGGGTAAAGAGAGCCATTATTTTCACACAATAATAATTTTTCCAAAGCCATGTAAAGGAACATTCAACCAACTTTATTTTGAAGTAACTAGAGTTACATTTTTTTTGTTCACAAGAGATACACAAAGAGATTTACTTTTAACTTCACAAAATTTGTACAAGGCCACAAAGGCCATGGTAACCAACATGACATACAATACAAAACCCAAAATAAACCATTAACTCCTTCCAAAGCTCCAAAACCACCAAAACCTGCAAAAATCACAAGAAGTCTCCAAATGCCCATGGGAGCTCACCTCCCATCCATAGACTTGAAACAAGTCACCCCCGAGCTTGGAGGTCACCCACATAACCGGGTTCACACCACAACAAAGATTCAACACAAAATCACTCACACCAAACAAATATACACCCTCCCAAGGATTGCACATAACTAATCCATTTACTTAGATTTTTTGGGGGTAGGAGAGTGGACTACTCTCAACTCAAGGTAGAAACCCAAAATCACCACAAACACATAATACTCAAAATCACAAAGCCTCTTGCCTTAATATCACAATATGTCAAAATTCCCAAGGCACTCTTGCCTTCACCAAAATCTCAAAATATCACAAAATCCCAAGGCACTCTTGCCTTCACCAAAATCTCCAATCCTTCAAAATACACTCCCATGGCCAACAACACCTCCAAATATAGTGAGGTTGCCCCTGAGGAGGTTCACTCCTCCCCCACCTCAAAACAATATGAGCTCTTCTCAATGGAAAGCATCATCAGGCACCCAAAATTAAAGCTCACACAACAAATACACCAAAACTCAAAAATACACCAAGCAATCTTCACATACATTGAAATGTAAAAATAAAAGGAAGGCATATTGTCTTGGGTGCTTACCATATAAGCCCAAATTTGGCAAGAATTTGGTGAAGAGCTCCCAAGTCCCCTTCCAATCTCCTTGCCTCAAAAATTCCCCAACTCTATCTATCTCCCCCCAAATCGATATTCAAAAATTAAATCAAAAAAATGAAGAACCCTCTCCATCCCTCAAATAGGGAGTTTAATAGGCTAAACCAAGGAGCCTTGAGGAATGAGAAGGTGACACATGTCACCTTCTCCTTCCTCCTCACAACCCTCTCACAAAACCCCAAGGGACGAGGAGGTGACACATGTCACACTCTATCCCACAAAGCCTCACACTCTCCCACAAGTGCTCTCACACGTGTGAGAGCATAGTGGATAGGGGAGTCCCACATGGAAGACTCCATGAGGATAAGGATAAGACACATGTCATCATCCTATCCAACAAGGCAACCCATTCCCCCCACAGATGCTCTCACACATGTGTGAGAGCATAGGAATGAGGTCTCTCACACTTGAAGGCCTTGGAAGCTTCCCAAGCCTTCAAGATAAGGGAGACCTTATCCTAGGGTAGTGGAGTTGGTCATGGTGGAATCTTGAATTGTCCACCACCTTATCCAATTTTAAATTTTGTCAGTTAACTTCAAGGTCAAGTTAAAGTGACCCAAAGAAGGTTAAACTAAGGTTTCACATGTTCAAATTAGTCTTAGAACCTAGGGGTATGACCTAGGGTCATTATTTGACCAAAATAAATACCAAAGGGTCCATAAATTCACATGAAAAGGTCTAATAAATAAAAGGCACCAAAATAATGCAACTCAAACATTACACATTCACAACGCATCAATAATTCAATTAAAAAGGGTGAACCCTAATCAAATTAAACATCAAATGCAGGCATTACAAATCATCATGCTTCAACACAAATGACCTTGGTCCCTCTTGGGACTAGGTCGGCTTAAACATCGATATCTCATAAGGTTACAGAATGACCTCCGATTTTCCATGGGCATGGAAAATTATCTGCACACTTCCACAAACGAATCGATAGCACATGTTCATCATAGCCGAAGTGAAAAGAAATTCACACACACACAGAGTCACATAATCACCTATATCCTCAATTAGACACATGCTTTCATTTACATGATTCATAATTTATTTGCATTTCTAAACATCAAATCAAGATTAAAACTACATGATATTCCATTCATTTATTCATCAACTAATATTCCAATTTGTATCAAATAAATATCACATAACATTATAACATCAAGTGAAATCTAACATGCGAGCTATAACATCATCACATCTTAAACCATCTAACTAAACCATTTCAATTGCATCAATGACAATCAACATCATGGAATTCATTATATAATCACACAGGTAAGATGTAGCTCCATCCTTCAATAACTCATCTATCACAAGATAAAACTGGCAAAAGTCCAATTAGGAGGTATCATTAGTCCTCAAATGACTACGTATCTCACAAAATCTAGACAAGTCAAAAAGCCAAACAAGAAGTGCAACATAAGTTAGCCTCGCACTACAACACTAAAGAGTCTAGTTCAAGCACAAACAAGTGATATTCCAAATGATTCTAACTAGGATGTGCACCATCTATGCACCCACAACAATCACCACCACTTCTACTAAAGGTCCACATCATCACTACATTGACCCAAGATAATGCCACAATTCCATAGATCGAACCCTTAGTCAGGTGAAGCAAAGCAACATGGTCAAAAAGGGCCACTAGTCCAGTTGCACAAAGGTGGGCCTCACAAGGTGTATCAAGAGGGTGAGAAAATAATGGTTTACTTGCATAAAGAGATATTTCCTCAAGGGACTTACAACAAATTAAAACCCAAGAAAATTGGCCCCTACAAAATACTAAAGCAAATTAGTGAAAATGCCTATATATTAGATTTTCCTAAAGAATTTGATATCAATCATGTATTTAATGTCATAGATCTTTACCCCTACCTTGTAGGTAGTGAAGAAGCTCAACATGGGAACATACTAGGAGATTTGACCAATTAATTGAAATGGAAAAAAGGAAGCAAATTAGAAAAATCACTAACACTAAGGTTGCTACTACAAGATCCAAGAATTATAAGATGTATCTAGTTAAATGGCTTGGTTTACCTAACTCCAATAACACTTGGTTCACCAAATAAAAACTCATGAAGTTTACCAAATCAATTTCATCTAAACCAAGAGATTTAGACATGTCTTTGAAAGATAGGAGTATGATGCAACCACCCTTTAAATTTTTGGGCTCCTACTAGTCTACATTCTTTATTTTTGGTTTGGATATTTTGTTTTTGTTTGTAAGTGATGCATCACTTGTGGTACTAGGTCCTTTATTGCTTTTCTATTTTTATCTTTCAATTTTGGTTTTATTGAGGGGGTGTGAGTTGTTGTATGAGAGTTGGCTAATGTTTTTTATAGTGAATAAGGGATTGCTAAAGGTAGCAGTCTGCCTTGTTATTTTTTCATGTGCTAGTTATTGTATTTGTGGGAATGATATAAGAATTATGGAGAAAAAAATTAAGGAACTTTTTTTTAATCATTAAGTTGTATGTGAAGTGGTTCAATTTAGATTGATGGTGTTGTGATCTTTGCCGTTCTATTTGAATCATTAGTTATTGGGTTAGAGCAAATAGTTTCAAAACTAAATAGAAAAGGATTTATTTGTATTAGAATATTCTAAATAATTTATGAGGTTTCAAATATTGGTAGATTTGCAAGAAGATGGTGAGCAACTTGATACTAGATACCTCAATGGGCTATGGTTCCAACTCTAGGATGAGTTGGCCCTAATCAAAATAAATGCCATTGATGAAGAATATCAATATGCTCTAAAAGATGAGGAGAAACTCAATAGAGGTAAGGATAAATTGTCAAGCAAGAAATATTACCACACTTCCTTTAAAAGAAAAGGAAATTCGTAAAAATCTACCAAGAAAGAAGAGCCTTCAAGGAAGGCGAGGATGTGAAATCCAACTCTAAAGGAAGGGGATGTTTTGGAGGTAGAGGAAGAGGATAATCTTTTGGTGGTTGAAAACCATTTGGATGTTTTCATATGTAATGAAACCCATAAGACCATAGATTTCCCTCAAATCCCCAAATGGTGATGATAGCCAAGAAGAACCTCAAACACAAGAAGTTGAAATAGAGACAAGAGAGAACTTGATGTTGCAAAGAACATTAATGTTAGAGGAAAAAAGAGACCCCAAAAGCCAATTGGAAGAACAAGAGTGTCTTCTAAATAAAATGCAAATTAAAGTTCTAACAAAGTGATTGTAGATGGTGGATCTACTGAGAATTTGGTAAGTACAAAAATGGTAAACAAATTACAACTTACTTGCATTCAAAAATCAAACCCTTATTAGACATCTTGGTTGCAAAAGGATCAAAATGTACTTGTGGATAAATATTGTCTTGTTTCTTTCAAAATTGATCCTTATGAAGATAAAGTGCTATGTTATGTGGTGCCACGGATGCTTGTCATTTTCTATTAGGAAGGCCCTGGTAGTATGACCAAAAAGTAATCCATCATGGCAGGAAGAACATTTATGAAGCACAACGCAAGGGGAAGAGACATTTCCTAAACCATGGAAAGAAGGAGCATTAAAAATCATCTTTATCTCTTCTAGTAGAATCTAATGTTGAGCTTTAAGGGAAAAATAAAACTCTAGATAAGCCACAAAGTGAGATGGAGGTATGTTTGGGAGACAAAAGGGCAAATGATTTGAAGAATGAGGTAGAACACATAATTGATGCAAAAGAAGTAGAGATACAATGAAACTCAACAAATGAGATCAAAAGTGCACCTGCAAAGATGAATGATGAAGATTTGGTTGACAATGATCTTCATTCAATTGAACTCAATAGAAAAATATTAGAAGATAATACTAGAGCCAACAAATGGAGTTATGCTAATTTTGAGATATTATAAGAAATAAAGGCTCATACACTAGATCAGAGGGCTCTTGAATGAAGAATCAAAAGGTCAAAGATCCAATGACCAAAGGATCTAGAATGGAGATCAGATGGGAAGTACTATATGGCATGAGAGCAAAGCACAAATATTGGATAGGCTTAAAGGCAACAATTCTCTTGATAGAGAGAGAATAGTAGAAGAAATTGAGTGGGACTTTACAAGTAGTTCTTAGTGGATTGAGAGGAATATTGAGTCACTATAGGATGGGCTTGACATGGAAAATCCTCAAAGAATGCTATCAAGAATTTGGTTAAAGGTGACAACATAACTTAGTCTGAGTGCAATGGTGCACACCATGATCAAGACAAGGCAAGGAGGTTTAAGTGTGTTGGTGGTCACAACAAAGATCATTTTGTTAGTTTTGTATTAGTTGTAATGACTAAATTTTACTATGGAAACTAACAAGTAAAAGCACACCTAACAATTTTTTATTAATAAAAACAACACCAATACTGTTGCAATGCATACACACACAAGTGTAATTGTCACACATGACTACACAAACACCAAACACATAGGAAGAGATGTGTAGGTGATGCACAAATAGAGAGAGATGGCATCACCTCAAACTATGAAGGGCGGTACACATCATAATACAACATAAGTAATCATAGATCAATAAGAGACTAAACATAAAAGGAAGAAGGTACAAAATGGTTCATTCCTTTAACATTAACCCATGGGAAAGTGTTGAAGTAAATTCATTAAGGTGGAATAAATTATTTATTTTCAATAATAACATTGGCATAATAATCATATACAATCATTTCTTCATTATTACATTTCATAAGAGTAAGAGAGAGATCAATCATATTAAGCACAATATCGATTAATTCAACCTTTGCACAAGAGACCTCGTAAAGGAGAGAGAGAGAGAGAGAGAGAGAGAGAGAGAGAGAGAGAGAGAGAGAGAGAGAGAGAGAGAGAGAGCAACTAATCTAATTAGATCCTCCGATTTCCTTGATAAGATACAATCATAAAGAGAGAAGAATAATATCATTCACACAAGGAAGCTTTAATCACCACCTCATAAATAAGAAGCATTTAGGAAGATGTTATCAACATTCATTCATATTAGTGTAATACTGAAGCAAGAACACAATTTTCCTCTCTCAACATAATAGGAAGAAGAATAATAACCATCACTTGCATATCTACTAAAAGTCATTTCATTGCAACATCACTAATAGGACTAGAGGGAGGTGGAGAGAGATTAAGACTATCATATACACATGCATGGATTTATTGCATTAAGACTAATTAGGACACCATTAGAAGATAAGATCATTTCCATTTATTCTCTTAACTTGATTACTCAACATATACATTAATTTCTTTCACATGCATAGGAATTATACATGCAACTAGGATAAATACCTAGTTAAAACGTACACATGCAAGAAATGATAAAGTTAAGGAAAATAATGATTAACATTTACTAAACATGTTCATATTATTAGTAACTAATAAGGAAACTTGGGTACACCATTAACATAATCTAGTTCCAATCTCAAATAGGTAAACATATTGATCTATAAGTGGATACAATTTTGTACTCTATGGCATAATGTTGAACAATGGCAGATTGCTTTAATGTGATTTGGTTACAAGGCCTAAAATAGTGATCTAGTAGAGTCAAAATTTGAATATTTTTATGTATTCAAATTCTTCTCATAAATTTATGTAATTTCAAAAAAATGCATCATGTTTTGAGTTCATATGAGGAAGTTATGGCTCCATGAAGTTGTTGCCAAAGTGACATGTAGTTTGTTGTTAAGTGGCATAGTTGCTACCAAAGACACCTGGTTGGTGCTAAAGACAATTTTAGTGTTGCCAAAGTAGGAAATGAGGCATAGCATTGGAATAGAATAATGCACCTATGATCTAAATATTGGTAAAAATAGAGCATTAAAAGGGTGAACTATATTTTTTCTTAAAAATTAGCCCAAACACATTTTTTTAAACAAATTTATTAAATTCACTATCCATTTTCTCTAAAAATGTATAACAGAAAATAGATACAAAATCCTCTTATAAATCCATAGAATGCAAGGTTTGATAAGTTTCAACAACTTTTAAACAAAAGAACTTGCATAGACACAATATAGTATTTGATATATGTCCATACATTTGTTTTTCAAGATCCCCTAATTATTGGTGCATTATTTTATTTTCATGCATTTATTTAATTACTTTATTGGATATTATGCACCTAGGATAGAATAAGCTTTCTTATATAGGTATCTACTTAGGTAGATTGTACTTGCACATGTGACTTGTACTTTCCTTGTTTGGTGGAGATGTTGTGCACACGTGACTCCATCTCCGTTATCCCACATTAGTTCTACATTCACATCTCTTGGTGGTCTATCCCATATATACTCATGCTCTTATTTGAGCAATCTAATCTCAATCTAGAATATTGTATATTTGTATCCTTTCATAGAATAGAAATATTCTCTCATTTTTAGTTTCTTGTGTTTTCATTGAAACTCATTGATCTTAGATGGCTATCTCCTAGAAAAATCTTACATGGTATCAAAGCTTGTGGGATTGCTTCTTGTTATCCTTTCTAGAGATCTAGATTGTAAATCTTGTATTTCCTTGAAAACTTAAGTAAGCTTTTCTCTTGCATCAAATGATGATATGGAGAATCAAAATTTTTTGATAGAAATACTAGATTCTAGGGGGTCCCCTTTGTGGATTTATTTTACAAGTTACTTTTGGATATTTTTGGAGTAAATCTAAGCTCACCATTGAGTTCAAAGTATTTAAGAAAGTCAAATTTACATTTTGTTGCATCCAATCAAACACAAGAGATTAGAGATCTACAAAGGTTTTCTTGTGGGAGGTGTTTGTCAAATCCAACAAGTACCTAATCTTTCAAAGCACTTTGAGTCAAATATGATGGAAATATACAACCATAAAGATAATTTCCTCATAACCCTATGAGAGATTAAAATGCAAACATAGTATTCAGAAATTCACATGAAAAAGAATAAGCAACATACCATCAAGGTGACACAAGATATACCTTGGGAAAAACCTAGCCTTTAAAAGCATCCATATCCATTGTATTATTCAGCAATAAACATTACAATACATAGCCTCCATGAATACTTCCAAATCATCAATCTCTATACATACACTCCATGTGAACAAGCATGTAACCAGACATCCCATGCCATGCTTCAAACCCTCACATATGCAACCTAAAAGAGATGTTCAATACAATGATATCCTCTCACAACCTATAGCCAAAACAACCAACAACCAACTAGCTAACCCCAACTACTAACCTCTAACGTCAGAACATTTAGAACATTTTAGTCCATATTTTTCCATCCTGATGGAATGAGACCTAGGTTCCATGGCAAATTGGACCTAGGTTCCATGGCAAATTGGACCTAGGTGGACCCCTTGAGCTATATCCTGCCCAAAATAGGGGGGAGGACTTAGGCACCCGCGCCCTAGTCCTGCCCTATTTTGGGGTAGCCCTAATTTCTGGGTGTCAGTTTATAACCATTATTTGGTTCTTTTGTCGACACGGTAAAGTTTGATTTTTAAAATCTTGGCGGGAATGCTTGTAGTTGCATATATAAGCATGATTAGGCATTCATTTATAAACTAGATGATTACTAGCAAGCTATTGTGTTCTCAAGGTGATTCAAGGCTTTCATTGTGTTGCAAGAGCAGACTTGTATGTTTTGTGTGTTGATATTTGTAGATTTGAGCATAAATCTCCTCATGGCATGAAGAGCATCTTCCTCCATGAGAGCTTCACTACAAGGTGACATAATATTATGTTTTTATCATTGATTCCTTTGGTTTTTGCATTTGCCTCACAAGGGCATGCACTCTTTATCTGACAATGGTGTTCAGAGACTTAAGTGTCCTCTGGGGCTTGACTGAGGCAAGCCTCTAAACACCAAACCCCCAAACCAAGTCTTGTGATTGCAGGTTAAAGGTGTCACATCCAGAAAAAGTGGACTTGCAGGAAGGCTTGGCAGGCATCAAGGATTCAGGATTTGAAGAGAAGTCAAACAAAGGAGAACTTCCAAGACTTGGGCGCTCACTCCATTGTCCTCCACAAATAAATCTTGGGAAACAGAAGTTACAGGGCTGATCAGTGTCGGAAGGAGGTCCAAATTCCCTGAAAAAGTAGGTACCTTGGACTTGGGCACCCACTCCAGTGTCCCTAACTATTTTTCTTTGGAACCATGAAAATAGGTACTCTGTAATTCAATATTTTACTCCTGTTTGCAAGAGCTTTTTCTGTAAATCATTAATTCGTTGTCTTATTTGCATAATTAGGGTTTTAATGGTCAATTGGACATAGGAGAAGGAAAATTTGATAATTAATTCCCTAATCCAAGTTTCCCTACATCTGCAAGTGACCTAGGGTATGATAGTGCTCACCATTGGACCCTAGATCCTTCAATGTATAGTGGAGAGGTGGATTTAAACATCTAAACATTAGAATATTAACAAATCTAATTTTCCCCTAAACATTTTGGTGAACCCATGTTTTTGGACTTAAATTGTAACTTGCTGAGTGTTTGTCTTCAAATTTGGATTGATTTCATTCATTCATTTGGTCATTTATTTCATTGCATTGAGAAAATTTCAAAAAAAATAAAATTTTTGAAAAATACAAAAAAATTGCATTGTTTGGCTTACTAAATTGTATCAATTCTTCCTAAATTTTCCTAATTCATGATTTTTGCATTAGATCTGATATAAACTACAGAAAAATCTAAAAATTTTGGCATTACATTTTTATCATTTATTTGCTAGGGTTTTGTAGAAATTTTAACAATTTTATAAAACCTAGTAATTCCAAAATCTAGGGTTAGTAGGAAAAATCTTTTATCAGATTTTTCTATTAATTTTAGAGGCTCATTCAAATTAACATTTGGCTATAGTCTTTCATTTTAGTGTAAGTTTGCATTTAGATTTAAAATATTTGCATTTTTGCATAGAAAATGTCAACAAAAACTAGCAATTTTGATGCATTTTCATTAAATTTGCATGGGCATTGTTAAGGATTGGAAAACATTTTTAGATTTGAAAGTATTTAATTTTTATCATAAATTAGACTTCAAATCATTCACATAGCATTTTATCTCAAGATCTCAAACCTAGGGCTTCAAAAACAATGATTTTCACTAAATTTGGCCTTATCGACTTTAGAAACTTGCACTATAGGTGTGTTGTGAAAGGTATTTTAGAATTATTGTGATGTTATCAGGGTAATAATTTTTTGCCCCTCATAAAAATCTTCACAACACCCTTTTATCGGGCTCTTGTAGTGAAAATTTTGCAAAAAACTACATATTTTGGCTATTTTTGCCCTAGGGTTTGACCTAGTTTGCACTCCAAGCGTGTTGTGATCAATTTTATGGATTTAGATGACTGATATTATTGATATTATTTTTTTTACCTCCTTAAATTCATTACAACACCTCCTTTGCTAGGTCTTGGAATTGAAAAACTGTGAAAAATAGCCTATTTTTGCTATATTTTCACTAGGATTTTACCTTAAGTGGCAATAAAAGCATGTTGTGTTGGGTATTTTGACACTAAATGGCTGTTATTACTGATATTATTTTCTATCCATCAACATTTTCCTCACAACACCCTTTGTTATGCTCTTTTGCATTGAATTTTGGTGAAAAAAAGTGCCTATTTTGACATATTTTCACTATATTTTGACTTGGCATTATCTTGGATTTGTATCAAGAGTGTGTTGAGAGTGATTACATTGCTGTTTTAGAATAGTATCAGACATATAACTTGCTTCCCTTGACCAAAATCCTCATAGCACCCTTTGTTTCATTCATTTGCATTTGAAAAGAGTACAAAAATCAAGCATTTTGATCGTCAATCATATCCTTCTCCTAGGATTTGTTCTCTTAGTTTGTGCATTGTGTGTTGTATGCGTTTGTATAAGCTTTATGACATGTTGTCCTAAAAACAATATCCCTTTGAGAAGAAGTAAAAGATTAATGGGATCTAGTTCTCTTGAAGAAGTTGGTACTTTGGACACCTTCTTTACAAAGGGAGAAACTCAAATTGTGCAAGATATTATACATCCTCCAACCTCAATGGAAGAAAAAAATTTTCATGATGTTGATAACGCTATTGAGGTAACAGGAGATGTATATGATGAGCAAATAGAAAAGTTGGATAAAGACCTAGCTGAATTTCAAACATTTATGGAAAATGAGAGAATAGCTGAAGAAGCCATTCCTACAATTCATAATATAAGAGAATTGATAAAAGAAGGACAAGATGGTGTTAATGCACTTTGTGGTCTAGCACATATTGTACAAACCAATATCATGCCAGTAACTGAATGTGTGCAAATGATAAATAACACTTTATCACCATCTCATACTCAAGTTTCCATACCTATACCAAATACAGGAATATCCACTTTTACATCAACGATCTTAACAACTAATGTGAATGCTTGTAGTAATGCTACCACTCGTATTGGAGTATCTAATGGCACTAATTACAAAACTGTGGGATTTAATTATCAGAATTTGATTCCTAAAGGGACATCTTCTATGAATAATTATTCTCAACCTCTTATTTATTCCACTCATTTCCAGCTACCTATTACATACTCGCAACAATCTTCCACCTATCATTATGGCCAACCACCATTAACATATTCTTAGCCTCCGCCTATTGTATCTCAAGCTCAATCACCTCCTCACCTTGGTTCCAATTCCTCATAACAAACCACATCTCCCAATGATGCCATCCTAAACCAACTTTTACATGGCATGACTGCTTTACAACAAAAGGTAGCAAATTTGACAAATTCTTCGCAGCCTAGTCTACCAACATATCATGCCTGTAATCTGTTATCCTATGTAATTTTGAGAACTCCTATGCCTGAGAGGTTTGAGACTCCTCGCTTTGAAAAATATGGTGGAAAAGGTGATCCTAATATTCATGTGGCAACATTCACAGCTATGTGTAGTGATTTCTATTTTGAAGAGCATTCGTTAGCAAAACTTTTCCCACGATCTCTCAAAGATACTGCTTTAGAATGGTTTTTCTCTTTGCCTCTGAATTCCATACACTCCTTTTTGCAATTGATTGATCAATTTTTACAACATTTTCAAGCAAATATCGTACCCCAAGTCACTCCTATTGACTTGGTTCAATGCAAACAAGGTCCCAAAGAAAAGTTGACCGAATTCCTTAGTTGATATCAAGGACTTTATGCACAAATTCAATATTAGATGAAAGATGAGGATGTTCAGAAGATATTTATTACAAATCTACAACCTAATATTCATGATAAGATCCTCTTGATGAAGTATAACTCCTTTCAACATTTATGCACTGCCCTTCATGATTATCAACTTTCATCTAGTCAATATGAAAACCAAAACTCATTGGCTCAAGTTGGTCAATCCATGGGTGGATCATCACAAAAAAAATTTAAGAGGAACAATAATAGGAGTTTCATCAAGATTAATGCACCAAATATGAATGTGTCTGCTATAAATAATCCAAAGAAACCATCATACCAACCAAGAAAGTTTACTCTAATATCTGAGTCCTATCATTCCATAATGAATCAAGCTATGAGTAATAACATTTTGAAGCTTCCCCCGATCAAGCCTGTTGATCCTAGTAAACAAGGACCTTACTTCGATGCCAATGCCTTTTGTCATTATCATCGGACACAAGGACATGACACTGAACGATGTATGCATCTTAAACATGAGATACAAGACCTTATTGACTCAAATGTCATCCAAGTATCGGGTGTGAATGATAATGGAAATAAGTTGGTTGCTCCGCCAAATCAGAATTTACAAATCTCCACTAATCCTTTTCCTAAGCATACCGAAAATAATATGGTGGAACAAGATTTAGTAGAAGTAGACGAGGATGATTACTTCGACTATGATAGTATCGTGGGTATGATTGAAGTCAACAAGAAACAAATGGATAATCCACCTCGTCCATGAAGAAACAGAATTTATACTGAGGTTCCTCCTCTGTTATCCTTATATGGATTGGGAGATAATCAAAATGCATCTGAAAAGTAAGAACAATGACCGATACAAACGAGTAAGATGGTGCAGGATGATTCCCTTTACTATTCTAGAAAGATTCAACAACAAAAACTTGCTAAAAATTAGAAAAGAACAAGATGACAATCAATAGTCAGAAATAATAGTGGTTCTCCCCCTCATAAGCAACAAAAAGACTCATTTAAACAAGGATTTAAGGAACAAGCATCATATAATAATAAACAAAATTTTCATAAGAATCACTCAAATTTCACATTAAATATGATCGAATACCTCTTGCTCCAAGATATAATATGCAGACCTTACAAGTAAGTATCTCTAACCCTTTATTTCTCTTGTGATGTGCTTCCCCCGTGATGTGTTATGTGTTTTTTAGGCCTCCTAGGATGACCTTAGATTCTCCCATAAGCTTCAAGATACCAGGAGACTGCCTCTGTTGTGACCTTCTTCTATTTGTATCATCATTATTCTATATTGCCTCTCTTTGATTTCATTGTTGTGTGTTGTGTCTTACGGACATAGCATCATGGTTGGTGACTTGGGGGCACCCTCCTACATCACTGTCCCTAAGACACTTGTTTCTCCTCTCTTATTTATTGTTTCCCTTCCTCTAGTGTTTCCATCTAGCGAGCGGATGACGACAAACATTTATACTGATGCGGACCTAGTGTCCCTTTCGAGAGCAATAAAAAATTGGACTTAGTTCCTAATATGATGATGGGGTTGTATATTTTATCTGACACTTGGCTAGTGGAAGCACTCATGCTTTCTGCGTAGTGAATTTCATGATGTTTCTATTGCATTTACAAACCTTAACAATACTGCTGCTCTATGCACCTTTGTTCGTCTTTGAATCTAGCCTTGGTGGTACTCGATTTGGAGAGCTTCGTGATATAGCCCTACGGTTATCCTCGAGCTCTGAATTAGTTGTATAACCTTGGCTCTTTGTGTGGTTAATCATATGCATTGATGTTGTTGTTTATCATGACATTGTAGACACTAACATGTTTTCTGCAGGGATGTGTTTGTGGGAACATTTGGTGATCGTAAAGTACATGTCACCTCCGAGGGGCATGGGCTTTGCGAAAGTTGGTGTTCCCTTGTGTGTTTTCTTCCTACCTTAACGTGTTTGATATCGATAACTGATATCAACCACCTTAAGGTGGGGGCATATATAAGGTGGTGGTGTTCACCTAGGGTTTGGGTTTTGAGTTGCTTCTACAGGTTTATGTTTTGGTTCCTTAAAACCCTTAGTGCTGTGGTTTAAAGTTTTCCTCGGCCCCCATGTAGTGTTTTACCATTTGTCCCTATCATACTTCATAAAAAAAAACTATGTTCTATGCATGCAAAGGTGAATTGTATATTGGTGGGCTTGAAAATCTTAATCGGCTTCTGAAAATGGTGAAAAAACTAAGTTATATGCATTTTAGATATATATCAGGTAGCATATACAAAGAGGGAATCTTTCACAGATTCTCAAGAATATTATGAGTTGTATGCATTTCCTAATGCATATCGGGTTCAAAGGATGCATGTACATTGGGGGAATCTTCCGCAAGATTCTAGGAATATGCCGCTGTTGTATATCAGGTTTTGCTTGTATGTGTTTTGTTGTACATCCTAATATACATCGGCTGCATGCATTTGAAAAATACAAAGAAAAATATACAAAGGCTGGTGCACATGCATTTGCTACAGTGCAGCAAAGATACAATTGGTGGGGCCCGCAAATATGTACAAATGAGTTTGTATATGGTTGATATACAAGTGAGAATGTATGTGTAAATATACATTCAAGCATACAAAGGTGGTCGCAGGATCGAATGTATATTGGGTTTGTATATCCAAATATACAATGAAAAGATACAAGAGAAAATGTACATTCGGCAATATACAATGGGAAAGTGCAAATGGTCTTGTATGTTCAGCTATATACAAAGCAGTAGGAGATGCATTTGGTGGGGTCCACCTCACATACAAAGGGCTTTGTATCTCATATACAAAGGGGAATGTATATGTGTTATACATTCGAAAATGTGCAAAGAAAGAAATACATTTCAGACCCGAAGGATAAATCATTTGCAGTGCATAAAATTTGGGGTCCGTTCCTTGTATATTTCGTTTGTATGTTTGCATTGTATGTGCGACATACAAACAAATATACGAAGGGGCAATGTACAAGCTGGATCCAATGCAAGAATCAAATTCAGTGAATTCAGGGTTCGCATCTATGGCTTGTATGTCAGGATGCTTGTATATGTGCTGATATACAAATGAAATATACATTAGATCAAATGCAAGCCGGATTCCAAGGAATGTTCCAATTTAGCAGATAAAGTGTGGAGTCCGTGGCTTGTATATAACAATTGTATGTATATGCACATATACATTGAGGTATGCAAGGAAAGGGTGATGCAAGCCAGAACCGAATGAATTTTCAATTTGCTCTATACATGTTTTGGGGTCCGCTTTGTATGAAGGGCGATTGTATGTATATACAGTCCCACATGCATATTCAGATGCAAAAATAGAAGGCATGTTGGTTCATCGCCAAGACCATATGCATCGGCCGACCTTTCTTAGGTCATTCTGATGGCCAATGGAGATCAAATGCACAGCAACGGAGGACAAATCACAAGCTGCCACGTGCCCAAGAACTGTTTCATGTATATGCATTTTGCATATACAAGGGATTTTGAAGGGCAAATAGTGGTGATTGTATATGCACTCGTTCATGCATATACAAAGGCAAAAAGGGCAAAATAAGGATTGGAAAGGTCAGCGATAGAGGAGCAAAGTGCCTACGTGGCACATTTTCATTGGTTCTTGACTTGTCAATATTTTTGAGCCATAGATCTCATGCGATAGGAGGTGATCGACAGCCATGTTTTAAACCTACAACGAAGGATTTTTCCTGAGCATGTGCGGCCATTTTTTGAGTGGGAAACTTTCAGAGGTGCGTTGTTGTTGCATTTCAGAGAGGCTACGGGTAGCTGAGGCATTAATGGCAGATTTGCAAAGGATGGACAATGGAAAGGACAGGTCAACCACCTGATTGAAGATGAAAGTCTGTTGGCAAGAGACACTATATGGATTCATGAATGTTATCATTGATGGCAACAAAAGTCAACCCACACATCCACAAGACATGATGAGTCTCTACCGGAAGGCAGATTGCAGAGTGTTATGATCCGGTAAGCAAGAACAGAGCATGTGGCGAGGTCCGACAAGTCAGGTCCGGATCTCTTAGAGAAAGTATCTTGGTGAAGTGCGGATTTGGGAAAGTCAAGAGGACTACCTTGAGTGATAGATTCCAAGGATTTAGACTCCGGTGATAGATGAAGAAAAAGATATGAATACTTGAGTGTCAGGTTTCTGATTGGCAGTGTTGACAGAGGAAGAACTGACTGGCAGAACATCAGACATTATTTCGGATGTGTTACTGATGATGGTAAAGGTTCTTAAGGCATAAGTTATGATTGGCCGACATGATTGATGACTTCTACAAGTATATCCTTGATCCGTATTACTTGGTAAGCAAGAATTCAGCTGACAGATCAGAGTTTATGGAAAATATTGACTATTCCGGATGCCGACTAGAAAGGTGATGGAATCACTTGTGCGGATATATATACAAGATAGATTTAGTTGTGAGAGTTGTTGTTGTGAAAAAGTGGATGTGAATAAAAGTAGAAGAGTAGTGTGAAAGTAGTAAGGAAGGTTCGGTATGTGAAAGGAGAGCAGCACAAAAGAAGAGGAAAGATGAAGTGCATCAGATCAGTATCCTGAGCCTAACCGGAACTGAACTCCAACATATTTAGATTCTCCTTATTGGTTCAAGTATTGTATTACACTCTTTATAAATTGTAGACAGTGAGTCTCTTGTAGGCAATGGACCTCTTGTGAGCAGTGTGCTCGGGCAATGAGCCCTAATTGGCAAGTGCCTTTTTATATTTCTATTCTTCTAACAGAGAATACATTCTTGGGTTAATCACCCCGTGGTTTTCTCCCTTAACAGGGTTTCCATGTCAAAAATACTGTGTCATGTGTATTTCCATTTTATGGTTATGTTTGCTTACTTGAGTTAATGCTGCATTAATTATTAAGAAAGTTCAGAAAGCTGAAATTATTAGGAAAATTGATTCACCCCCCCTCTCAGTTATCAACAATTGGTATTAGAGCCAAGTTCCTCCTAACAGAGCCTAACATCTTGAGGAAGATCTAGGAATTCAAATGGATGTATATGGTATAAGGGAGCAACTCAAGATTGCCCTTGATGATCTTGAGTAGTCAAATTCAGAAGTCAATGAATTGAAGGAAAGACTCAAACAGGCTGATGATTTCGTAAATGAACTAAAAGGGAAACTGAGTCTCTCTATGAAGAAGAGAAAAGAGCACCTTCAGCAATTGGCAAGTCAAGGTGAAGCCAATGATACAAATGGAGATTTGAAGGAGAAAACCAACTTGTGTGAAAAGTTATCAAAAGAGATCATCATGGTAAGACATGAGATGGAATCAGGACTTATGAAGTTTACCCAATAAATTGAAGAGAAAAAAAAAACTGAAGATGATCTAAGACAATCTCTGAAGGAGAAATCAGAAGACTGCCACAAGATGGATAGAATAATCAGACACCTTGAATCTGATCTTGAAGATGCTAAAGATAATGAAGAAAAACTTGAGGATCAAATTGTCTCTCTTAAAAGGGATCTTCAAACAGCAAATGAATATAAAGAAAAATTCAAGATAAGTTCTGCTCAACTTGAAGTTCTTCTTGAAAGTCAAAAGAGGGTAGATGACAAGTGTGGTTTGGGATATGAGAAAGGAGAAAGCTTCGGATCCGGTCAGAAGAATTTTGGATCAGAAAATCCAAGGAACAGGCCTAGAAGACCTCCGATAAGGCAGCCTAATGCTCAAAGATATCCATCCTTCAATGGATACTGCAATAACTTTGGTCATAAAGCTTATTAGTGCAGAAAGAGAATGAATCAGACTAATTCATCCTTCTCCGAATAGTGTTTCAACTGCAAAAGGTATGATCACAAATCTCATGAATGCAGAAATATGCAAATGAACAAATCATTCAATGGTAGATGCTTTGCATGTAATAGAATAGGTCATTTGGCTAATCAATGCAGATCAAGAGGATATCAATCAAATATGTAAAGAAATGTTGTTTGCCAAATTTGCAATAGATCTGGTCATATTGCAAAATTCTGTAGAAGCAAGAATCAGGACAAAAGAGGTCCGGTACATCATAATCAGAATCAAGATAAGGGAAAACAAAAAGTGAATGTAGATCAAGTTCAAAGGGAGATGAACAAGATTTGGGTAAAGAAAAGTACAGAGAATGTAGGGGATGGGTCTGCACTAGACTCTGGTGCTGATATTCCTTCCAGAAATTAAAAAGTGAGCTCTGGCTCAGGGGGAGACACAAAGAAAACCTTGTTCCCCCAACCAGTCAATTGGTGCCAGAACTGGCACAAGAAGAGTTACAGATTAAAGGGCTCATAAGAGAAACATCCAAATAAACTATGGTTAAGATTTGGAAGATCCGCAAGATGTTTAAGATCAAGATTGATCCGGTTCTTCAAATCATCTGAATAAGGCAAACTAGAATGACTTAGGTCGAGCATTTATTACAACTTAACATTAGGGTTTGAGGAGCAATATAAGGGTTTTCTCATTAAGCATTTGTTCATTCTGCATTCAAGAAGAAACGAAAAGAGGAGCTCTGCAACAAATTACTTCAAAATTCTCAAAGACCAACCATTGGAGTTGAGTCAATCAGCGAATCATTCAAGTTCATTCCATGAACTCTACAAGCGCAAAAGGTATTCTCCATTATCAAATATCTCTCTGTAAATCCTTGAATAATGGATACTCCAAATATTGTGAAGATCTCCGATAGACCTCGTCCCAAATTCAAGAAACATCCATACAAATCCTTGGAAGTAGATCCCCTAGGCACTTTTTCAAGCATTCTGCACGGGCTCTTGCATGTAGAAGATGTTAGGGTTTACATTCATGCAAGCATTTAAGAATTTGGGGAATCAAAGTTAATGGATATCTATCACAAGCAGTTAATAGATGATTCTTTTGAGATCAAACCTCAGTATAAAGCCATCCGGGATAAGCATTTTGCACAGTGCATTCATTTCCCCTATTTTGAAGAGGATGAATGGGTCCGGTATGTGTTGAGCAGAGTGCATGATAATTTCTTATGGTTAAATAGACCATTTAAGATCACCAAAGATGCAATTAGGGCAGTAACTGGTCTACACTCATCCGGAGGGATACCTATTCTCAAATCTGTCAAGAATCAGACAGTAAGTGATGCAACCAGATCAAAATTTGACAAGAGAGCTATGACAATTGAAGATATCACTGATCCGGATGTCAAATTTGCATCCATGATAATTGGTTACAAGATTTATCACTCCAGTAGGGAAAATTCAGTACTGGGAACTGCAATTTATACAGCATATCAAATGCTAAAAGAAAATGCTGACTATGATCTATGTGAGCTGCTTCTAAGCCAACGTTTGGAAAATCTGCAAAAGATCAAGAAGGACAAGAAGAACTCCTTCAAGTATGGCAGCCTGATACTCTGCCTATTCTTTTATTACATGAATGAGCTTCCCAGATCCAGTGGCTGGGTATGGCAGAATGATAGACCAATAGCTATTCAAATCAGAGATTATATACATGGGCTTGGTGATGCCAAGGCATAGAATACAGCTCTCTAGGGCTATTTCAAGAATTTTTAGAGCATCATGCAAGCAAGAGAAAGAATCCCCAAATCATTAGTTGAAAAATAAAAAGATACAATATGCTTTATGGTAGAAACTGATTAGTGCCTAATGGAGGTAGTGGAGCCAAGAACAGTGTGGATCATGCTAATGGGGTATGAAGTGCATGAGAAAATTGTTGAGCTACATATTCAACATATGCTTAGTCAGCCAAAGGATCCTAAGGCAGAAAGGTTTGGAACATTTAAAGAACTAAGTGTGAAAATCCATGTAGAGCTAAGGCAGCCAGAGATCAAGAGAAAGGTAAGAAAAGAAGTAGAAAACATTACCAAAAGCTTTGGCATCTCAAAAGAGGCACTTGATGCCAATAGGGAGAAGATGGAAAGAGCAGAGAAAGAGAAGGAAGGTGCTGAAAAGGAAAGTGGTCCGGTAGAAGCCCCCACCTGGACAAGATCCTCTAAGAGGTCCGCTCCTACCACTGACATGAGCTTAAAAACATCAAAATCAGAAGCAAAATCATCCAGTAAAGTAGAGAAGAGAACAAAGAAAAAGGCAACGAGGTCCTATGCAAGCCAAAAGGATGAAGAAGAAACTGAATCAAAAGAGGAGATAAAGAAAATGAAGAAGCAGAAGAAGGAAGGATCTGGTAAACCCTCTACCAGTAAAGACAAGGAAGAAATAGCAAAATAATTCGTTGAAAGGCCTACTCTGTCTTTAGATGATGTCATCAAATCAATCACTGTGGATGGAAATCTCCAACCAATGGCTGAATTATATGATGATTATAATGAAGCTGACCAAAAGATCTTGCAGGAAGCTGCAGTTAAGTATTTAAATATATATAATAAGGCTTTTATTGAAATCATATCTCTCATTCCCAAAAGCTTAGAGAAGGAATTAGAGATAAGAAAGAATAATGCTAGGGCAAAGGATCTTGAAATCTGAGAACAGATAGCCATTCAGCTATATCCTTCAATTGATTCAAAGAAAATGAATATGATCTTCAAAAACTGTAAGGATGAATTCTGGAGCAAAGCTAGAATGAATCAGCTCATGCTTGGTGAGACTAACAAGGTAGCCAAGGAAACAGAAGAGATCCTCCGGAGTGCCTTTAAAAAATTCAATATTCCTATCATAAAGGACTTGGGTGCTGATCCCTCGGCCACAAGTGTTGGAGAAGAATCGACTGAGAAAATGGTAGAAGAAGTCATGGACACCGATGCAGAAAAAGGTAAGGACTTGGAATCCTCTGTTCTGAAAGAGGAAGTTCATAAACAGACAAACATCTCTCCTCCGGTTTCCCCTACAGTCTCTGGATCCAAAGGAGAAGAAAGAATAGAGAAGAAAGAAGAAGAAGCGAAAGGAAGAGAAGAAAGTCAAGCTGAGAAGAACATAAGTGACTGTGCAAAAGAGAAGAAATCTCTGTCTCTGGCAAGAGACACTACAGAAACTGTTAAGGACTTCTTGACAAAAGAAATGTTGGAGATTGATGAACCAGAGTTACTTCAAGGTCCATTTAACTTTGACTCTCTCTCCCTGGTTCAAACAATGAAGATAGCTTCATTTGCCAATGCAAAGGCAAAAGAAAAACTCCTGAAGTCTCACATGGAAGATTGTGAGCTAATAGAAGTTGCATCTAGCATTTTAGAAAAGATCATCCCATCTTTTCAGAAGGATCACTCAGCCTCCTCATCAGGTAATCTTAAAGCTCTTGTTAGTTCAGTTAGCACTCATTTTGAATCCTTAGAGAAATCAGCTGAGGAAAAGGTCTGGAAAGAGTTTTTGGATAAAAGATTTTCTGAAGTACTAAGTCTAATATCAAATGATAGAAGGAATATGGATAAAGGGATAAAGAGCTTAGAAAATGCTCTTAAAGATGGCAGGGAAATATATAAATTTTGTCTATCATGGTCCAAAGCAACAATGGAGATTGAGAAGAAAATGAAAGAACAGGAGACCCAACTAACAAAACTTTCTCAAAAACTTGATCCATTTACCTCATCCATAGTAAATCAAGAATGTTAAACCATTGCAGTCTTGGATGAAATTAAGAAGCTAGAGAAAGAAAAGAAAAGTAGAATAAGCAGGTTAAGTGAACTCAGATGGGATAATTATCCCCAAGTTAGAGGCCATGCATGAGGCCATAAAAGAAGCTCAAATCATAGCCCGGACCAGTGATCCGACAGATCTAAAAAGGGCAGATGCGTTTGCATTCTTGTTGAGCGGTCATATATCAATTTTGGATAGAATTATGCAAAGTTGGGCAGCAGAATTTGTCCAATTGAAGACAACCTTTGCAGACATTCTTCAGTATATGTGAGTATGTTATATGCGGCTAAGTATAGTTAAAATTTGTTTGAAAATTTTGGTTTGCGGACACCACCCTTTGCCATTAATGTTAAAGGGGGAGTGAGGAGCAGTGAAAAATGAGGAATCCAACTAAGGGGGAGCTCCAAAAAATGTGTATAAAAATAGAGCATCAGCCAAGGGGGAGCATAGTGTAAACACTTAGTCATTTTTCACTAAGTGTTGCCATCAATGCCAAAGGGGGAGATTCTTGGCAAGAGACACTATATGGATTCATGAATGTTGTCATTGATGGCAACAAAGGTCAACCCACACATCCGCAGGACATGATGAGTCTCTACCAGAAGGCAGATTACAGAGTGTTGTGATCCGGTAAGCAAGAACAGAGCATGTGGCGAGGTCTGACAAGTCAGGTCCGGATCTCTCAGAGAAAGTATCTTGGTGAAGTGTAGATTTGGGAAAGTCAAGAGGACTACCTTGAGTGATAGATTCCAAGGATTTAGCCTCTGGTGATAGATGAAGAAAAAGATATGAATACTTGAGTGTAGGGTTTCTGATTGGCAGTGTGGACAGAGGAAGAACTGACTGGCAGAACATCAGACATTATTCTAAATGTGTTATTGATGATGGTAAAGGTTCCTAAGGCATAAGTTATGATTGGCTGACATGATTGATGACTTCTACAAGTATATCTTTGATCTGCATTACTTGGTAAGCAAGAATTCAGCCAACAGATCAGAGTTTATGGAAAATATTGACTATTCCGGATGCCGACTAGAAAGGTGATGGAATCACTTGTGCAGATATATATACAAGATGGATTTAGTTGTGAGAGTTGTTGTTGTGAAAAAGTGGATGTGAAGAAAAGTAGAAGAGCAGTGTGAAAGTAGTAAGGAAGGTTCGGTATGTGAAAGGAGAGCAGCACAAAAGAAGAGGAAAGATGAAGTGCAGCAGATCAGTATACTGAGCCTAACTGGAACTGAACTCCAGCGTATTTAGATGCTCCTTATTGGTTCAAGTATTGTATTACACTCTTTATAAACTGTAGACAATGAGTCTCTTGTAGGAAGTGGGCCTCTTGTGAGTAGTGTGCTCAGGCAGTGAGCCCTAATTGGCAAGTGCCATTTTGTATTTCTATTCTTCTAATAGAGAATACATTCTTGGGTTTATCACCCTGTGGTTTTCTCCCTTAATAGGGTTTCCACGTCAAAAATACTATGCCATGTGTATTTCCATTTTATGGTTATGTTTGCTTACTTGAGTTAATGCTGCATTAATTATTAAGAAAGTTTAGAAAGCTGAAATTATTAGGATAACTGATTCACCCCCCTCTCAGTTATCAACAAAGTCCTTGAGCAGTAGTGCAGATCCTGATTCCACCAGCTCATTCCCCTTTGTCTCTCTGCAACATTGAACATTTTTGAGCGCCATTCCTCATGCATTGAATCTGGCAAATTTTTGATGTGCCATGTAATTAATTTGCCGAGTACATTTTCTTGCTGTATTAAGCAGATTGTGTCACTCATTTTGTTGTTGTTGAAAACTAGACGAATTTTGGTGCTGTAATAAGATACAACTTCATTGGCGGCTTTGTCTTGGTTGTTTTGTGAGTTTATGAGTCTCATGTTGTATGTTTTTCTACATAAATCTACTGATATCATGCTGATTTAAATGAGTAATGCTATATTGCATGTGTTCTGTTATCTGTCTCCATATTGAGTGTGTTCTTCTTCTGAATCTAAATATCTAAGGGGTGTTTATGATTCTAGAATATAGGTTTGCTATGTTGAATGCTTGATTTCTTACTTCTACTCAAGGAGTAGATTAAACGTTTCAGATCAAGTGTTGGGAAGAAGACACTGCAATAGGAATATCAGTAAGTAGAGATAATAGGATACTCTATTTTGGGAAGTATCTATAAGGCAGATACTATAAATCCCCTTGATATCCAGTCTTTGGTATATGTTTATGTTGGCCATTCACATGTGTATGTCTATTGACTCCGAGCCCTGGATAGGCACCGATCCAGTCTTGTATTGAGATTGCAACCCAAAGTCTCAGTTTTGCATCCAAACATAAAATCAAACTTAAACTTTAAATCAAACCGTTAGGACTTTAGAAGTAGTTTTAGGGACCAAAATCCTTTGTCTACAACTAAATATAGGCCCAAAGCTAGCCCCTTTGCACTTATTCCATAGTTTTGGTCGACATAAAAAAGGATTTATCTACTTTGTGTCAACATCCTAGCTAATATATAGATGCACTTCATAGATGTTGAGTAGGGAATACCCCTCTTGGTTCTGTAGAGCCTAAAGAAGAAGAGGAGATATTTATAGAGTCTATCTCCTATACTGTTGGCCCCTGGCCCGGGAATCCTGTTGATCAATGATGGCTACCTTGTAGGAATTATTGGGAATAAGCATCCAGCTAGAAAAATAACTAATAGAAATTGGCGACTCCGTTGGGGAGGTGAAGTAAAAGAACCCTGATTAAAAAAGAAAACAATTCCTAGTTATAGGTGGTGACTCCGAACCAATCCCCCAACCGATAAAGCAAAAATTTGCATGCAAGGGAGAAGATCCCAGCATAATACTCTGTTTGAAGAGTTACCCATAAAAATTATGTATAGGAAAAAAGGGACTATTCGAGCCAGTCAAGACAGTTCTCCTAGTCCCAGAAGTAATGATCATATTCAGGACAATCCAGGATCTTCAGAGAGGACAATACCTTATTTTTCAAACATTGAGGCTGAAATCCAAAATGTATATGAGAAACAGCAGGGTGGCACTCTAAGAATAAGGTCAGAAGTGTTCCAGGAACATCCTTTCTTGGATCCCAGTGATAGATTTGAAGAGGTTGAATCTCCAAGGGATGAGGATAATGATGATCAGAATGGAATGGGACCATCCTCTTCTATGCCCAAAGAGGAACAATTAGCTGAAGAAATCAAAAGCTTGAGAGCAGAGTTAGAATATTTACAAGCCATGAAGATCAGAGATGACCTGAGATAGAAAGTGCAAGCTCTGAGAACTGTTCAGAATGATTCAATTCCTACCCTTGAAAATGCAAATAGGCAGAGAAATCAGCAAAGAAATGAAGTCTAGGATCAACATAATGATCAAAGACAGAATGCAAATAATGCTAGAATATCATTAAATAATGTACAAAATCAGAATGGAAATAGAAATGCCAATGCTAATCAATTTGGTAGACAGTTGATGCAGCTGGACAAATTCATACAACTGGTTTTTGATAGCATTCCCGGTTACCCAAATCCTATAGATAAACATGTGAGGCTGCAAGTGCCTAATTTTTTAGGAAATAATACTGTGTCAGGGAAAGACCACTTAAAATCTTTTCAGAATATCATGGATAACTTTGAGGTTGAGCATGAAGATGTTTTCATGAAATTGTTTATGCAATCCTTAGTTAATGAAGCCAGAGAATGGTACAAGGGTCTGCCTGACAGAAGTATTTCATCATGGGATGACTTCAAGAGAACATTCAAAGAATAGTATGGTGACAAAATTGATCCTAGTTTTTTCATAAATGAATTCACTGGCATTACCAAAGGATCAAATGAACAGGTTGCTGGTTTCAATGCTAGATTCATGAAGGTATTGAACAAACTACCACATCACTTGAGGCCTAATGAACCTATGTGCATAGTGTTGTACATAAATGCTTTTGATGCCAAAACAACTTATGGATTAAGAGACAAGGGTCCTCACAGCCTCAGAGATGCCTTCAAAATTGCAACAAATATTGAAAATAATAGAAAAGCGTCTGGTAAGACAAACAGAAGAGATGATGTAAAAATTCTACAAAATCCAAACAACAAATCTCAGAGTGTTCAAGGCAGTGCATCTACTTCTAAGGATAAAATAGATAAATTGACAACTATTGTCAAGGACCTAAGCTATAGAATGGCTAAAAATGAAAAAGGGGTAGGTCATGACAGACAGGTTTACCAAAGGTAAGAAAGAAGACCATCATTACATGATATGCCATATCATACTAATTGGCATAATGGTAAACCCATCCTTCCACACAACAATACAAATTAAAGAGCTTAGAATGCAAAGGAAACACCTGACCCTTTGAAGAAGACTGTTAATATTGTTAATGACACCCCATGGTGCATCATATGTCAAATGCCTCACTCACAATCACAATGCCTGATTGCTTAGTCTCTATATAACAATGTTGTTGCCTGTGATGAGTGCAATGAGCCACATTGCATGGAGGATGACAATGTCAATATGCTATCTACAAACAGGGAGTATCCTTCCCAGGATGTTGATGCAAGCACGAATAATGAGATTCAGGTCTGCCAGCAGTTTCCCTATGATGAAGATAATGAAGACAACTATGCCTACGCTCAGGATTCACACAACTTTTTGAATAACTTGAGGAGACCTTCTGATGAAGAGATTAGAGCCCTCACAGCTGCAGCAGTGGTTCAAGTCAAAAGCAACTACAACCTAAGAGGTAAAGCTCAGGTAAGTAACTTACACCAACCAGAGAATAGTTTTACAAGCCAGCTAGTGCACAATCATAAAGGGACTGAAACACAAAAGAAGCAATGGAGCGATAATAGGCAAAACTTTAAGCAAAAAATAGGTTATGATCCTCAAGGACCAGAAAATAGAGTTCCCCAGGTTGAGGATCAAAATAAGAATTTTCAGAATAAGGATGATAGTCAAAGAGCCACAAAAACCAAAGCTGGATCATACCAAGATAAACGTAAAAATGCAGATCAGGCTACAACTGTTATTCAAAATTATGCTCCATTCGACATTACTCAGGTCTTGTCCCAGGTAAAAGTCTCTGTTCCATTTATGGAGCTGATGAAAATTGAAGAATGCAGAAATAAAGCAGTATCCCTAATTTCAGGAATATCTTGTCAAGCTAATCAGAGTATTGAGACTCAGGGTAATAAAAAAGCTATGTGTATTGATGAAGATGAGATTCCTGAGGTATATCTAGGGGTGACCATGACAAAATTCCCTTCACAAGTTGAACCATTTTTTGTCTCCCTGGTTATCAATGGAAAAGTGATTAGAAATTGTATGCTTGACTCAGGAGCATCAACGAACATCATGCCTTTGGCTATTATGCAGCAAGCTGGATTAAAGATAGATAAGGCATGTGGAAAATGCTATGCCATGGATGCTAGAGAAGTATCTGTCATTGGAATTATGAAGGATGTGGATTTTAGACTGGCAACATATCCAGAAAGGACCTACAAAATGAACATAACAGTTGTTGATATCAAGCCACAATATGGCATGTTGTTGTCAAGAAGATGGGTAGCATTGATTGGTGGGAGTATGCAATTAGACCTGTCATATGCTATGATCCCAATGAATGGCAAGGATGTGAAATTGATCAGAGAAGAAAGGTCATCAGATACAGTTGAAGATCAAGAATCAAAGGAGCATGTATGCTTTGTGGATACTGACTGTGATAATTTCAGAGTTGTCTCAGATGATAAAGAAAGGAAGGAGGGAGATGTGTGCATTCAAGAGCTTGACCAATAGGGTCTGTGGACCATGTATTTTGATGGAGCTTTTTCGAAGGAAGGCTCTGGTGTTGGAATTGTATTTCTGTCTCCAACTAGTAAGCTTCTGAAATTCTCATTCTTATTGAAGTTTGCCTGTACAAATAATATTGCAGAGTATGAAGCTCTATTGTTAGGATTGAATGTAGCTCTGAAGCATGGAATTAAGATGCTCAAGGTATTTGGGGATTCAGAGTTAATTGTGTCCCAAATTAGAGATAGGTATGCATCAAAAAATAAAAGGTTAAAGCAATATAAGCATGTTGTTTGGGATACAATTGAACTATTTGATGCATTTTCAATAATTTGGATAGAGAGATCAAAGAATGTCAGGGCAGATTTTCTAGTGAATGCAGCCATAAGGCCAGATGATATCACTCTATCAGATGTTACAAGTGTTGAGGTCAAACTAAGACCTACAGTGCCAGATAGTGTGTGCAGCTAGCAAGTGTTTGATGATGATAAAGATTTACTGAGATTTCTACATTGTATTGATGAGTATGAGAACCAGGAAATAGATTTTTAGAATTTTGTGGAAGTTGTAGATGGAAAAGAAACTCTCTTAGGGAAGGAGGTAATTCAACTTAAGACAAATAAAATCCCTAGAGGGCTGGTTGCTTTAGAGAGAGCTTTTGACAATAGGGACCAATTTGTTACAAAGGCATCCCCAACAAACAAGAATGATTTAGGAGAGATAAACTTGAGGACATCTCATGCCCCTAAGAAGGTATACATTGGAAAATAGCTTAAACCACACATCAGAACCATGCTGATTGCACTACTGAGAAAATATAAGCATGTTTTTGCTTGGTCATATGAGGACCTGAAAGCTTATAGGGAAGATTTATTTCAGCATTAAATCCCTTTGAAGCCTGGAGCTGAACCATTTAGACAAAAACAGAGACCTATCAATCCAACTTTGGCTACTAAAATGCAAGAACTCATGAAGCTTAGGGAGGCTAGAATAATTATGCCTATTAGACACTCAACTTGGGTGTCTAACCTTGTCCCAGTTAGAAAAAAGAATGGTGACATAAGACTTTGTGTGGACTTTAGAAATCTAAATGTATCTTCTTTGAAGGACAGTTATCCATTACCAAGCATGGAAGCCATGTTGCAGAAAGTGACTAGCTGTGAACTTTTATCCATGATGGATGGATTTTCAGGATACAATCAAGTGAAAGTAAAAGAATTAGAACAATTCAAGATTGCTTTCACCACTCCATGGGGAACCTATGTATATGTGAGGATGCCATTTGGATTGACAAACACAGGTGCTACATTTCAAAGGGCAATGGATGTTGCTTTTGCAGGATTAATTGACTCAATCTTGGCTGTGTATCAGGATGATTTGACAGCCTATTCAAAAAAGGAAGAGCAGCATTGCATGCACTTGGAGCAGATTTATATTAGAGCATTAGAGTATGGTATCTCACTCAACCCAAAGAAATGTGCTTTTGGGGTATTGGAAGGAAAATTGCTTGGACACATTGTTTCCAAGGATGGAGTCAGGATTGATCCTGAAAGGGTGGCTGCAATTGATAAAATTCAGATCCCAAAACAGTGAAAGGTGTTCAGTCCTTCTTTGGACAAATTAATTTTGTTAGGATATTTGTGCCTAACTTTGCAGAGACTATGAAAGACATCTCCAAGATGCTGAGGAAAGGTGCAACTGTCAAATGGGAAGAGGAAGCGACTAAATCATTTTAGAATATAAAAGAGGCTATAAAGATGGCTCCTATGCTAAAGTCTCCTAATTTTTCTCAGCCATTACAATTGTTCTCATTTGCTTCTTGCCATACTATTGCTACATGTTTATTGCAGAAAAATGTAGAGGGTTTTGAACAACCTATAGCTTTCTTTAGCAGATCATTGCAGGCTGCTGAGTTGAAGTATGACATTAGGGAGAAGCAGGCATATGCACTGGTTAGAGCAGTCAAAAGTTTCAGGCCATATTTGGTAGGCTCTCAGATAATTGCATATGTACCTCATGCAGCAGTCAAAGATATATTTACTCAACAGGAGGTAACTGGAAGGAGATGCAGATGGATAGACAAATTGCAAGAATTTAACATTGAAATACATATCACAAAACTGGTAAGAGGACAAGGTTTGGCAAAATTGATGACACAGTCCAATCTAGAGGAATGCCAAGTGAATGTAGTGTATAATGAAATTAAAAATATGTCAGAATATGAGTGGTATAAAGACAGTACATTATTTATAGAATTTGAACTGTCCTTCCCATTTCAGTGACAATCAGAAGAGAATCTTGAAGCTACATGCTATTAAATACATCATTATTCAAGGAGAATTGTATTGGAAAAGTTTTGATGGCGTGCTACTTAGATGTGTAGATGAAAATCAAGCCAGAAATACTCTGAATAACATGCACAATGGAGTGTGTGGTGGACACTATGCTACCCACACAACAACCCACAAAATTCTCAGAGCAGGCTATTGGTGGCCAACTCTTTTCTCAGATGCACATAGAATGGTAAGAAAATGTGATCCTTGCCAAAGGTTCTCAAGAAAGCTAAAATATGAAGGTGTATTGCCCCTTAGGACTATAACTGTAGAAGCTCCATTTCAGCAATGGGGAATTGATTTTGTAGGGGAAATTTCAGAAAAATTAAGTGGAGGACATAGTTGGATTCTGGTTGCCACTTATTACTTCACTAAATGGATTGAGGCCATTCCAACTAAAAAAGCTACAAGAAAAGTGGTGGTGGATTTTATTCTAGAAAACATTATTATCAGATTTGGAGTACCAGTTAAAGTGGTCACAGATAATGCAATGTGCTTCAGGTCTGGTGAATTTATTGATTTTTGCAGCAATTATGGAATAAATTTGTTACGTGCATCACCATATCATCCACATAGAAATGGTCAAGCAGAGTCAAGCAATAAAAGCCTCATGAAAATTGTCAAAAGGATAGTAGGTAAAAACAAAAGGGCTTGGGATTCGAAGTTGAAAATGGCATTATGGGCTGACAAAGTGACAGTGAAGAAAGCAACTGGAAGGTCACCTTTTGAACTAGTATATGGTACACCAGCTAGATTGCCTATGAACAACCTCCTGCCAGTTTATAGATTCATCTAGGGGAACGATGAGGAGATTGAGGACCCAATGACTAAAAGAATAAATCAGCTGGTCGCTTTAGATGAAATGAGAAGGGAAGCACAGAATACGAACATCAAGAGACAGCAAAAGGTAAAATATTTGTTTGATAAAAGGGCTACAGAAAGAAAGTTTCAGATAGGTGATTTGGTCCTTGTTTGGAATGCAAGGAACCAAGACAAGGGCAAGCACGGTAAATTTGAACCCTTATGGATGGGCCTGTACCAAATCAGCGACACTCATGGAGAAGATTCCTATTTTCTCCAGGCCCTAAGCAGTAGATTGTTGGAATTGCCTATGCATGGGCAGTTCCTAAAACTCTACTTCTCATAAATGGGTAACTTCTGTGCACATTGTAAACTAGATATAAATATTTTGTACATGCCTTGTATAGTCGGTTGTGTTTTGTGTTTTGTGTTTTGTCTGGTTTGCCCTGGAGTAATCTGGTCCTTGTTGCAGTCTTGCATCTACACGTCCCTAGTCGGAGCCACTGGTGGTGTTCACCTAGGGTTTGGGTTTTGAGTTGCTTCTATAGGTTTATGTTTTGGTTCCTTAAACCCTTAGTGCCATGGTTTAAAGTTTTCCTCGGCCCCCATGTAGTGTTTTACCGTTTGTCCCTGTCGTACTTCATAAAAAAATACTAAGTTCTATGCATGCAAAGGTGAATTGTATATTGGCAGGCTTGAAAATCTCAATCGGCTTCCGAAAATGGTGAAAAAATGAGTTATATGCATTTTAGATGCATATCGGGTAGCATATACAAAGAGGGAATCTTTTGTATATTCCCAAGAATATTCTAAGTTGTATGCATTTCCTAATGCATATCGGGTTCAAAAGGATGCATGTACATTAGGGGAATCTTCCGCAAGATTCCAAGAATATGCCGTTGTTGTATATCAGGTTTGCTTGTATGTGTTTTGTTGTACATCCTAATATACATCGGCTGCATGCATTTGAAAAATACAAAGAAAAATATACAAAGGTTGGCGCGCATGCATTTACTACAGTGCAGCAAAGATACAATTGGTGGGGCCTGCAAATATGTACAAATGAGTTTGTATATGGTCGATATACAAGTGAGAATGTATGTGTAAATATACATTCAAGCATACAAAGGTGGTCACACAATCGAATGTATATTGGGTTTGTATATCCAAATATACAATGAAAAGATATAAGAGAAAATGTACATTCGGCAATATACAATGGGAAAGTGCAAATGGTCTTGTATGTTTGGCTATATAAAAAGCAGCAAGAGATGCATTTGGTGGGGTCCACCTCACATACAAAGGGCTTTGTATCTCATATACAAAGGGGAATGTATATGTGTTATACATTCAAAAATGTGCAAAGAAAGAAATACATTTCAGACCCAAAGGAGAAATCATTTGCAATGCATAAAATTTGGGGTCCGTTCCTTGTATATTTGGTTTGTATGTTTGCATTGTATCTGCGACATACAAACAAATATATGAAGGGGCAATGTACAAGCTGGATCTGATGCAAGAATCAAATTCAGTGAATTTAGGGTTGGCATCCATGGCTTGTATGTCAGGATACTTGTTTATGTGTCGATATACAAATGAAATATACATTAGATCAGATGCAAGCCCGATTCCAAGGAATGTTCCAATTTAGCAAATAAAGTGTGGAGTCTGCGGCTTGTATATAACAGTTGTATGTATATGCACATATACATCGAGGTATGCAAGGAGAGGGTGATGCAAGCCAGAACTGAATGAATTTTCAATTTGCTCTATACATGTTTTGGGGTCCGCTTTGTATGAAGGGCGATTGTATGTATATATAGTCCCACATGCATTTTCAGATGCAAAAGGAGAAGGCATGTTGGTTCATCGCCAAGACCATATGCATCGGCCGACCTTTCTTGGGTCATTCCGATGGCGGATGGAGATCAAATGCACAGCGATGGAGGACGAATCACAAGCTACCACGTGCCCAGGAACTGTTGCATGTATATGCATTTTGCATATACAAGGGATTTTGAAGGGCAAACAGTGGCGATTGTATATGCACTCATTCATGCATATACAAAGGCGAAAAGGGCAAAATAAGGATTGGAAAGGTCAGCGATAGAGGAGCAAAGTGCTTATGTGGCACATTTTCATTGGTTCTTAACTTTTCAATATTTTTGATTTGCAAATCTCATGTGATAGGAGGTGATCAACGGCCATGTTTTGAACCTGCAATGAAGGATTTTTCCTAAGCATGTGCGGTTGTTTTTGAGTGGGAAACTTTTAGAGGTGTGCTGTTGTTGCATTTCAGAGAGGTTGCGGGTAGCTGAGGCATTGATGGCAGATTTGCAGAGGATGGACAATGGAAAGGATAGGTCAACCACCCGATTGAAGATGAAAGTCCTTGAGCGGCGGTGTGGATCCTGATTCCACCAGCTCATTCCCCTTTGTCTCTCCGCAACATTGAATATTTCTGAGCACCATTCCTCATGCATTGAATCTGGCAAATTTTTGATGTGCCATGTAATTAATTTGTTGAGTACATTTTCTTGTTGTATTAAGCAGACTGTGTCACTCATTTTATTGTTGTTGAAAACTAGACAAATTTTGGTGCTGTAATAAGATACAACTTCATTGGCGGCTCTATCTTGGTTGTTTTGTGAGTTTATGAGTCTCATGTTGTATGTTTTTCTGCATAAATCTACTGATATCATGCTGATTTAAATGAGTAATGCTATATTGCATGTGTTCTATTATCTGTCTCCATATTGAGTGTGTTCTTCTTCTGAATCTGAATATCTAAGGGGTGTTTATGATTCTAGAATATAGGTTTGTTGTGTTGAATGCTTGATTTCTTACTTCTACTCAAGGAGTAGATTAAACGTTTCAGATCAAGTGTTGGGAAGAAGACATTGCAATAGGGATATCAGTAAGTAGAGATAACAGGATACTCTATTTTGGGAAGTATCTGTAAGGCAGATACTATAAATCCCCTTGATATCCAATCTTTGGTATATGTTTAGTTGGCCATTCACATGTGTCTGTCTATTGACTCCGAGCCTTGGATAGGCACCGATCCAGTCTTGTATTGAGATTGCAACCCAAAGTCTCAATTTTGCATCCAAACATAAAATCAAACTTAAACTTTAAATCAAACCATTAGGACTTTAGAAGTAGTTTTAGGGACCAAAATCCTCTGTCTACAACTGAATATAGGCCCAAAGCTAGCCCCTTTGCACTTATTCCACAGTTTTGGTCTACATAAAAAAGGATTTATCTGCTTTGTGTCAACATCCCAGCTAATATATAGATGCACTTCATAGATGTTGAGTAGGGAATACCCCCCTTGGTTCTGCAGAGCCTAAAGAAGAAGAGGAGATATTTATAGAGTCTATCTCCTATACTGTTGGCCCCTGGCCCAGGAATCATGTTGATCAATGATGACTACCTTGTAGGGATTACTGGGAATAAGCATCCAGCTGGAAAAAATAACCAACATAAGGTAAGCTATCTGTTATAGATGTTAGCAATGTGTTTGACCTCAGATGCAAAGACTTGCGCCCCAGAGTAGTGCATCGTGCATCCTGAGTTTGTTTGCAATCAATAAATCATGTAAGCCCTCTGCGGAGGCAGGATATCGCATATATCCTTTTTCTTAAGCCCTCTACAGAGGTGGGGATGGTGTATTTCTCAGAGCAGATTGTATCATCTTATCATTTTCAAAAGTCCTCTGTGGAGGTGGGGAGCCATTCTGTGACTAACTAAACCCTTAAGCGTGTCTTTGACGATTGTTGTGGCGAAGCCCAATCGTCGGTGTGTTCCTGTAATGTGCCTGAGGTGGTGTTGGACCTAGAAATAGGTACACTCCATCACTTGTCTACCGTGTTTTCTTTGTGTCATCAAGTGTGTGTGTTTTGGCGTGCTTGTTTTGTGTGGCATGTTTGTTGCCCCATATGCAGAGACCAGCGCCCTCGGGTAGTGCTTCCTACATTTTGGGAGGTTTTGTGTGTCTTGCGTGTGTGTTGCCCCATGTATACAAAGACCTGTGCCCTAGGGTAGTGCATCGTACATTATGGGAGGTTTGTTTACTTTCCAGTACTTGCATTTGCATTTCATATATATGAGAAAAAGAAAAGAAAAGAAAATCATGTCTGTCTTCCATTAATGTGTCTTCTATGAATTGACTGTCTTCTCTATGTTCTGTGTGACTGTAACTATTTTCTCTGTGTTTTGCATGCATGTTACTATCTTCTATGTGATTGGCGTGTCTTCTTCGTGCTTAGCGTGTTTGTTGTGTTTGTGACCTTACTTTAATGTATGTATTGGCCTCGTGTTTATACATACATTAAAGTGGGGGCTAAATGTAACATTAGAAAATGTCCCCTTGTGGGCTTTTCCCTCATAAGGTTTAGCTCCCAGATCTTTAGCATGCATTTAGGACATTTTAGTTCATATTTTGACATCCCGATGGAATGAGACCTAGGTTCCATGGAAAATTGGACCTAGGTGGACCCCTTGAGCTGTACCCTACCCAAAATAGGGGGGGAGGACTTGGGCACTCACGCCCTAGTCCTGCCTTATTTTGGGGCAGCCCTAATTTCTGGGTGTCAGTTTATGACCGTTATTTGGTTCTTTTGTCGACACGGTAAAGTTTGTTTTTTTTTAAATCATGGCAAGAATGATTGTAGTTGCATATATAAGCATGATTAGGTATTCATTTGTAAACTAGATGATTACTAGCAAGCTATTGTGTTCTCAAGGTGATTTAAGGCTTTCATTGTGTTGCAAGAGTAGACTTGTATGTTTTGTGTGTTGATATTTGCAGATTTGAGCACAAATCTCCTCATGGCATGAAGAGCATCTTCCTCCCTATGAGCTTCACTACAAGGTGACATAATATTGTGTTTTTATCATTGATTCCTTTCGTTTTTGGCTCTGCCTCATAAGGGCACACACTCTTTATCTAACAACAGTGTTCAAAGACTTAAGTGTTATTCGGGGCTTGACTAAGGCAAGCCTCTAAACACCACAACCCCCAAACCAAGTCTTGTGATTGTAGGTTACAGGTATCGCATCCAAAAAAAGTGGAGTTGTAGGAAGGCTTGGCAGACATCAGGGATTCACTATCTGAAGAGAAGTCATACAAAGGAACACTTCTAGGACTTGGACGCTTGCTCCAGTGTCCTTCGCAGACATATCTCAGGAAATAGAAGTTACAGGGCTGATAAGTGTCGGAAGGAGGTCTAGATTCCTCGAAAAAGTAGGTACCTTGGACTTGGTCGCCCTCTCTAATGTCCTCAACTATTCTGCTTTAGAACCCCAAAAATAGGTACTCTATAATTCAATATTTTACTCCTGTTTGCAAGAGCTTTTTCCATAAATCATTAATTTATTGTCGCATTTGCATAATTAGGGTTTTAATGGTCAACTGAACAGGAGAAGGAAAAATTGATAATTAATTTCCTAATCCAAGTTTCCCTACATCTA
Organism: Cunninghamia lanceolata; assembly: GCA_027924645.1. NCBI lineage: Eukaryota > Viridiplantae > Streptophyta > Pinopsida > Cupressales > Cupressaceae > Cunninghamia > Cunninghamia lanceolata. The sequence continues at coordinate 3,235,415 of BSBN01000853.1, read as the reverse complement.
CAAGTAACCAAGGGTATGATAGTGCTCTCCACTCGACCCTAGATCCTTCGATGTATAGTGGAGAGGCGGATTTAAACATCTAAACATTAGAATATTAACAAATCCAATTTTCTCCTAAACATAACCATGTACTTGTATTTATAGAATCAAGCTCACACAAATACAAGATGTAGTATGGAGAAAACCATGTGTTCCAAAACCATGGATACACAAAACCATTGACCCCTCACTTAATATTTGCAACTAAGTTTTCACTTTATTCCCAATATTAAATAATTTCTCAAATAAATAATTAATTACTCTCTGTGTCCCACACACATAAAATAATTAACCCAATGTTACATAGAACGTTTACAAGTGGCACCTAGAAATAAATATCTAATGTGGCTAAACACATCAATTAAGATGCACCACAAATAAATATGTGTTTTACATAAAATAAAAAAATCAATGTTATGCAAGGTGTACAACACACATATTCCAACATTCTCCCACTTGTTGTATACATTGCACAATAGTCAATCAATGAAATACATCATCATAGGTGTATACACCTAAAATTGGCTCGGGTCGAATTAAGTAAATATTTTAATATTTATCTTAATTCCTATTTTCTTCTGGCAATTAAATAAATGTTATACATTTATTTAATTGGTTCATTATCCCATAATTAAATAAAGTCATTTTATTTAATTAATTCCCTAAATTCTTCTTATGTCTCACATCAATTAAATTCCCTGAAATTCTTCTAAAGTCTAAAGTCCAAAATCCACCTCATCAATCCACCTCATCCCTTCCACCTCACCATGTTGCACATATAATTAAATATTCTTAATATTTAATTAGCTAATATCCTCCATTTTCCAAAATAAATCTTTAATTCAATTATCCTCTACTCAATTGAATATTAAATTCAATATTCCCCACTATCCTCCACTCAATTGAATATTTAATTCAATGTTCTCCACTAGCCTTCACCAATTGAATATTTAATTCAATGTTCCCCACTAGCCTTCACCAATTGAATATTTAAATTCAATGTTCCCCACTAGCCTTTGCCAATTGAATATTTAATTCAATTGTCATAATCCACTATTCTCAAATAAAGAATTTTTAATTCATCCACTATGAATAAAAGATTCACTTTTATTCCTAGCCATTTATCTCATCTGTTGATCCTCACCCTCCATTCTATTTTTAGAAAATCTATAAATAGAACCCTCTTTTAAGCCATTAGGGAGACTTCATTTTGGCAAGATAATTATACCCAAATTTCTCTTCTTCTCTCCATTTCTAAGTATCCTCCATTATTGTGTGTTGAAGCTGACATTCAACACAAACAGGTATCAAATCCGTTCTTCCTTTGTCATCTTCAAACAAGCAAGAAAGCAAGGAAAGCTTCTGAGGGCTTCACAATCAAGATTAAAGCAAGATAGGCAAGCAATGGAAAATGATAGGTAAAGGAGATTTGTAAGCATTTCTACTTATTTTGGTTTTAATCTTCCTTGCTTTCAACTTCTATTGGTGTTTTGGTTTATGTTTTCATTGATTTGAATTAACTAACACATTCTCCCCATCACAATAGGCAAACATGAAACCACATGAATCTCTAGCATGCTCTTGTGCTCCATCAAGATACTTGCAATAAATCAAAGTAACCACCATGTCAATCAAGAACTCCTCTCATCCTTCAACATGCCACCTATGAAAGAAAAGGAACATTCCAAGGTGAAGATGCACCAATCCAAAGAACACAAGCATCAAATCCAAGTGATAAAAAAGGCTCCAAGATGTTGTCAAAGGTTAAAAACCCACATGATCAAAAATAGCACCCACAACATATGCTAATACATCCAACCATCCATACCTCATAGGGATCAACAAATGATAAAAAGTAGACCTTATGCCATCAACATATCCAACTCAAATAACAATGATAACAAGTCCTTGTATATACTCAATCCTACATAAATAAGTCCTCCAAGGTAACAACACGAAGCATGTGATAGCAACCTCAAGACCCTCCATACCACAGTATAATGAGAACATCCAACAGAGGAATCATATACATCCTAGAACTCCCATTGCATGAGTAAATGTTAAATCTGAAAATAGATCAATGCATCCAAAGATCCACTAATAGCACTCACATAGAAGATGTGGCTAAATCCTCTATCACATAGTGTAAAAGAACACACATGTGGATATGTAAAACCTACAAATTAAATAGATGTAACATAGCTCTCACCTCAAGTCCATATCTCTCCCAAGTCCTCCACCTCATAAGAGAAATAAGTCAAAGAGTCTCAATAGCTCCATAGACATCTCAACTCCAATTGCATGTGAACACAAACATCCAGGAAGAAGAATCATAACCATGTCCTTGTATCCACACTAATGTGCTATAGTTGTAGAAAGTATGATCTCCTTTACAACCCCAAAAACAAGAAGCCTCCACAACATCCAACATCAAGATGCATGCCTCTCAAACCAAAGGTAGATCAAACATAAGCTCCATTCCCAACAACCTAGGAATATGCCCAAAGCCACTAACCATCTCCATTACACACAATGATCTCATAACAACTCAGGATCAAACATAAGGAGATAACTAATCATGTAACCATGCATCTACTCCTCAAACAAGTCCTCACAACCATAATCCATAGCTCAAGACTCAAGCATGAGAAGACAAGATACAAATAAAGAATGCATTTAAAAATCAGGTGGTCCATACCTATCAAATCATTCATCACCCAGTGGACCAAGGGTGGGGAATGAGAATGCTCCTCCAAGATACACCAAGCCATAATGACTCTCTCCAAGAATAATCTCCTCTAGGTCCATAATGAACTCATGTCCATATCCAGGTGTAGGCTCCTTAGTCTTTATATTGAAATCTCATCAAAGAGTAACCATCTCAACACATGATCTCTAAGAACAAGAGATCTCTAAGTATCCATGAGCACCTCCATGATCAATCCATGCTAAACTCCAAATGCAACACTACACTATCATGAAGCTCCCAAGCACATAATTAATGTACTCAAAACCAAAATAACCAACAAGATCATAGTCAAAGCTCCCACTGCATACCTGCATAACCTAGGAACACATCATGACACCATGATCTAATCATCTCCTCAAAGGAAGATCTATGTCTCATAACAACATATCCTACTCTAAAGAAGACTTGTATCATGCCAACACTCTAACACATGATCTAGAGTAAACCAAAACACAATAACATCCATTTTGTAAGCAAGGATCACCTATCAAAACTAAAAACCATAACCATCACCTCAACCAAAGACTCAAAGAGTCCTCCATGGTACCAAGATGTCAACATCTACAAATCACATGAAGATAATCATCTCCTATAAGTAGAACCCAACATGTCAATGAACTCTAACTTCATAGAAGAAACATAATCCAAGAGATCCTCAATGACACCATCAACCACTGTAGAAGATCATCCACCACCTAAATAATGAATCCATATCATAGCCAAAATCTCCCACTAAACTGTGATATTGAGCTACACATGGCATCATGATAAAAATCAAACCATAACTATCAAAAGCTCCCATTGAAACGTGTAACCAAGCTATCCATGACATCATGATAACCATCTCCTAAATGAAGATCACTCATGGCCCCAACACAATCAAATAATCCCACTGTAATGACAACTCCCAAAAGGTTGAGTAAACCATAATCTCTAAACCAAGAAGATGAGAAACCACCTGTAAACCTAAATCAATCCAACACCACCAAAACTACATCTACAAAATGATCATGTTGTGCTAAAATCCCAAATACACAAGGAACATCCATGACACCATGATCACCACCCAATGTACCTACACCAAACTCCCATCAAGTATCACACAATTGTACCATATAGTCAACAAGCATAGGTCCCATATCCTTACTATACTAGTTACCACCATCTCTCCACCTCATAATGACAAACAAACCAATAGAACATGTGACTAAACTAATTCACAAAATAGAATTGCATCAACATTGAAACATCTATGGGCATAGACAGCCCACATCCAAGTTATATATACAATTTATAAATATAGACAACCTACAACATTGCAAAACTTGTAACATGCAAATTCAATAATATACAGGTAACCATGTCAAATGAGGATAATCATAAATAAACATGTAAGCATACAATGACTCAAACACCAAATCATCTCAGATTTAATTTTCCATCAACACACAAAAGAACCATAATTCAAAGAAACCAAAAATATCTCAAACTAAAACAAAATGAAAAAACCTTAGAATATCATCTCCAAACCTATCCCACTACATAGTGCTAAAAAATGTCTTTCTAATGCCTATAAGAAATCCAAAATCTGACTCTGTATGCACAAGTTATGCCCTGTCCAAGATCAAAACACACATCAAGCTTCCAATTGGTAAATTCTGGTCAAACCAACAAAATCTAGAAAAAAATTATGACACCATTGTATAGTACACGGAAAGATCTTTTCATTAACTATAAAAAGTTAAAAATTTGACATCATGGAACCAAGTTATGATCAACAGAAAAAAACATCCCTATTAAGCTTATAGTCTAATCCCTAGAGGCCCCTAGGTGGCCATGTGGTGGCCCGCTGGTGGCCCTGTGGTAGCAGCGGTGCCTGGGTGAAGTTTTGGTTGGGGGGTGGCAAAGGATTCTAGGCAATATTTAAAATGAGTTTAATTTTTGAAATTTAAAATTTTTAAAAGAAATTGCCCATTGGTTGGGCATTGGCCCTGTCAAACTAGCCAGGACTCCCCGAACTAGTGCCCAGGGCCAAGCTTTAAGCTTTTCGACCCTACCAATCGAGACCGGCTAGGGGTCGACAAGGGACAAGCCCCTGCAACCTGGCCAAGCCCTGTCAGCCAAGAGGGACCCCTAGTACGGGGGTCTGCAGAACCTGCACTAGGCATCAGCCCCTAATTTTTTTAATTCTACAAACTTAAATTTTTTTATTTAATTTTTTTCCCATACCTAACCTACGCAAGTGATGCAGGTGCCTACACAGGGAATATTCTCTTCTTGACGATTGTGACTGCACGGTACTCAACCGTATGAATCCGAAAGATTCCTTATGCAATTCCACCTAGGGCAAAATAGAGCAAATTTTTTTTGTGTTCAAACATAGTCGAGTTATATGTGTTTTTCTTCGCCTCTTGGGCCTCCTAAAACCTATGGCAGGGTCTGCTTTTCCTAGGAGGCTTCTTGCAAAATCTCACCTCCAAATTCCCCATACAAAATGTTATGGAGTAAAAAGTGAACACTTGCCTTTTTACCTCCTTGTTTAGCTCATAGGTCCTCATAATTACATTATGTATTTATAATTGATCATCCTAAAGAAGATTGCCTGACACCCATGATAATTTGAAAGCCTGGGACCTCACTAATATTATCTCAGACTAAAAAGAGGCCCTTAGACTTGGGTGCCAACCTCCCAAGTCCTCCCTGATTGGTTGGGGTAAATTGGTGGCATGTCGGCATGGGACCTTTCAAAATATTCCTCTTTGTCGGCTCCTGTGATTTAATTTGATGAATATTAGTGGGAAAGCATATATAAGTGTGTTTTTGAATTCCTTATGAACCTAGATGGATATAGCAAACTTATGATCTTGGAGAAAAGAGCATTTAAAGCATTCATTGTGTTTCTAGAGCATATTTGTATTTGTATTGTGTGTGTTGTTGTAGGTTTGCAATCATCATCCATCTCCTTATGAGTTGAAGAATCTTCATTCTCCTAAGGGCTTCACCACAAAGGTGATATCATTATCATTTGAATCATTCTATCATCATTTTGTTTAGCCTCAACCCTACTAGGGCACACTCTCTTATCTATCAACAATGTTGTAAGGCTTGAATGCCATTCCGAGGTTTAACTAAGGCAAATCCATAAACACCATAACCCCCCAAACCCTCTCTTATCATCTTGTGTGCAGGTTATAGGTATAAGATTCGGGAAAAGTGAAGATACAAAAGACTATGCAAGAATCAAGATTTCAGGATCTAATAGAAGTTTGGAAATATTCCTCTATAAAGACTTGGGCAGTTGGCACCCTAGTCTTTTATGCCTTTATGACTCGAGATCTATCATCTGAGCATTATTTACAACATTTTCTTAATTCAAACCTCTGATAGATTCTCATGTCAAGGACTTAGGCAGTTCCTATTTCATCCTCTAACACTTAAGCTTTTGAGAAACAGGTTCCAATATCTCTCTTATCATCTTTGTACATTCAGATTCTAAGTTTCAGTTATTTTCTATTTTTTATAAGTTTATTACCTTAGAACTAGGGTTTTGTGCATACTTGACCTAGGGTTTGATAAAAGGCTTCGTTAAATTAATCTTTCCATAGCAAACAAGAGTACAAGATCTATAGCTGAATCCACCTACCTTTAGTAGTGATTTGGCTTGGTCTTGTCCTTGAATGTTAATGTGGAAGAGGGTTTGATCTAGTGTGCTAGCTTTTATCGTTCATCTCTTTTTCACACTTAACATTTTGGTGAACCCGTAGCTTTGAGCATTTACATCTTGCGGAGTTTTAACTTTAGATCTTGCATTGATTCATAACATACTTTTCATCATTCATTTAAAATTTTTGCATTATTTCATATAGATGGTTTGAAAATTCATAGTTTTGCAATTACACATTGTGTATTTCAACAAGCATAACTACCTTAATCTTCATGATCTTATTGATCATATTATTGGTTAGTACATTGAGTGTTATAGGACTTTGCATGAGTTGTATAACCCATTACCCTAATACAAACACCTTTGTAAGAAGTCGTAGACTAATGGGTTGTAGTGATGTGAATAACAACGATATGAAAACACCAAAAAATCCATTAAACAACTACTTTACGAAGGGTGAATCAACATATTTGCAAGATATCATAAACACTGACATGTTAGAAGAACAAATATTTCATGATTTTGAAGATGTGATTGACATAGTTACACATGTGTCTGATGAACAACTCAAGAAACTAGATAAACAACTAGTTGATTTTCAACAAATTGTAGGAGGTGCACATCTAGCTCAAGAAGTGATATCTATTGTTGATGGTATAAGAGGATTGTTACAAGAAGGACTAGAGGGTGTTGACATGCTCCGTGGATTATCCCATATAGTGGATCATAACATTATGTTAGCAACTAGCCATGCAAATGTCATAGAAAATGTGTCACCATTGATGTACATAAGCTCACAAGCATCAGCACCCATACTAACTACTGGAATATCCAATTTTACATCATCAATTCTCACAACTAATCCACAATCTTGTAGAAATGCTACCACTACCATGGGAACATCTAATAAGAACAATTCACAGAATTACAAAGTGGTGGCACTTAATTACCAAAAATCAGCACCTCATGTATCCATATCGATGAATAATTATTCTCAACCACCCATCACCTCCACTTATTACCAACCACCTCTTAATTTTATGACTGCAACATCAAATGCACTTGTCTCAAATTTTCAAACAACTTCATCCAATGATGCTCTCCTAAACCAGCTTTTGTATAGTATGCCATCCTTGCAGCAAAAAGTGACAAATTTGACTAATGCTTCCTCTCAACATACCATAGCAGCATATCATGCTCACAATCCTTTATCTTATACAATCCTAAGAGCTCAAATGTCTGACAAATTTGAGACTCCTCGCTTTGAAAAGTACAGTGGTAAAGGTGATCCTAATACTCATGTGGCAGCATTCACAGCAATGTGTAGTGATTTCTTCTTTGACAAAGCATTGTTAGCAAAAAAATTTCCTTGATCTCTTAAAGATAAAGCCTTGGAATGCTTTTTCTCTTTACCTCCTAATTCAATACATTCCTTCTCACAACTAGTTGATCAATTCTTACAACACTTCCAAGTGAACATCATACCTACTATCTCATTGATTAATTTGGTCCATTGTAAGCAAGGTTTGAAAGAGAAATTAACTAAATTTTTCAGTCGATATCAAGTTCTTTGCGCAAATACAATATCTGATTACAAATGAGGATGTTCAAAAAGTATTCATTACAAATTTACAACCAAACATACAGGATAAAATACTTTTGATGAAATATAGTTCTTTCCAACATCTATGAACAACTCTCTGAGATTACCAACTTTTGGCTAGTCAATATGAGAATCATATCTCATCGACTCCTGTTGGTCAATCCACAATTGAACATTGTCGAACTCCATTATTAACCAATACATTGATGCAAAAAGGGCATGCACTCTACTCAACGGACCAACATATCCTATATCAAGCAAACTACTTGTTATATAATGTGCTACATTTACGTTGTCAAACCAGGGAATTGTATTCTTCTTGGATGATACCTGTACTATGTCTATAGTAAAGGATTCCTGAGGTTTATCCTAGAGGTTGTGTAAAGGAACTAAATAAAGCAAATATAATACTCTAAGCAAACAGGAACAATGGAAAATAATTAAGCTTATCTAACACAATAGTAGTCAAATGATTCTTTGTAACTTCTATGTAAGAGAGTAACTAACAATTGGTTTAGTCAGTGATCACCTTGACTCAATGGAATCAATAACATGAATTACCAAAGTTAAACTATTTCACATTACTCTTAACAACATACATCAATCACACATTTATATAAACATACAATTTATAAACTGAACATATGAACAAGATGGAGAAACACAGTACCTCAAGTGGTCGGCTTGAGTGACTAGGATCCCACAAGACCTAGCTAAATCTCTACTAAATCTTTACAGTCATTAACAGAACTCAAAACACATATTCCTTTATTGAATGCAAAGGTAACAATGATACAACAAAATCTGATACTATATCGTTGTCCAATCTGTATGAAGCAAAATCTAATCTCATCTAATCTAGCTAACTGAAATCAACATTGTTTATATGAATAAATCTACTGGACAATAAATGTCACAATTGTCCATTATCCCACATTGTAGGAAAAGGACTTTATTACAGAGCAACTAGAAATAGGAAACTAACTAATATGAAGATGACAGAGATAATACAGTCCTACTGCAACTCTTATCTCTTCATTATCCATGAAGAATAATCAATGACTTAGAAACATAATAGAGAACACATTCTAGATTCCTTCATCATTTAGGATTGCATCATTCGTTGAAGGATAACCGTTATGGAGTCATGGATGACTCATCCCAGTCAATTCAAGACCTTCTTCCTTTGGCTGCAGGTACCTGTATCATCTCCTATGGATATCAGCATCTCCTTCGGCTACAAGTTGTTCATTATTCTTCATGATATGAAGCCATGCTTTTGCTACATGAGGAGTTAGTGCACCACATAGTATTTATGCATCAGTATCACTAAAATCAACATATTACATGAACAATTAATCATCCACACATCATTAATTAACAACATATTATATACCATCTTCATGCTTCAATGTCTCAAGGATAAACATAGACATAATTAAGATATTTTCAAGTCTGGAAATTTCTTTGGGAAATAGGTTATTTAAAGCAATAAAAATAGGACAAATCATGGTCTCATCACACCCCCCAACTAATCATGTTGTTAGTCCTCCAACAACCAAGGTCTCAGATTGCACTAGAGGGCTATCTCCCTATAGTCTCTTGGCTCTTCTACTCCTCTTTCCTGTTTGAGGTAGAAGCCCATCTGATGTGCCAACTGATTCCACCTAGCTTGTTCTACAGCCTGATTAATCCTCTACCCTATTGTTGGGTGAATATTTTCTCTTCAACTCACTAAAGGCAAAATGGTTATATCGACCACAGTGTAATGAGATAAATCTCTCCTCTCAGCAAGGGGAGGTTCCCTATCAATTATCACAAACTTATTTAAACTAAATACTAACTTGGGGGTGAGACCATATCATCCATTTCTCTTTTTTTAGAAATGATGTTTACAAAATGAAATAGCACTTTCTTGATACAAATTAAACAACCAAGAAACCAGCACAAAGTATATCGTTGCTTCCTTTACTAATTTATAACCTAGAACCATGTAGAATGAGGTGCAGCCCAAAGTCTTCACTGAAAACTATGACAAAATATATGATCACAAAAGATAATAGTAGTTCAAAGCCTTTCCAATATCTTTTACTTCAAAACACAAAATCACAAACTAAAGATAATTGTTGTAGCACAAAGTCTCCACAATCAACTTTAGAACATCTCCCAGATTATTCTCACTCACACTACAATTTGATCAAAAGGATAAGATAGTATTAGGAAAAGGACATAACAACAATTTCCAATACACCACAAGATATTCCAACACAAAGATTGAATGATCACTTGCTTTCTTATTCACTTGATAAAATTTGATTTACAATTTGAACACAAAGTCTCAAAAAGCTCTTCAATTTAGCAGAGTTTCGCTTCAATAACTAAAAGATAATATTTACAATAGAGGCCCTCTTTATTTATAGGGAGAGGCCTAGAGCGAAAATAGGAAAAATCTAACTACTTTGACTTATTCAACAAAAGAGTCCTATTTGACTTAGGACTTCCTTTGTCTCACATGTAATTACATTTCAAAAAAATACATGTGAATATGTCCAAAACAAAATACAAATTGCATATAGAAACTAAAAATAAACTAAGGCACAAAGAAGAATATCAGCAGCCACCATCATTCTTCATTGTAACTGCTATTAAAAGGTAAGACTACAGATTGCATATCTGATTTCTGTCCATCACCACTATCAACACTCTTCAGAAAATTGTGATACATGGCCTTCACTGCTTCCATCTCATAAATGTCCGGTCCAACTGTATTGTCTAAAACAACATGAGCTTTGACGATGGCATCTTTCACCACCTTTATCACCTCTTCACGCTTCCCAAGATTGTTTTTCAAATTATCAAGGGTTGATTGATAATCTTGGAATTTATCCATTGAAGCAATTAAAAATGCTTCATCTTCTGGATCATCTTTTCGAAGGCATCGACCATCTCTTCTGCAGGAAGAAACTTGTGATTTTCAGTTGTTGCTTGTAGAAACTACAAAAAAGTCATGATCTCGTAGTTAGGGGAAAAATTAACATTTTGGGAAAACTACGTAATGTTGATTATGTTCATAGGGATGAGATTAAAAGGGCTAGAGCGCGCACAAGTCGAGAAACCAGGCAAAAGCGGTCTAAGGGCATCATTTTCAAGAATTTATCGTGTTAGGAAATTTTGAAGGAAAACATGTACAGGCGGCAAAAATCGCCACTCCTGCATGTCGGAGTAATGCTTGATAGTGTAAGGGCGGCTAATTTTTCCACCTCTGCAAGTTGGTGATTTTGTTGTGTGCAAGGTCGGCCAAAATGGCCGCCTTTGCATGTAGGAAGATAAACTTAGGCGAAGGTTGAAAAGTTGGTCATTAGGACCGCTTTTGCACGTATGAAATTTGTACAAGGTAAATCATGTGTCTCATGTATGGGCAGATGTTTTCACTGACCCTACATGTTAAAGTTTGCAAAGGGTAAATCATATGTATGGGTGGTCAAAAAGACCGCCCTTACATATTAGATAGGAAACTTAGGTCTTCATATGCCCAAGTGGGTAATTCCACCACTTCTACATGAAAAGGGAAGAAACACACAAAAACATACGAAAAGATGGCAGACTAAACCGTCATAACATGTCAACACCACTTGAAAGGTTTTTGCATATAAATGGGTAATTCTACCACTTGAGCACATTTTGGAAACTCAGAATAACCAACACAAGAAATGACTTTACAACCCAACAAATCCAAAGACAATGACAAGGAAAATAAAAATGAAAAACCCTAATCAAAAAGCAACTCATACAAAGAAGCTACAACGAAAATGCTTTTAGGGTTTACACAAGACTCTAGGATTTCATCATGAAAACACAAAAATGAAAGACAAAATCTAAACTATGAAACAATAGATTTAAACAAGTATAGCATGAATGAAAGCCCTTCCAAAGCAAAAAAGATGAAAGACGACGAACTTACCAACAAGAAGAAGTGCCAACGATGAAAACACAAAATGTGATACTTTCTTTTGAATTCACTTCCGTTGTGTTGACTCAGGCATTCACAACTTCCAACAAGGTAGATGATAAGACAAAAGAAAATTGGTAAACAAAAAGATTTAAAAAATGACTTAAAAGCCCCTAAATCGAAAAACTAGAAGTGCAATAAATACACACGAGTTTAACTTGAGACAATTAAAAGATGCACCAGTGGTGCTAATTACCACTCGAACATATGTCAAGTGTAGTATGCATGGGCGGCGATTTTCACCGCCCCTACATATTGGGTTAAAGCAACACAAACATGCATGAGCGGCAAAAAATTGCCGCTCCTGCGTGTAAAACAGAAAAAGGCTTAAACCTGTAATGGCGGCAAAAATGACCGCTTATGCATGTTACAATTAAAATCTTCTAACTCTTGTACAATCAAACTTATTGATTTAACGAGTTTGCTCACTTATTCGAATTTCACAAACATTGAAAAACCAAAACAAGGAGATGTTTGAAATGATTCTCAAGAGTTAGATAATCACGTATGAGGGCAAAAATTTTCCTCAAAAAATGTGCTTAGAGATGTAGGCTACAAAACGGACAGGTTTCGTAGGGGTCATCCTACAAAATGAGCGCAGCTGATTTTAAGGACAACAACTCACTCTAACTGGGGAACTTCCTTTGATCATTCTTTGAAATGATCAAAGGGAGAAGAATCCAGTCTCTAAGTGCTTTCATCCATGCCATTGGGCCATAGAGTCAGGCAACAAAAAAAAACAAAGGACACAAAAAGACTAAAAATGAAAAAAGAAAAAACACAAAAACTATACAAAAATACATAAACTTATCTGTCGCTTCACTTTGAGAAAAGCTTTAGAAAATGTCTGTTGTGAGGCAGCAGAAAAGATGTTCCACATCTTTTTCTTTTACTATTGAAAGAGTAACACTTCCCAGTGTTTGCCATTCTGGGATCTTCTTCTGCATCCAGATTGAATTGCCCAACTCTTGCTGATGAATTCAGTCCCAACTATCATCACCATTTGACAAAGTGATCATGCTCATCAAAAGGTGTCTCTAGAAAAACCAATCTTTTGGAAATTTTATTTTCTTTCAGCTGAAAAATCCCTTCACTTGAAGAGCACGATCCATTTGTTTCTAGACCTTTAATTGAAGCACTATCTGGTGACTCGGGATTTTCATTAGAGATCAAGAAGTAAGTACCCATATCTGAAAACTCAAACATAATCTGAGCTTTTGAACCCTCAGATTGCATCACTGTATATTGGCCTCCCTTACAGGATGAACCTTCTGCACAATACCCTTAACAAGTATTCTTGCCTCAAACATTGGAATATTTGTCTCCTCAGCATGATCTATGATATCAACAAGCTGATATGGACTTGCTACAGAAGACAGAAAACTCTCATCTTGAGGTTTTATATTACGGGTACTGGTCTTAGGAACAAGGGATGAAGGATGAAGATATGATGTACTTACTTGATTGTCACCAACCACATATTGATGATCAGATTGATTTTGTGACCATGTAAGAATAGCATAAGATTCATCAAAAGCATCTTCTTTTTGCCCCATCTCATCTTCCAAGTTCAGGAACCCGATGGTGGAGTCACCAGCTAATTGCTCTTCACTTTCCGTGAAAAGATTAGCATCATCTTCTCCCCAATCATCTTCTAATTGAACAAGACTATCTTGCTCAGATTCATAATAGAAGATTGCTGCATTCACAGGTGGTGCTTCCAAAGCAAGTATTCCTCGTTGTGGAGGAAACCTGTTTTGATTCTGATCCCTTGAAGCATTACCTTGGTAATTCAAAGCATTAGGAAAAGTTCTCCTTGGTATGTCCTGTAGAGGGGAATGGACAAACTCTATGACACCTATTTTTTCAGAGCTAACAGCTCATCAACCAATTTTTGCACTATAGGATCCATAGTGCTTGTAGAAGATAAGGCCAAAAGGGTCTGCTCATTAGGCCCAATTGAATCTTTTTTCAACTTTCCTGCCAAGATCAAATCATCCTCCACTTCAACTGCTAAACTTCTGGCAATTGTGAATTGATGAAGAAGCATTTTAGGTTCTCAGCTGTAGGTTGAGCAACAGTCGGGATCCTGTTCTTTAGCTTATTGAACTTTGCTGCAAACTCATGCATGGGCTCATGCGATTCCTTTTTCATTTGAGTAAGTTGGGCCAACAAGGTGTAACCATCTTTTGCTAGCTTGAATCTGGCTTCGAACTGGGTTCGAAGTGTATTCCATCCAATGACAGTTCCAAGTGCAAGGTGATAGAACCAATTAGCTGCAACACCTTGGAGTGTTTCTACAAACAGTCTTACAGAAACATCTTCATACTCAACTCTGAGAACACCACATGCAATGTGCTCATCTGAATGTTTTTTACCATCCCCATAGAACTTGGGAAAATTCTTACGTGAACCCCGAAGTAGTTCATGTAGAGGCTGAGTCAATTTCAAAGGACCAAATGCATTTCCCCATAGACCTGGGATAGCCATAATCTTAACAAACAATAGAGAAGATATAACAAAAATATATTACAAAAAGATGAGGTCGGTATGCTTCAACCAAAGGCGAGAAGCTCTTGGTTGCGCATTCGATCCCCAGTGGAGTCGCCAAAAACTATTGGGTGAATATTTTGTCTTCAACTCACTGAAGGCAAAATGGTTATATAGTCCATAGTGTAATGAGATAAATCTCTCCTCTCAGCAAGGGGAGGTTCCCTATCAATTATCACAAACCTATTTAAACTAAATACTAACTTGGGGGTGAGACCATATCATCCATTTCTCTTTTTTCAGAAATGATGTTTACAAAATGAAATAGCACTTTCTTGATACAAACTAAACATCCAAGAAACCCATGAGAGCACAAAGTCTATCGTTGCTTATTTTACTAATTTATAACCTAGAACCAAGTAGAATGAGGTGCAGCCTAAAGTCTTCACCGAAAACTACGACAAAATATATGATCACAAAAGATAATAGCAGTTCAAAGCCTTTCCAATATCTTTTACTTCAAAATACAAAATCACAAACTAAAGATAATTGTTGTAGCACAAAGTCTCCACAATCAACTTTAGAACATCTCCCATATTATTCTCACTCACACTACAATTTGATCAAAAGGATAAGATAGTATTAGGAAAAGGACATAAGAACAATTTGCAATACACCACAAGATATTCCAACACAAAGATTGAATGATCACTTGCTTTCTTATTCACTTGATAAAATTTGATTTACAATTTGAACACAAAGTCTCAAAATGCTCTTCAATTTGGCAGAGTTTTGCTTCAATAACTAAAAGATAATATTTACAATAGAGGCCCTCTTTATTTATAGGGAGAGGCCTAGAGCGAAAATAGGAAAAATCTAACTACTTTGACTTATTCAACAAAAGAGTCCTATTTGACTTAGGACTTCCTTTGTCTCACATGTAATTACATTTTTAAAAAATACATGTGAATATGTCCAAAACAAAAGACAAATTGCATATACAAAACTAAAAATAAACTAAGGCATAAAGAAGAATATCAACTGCCGCCATCATTCTTCATTGTAACTGCTATTAAAAGGTAAAACTACAGATTGCATATCTGATTTCTGTGCATCAACACTATCAACACTCTTCAGAAAATTGTGATACATGGCCTTCATTGCTTCCATCTCATAAATGTCCGGTCCAACTGTATTGTCTGAAACAACATGAGCTTTGACGATGGCATCTTTCACCACCTTTATCGCCTCTTCATGCTTCCCAAGATTGGTTTTCAAATTATCAAGGGTTGATTGATAATCTTGGAATTTATCCATTGAAGCAATTAAAAATGCTTCATCTTCTGGATCATCTTTTCGAAGGCATCAACCATCTCTTCTGCAGGAAGAAACTTGTGATTTTTAGTTGTTGCTTGTAGAAACTGCAAAAAAGTCATGATCTCGCAATTAGGGGAAAAATTGGCAATTTGGGAAAACTACGTAATGTTGATCATGTTCACAGGGACGAGCTTAAAAGGACTAGAGCATGTGCAAGTGGAGAAATTAGGTGAAAGCGGGCTAAGGGCATCATTTTCAAGAATTTATCATGTTAGGAAATTTTGAAGGAAAACATGCACAGGCGGCAAAAATTGCCACTCCTACATGTCGGAGTAATGCTTGACATTGTAAGGGTAGCTAATTCTGCTGCCTCCGCAGGTTGGTGATTTTGTTGTGTACAAGGTCAGCCAAAATGGCCGCCTTTGCATGTAGGAAGATAAACTTAGGCAAAGGTTGAAAAGTTGGTCATTAGGACCGCTTTTACATGTATGAAATTTGCACAAGGTAAATCATGTGTCTCATGTATGGGCGGATGTTTTCACTGACCCTACATGTTAAAGTTTGCAAAGGGTAAATCATATGTATGGGCGGTCAAAAAGACCGCCCTTACATATTAGATAGGAAACTTAGGTCTTCATATGCCCAAGCGGGTAATTCCACCGCTTCTACATGAAAAGGGAAGAAACACACAAAAACATGCGAAAAGATGGCAGATTAAACCGTCCTAACATGTCAACACCACTTGAAAGGTTTTGGCATATAAATGGGTAATTCTACCGCTTGAGCACATTTTGGAAACTCAGTAAAACCAAGAAATGACTTTACAACCTGACAAATCCAAGACAATGACAAGGAAAATAAAAATGAAAAACCTTAATAAAAAAGCTACTCATACAAACAAGCTACAACGAAAATGCGTTTAGGGTTTACACAAAACTCTAGGATTTCATCACGAAAACACAAAAATGAAAGACAAAATCTAAACTATGAAACAATAGATTTAAACAAGTATAGCATGAATGAAAGCCCTACCAAAGCAAAAAAGATGAAAGATGATGAACTTACCAGGAAGAAGTGCCAACGATGAAAACACAAAATGTGATACTTTCTTTCGAATTCACTTCCGTTGTGTTGACTCCGGCATTCACAACTTCCAACAAGGTAGATGATAAGACAAAAGAAAATTGGTAAACAAAAAGATTTAAAAAATGACTTAAAAGCCCCTAAATCAAAAAATTAGAAGTGCAATAAATGCACATGAGTTTAACTCAAGACAATTAAAAGATGCACCAGCGGTGCTAATTACCACTAGATCATATGTTCAGGGCAGTATGCATGGGTGGTGATTTCCGCCACCCATGCATATTGGGTTAAAGCAACACAAACATGCATGAGTGGTGAAAATTGCATGCTCCTGCATGTAAAACAGAAAAAGGCTTAAACCTGTAATGGCGGTAAAAATGATTGCTTATGCATGTTACAGTTAAAATCTTCTAACTCTTTTAAAATCAAACTTATTGATTTAACGAGTTTTCTCACTTATTCGAATTTCACAAACATTGAAAAACCAAAACGAGGAGATCTTTGAAATGATTCTCAGCAGTTAGATAATCACGTATGAGGGCAAAAATTTTCCTCAAAAAACATGCTTAGAGATGTAGGCTACAAAACGGACAATTTCATAGGGGTCAACCTACAAAATGAGCGCAACTGATTTTGAGGACAACAGCTGGCTCTAATTGGGGAATTTCCTTCGATCGTTCTTTGAAATGATCAAAGGGAGAAGAATCCTGTCTCTAAGTGCCTTCATCCATGCCATTGGGCCATAGAGTTAGGTGACAAAAAAAAAACAAAGGACACAAAAAGACTAAAAATGAAAAAACAAAAAACAAAAAAACTATACAAAAATACATAAACTTATTTGTCACTTCACTTTGAGAAAATCTTTACAAGATGTCTTTTGTGAGGCAACAGAAAAGACATTCCACATCTTTTTCTTTTACTATTGAAAGAGTAACACTTCCCAGTGTTTGCCATTATGGGATCTTCTTCTGCATCCAGATTGAATTGCCCAACTCTTGCTGATGAATTCGGTCCCAACTGTCGTCGCCGTTTGACAAAGCGATCATGCTCATCAAAAGGTTTCTCTAGAAAAACCAGTCTTTTGGAAATTTTATTTCCTTTCAGCTGAAAAATCCCTTCACTTGAAGGGGATGATCCATCTGTTTCTAGACCTTTAATTGAAGCACTATCTGGTGACTCAGGATTTTCATTAGAGATCAGGAAGTAAGTACCCATATCTAAAAACTCAAACATAATCTGAGCTTTTGAACCCTCAGATTGCATCACTGTATACTGCCCTCCCTTACAGGATGAACCTTTTGCATAATACCCTTAACAGGTATTCTTGCCTCAGACATTTGAATCTTTGTCTCCTCAGCATGATCTATGATATCAACAAGCTAATATGGACTTGCTACAGAAGACGGAAAACTCTCATCTTGAGGTTTTATATTAGGGGTACTGGTCTTAGGAACAAGGGATGAAGGATGAAGATATGATGTACTTACTTGATTGTCACCAGCCACATATTGATGATCAGATTGATTCTATGACCATGTAAGAACAGCATAAGATTCATCAAAAGCATCTTCTTTTTGCCCCATCTCATCTTCCAAGTTCAGGAACCCGATGGTAGAGTCGCCAGCTAATTGCTCTTCACTTTCCATGAAAAGATTAGCATCATCTTCTCCCTGATCATATTCTGATTGAAGAATACTGTCTTGCTCAGATTCATAATAGAAGATTGCTGCATTCACAGTTGGTGCTTCCAAAGCAAGTATTCCTCGTTGTCGAGGAAACTTGTTTTGATTGTGATCCCTTGAAGCATTACCTTGGTAATTCAGAGCATTAGGAAAAGTTCTCCTTGGTATGTCCTTGTAGAGGGGAATGGACAAACTCTGTGACACCTATTTTTTCAGAACTAACATCTCATCAACCAACTTTTGCACTAAAGGATCCATAGTGCTTGTAGAAGATAAAGCCAAAAAGGGTTGCTCATTAGGCCCAATAGAATCTTTTTTCAACTTTCCCGCCAAGATCAAATCATTCTTCACTTCAACTGCTAAACTTTGAGCAATTGCAAGATCAGCTAGTGCTGCTCTTCATAAAAGCAAACTTACTTCTGGCAATTGTGAATTGATGAAGAAGCATTTTAGGTTCTCAGCTGTAGGTTGAGCAACAGTTGGGATCTTGTTCTTTAGCTTATTGAACTTTGCTAAAAATTCACGCATGGGCTCATATGATTCCTTTTTCATTTGAGTAAGTTGGGCCAACAAGGTGTAAGCATCTTTTGTTGGCTTGAATCTGGCTTCGAACTAGGTTCAAAGTGTATTCCATTTAGTGATAGTTCCAGGTGCAAGGTGATAGAACCAATCAGCTACAACACCTTGGATTGTTTCTACAAACAGTCTTACAGAAACATATTCATACTCAACTCAGAGAACACCACATGCAATGTAGAAAGCTGCAATGTGCTCATCCGGATGTTGTTTACCATCCCCATAGAACTTGGGAAAATTCTTACGTGAACCTCGAGGTAGCTCATGTAGAGGCTGAGTCAATTTCAAAGGACCAAATGCATTTCCCCATGGACCCGGGACAGCCATACTCTTAACAAACAATAGAGCAGATATAACAAAAATATATTACACAAAGATGTGGCCAGTATGCTTCAGCCAAAGGCGAGAGGCTCTTGGTTGCACATTCAATCCCCAGTGGAGTCGCCAAAAACTATTGGGTGAATATTTTGTCTTCAACTCACTAAAGGCAAAATGGTTATATCGACCACAGTGTAATGAGATAAATCTCTCCTCTCAACAAGGGGAGGTTCCCTATCAATTATCGCAAACTTATTTAAACTAAATACTAACTTGGGGGTGAGACCATATCATCCATTTCTCTTTTTTCAGAAATAATGTTTACAAAATGAAATAGCACTTTCTTGATACAAACTAAACAACCATGAAACCCACGAGAGCACAAAGTCTATCGCTGCTTTTGTTACTAATTTATAACCTAGAACCAAGTAGAATGAGGTGCAACCCAAAGTCCTCAACAAAAACTATGACAAAATATATGATCACAAAAGATAATAGTAGTTCAAAGCCTTTCTAATATCTTTTACTTCAAACCACAAAATCACAAACTAAAGATAATTGTTGTAGCACAAAGTCTCCACAATCAACTTTAGAACATCTCCCAGATTATTCTCACTCACACTACAATTTGATCAAAAGGATAAGATAGTATTAGGAAAAGGACATAACAACAATTTCCAATACACCACAAGAGATTCCAACACAAATATTGAATGATCACTTGCTTTCTTATTTACTTGATAAAATTTGATTTACAATTTGAACACAAAGTCTCAAAATGCTCTTCAATTTGGCAGAGTTTCGCTTCAATAACTAAAAGATAATATTTACAATAGAGGCCCTCTTTATTTATAGGGAGAGGCTCAGAGCGAAAATAGGAAAAATCTAACTACTTTGACTTATTCAACAAAAGAGTCCTATTTGACTTAGGACTTCCTTTGTCTCACATGTAATTACATTTTTAAAAAATACATGTGAATATGTCCAAAACAAAATACAAATTGCATATACAAAACTGAAAATAAACTAAGGCACGAAGAAGAATATCAGCTGTCACCATCATTCTTCTTTGTAACTGCTATTAAAAGGTAAGACTGCAGATTGCATATCTGATTTCTATCCATCACCACTATCAACACTCTTCAGAAAATTGTGATACATGTCCTTCACTGCTTCCATCTCATAAATGTCCGGTCCAACTGTATTGTCTGAAATAACATGAGCTTTGACGATGGCATCTTTCACCACCTTTATTGCCTCTTCACGCTTCCCAAGATTGTTTTTCAAATTATCAAGGGTTGATTGATAATCCTGGAATTTATCCATTGAGGCAACTAAAACTGCTTCATCTTCTGGATCATCTTTTCGAAGGCATCGACCATCTCTTCTGTAAGAAGAAACTTGTGATTTTCAGTTGTCACTTGTAGAAACTATAAAAAATTCATGATCTCGCAGTTAGGGGAAAAGTTGGCATTTTGGGAAAACTACGTAATGTTGATCATGTTCATAGGGACGAGCTTAAAAGGCTAGAGCGCACGCAAGTCAAGAAATCAGGTGAAAGCGGGCCAAGGGCATCATTTCCAAGAATTTATTGTGTTAGGAAATTTTGAAGGAAAACATGCATGGGCGGCAAAAATTGTGGCTCCTGAATGTCGGAGTAATGCCTGAATGTCGGAGTAATGCTTGACGGTGTAAGGGCAGCTAATTCTGTCACCTCTATAGGTTGGTGATTTTGTTGTGTGCAAGGTCGGCCAAAATGGTTGCCTTTGCATGTAGGAAGATATACTTAGGCAAAGGTTGAAAAGTTGGTCATTAGGACCGCTTTTGCATGTATGAAATTTGCACAAGGTAAATCATGTGTCTCATGTATGGGCAAATGTTTTCACTAACCCTACATGTTAAAGTTTGCAAAGGGTAAATCATATGTATGGGCGATCAAAAAGACCGCCCTTACATATTAGATAGGAAACTTAGATCTTCATATGCCCAAGTGGGTAATTCCACTGCTTCTACATGAAAAGGGAAGAAACACACAAAAACATGTGAAAAGATGGTAGATTAAACCGTCCTAACATGTCAACACCACTTGAAAGGTTTTGGCATATAAATGGGTAATTCTACCGCTTGAGCACATTTTGGAAACTCGAAAAAACCAACACAAGAAACAACTTTACAACCCGACAAATCCAAAGATAATGACAAGGAAAATAAAAATGAAAAACCCTAATCAAAAAGCAACTCATACAGAGAAGCTACAATGAAAATGCTTTTAGGGTTTACACAAGACTCTAGGATTTCATCACAAAAACATAAAAATGAAAGACAAAATCTAAACTATGAAACAATAGATTTAAACAAGTATAGCATGAATGAAAACCCTACCAAAGCAAAAAAGATGAAAGACGACGAACTTACCAGGAAGAAGAAGTGCCAATGATGAAAACACAAAACGTGATACTTTCTTTCAAATTCACTTCCATTGTGTTGACTACATTCACAACTTCCAACAAGGTAGATGATAAGACAAAAGAAAATCGGTAAACAAAAAGATTTAAAAAATGACTTAAAAGCCCCTAAATCAAAAAATTAGAAGCGCAATAAATGCACACGAGTTTAACTCGAGACAATTAAAAGATACACCAGCGGTGCTAATTACCGCTCGAACATATGTCAAGGGCAGTATGCATGGGTGGCAATTTTTGCCACCCCTGCATATTGGGTTAAAGCAACACAAACATGCATAAGCGGCAAAAATTGCCGCTCCTACATGTAAAACAGAAAAAGGCTTAAACCTGTAATGGCAGCAAAAATGACCGCTTATGCATGTTACAGTTAAAATCTTCTAACTCTTTTACAATCAAGCCTATTGATTTAACGAGTTTGCTCACTTATTCAAATTTTACAAACATTGAAAAATGAAAACGAGGAGATGTTTGAAATGATTCTCAGGAGTTAGATAATCACGTATGAGGGCAAAAATTTGCCTCAAAAAATGTGCTTAGAGATGTAGGCTACAAAATAGACAGGTTTTGTAGGGGTCATCCTACAAAATGAGCGCAGCTAATTTTGAGGACAACACCTATCCAATGTGGAATGGGATAAAACAGCAGAGGAGGATGGAAGACAAGTGGTGACCATGTTACCCCATGTTCCTTGGCTGACCTTATATATCTTTTTGCTCTGTGGATTGCTACTAAGAGGTTAAAGATTTCCTTTCTTTGTAGTGCTGGTGTCAATTCCTTCCATTTACCTTGTGAGAAAACCATAGTTTCCTTACCAATCTTTTCTACCAATTCCCTAAATCTCTAATAGTCCATGGCTCTACATTCCAATAGTTTGGTTTCTACCTCTGTATGTTTAATTAAATTAATCCATTCCTCCACTATCTTTTGAGGATTTGGAGATTCTTCCCTCAATTTGAGAGGAATTGACTTCTCTCATTATACTATTACATTAACTCTCCCCTCTTGTGCTCATTTTGAATAAATGAGGCTAAGGCCTTCAATTGCACATCCCTAATTAGAACTACGGGACTCCAGTGAGTGTCAAAAGGAATGGCAAGTTTGTGTAGGTAGAATTCACACAGTTGGTTTTGCATTTCAGGGGTAGCTCTTTGGTAAGTTGTTAGAGATAAGGCAAGTGTGAGTAGGGAGACAGGGGCATCATTGTATAGTTGGCTAAATTGGAAACTCAAGTACTGCTCTTGCAAATAGAGGGCATACACCCTGGCAGGTGGCCTACATCTCATCAACTAAACAGTCATGTCTGGCATTCTATCTACTTTGAATTTCAACCTCTTTATTTATACATTTTTCATCTCAATTTCCTTACTATGTTTCTCCTCTAATTCACCTTGTTCCTTTACTAATTTATCTATTTCATTCCACAATTGTAAGGTGACTGAGAATAAGGTAACTAGAGCAGGTTCTACAAAATTCTCTTCTGGCTATACAGGATCTTGGTTTCTTATATTTATCTCAATGATGGCCAATTGGGCCAATTGTTCAAGTCCTAATCCATGTTTCTAGAAAACATGTAACTGCTCTTCTAACTTTCTAACCCTGTCATTTGAAATCTAGTTTCTTTATGTTGATATTCCTTCAGTTTCTCCTCCAACTCTACAATTTTATGCATTGCCAACTGTAACTCATCTTTCTCACCCTTTGATGTGTCTTTAGAGTCTAACAATAACTCTTCTTCCTAAGGTTCATCTTAAGGGATTGAGAAATCTGGTTCTTTAGTTTCGGAGGGAGGTTTATAACTTTTTGTGGTTGTCCATATATCTTCTTCCTCAGACTCTACATCAGACTCCTGAACAAGTGTATAACCAAATTTTTTTGCTCTCTGTCAACAAACATGTGCTCCCTCTCAAAGTCAGTATCAAGATCAACTACATTCCTCTTTTCAGGTTCCCATGAAAGTTCTTTTTCCTTTAGGTGACCTAAACACCTACATGATTGAGCAAGGGTTCCTTGTTTGTTCTTAACTCTAGAAGAAGATGATTTCCTTTTCTTGGTGGCTTTTGAAACAAAAGGGGTCTCATGGGGAGTTTCAGATGTTGGGGTTTCACATGCAGTTTTAGATGTTGTAGGCAATGAGCTAGAAGCTTTAGGCTGCAATTTTCATTTTAGCTTTTTTCCTTTTGTGGCTTTTGGTCTAACAGGATACATGTTCTAGCACTAGGGTTGAAATTGGTGAGACTACAGGTGCAGGGGAACTGGCAGGTTGTTCAATAGGTTCGGCAAAGCTCAGAGCTGGCTTCTACTCAACACGTGCATGGCTACGGGTAGGAGAAGCTTTTGGGTGAGAAGAGGTTGCTGGCACTTCCTCTTCTTCCCCTATTTGTAAATTTTCTACATGTAAGTTCCACTCTCACCGGCCCCTCATTAACATGATTAACTTCAAGAAATCTTTCCCAAGAAAATTTAGGGTAATGGATAGACAGACTTCTTTTTACTAGCAGCACAATCAAACCATGATGAGATAAAAAGGACTGATAGCTTTTCCTCCTATATTCAACTGACATCCACTTTAACAAATTAAACAAAAAATTTGAGACATTCATTATCCTTCCATGATGTAGATGGCTCAGAAGTTTAAAATGTACAGTTTAAAGTAAAGATTGCCTTCCATCACATGTAAGGTATTTTATAATCTAGGAAGCTACTGATGCCCAAAACTAGGGTAAAGAAAGTCATTTTTTACCTTGAGATGTCGATTCTAACCTTTCTACCAATCGTATGAACTTGGTCCTTGCAAAAACGGCATCTACTCTTATAGGAAATTCCTCCCCAGCTACTTGTAGCCCTGTAACTTCATCTATAGTAGCTACAGTCATGTCAACCCTTAAACATTTCACTGTAGCTTCCTCATTATGGAATGTCTTTGCAACCTACTGACTAATGTCCTCATTATACTCTATTATCCTAAGAAAATATTGCAACCATCCTGCCTATTGAAAAACTGACAAGGACTCCATGTCAGCCAATAGTGTTGAGTGAACAGTAGGTTCTCTTATAATCAGGTCACCACCCATTATGGTATCTCAAGAAAACACTCAATCCCCTATTTTCAATTTGATGTTCTCAATCCTCTCAATCCTCTGTTTGATACCTGATGCTACTCACCAGGACCTTATTACTAGTTGCTTTTTCCATTACTTGATTTGTTTAGCTTGAATGTTATGCGGCAGATGGTAATAATTATGGAGTAAGGGGTTTTGAAGTTTGATTTGAAGTTTGAATGTACGTAAAATAATTTAGGTTCCTCCCAACTAAAATTTTATTTGTCCTCAAATGAGAAAATTGGAAATGGTACGAAGGACAAGCTCAAAGCATGTCAAATTGATATAATATGGAAAATTAATTATGTGTGAATAAAGTCACGAAATAAGTAGCAATAAATGTTAATTAAAGTAATGAGCGAGATGAATACCATTGAGGTGATGCCTAAATTGGAATTATTGCATGTAAACATGATTGCATAGCAGATTGAGTTGATGTCCTCAATGAACAAGCCGGAGCGAATCACAATGATGTGATAGTGACAAAGTGTGCTGATGGAATGTAGTAGATGTATGACACATAGAAGTGAAGTACTATCTAGCTAAAATATGGTGACATGTGTATGATGCGAGAAAAGGTGTTGCAGGCAGCATTGGCTGCATGCAAGCAATCAGAACATGAAATGAATAGGTCCCATGTGCATTAGCTGCAGTTGCATCTATTACAGGTCCCAAGTGAATGAAAAACCTTTGGCTGCAGATGCAACAAATACAAGTCCCATGGAATAGTAGATTACCTTTGGCTACAAGTCCCTTCGATGAAGTGGTTGAATGCCAAAGGAAACTTCTAGTGTAGAATGGTATTGAAATGATGGAGCCCAAACTTCTGATTGGAAGATCACCTTGTTTTATTGATATTTCTATGTGTTGTGTGTGCATTGTGTGATTTTACTTATGTACAAAGTTTGTAGAACTCAAACTTACTTATGGAACTTTAGTCAATCTGGTAGCTTGACCTATTACTAGAATAGTATGATCAACTGATACTTGGTTGGAATCCCCAATGGAGGCAGATTGTTGTGGAACTTCAGTCAAGCTGGCAGTTGGAGTTGGTGTTGGAACATTGTTTTCAGCTGCTACCTAGATGGAGACCTCATCTGAGGCAATAGGTTGTGCATCTTCATTATCCATATCTACCTTTAATTGTCAAAGAAATGCAGCTTTACTTAAAGGCTTCTTATACAATTTTAATCTATGCCCATTAACCATCAGTGAGAATCTAACTTGGTCAATTGTAGTTAATTGGACTGCACCATTGGGGAAAACTTCTTTGATCTCATAAGGGCCTAACCATCTTGTCTGCAATTTGCCCTTATGATCTTTATACCTGGAGTCATAAAGAAGTGTCCAATCATCTGCCTAAAAGTCCTTGGTTTTGATATACTGATCGTGCCATTTGATTCTCTAGTTTTGAACTAAATCAGTGTGATGAACTACTTCCATCCTTAACTCCTCCAAGGCATTAAGTTGATGCAGTCTTTCCTTTTGAGCTAGTGATAGGTCCATACCAAGTTGGACAATTATTCTTGGTGTTTTATATTCAAACTCAATAGAGAGGACAACATTCTTTCCATAAACTAACTCATAAGGTGTGTACCCCATTGTTGTCTTCCCTATAGTTCTATATGCCCAAACTGCTTCAAAAAGTTTGGCTGCCCAATCTTTCTTATGCAATGCAACTGTCTTTGTCAATATTGCCTCAAGCTCTCTATTGATCACCTCAAATTGACCATTTGACTATGGATGATATGGAGTGGACTTTTTATGTCTGATTTCATACTCTTGAACAAGGCTAGCAATTAGTGCAGATGTAAATTGTGGCCCTTGATCTATGACTATTTCCCTTGGGACTCCATACCTTTTAAATATTTCTTCATAGAGGAATGCAGCAACTTTACTATCTCTGGCTACTGTCAAGGCTTTCACTTCCACCCATTTTGTAATGTAATCAATGCAAACAAGTATATATTTCTTGTGGTTAGAAGGTGGATCTATGGGTCCAATAAAATCAATGCCCCATTTGTCAAATGGTGTGACCACTAGTTGTGGTTGTAAAGGCATTTCATCACTTCTTGTATGTCTTCCCATCCTTTGACAGTGGTCACATCTTCTTGTATAGAGAGTTGTATCTTTATGCAATGTTGGCCAATAATATCTAGTATTTAGAATTTTGATTGCTATCCTCTTGGCTACAAAGTGTCCACCATAGGGTTCATTATGGCAAGCCCTGAGAATGTCATGTGCTTCATCTTCCCTAATGCACCTTCTCATTATATGATCAGGTCCTATATAGAAAAGATAACCAGATACCCATGAATAGGGAAAGCTACACTCCACAAGGTGGCGCCTCTCTCTAGGTGAGAGGTGTGGAGGTGTTTTCCCTATGACTAGATAATTTGCTATATATGTGTACCAAGGAGTTTGTACAATCAATACAAATAAGTGTTCAGCTCGAAAAGAATCATCAATGATTGGGTCCTCATTACAATTAGGGATCCTAGAGAGAAAATTAGCAACAACATTGGCCTTCCCTGGCTTGTCTACAATGGTGATATCAAATTCCTGAAGGAGCGATAACCATCTAACCAATCTGCCACTTGCCACTAGTTTATTCATAAGATATCTTATTGCTACATGGTCAGTGTGAATGAAAATAGGATACCCAGTGATATAATGCCTAAACTTATTAATTGCATAAAAAACAGCTAACATTTCTTTCTCAGTAACAGTATAGTTAAGTTCAGCACCTTGAAGATTCTTCCTGATGTAATAAATTGCATATTCCACATTCCCTTCTTTCTATCCTAACATAGCTCCTACTGCAAAATCAGAAGCATCTGTATGTATATAGAAAGGTATTGCCCAATTAGGTTCTCTTAGTATAGGTGTCTTTTGTTAATGACTCTTTGAGATGGTCAAAGGATATCTAACAATTAGTTGTCCAATTAAATTTTGCATCTTTAGAGAGTAAGGCAAACAAAGGAGCAATAATCTTATTGAAATCCTTTTATAAATCTTCTATAATACCCTGCATGACCTAGAAAAATGCTGACATCTTTCTGTTTTTGAGGAACAAGTAAGGTTGAAATGATTTCAATTTTGTGTGGATCCAGTTGAATTCCTACTTTGGACACAAACTGACCAAGCACTACTCCTTCCCGCATCATCATGAAACATTTTTCATGACTAAGAGACAAATTATGATCTTGACATCTTTGCAATACTTTTTCAAGGTTCTTCAAGGCCTCCTCATAAGACTCTCCATAAGTGGTAAAATCATCCATATAAACTTCCATAGAGTCATGAGAAAGGTTAGCAAAGATGCTTAAAACATCTCTTTGAAATGTGATAGGTGCATTGCAGAGTCCAAATGGAAGGACAGAATAAGCATATGTCCCCCATGGGCATATGAATGTGGTCTTATCTTGGTCTTCAAGGGCTATCTTGATCTGGTTATATCCATTGAATCCATCAAGAAAAGAGAAATATTTTTTACCATCCAAGGAGTCTAGGACCTGGTCAATGAAAGGAAGAGGGAAATGATCTTTCTTAGTGGCAGTGTTTTATTCTCTATATTCTACACAAGCTCTCCACTTACCTCCTTTCTTTGGCACTATTACTAGTGGAGACACCCATTAGCTATATGATATTGGGTATATGAATCTTGCATCCAGTAATTTCTGCAATTCATTCTTCACTATGTCTCTTACTACAGGGTTCATCCTTCTTTGAGGCTGCCTAACTAGTCTGCATCCTTCATTAATGTACATCTTATGCATGCAAAGATTAGGGTCAATTCCCTTCGTATCATGATAGTCCCATGCAAATGTTGTCTTATGAGTTTGTAGCATTTTAATCAGTTCAATCTTTTGGACAAATGTCAATTCACTATTGATGTTAAGTGTTCTGCCTGGTGTAATGTCAACTGGTGTTGCCATAGGCATCATAGAGGCAATATCCAACCCTGATAAGTTGAGACTACAACTATGAGGCAACAACTGATGAAACATTCTACTAGAGGAAGCATAGGCTGGAGTATTGATTGTAGGTAGAACATTGTGAAGGGGGTAGGCCATACATATTAGACATAGGGCTTGTTGTATACTTGTTCCATAATTGTTTTGTATGACATTGGAAAGCACTTCATCTTCATCTCGAATAGCCAATAGTGTGTCTCTTTCAATTTTAATTAATGTCTAAAGAGAATAATGGTCAGGATCCCCTAGGTTTGGCCAAATGGATTGCTCTATATCAGCAAAAGGTTGAGCAGGTGCTAAAGGACCAACTTCTTTGTTACATTCCCATTGGAAATTATCATATTTCCTGACTGACATCCTATGAAGGCATCTATTGTTGCCAGCCAGGGTCTCCCTAGGATGAGTGGATATCCTCCTAGGATAGCCTTGGGCTGCAAGACCATAAAGTCTGTAGGGTATTCCTATGAATCCAATGTGATAACAAGATCTTCAATAAACCCCTTGGGCTTGACTGTAGACCTATCTACCAGTTGGAGTACTGTGGGAGTAAGTCTGAGGTTATCTAGCTAAAGGTTACTCATTGTTTCTTTTGTCATTACATTGATGGTTGCACCTAGGTCAATCAAGGTGTTTTTGATAAGGGTTCCATTGATGTTTACATCAACCACAAGGCTTCCAGGATCTGCATATTTTGGAATAGCCAAGTTACCTAACATGATATCAGCAAGTTGTCCTATAACATGGAATATTTGAGGATCTTTTCTCTTCCTTCTTGATTTCTTAAGGCATAAATCCCTTATGGCTTGGATGAGAGGAATTTTAACATAGACATCTTTCAGTTGTCCCATGAAATCAAAATTAGGTTTAGATGGAGTTAGTGGAGGGTGCATTTTCAATCTTTCTAAAAATGGAGGGTTTCTGGTAATGGTTTCCTCTTTCAGAGAGACTTTCTCAAAAGGCTTTTGCTGGTTATTCATATGGTTGTTAGTGATGGAGGGTGGTTCCTCATCAGGAAGTTATGTGACGAGCGTGATGATAGTCCAACAAGCATCTTTCCTAAGAGTAGGTGCACATCACTAACTTCAACCGTATAGGTTGGGTATTAGATGCCTTCAATAGTATATGCCTATAGAACAGGCTTGTTGTTAGGGTTAGGTGTAGGTTGTGCTGGCAATTGAGTAGATCTAGGTTGGGTAGGATTAGGTGAGCCATTTGGCATAAGGGCAGGTTGTTGAGGCACGGTTTGTTGTGGTTCCGGGTAATCCACATTTAGATTTTGCCAAGGTCAATTCCCACATGGGTTTTGATTAGCATGCCATTGTGGATTATAATTTGGGGACTAGGATGGATGTTGTGCCCATACCCCCTATTGCTAGGTCCAACTAGGTGGCATGGTTACCCATTGTTGTTGTGGCCAATTATACCAAGGTGCATTGTTCCAATTATGAGGATTTGGGATAGATGGTGCAAATGACATGGAGCTAGTCAAGGGGTCTTGAGGCAGACCTTGTCTTTTCTACCATGGCCTTCATTGTGCAATGTAGAACACTTGACCTTCTTCATCTTCTATGGCTCTAAAATCTACTTTCTCATTCTTACCCTCAGAAATACTGGCAAGTCCCTTACATTGGCAATTGGCCTTCTTCTATCAACAATGTGGATAGTATTCACTCAAAGCTACCTTTGATGACTCTTGTTTCTTATTTATGTGTAGAGTGTCCAGTTGTGTTTCCAAATGGCTTATGATATCCTCTTTCATGTTAGATAGTAGATTGCTAAGCTCTAATCTAGAGACTCCAGTGGATGATTTACTTGAAGTCAAGGTTCTAAAA
The DNA here is from genome assembly GCA_027924645.1 of Cunninghamia lanceolata. Taxonomy (NCBI): domain Eukaryota; kingdom Viridiplantae; phylum Streptophyta; class Pinopsida; order Cupressales; family Cupressaceae; genus Cunninghamia; species Cunninghamia lanceolata. Next base: position 3,204,513 of record BSBN01000853.1, on the reverse strand, counting down.
CATTTGTTTTTCTTTAGAGTAGAGCATGAATAGTTTCTAGATATTTGACAAATTTCATCAAATCCCAGTTGAGATATATCTCCTACTCCAATTAGATTGAGTGCATCCATACATTTCTCACTCACACCTCTTAGGAATACTAACTTGAGTGACTCTAGACAAAGCCTATTCTGCCTTGACTTCTTGAGGCAAAACTAAAATCTCTCTACATAATCTTCCAAGGGCTCATCTTCTTTTTGTGACATCCTGAAGATGGCATCCCCCTTCATGTCTCTGCCATGACAATAGTCCTAATATTTTTGCAAAAACTTCTCCTTCATGGTGGCCCAAGTAGTTACAGAGTTCTCTCCCAAACCCATAAACTATCTTAATGTAGCATCCTTGAGGGTGGTTGGGAAGAGCTTGAGCCTATATGCATCTGTAGTGTAATCATAACTTCTACAGAGTACATCAAACTCAAAGAGAAATGTATTAGGGTCTTCAATGATTAGCCCATGAAAGTTTGGTAGAGCTGAAGGAGGGATATTTTTCAAGGTGTCATCTCTGTCCTAGTTTGTAAGAGAAAAGGCAAAGATGACTGGTTCAATTGGGTTTTCTACTTCTTCATCTGACATGATGTCTTGGTTCCAATCTACAATATCTTCAAAATCCTCAGTGTTCTCTAGACTAAGGGATGATTCAAAGTGTTCTTCTATTGAACTAGTTGGAAGAAACCTCCCTCTATGGTCTCTTGGCTGTCACATACAATAATGTATGAGCTAATGGCTATGTTCTTGCACCATGTTAGTGAATGTTTTGGAGATAGATTGAATATCTAAGTGATCCTATATCCTGAAAAAGAAAGTATTATATCCTAATAAAGCAAGTACAAGCATAAATAAACAAAAACTCAGAAACTCTAAACCTTAGCACCATACTCAGCAATGACGCCAAAAATGTCAAACTCCATTATTAACCAATACATTGATGCAGAAAGGGCATGCACTCTACTCAATAGACCAATGGATACTATATCAAGCAACCTACTTATTATATAACATGCTAAATTTACATTGTCAAACCAGGGAATCGTATTCTTCTTGGATGATGCCTGTATTGTGTGTACAATTGAGGATTCCTGAGTTTTATCCTAGAGGTTGTGTAAGGGAACTAAATAAAGAAAATACAATACTCTAAGTAAACAAGAACAATGGAAAATAACAAAGCTTATCTAACACAATAGTAGTCAAATGATTCTTTGTAACTTCTATGTAAGAGAGTAACTAACAATTGGTTTAGTTGGTGATCACCTTGACTCAATAGACTCAATAACATGAATTACCAAAGTTAATTATTTCACATTACTCTTAACAACATACATCAATCACACATTTATATAAACATACAATTTATAAACTAAACATATGAACAAGGTGGAGAAACACAGTACCTCAAGTGGCCAGCTTGAGTGACTATAATCCCACAAGATCTAGCTAAACCTCTATTGAATCTTTGCAGTCATTAACATAACTCAAAACACATATTCCTTTATTGAATGCAAAGGTAACAATGATACAACAAAATCTGATACTATATCTTTGTCCAATCTGTATGAAGCAAAATCTAATCTAGCTAATCAAGATCAGCATTGTTTATATGAATAAAGCTACTAGACAATAAATGTCATAACTATCCATTATCCCAGATCATACCCTGAAAAGGACTTTATTACAGAGCAACTAGAAATAGAAAACTAACATGAAGGCGATAGAGATAATACGGTCCTACTACAACTCTATCTCTTCATTATCCATGAAGAATAATCAATGACTTAGAAATAGAACAGAGAACATGTTATAGATTCCTTCATCATTTAGGATCACATCATTCGTTGAAGGATAACCATTATGGATTCATGGATGACTCATCGTAGTCAATATGGGACCTTCTTCCTTTGGTTGTAGGTATCTATATCATCTCCTGTGGATATCAACATCTCCTTTAGTTGCAGGTTGTCTAGTGTTCTTCATGATATGAAGCCACACTTTTGTTGCATGAGGAGTTAGTGCACCACATAGTATTTATGCATCACTATCACTAAAATCAACATAAAATACTAACATATTACATGAACAATCAATCATCTAGACATCATTAATTAAAAATATATTTTATACCATCTTCATGCTTCAGTGTCTTAAGGATAAACATAGACATAATTAAGATATATATAAGTCTAGAAATGTCTTTGGGAAATAGGTAATTAAAGCAATAAAAATAAGAGAAATCGTGATCTCATCAAACATCTCAAAATTCATTTAAAAAGAATAACAGGAATTTCATTAAGATTAATGGACAACATTCGAACAATTTTCAATCACAACTGTATGCTATTACAAAGCCTAAACGGACACCATTTCAATTCAGGTAGCAAGAGAGACAATTCACTCCATTATCGGACTCTCTTTAGTCGATAATGACTCAAGAAGTGAACAATAATATTTTGAATCTTCCTCCTGCTTATCCACTAGACAGTAGTAAGATGCAAGGACCTTCATTTGATGCTAATGATTATTGTCATTATCACCAGTTGGTAGGACATGATACCAAAAGATGTATGCATCTTAAACATGAAGTTCAAGGCCTCATTGATTCTAACGTGGTACATGTTGCCAATGTGAATGACAATGGAAATAAGTTGGTGGCTCCTCCAAATCAAAACCTACAAATCTTCACTGATCCTTTTCCTAAACATAGCGACAACAACATGGTGGAACAAAATACAATAGCGATTGTAGATGACTATCTTGATTACGATGAAATAATTAACATGATAGAAGTAGATAAAATGGTAAATGAAGATCTACCTCGCCCATGAGGAAAATGTATCTATGCCAATGTTCCTCCTCCATTATCCCTTTATGGATTGGGAGATAACCAAAATACACAAGATACGCAAATGGAACAGCCTACATGTAATCACTTAAAGAGAGAGAAAGTTGTGATGATGAAAAGCATCCCATTTCATTATGAAAGGATCATTCCTCAACCAAAGTAGAATAAGAAAGAAAAAGAAAGGAAAAGAGCAAGATGTGAATCATCTATGGAAAAAGGTAATGATTCCTCTCCCCACAAACATCAGAAGATTTCAAACATACAAGGTCTTGAGAAACAAGCATCGCGAGGCTATTTTGGAAATAAACATCAAATATGTATGAATTCCTCACACATTTTACCACACTTGATGGAGCACCTCTCTAAGATGCTCGCAAGTTTGGCCTCCTCTTAAATAGATATATACTGTTGAGTTGTGTTGTGTTAAATGTTGTTTAGGTCTCCTTGGATGACCCTGTTGCAAGTATAGGCCTAACCGATGTTGTCATTGATGTCAACATACTCATGTTGCATTAAATGAGAATGATTGGATGAGCTGTGTGCTGAGGATATTGAGAAAATTAGTCTCAATCAGGAACAATGAAGAACAGTGATGACAAGAAGGTAAAAGTCTCAAATAGGTGGAGGACTAGAGTATGCGGTTTAAAGGGTTTGTAGATATAAGTCTTGAGATGCTCCAGCCAAGTTTTCAAAGGTCCACATGAAGATCTGAAGAAGTTATGGTCACTCCAATAGAACCGGTTCCGACAGGTGTTCAGAGGTGACAGAGTGACACAGATAGGTCCGGTGAGATCCAGAAATGCATTTTCCCATTCTACATATTTGAGGAAGTGTTGAGGATGTCCTTGTGAAGTATCAAGTAGATTGGTTCATGGTTTGAAGGTCTGAAAGAACCTATTCCTTTGTGATAGTGATGACAGACTGTGTTCTTGAGGTTTCAGATGAAGAAGAGAAGGATTCCAATAAGCAGATGAAGTGCGGATGTTCTTGGTGACTCAAGAAAGCTTGTAGTGATCTTTGGATCGTGTCTAGTTCATGTTGGTGGTCCGCATTGAAGTTAGAGTTTGGATTTGATGAATAACCACCGGATGTTGGTGTTCTTCCTGAGACTAGTCAACCGAATGTATTACACATCTTCCGGATGATCTATAAGTGGTTGCCAACTTAGATGAGTGTTCCTAAGTCAATGCCTTGTATAAATAAAGGATTGTGAAGTCATTCCAAAGGGTGTGGTGTGGAGATGAGAGTGTGGTAGTTGAGAAGGGAGCAAAAGGCAGAGCAGAAGTTTTTGGGCTTTAATGGAACTGATTCAAGCATGGTGAAGATGCTATTCTCCAGTTCATGTATGTGATACTTATTTCTTTGTAGACAGTGTATCTCTTGTAGGCAGTGAGCCTCTTGTGAGCAGTGTGCTCAAGCAGTGAGCCCTAATTGGCATGTGCCATTTTGTTCTTTCTATTCTTCTAACAGAGAATACATTCTTGGGTTAATCACCCCGTGGTTTTTCCCTTAACCAAGTTTTCCACGTCAAAATCTTGGTGTCTTACGTGTTGATGAGTTTTCACTTTTGATTTGAATGCATTATGTTTCATGTTTAATATACTGCTAATCACCAAGAGTTTTTAAGTGTATAAATTGGAGAAAGTTTTGCACAATTGATTCACCCCCCCTCTCAGTTGTGTGCCTTAAGTCTAACAATTGGTATCAGAGCCAAGTTCCTCTAAAAGGAGCTTAACCGCTTGAGGAGATCCAGGATGTCGTCTTACAAGGACAGTCTGAAGTTTGATGGAAAAAACTTTGCTCTCTAGAAAGGTCGCATGAAATGTCACTTGCAATGTATGGGAGCGGCATACTGGTCCATGGTTACAAAACTGTATGTACCTCCACAGGGTGGTCCGACAACCCTAAATGAACTCACAGATGCTGAAAACAATCTGCAGACTAAAGAGGCTCTTCTAAGCGCATTATCTGACTCAGAGCTCTCAAATGTTATTGACCTACCAACTGCCTTTGAGATTTGGAGTCAACTGGAACTCTTGCATGAAGGAGACCAGTATGTTAAATGTGCAAGGTTACAGAGTCTAAAAGGGAAATTTGAAAAACTAAAAATGAGAGATGATGAAAATATTACTACCTTTATGCTAAGAGTAAATGAGCTAGTTTGTGGAATTAGAAATGCTGGTGGAGTCTTGGATGAGAATGAAATTGTTGGCAAAATTCTCAGATCCCTACCTACCTCTTACAAAATCAAGGCTGCTGCCATTGAAGAATTCAGAGCCCATACAACTGTCACAAGAGACCAATTGGCTGGCAAACTGGCTGCATTTGAAATGACCGATTTTGGAGATGATCCCCCCACGACTGAATCTGCTTTCAAAGCCAGTGCCACTGTGAAAGGTAAACAGAGGTTTGATCTGGGAGAGAATTCATCAAGGAAACTACCATGGTATGAAAAAGCAAGAAAAGACTTGGAAGAAGAGGAAGCAGAAATTGCTCAACTTGAAGCCCTTATTGCAAAAAGACTGCCAAGAGGATCCGGTAAGTATGAAGGAAAATTGCCCTTTAAATGTTTTAACTGCAATAAGATTGGTCATTTTGCCTCAAAATGTCTAGATAGATTTTCAAGGCCAAATCCCAATAGATCAAGGTTCCAAAAGAATTGCTACTATGTTCATGAAGAAGATGATAATGAAGGAATAACAGATGATGAGTCAGAGACAGGAAACAAATCCAAAAATGAATGGGTGTTTATTGCCATCAAGGAAGAAGAACATATATTTTCTAAATCTGTCGATCTTAAAAATGTAGAAAGAGCTCTGGCTGCCCAAGTTGAAGAAAAGGATGATTGGGTCATTGATAGTGGATGCTCTCATCATATGACAGGTGATAAAAATAAGTTTGTAGATTTGGAAAGGTATGAAGGAGGAATGGTAAAGTTTGGTGATAATTCTGCTGGTAGAATCAGAGGTAGAGGTACTATTTCTTTTGATGGTAGAAACAAAACAAGTAATGTACTGTATGTTGAAGGATTAAAGCACAATCTTCTCAGTGTTGGACAGTTGGTGGACAAAGGCTATGATCTCCAGTTCAAGGATGGAAAATGCAAGATCTTTGAAATCTCCAGAACAGAGATTGCATTTGGTACTCAAACTAAATGTAATATCTTCCACTTGGTCGGTACTGGTAAAAGTTGCTTATTTGTTCAAGTTGATCAGAGCTGGTTATGGCATTGGAGGATGTGTCATGTAAATTTTGATAACATCATCAAGATAAGCAATACTTAGGCTGTAAGAGATCTTCCTAAATTGGTAAAACCTACTAATAGCTTGTGCAAGGAATGTCAGTGGGGAAAGCTGAGCAGAGTCACATTTAAAAGCAAGGAACTGTCTTCTACTGAATTATTGGACTTAGTTCATACTGATCTTTGTGGTCCGGCAAGAATCAGGAGTCTGCAAGGTGATAGATACTTCATGCTACTAATTGATGACTATTCTTGGATGATGTGGGTAACTTTTCTAACAAAAAATCAAAAGCTTTTGAGAAATTTAAAATATTCAAGGCTATGGTAGAAAATGAAACCAAATTAGAGTTGAAGTGTCTGAGGTCTAATAGAGGTGGAGAATTCACATCCGGTGAATTCTTAGAATTCTATGAGAAACATGGAATAAAGAGATAGTTATCTGCTCCTAGGACTCCACAGCAAAATGGAGTGGTGGAAAGAAAGAACCGGACCATCCAGGAAGCATCTAGGACCATGATGATGGAAGCAAATGTTCCTCAGGTCTATTGGAGATAAGTTGTCAGCACTACAATCTATACCCTCAATCGAGTTCAAATCAGAAGCAATACTGGTAAGACTCCTTATGAACTTTGGTTTGGCATCTCTCCTACTGTGAGGTATTTCAAAGTTTTTGGTAGTAAATGTTACATTAAAAGAGATGAAGATCTAGGCAAGTTTGATACTAGAAGTGATGAAGGAATATTCTTGGGTTACTCTACTCAAAGCAAAGCATACCGGTGTTATAACAAGAGACTAAGGAAGATGATAGAAAGTACAAATGTGAAGGTTGATGAGGGAATAGAGAAACCCTCAAGGTTTTATGAATATGATGAAGATGATCGGAATGGTGTTCTGGTTCAAGGAGTTCAATCCTCTTCTAAAAGTCAGATTCAAACTGATCCGGTAAATCAGGAAGAAGAGATAGGTCTGAATGAGCCTGAACAAGAAGCAGAAATGCAAGAAACTCCCAAAGTTCTAAGGTATGTAAGACTGAACCACTCTAAAGATTAGATCATAGGTGACAAAAGCAAAGCTGTGCAGACTAGAAGGAGAATTGCTCAAAATTTAGATGAATATTGTCTAATTTCAAAGATTAACCTAAGACAATAAATGAAGCCTGCAATGATGAAAACTGGACCAAAGCAATGGAGGAAGAGTTGATGCAAATTAAGAAAAATCACACTTGGGATCTTTTTCTCAGACCTAGAAACAAGAATGTGATTGGAACCAAATGGGTATTCCGGAACAAACTAAATGAAGTTGGTGAAGTAATCAAAAATAAAGCTAGATTGGTCTGCAAGGGCTACTCTCAAATAGAAGGAATTGATTTTGAAGAAACTTTTGCTCCGGTGGCAAGAATTGAAGTAGTCAGATTATTTCTTGCATTTGTTGCATTCAAGGATTTCAAAGTATATCAGATGGATGTCAAGTCTGCCTTTCTAAACGGTGACTTGGAAGAAGAAGTGTATATAGAGCAACCGGATGGATTTTAGTTGTCTGATCATGGTGATATGGTCTGCAAATTGAAGAAGGCACTTTATGGATTAAAGCAAGCCACAAGAGCTTGGTATGAAAGATTGGATAAGCATCTTTTAAAGATTGGTTTCAACAAAGGTACTGCTGACAGTAACTTATATTTCAAAATTGATCATGAAAACATCTTGATTGTTGAAGTATTTGTTGATGACATCATCTTTGGAGGAAGAGATAGTATGTGTAAAACTTTTGCAAATCAAATGCAAAGTGAGTTTGAGATGTCTATGCTTGGTGAAATGAGTTTCTTCTTAGGTCTGCAAATTAGTCAAACAAAGAAAGGAATCTTCATTTCTCAAACCAAATATGTGAAAGAATTGTTGAGGAAATATGGAATGGAAGATTCAAAGCCAATGAATACTCCCATGGCAACTAGATGTAAGTTGAGCAAAGATGATAACTCTCTTAAGGTAGACCAGACAAAGTACAGATCAGTGATTGGAGGATTGTTGTATCTCACTCAAACTAGACCAGATATAATGCAGGCTGTTGGTCTTGTTGTTAGATTCCAGGCTGACCCTAGAGAATCTCATGTCACGGCAATCAAGAGGATTTTTAGATATCTAAAAGGGACAGTTGAGTATGGTTTGTGGTATCTTAGAGATCATGATTTCTCTCTTCATGCATATACAAATGCTGATTGGGCAGGAGATGTGGATGACCAGAAGAGTACCAGTGGTGGAGCATTCTTTTTGGGGAAGAGATTGGTTTCTTGGTTAAGAAAGAAACAAGAAGCAATATCTCTGTCTACAACTGAAGCAGAATACATTGTAGCAGCGGGTAGTTGCACTCAAGTTTTGTGGATGAAGCAGATGCTAAGAGATATCAAAGTAGAGTATGAGGAGCCTATCACAATCTTCTGTGATAATTCAAGTGCAATAAATATTTCTAAGAATCCAGTGTTGCATTCTAAGACTAAGCATATATCTATCAAATCTCACTTTTTGAGAGAGCAAGTGAACAAGGATGAAGTCAAATTGGAGTTTGTGCCCTCAAAGGATCAGATTGCAGATATCTTTACTAAACCTCTTCCTAGGAACTCTTTTGAATATCTCAGGGAGAAGTTAGGGGTTATTGCCCCTCCGATGATGAACTAAGGTGCACTAAGGTGGATCAGTCTGGTGGATATCATAGTCATATCTTGTGATCTGGATTGATGGGAGCTACTACTTAGGGGGAGCAGCAGGTATGATTCTGAAGTATTGGAGTTGCAAGTATGAGCCCTTTGCCATTGATGTCAAAGGGAGAGAGAAGACATGTGAAAAACAAGTAGTTGCTGATCAAAGGGGGACCAGTAAAGAAAGAGAAGACATGTGAATAAGTTGTTGCTGATAGGGGGAGCTATGACAGTAAGGAGCAGTTCTTGTCTTGATGGTTTTTCACATCATATGTTGCCATCAATGACAAAGGGGGAGATTGTTGCAAGTATGGGCCTAACCGGTGTTGTCATTGATGTCAACATACTCATGTTGCATTAAATGAGAAGGATTGGATGAGCTGTGTGCTGAGGATATTGAGAAAATTAGTCTCAATCAGGAACAGTGAAGAACAGTGATGACAAGAAGGTAAAAGTCCCAAATAGGTTGAGGACCAGAGTATGCAGATTAAAGGGTTTGTAGATATAAGTCTTGAGATGCTCCAGTCAAGTTTTTAGAGGTTCGCATGAAGATCTGAAGAAGTTATGGTCACTCCAGTAGAACCGGTTCTGGCATGTGTTCAGAGGTGACAGAGTGACACAGATAGGTCCGGTGAGATCCGAAAATGCATTTTCCCATTCTGTAGATTTGAGGAAGTGTTGAGGATGTCCTTGTGAAGTGTCAAGTAGATTGGTTCATGGTTTGAAGGTATAGAAGAACTTATTCCTTTGTGACAGTGATGACAGACTATGTTCTTGAGGTTTCAGATGAAGAAGAGAAGGATTCTAGTAAGCAGATGAAGTGCGGATGTTCTTGGTGACTTAGGAAAGCTTGTGGTGATCTTTGGATTGTGTCTAGTTCATGTTGGCGGTTCGCATTGAAGTTAGAGTTTGGATTTGATGAATAACCACCGGATGTTGGTGTTCTTCCTGAGACTGGCCAACTGGATGTATTACATGTCTTCTAGATGATCTATAAGTGTTTGTCGACTTAGATGAGTGTTCCTAAGTCGATGCCTTGTATAAATAAAGGATTATGAAGTCATTCCAAAGGGTGTGGTGTGGAGATGAGAGTGTAGTAGCAAAGAAGGGAGCGAAAGGCAGAGCAAAAGTTTTTGGGCTTTAATGGAACTGATTTAAGCATGGTGAAGATGCTATTCTCTAGTTCATGTATGTGATACTTATTTCTTTGTAGACAGTGTGTCTCTTGTAGGTAGTGAGCCTCTTGTGAGTAGTGTGCTCAGGCAGTGAGCCCTAATTGGCATGTGCCATTTTGTTCTTTCTATTCTTCTAACAGAGAATACATTCTTGGGTTAATCAGCCCATGGTTTTTCCCTTAACCAGGGTTTCCACATCAAAATCTTGGTGTCTTATGTGTTGATGAGTTTTCACTTTTGATTTGAATGCATTATGTTTCATGTTTAATATACTGCTAATCACCAAGAGGTTTTAAGTGTATAAATTGGAGAAAGTTTTGCACAACTGATTCACCCCCCCTCTCAGTTGTGTGCCCTAAGTCTAACAGACCCTTGATACTCTTGTCAGGTCAAGGATACAAGGAGAGTGCCTCTATTGTGATACTTCTTTCATTTATTTCCCTGTTCTTCTATTTCTCTCTTTCTTATTGAAATTGTTGTGTGTGGTGCCTTGGGGGCATAACATTGTGGAAGATGTCTTGGGGGCATTTACCCACGTTGTGAACCTAAGTCACTTTTGTCTCTCTCTCATTTTTCACGTTTTCATTCTTCAGTGGCTCTACTAGCTGACGGATAATGAAAACAAATAAAAAGTCATATGGACCATGCATCCCTATAGCAAGAAAGAAAAAATGGACCTAGTCCATATATGAAGATGGGATTGATATATTACTGATGCTTGAATAGTAGAATCACCTCATGTTGTGATCATGTGTATTGTATTATGAAATTTCTTGTAACAAACCTTTGCAATACTCTAAATCTACTTCTATGCACCTTAGATTGTATTGTATCTCACCTTGCCGCTATTCTTAGTTCTGAGATACCTAAAGTATAACCTCACAGTTATAACTAGTTATGAACCCGTAAGTGTAGCCTTGGTCTATTATGTGATATGATAAATCATTTTTGTATAAGTTTCAGGACATGGTTTGGTTTTTATCTTAGAATATATTTTCTAACCAAAGCTTATAAGCACATTTCACTTTGGGGCATGGGCTTTATGAAAGCTCTTGTTCCCTTGTGTGTTTTCAACTTTACCTTAAAAGTGATTGATATTGGCAAGCGGGATCAACCACTTTAAGGTGGGGGCATATATTGCAGTATTATGCCTGTATATCTTAGATATTGATAAAGTGTGTTTGTGTATGCTTCCTCTTCACCATAAGGCATTTGTAGATGCAGGTGGGGTTATGTACTTTGTTTTGTTTTGTGTATACCTCCTCTTCACTATAAGGCATCTACACAATGCATGTAGGGTTGTATACTTTATACATGCTTCCTTTTCATCGTAAGGCATCTAGAAATGTAGGTGGGGTTGCATTTTGAAAGCCCTTTTGTAGAAGGCAAGATTGTGTCTTCCCTTCAGCAGTTGCACATTCTTTTGAAAGTCCTCTGTGCAAGCGGGGCTGGATCTTGAGTTATTCACCCTTAAGCATGTCTTTGGCGGTTTTGGTAGCATAGCTCAACTGTCAGGTGTGCTTGGCATGTCTTAAATAGTGTAGTGTAGTGATGAGCTCCTCCATATCAATTATTTTTGCTAGGTATAAGACGTATAGTGTGTCGACAACATACTCTACAGTGGTTGTGTATTTTGTGTGCCTTCCTTGCATGTTTTGCGTGTTTTAGTGGTGGTACGTTGTGATGAGCTCCCCCCACATCATGTGTCTTACATGTTTTGTGGTGGTGCGTAGCGATGAGATCCCCCCCACACTGTGTTTTTTGTGTGCCTTTGATGGTGGCACATAGCGATGAGCTCCACCCATTACCTAGTTAGGGTTGTTTAGTTGTTAAATCATGTCTTCCCTTCATTTATGCTTTGTGTATTACGTGACTGCATTCATGTCTTCTCTATGTACTATGTGCTTTACTATCTGCTTCATGTATTGTGTGCTTCCTTACTGTATTCATTGTGTCTTATGTGACTATCAAGTGTTTTCTTATGTTTGCCTAAGCATGGGGACTAGAAATATCCCTTCAATCTTAGGGTGTGTTTTCACTCTAGTGTTTGATGTGTTTGATGTGCTTCGATCATACTTTAATGCATGTATTGATCGTAAGATCATACACATTAAATTGGGAGCTAAATATTATGGAGTAAAAAGTGGACACTTGCCTTTTTACCTCCTTGTTTAGCTCCTGGGACCTCGTAATTACATCATTTATTATAATTGATCATCCTGAAGAAGATTGCCTGACACCCATGATAGTTTGGGACCTTGGAACCTCACTAATCTTATCCTGGACTAAAAAGGGGCCCTTAGACTTGGGCGCCAACCACCCAAGTCCTCCCTGATTGGTCGGGGTAAATTGGTCGCATGTCGGCATGGGACCTTTCAAAAGGTTCCTCTTTGTCGGCTCTTGTGATTTAATTTGATGAATGTTATTGGGAAAGACTATATAAGTGTGTTTTTGAATTCATTATGAGCCTAGATGGATATAGCGAACTTATGATCTTGGAGCAAAGAGCATTCAAAGCATTCATTGTGTTTCTATAGCAGATTTGAGTTTGTATTGTGTGTTTTGTTGTAGGTTTGGAATCATCATCCATCTCCTTATGAGTTGAAGAATCTTCATTCTCCTAAGGGCTTCACCACAAAGGTGATATCATTATCATTTGAATCATTCTATCATCATTTTGTTTAGCCTCTACCCTACTAGGGCATGCTCTCTTATCTATCAATAGTGTTGAAAGGCTTGAATGCCATTCCGGGGTTTCACTAAGGAAAATCCCTAAACACCATAACCCCCCAAACCTCTCTTGTCATCTTGTGTGTAGGTTACAAGTATAGGATTTGGGAAAAGCTAAGTTACAGGAAGACTGTGTAAGAATCAAGATTTCAGGATCTGACAGAAGTTTTGGAATATCACTCTATACAGACTTGGGTGGTTGGTGCCCTAGTCTTATGGGCCTTTCTAACTCTAGATCTAGTATCTCAGCATCATTTACAATATTTTCTTAGTTCAGACCTCTGACAGATTCTCAATTCCAGGACTTGGATCATTCCTATTTCATCCTCTAACACTTCAACTTCTGAGACACAAGTTCTAGTATCTCTTTGATCATCTTTGTGGATTCAGATTCTGAGTTTTAGTCATTTTATGTCTGCTATAAGCCAGTTACCTTGGAACTAGGGTTTTTGGCATACTTGACATAGGATTTGATAAAAGGCTTGGTTAAATCTTATCTTTCCATAGTAAACAAGAGTACAAGATCTATAGTTGAGTCCATCTCCCTTTGGTAGTGATTTGGCTCGGTCTTGTCCTTGAATATTATTGTGGAAGAGGGTTTGATCTTGTTAGATTTAGGACAGACAACTAAGAGGGGGGGTGAATCAGTTGTCCAAAACTTTCTTCCAATTAATCACTTAAATTCTTTAGCATAACAATAAATCAATCATGGAAAGGTAATGCAACAATTCAAGAGCAGAAACATATTAACACATATGACACCAAGATTTTTGATGTGGAAAACCCAGTTAAGGGAAAAACTACATGGTGACTAACCCAAGATTGTATTATCTGTTAGAAGAATAGAAAGAATAAAATGGCACATGCCAATTAGGGCTCACTGCCCGAGCACACTGCTCACAAGAGGCCCACTACCTACAGGAGACACACTATCTACAGAATAATAAGTATTACATACTTGAACTGAAGAATAGCATCTTCACCATGCTTGAGTCAGTTCCATTTAAGCCCAATACTTATGCTCTGCCTTTCGCTTTCCTCCTCTCTACCACACTCTCATCTCCACAAGATGCATTTGAAATGACTTTACAACTCCTTATTTATACAAGACATCGACTTAGGGATAATCATCGGTAAACATTACAGAGCAAATACATAAATACAATATGATTAATTACAAAAAGACTTCACGTGGATCAACACACTGTCAGCCACACAGATCTGAGTCTTTAATCTTTCTTTAGGAACATGCCATTCTTCATAGAACATCTTCAAGATCATCCACAGGATGTGTAACTCATCCGGTCAGCTAGACTTAGGAAGAACACCATCATCCGAAGGTAGTTCTTCAATTGGGAGCTCAATCTTTAATGTAGACCACCAACACAAACTGGACACAATCCAAAGACCTCCACAAGCTTTCCTGAATCACCAAGTACATCCACACTACTTATGTTTACTGAAATCATTCTCTCCTTCATCCGGAACCTCAAGAACACAGTCTGTCATCACTAGCATATTGGAATAGATGCTTGCAGACCTCCAGACCACAAACCAATTGGGTTGTCAATTCACATTGACTTCCTAAACACTCCACCAAATCCGCAGAACAAGATATTACATTTCTAGATCTCACCGGACCTATCTGAGTCACTCTGTCACCTCTAAACACCTGCCAGAACTAGTTTTACTCAAGAGGACATAACTTCTTCAGATCTTCATGTGGACCTCTGAAATCTTTACTGGATCATCTCAAGACACGTATCTGCAAACCCTCTGAAGTGCATCCTCTTATCTTCATCTTAGTTGGGATCTTTACCTTACTATCTTCACTATTCTTCTCTATTCCTGATTAGGACTAATTTTCTCAATATCCTCAGCACACAGCTCATCCAATCCTTATCATCCATGCAACAGGAGTATGTTGACATTAATGATAACACCGGTTAGTCCCATACTTGCAACAATCTCCCCCTTTGTTATTGATGGCAACATATGATGTGAAAAATTGTTTTAATCATCAAGACAAGAACTTCTCCTTACTGACATAACTTCCCCTATCAACAACAACCATTCACATGTCTTCTCTTCCTTTACTGCTCCCCCTTTGATTAGTAACCACTTGTTTTTCACATGTCTTCTCTCCCCCTTTGACATTAATGGCAAAGGGCACATACTTGCATCACTTTAGAATTATACCAGTTGCTCACCTTGAGTAACAGCTTCCCAAACATCAATCCAGACCACAAGATATGACTGTGAGATCCACTGGACTGACGCACAATAGTGCACCTTAATTCAGAACCGGAGGGGTAATAACCCCTAACTTCTCCCTGAGATAATCAAAAGAGTCCTTAGGTAGAGGTTTAGTAAAAATATCTACAATCTGATCCTTGGAAGGCACAAACTCCAATCTAACTTCATTCTTGTTCACTTGCTCTCTCAAAAAGTGAAACTTGATGGATATATGTTTGGTCTTTGAGTGCAACACTGGGTTTTTTTATATGTTTATTACACTTGAATTATCACAGAAGATTGTGATAGGTTCCTCATACTCCACTCTGATGTCTCTTAGCATTTGCTTCATCCACAATACTTGAGTGCAACTACCTGCTGCTACAATATATTTTGCTTCTACAGTGGACAGAGATATTGCCTCTTGTTTCTTGTTCAACCAAGAAATCAATCTTTTCCCTAAAAAGAATGCTCCACCACTAGTACTCTTCTGGTCATCCACATCTCCTGCCCAATCTGCATCAGTATATGCATGAAGAGAGAAATTATGATCTCTAGGATACCACAACCCATAATCAACTGTCCCTTTCAGATATCTAAAAATTCTTTTGATTTCCATGACATGAGATTCTCTAGGATCAGCTTGAAATCTAGCAACAAGACCAACAGCATTCATAATGTCAGGTCTAGTTTGAGTGAGATACAATAATCCTCCAATCATTGACCTGTACTTTTTCTGATCAGCCTTAGGAGAGTCATCATCTTTGCTCAATTTGCATTCAGTTTCCATGGGAGTACTCATTGGTTTTGAGTCTTCCATCCCAAATTTCCTCAACAATTCTTTCACAAATTTAGTCTGAGAAATGAAGATTCCTTTCTTTGTTGAGTGATTTGCAAACCCAAAAAGAAATTTATTTCCCCAAACATGGACATCTCAAATTCACTTTTCATTTGATTTGTAAAAGTTTTGCACATACTATCTCTTCCTCCAAAAATGATATCATCAACAAACACTTCAACAATCAAGATATTTTCATGATCAATTTTGAAGTACAAATTACTATCAGCAGTACCTTTGTTGAAACCAATCTTCAAAAGATGCTTATCCAATATTTCATACCAGGATCTTGGGGCTTGCTTGAGTCCATAAAGTACTTTATTCAACTTGCAGACCATATCACCATGATCAGACAATTGAAATCCATCCAGTTGCTCAATGTAAACTTCTTCCAAGTCACCATTTAGGAAGGCAGACTTGACATCCATCTGATATACTTTGAAATCCTTGAAGGCAGCAAAAGCAAGAAATAGTCTGACTGCTTCAATTCTTGCCACAGGAGCAAAAGTTTCTTTAAAATCAACTCCTACTTGTGAGTAACCCTTGCAGACCAATCTGGCTTTGTTTCTGACTACTTCACCATCTTCATTCAGTTTATTCCGAAAGACCCATTTGGTTCCAATCACATTCTTGTTTTTAGGTCTGGGAACAAGATCCCAAGTGTGATTTTTCTCAATTTGCATCAGCCCTTCCTTCATTGCTTTAGTCCAGTTTTCATCATTGCAAGCTTCATTCACTATCTTAAGTTCAATCTTTGAAATCAGATAATACTCTTCTGAATCTTGAGCAATCCTTCTTCTTGTTTGTACACCTTTTCTTTTATCACTTATGATCTAATCTTTAGAGTGATTCAGTCTTACATACCTGGGAACTTTGGGAGTTTCTTGCACTTCTGATTCTTGAACAAGTTCATTTATACTTATCTCTTCTTCTTGATTTACTAGATCGGTCTGAATATGATTTTCAAAGGGAGCTTGAACTTCTTGAACAAAAACATCATTTTGATCATCTTCATCATATTCATAAAACCTTGAGGGTTTTTCAATACCTTCATCAACCTTCACATTTGTACTTTCTACAATCTTCCTTAATCTCTTGTTATAACACCGATATGCTTTGCTTTGAGTAGAGTAACCCAAGAATATTCCTTCATCACTTCTAGCATCAAATTTTCCTAGATCTTTATCTCTTTTAATGTAACATTTGCTACCAAAGACTCTGAAATATCTCACAGTGGGAGTGATGCCAAACCAAAGTTCATAAGGAGTCTTACCAGTATTGCTTCTAATTTGTACTCAGTTGAGAGTATAGACTGCAGTGCTTATAGCTTCTCTCTAATAGATCTAAGGAACATTTGCTTCCATCATCATGGTTCTAGATGCTTCCTGGATGGTCCGGTTCTTTCTCTCCACTACTTCATTCTTCTATGGAGTCCTAGGAGCAGACAACTGTCTTTTTATTCCATGTTTCTCAAAGAATTCTATGAAATCACCGGATGTGAATTCTCCACCTCTATCAGACTTCAGACATTTTAATTTTAATCTGGTTTCATTCTCCACCATAGCCTTGAATATTTTGAATTTCTCAAGAGCTTCTGATTTCTCTTTCAAAAAAGTCACTCGCATCATCCGGGAATGGTCATCAATTAATAACATGAAGTATCTATCACCTTGCACACTTCTGATTCTTGTCGAACCACATAAATCAGTATGAATTAAGTCCAATAATCTGGTAGAATATTGTTCTTTACTTTTGAATGTGACTCTGCTCTGCTTACCCAACTGACATTCTTTGCACAAACTATTAGTAGGTTTCACCAGTCTTGGAAGATCTCTTATAGCCTAAGTGTTTCTTATCTTGATGATATTATCAAAATTCACATGACACATTCTCCTATGCCACAACCAACTCTGATCAATTTGAACAAATAAGCAACTTTTACCAGTACCAACCAAGTGGAAGATATTACCTTTAGTTTGAGTACCAGATGCAATCTCTATTCCGGAGCTTTCAAGGATCTTGCATTTTCCATTTTTGAATCAGAGATCATAGCCTTTGTCCACCAACTGTCCAACACTGAGAAGATTGTGCTTCAGGCCTTCAACATATAGTACATTACTAGTTTTGTTCTTTCCATCAAAAGAAATAGTTCCTCTTCCTCTGATTTTGACAGCAGGATTATCACCAAATTTTACCACTCCTCCTTCATACCTTTCCAAATCTATGAACTTATTTTTGTCACCTGTCATATGGTGAGAGCATCCACTGTCAATGACCCAATCATCCTTTTCTTCAACTTGGGCAACCAGCGCTCTTTCTACAATTTTATGATTAACAGATTCAGAGGGCATTGGATCTTCTTCTTTGATGGCAATAAACACCCAGTCACTTCCAGATTTGTTTCCTGTCTCTAATTCATCATCTGTTACTCCTTCATTATCATCATCTTCATGAACATAGTAACAATTCTTCTGGAACCTTGATCTGTTAGGATTTGGCCTTGAAAATCTTTCTGGACACCTTGAGGCAAAATGACCAATTTTATTACAGTTAAAACATTTAAAAGGTAATTTCCCTTCATACTTACCGGATCCTCTTGGCAGTCTTTTTGCAATAAGGGCTTCAAGTTGAGCAGCTTCTGCTTCATCTTCTTCCAAGTCTTTTCTTTCTTTCTCATACCATGATAGTTTCTTTGAAGAGTTCTCTCTTGGATCAAACTTTTATTTTCCTTTAATAGAGGCACTAGCTTTGAATGCAGATTCGGTCTTGGGGAGGCATCTCCAAACTCAGTCAATTCAAATGCAGCCAATTTACCAACCAATTGATCTCTTGTGATACCTGAAATAGATCTAAATTCTTCAATAGCAGCAACCTTGTACTTGTAAGATTCAGGAAGGGATCTAAGAACTTTGCCAACAATCTCATCTTCATCCAAGACTCCACCAGCACATCTAATGCCACAAACAAGCTCATTTACTCTTGGCATAAATTTAGTGATATTTTCATCTTCTCTCATCTTCAGATTTTCAAATTTTCCTTTCAAACTCTGTAGCTTGGCACATTTAACATACTTGTCTCCTTCATACAGAAGTTCCATTTTTTCCCAAATCTCAAAAGCAGTTTGTAGGTCAACAACATTTGTCAGCTCTGAATCAGACAAGGCATTTAGAAGAGCTTCTTTAGTCCACAAATTGTTTTCAGCATCTCTAATTTCATCTACGGTTCTCAGACCATTCTGTGGAGGGGAATACTTCTTTGAAGCCATGATCCAATACTGCATTCCCATACATTGCAAGTGACATTCCATGCGACTTTTCCAAAGAGTAAAATTGGTTCCATCAAACCTCAAACTATCCTTTTTGTAGGACAACATCCTGGATCTCCTCAAGCGGTTAATCTCTTTTAGAGGAACTTAGCTCTGATACCAATTGTTATATTTAGGATAGACAACTGAGAGGGGGGGTGAATCAGTTGTCCAAAACTTTCTTCCAATTAATCACTTAAATTCTTTAGCATAACAATAAATCAATCATGGAAAGGTAATGCAACAATTCAAGAGCAGAAACATATTAACACATATGACACCAAGATTTTTGATGTGGAAAACTTGGTTAAGGGAAAAACCACAGGGTGACTAACCCAAGATTGTATTCTCTGTTAGAAGAATAGAAAGAACAAAATGGCACATGCCAATTAGGTTCACTGCCTGAGCACACTACTCACAAGAGGCCCACTGCCTACAGGAGACACACTGTCTACAGAATAATAAGTAGTACATACTTGAACTGAAGAATAGCATCTTCACCATGCTTGAGTCAGTTCCATTTAAGCCCAATACTTCTACTCTTCCTTTCACTTTCCTCCTCTCTACCACACTCTCATCTCCACAAGATGCATTTGAAATGACTTTACAACTCCTTATTTATACAAGACATCGACTTAGGGATAATCATCCAAGTCGGCAAACATTACAGAGCAAATACATAAATACAATATGATTAATTTTAAAAAGACTTCACATGGATCAACACATTGTCGGCCACACAGATCTAAGTCTTCAATCTTTCTTTAGGAACATGCCATTCTTCACAGAACATCTTCAAGATCATCCGCAGGATGTATAACTCATCCAGTCAGCCAAACTTAGGAAGAACACCATCATCCGGAGGTAGTTCTTCAATTGCAAGCTCAATCTTCAATGCGAACCACCAACACAAATTGGACACAATCCAAAGACCTCCACAAGCTTGCCTAAATCACCAAGTACATCCACACTACTTATGTTTACTAAAATCATTCTCTCCTTCATTCGGAACCTCAAGAACACAATTTGTCATCACTGTCATATTGGAATAGATGCTTGCGGACCTCCAGACCACGAACCAATTGGGTTGTCAATTCACATTGACTTCCTAAACACTCCACCAAATCCGCAGAACAAGATATTGCCTTTCTAGATCTCACTGGACCTATCTGAGTCACTATGTCACCTCTGAACACCTACCAGAACCGGTTTTACTCAAGAGGACATAACTTCTTTAGATCTTCATGTGAACCTCTGAAATATTTACTGGATCATCTCAAGACACATATCTGCAAACCCTCTGAAGCGCATCCTCTTATCTTCATCTTAACTGGGATCTTTACCTTACTATCTTCACTGTTCTTCTCTGTTCCTAATTAGGACTAATTTCTCAATATCCTCAGCACATAGCTCATCCAATCCTTATCATCAATGCAACAAGAGTATGTTGACATCAATGACAACACCAATTAGTCCCATACTTGCAATAGATCTATTGTGCTAGCTTTCATCATTCATCTCTTTTTCACACTTAACATTTTGGTGAACCCATATCTTCGAGCATTTGCATCTTTCTGAGTATTAAATTTAGATCTTGCATTGATTCATAACATACTTTTCATAATTCATTTGAAATTCTTGCATTATTTCATATAGATGGTTTGAAAATTCATAGTTTTGCAATTACACATTATGTATTTCAACAAGCATAACTACCTTAATCTTCATAATCTTATTGGATCATATTATTGGTTAGTTCATTGAGTGTTATAGGATAGTTGTATAACCCTCTGCCCTAATACAAACACCTTTGTAAGGAGAAGTCGTAGACTAATGGGTTCTAGTGCTATGAATAGGAATGATATGCAAACATTGAAAAATCCATTCCACAACTATTTTACAAAGGGTGAATCAACATCTTTGCAATATATCATAAACACTGACATGTCAAAAGAACAAACATTTCATGATTCTAAAGATGTGATTGACATAGTTACACATGTGTCTAATGAAGAACTCAAGAAACTAGATAAACTAGCTGATTTTCAACATATTGTATAAGGTGCACATCTATCTCAAGAAGTGATACCTATTGTTGATGGTATAAGAGGATTGTTACAAGGACAAAAATGTATTGACATGCTCCATGGATTAGCCCACATAGTGGATCATAACATTATGTCAGCGACTAGCCATGTGAATGTCATAGAAAATGTGTCACCATCGATGTACATAAGCTCACAAGTATTGGCACCCATACCAACTATCGGAATATTCACTTTTGCATCATCAATTCTCACTAGACTAATCCACAAGATTGTAGTAATGCTACCACTACCATGGGAACATCTAATGGGAATAATTCACATAATTACAAAGTGGTGGCATTTAATTACCAAAACTCACCACTTCCTGTATCCATACCCATGAATAATTATTCTCAACCACCCATCACCTCCACTTACTACTAACCACCTCTCAATTTCATGACTATAACATAAAATGCACTTGTCTGAAATCTTGAAACCACTTCATCTAATGATGCTCTCTTAAACCAATTTTTGCAAAGTATGTCATCCTTGCAGCAAAAAGTGGCAAATTTGACTAATGCTTCCTCTCAACCTACCTTACCAACATATCATGCTTGCAATCATTTATCTTATACAATCCTAAGAGCTCAAATTTCTAACAAATTTGAGACTCCTCGCTTTGAAAAGTATAGTGGTAAAGGTGATCCTAATACTCATGTAGCAGCATTCACAACAATGTGTAGTGATTTCTTCTTTGATGAGGCATTGTTAGAAAACCTTCTTCCTTGATCTCTTAAAGATACTACCTAGGAATGGTTTTTCGCTTTACCTCCTAATTCAATACATTTCTTCTCATAGCTAGTTGATCAATTCTTGCAACACTTCCAAGTGAACATTGGACCTACTATCTGATTGATTGGTTTGGTCCATTGTAAACAAGGTCCGAAAGATAAATTAGATGAATTCATCAATTGATATCAAGCTCTCTTTGTACAAATACAATATCTGATTACAAATGAGGATGTTCAAAAAGTATTCATTACAAATTTATAATGGGATAAAATACTTGTGATGAAGTATAGTTCTTTCCAACATCTATGCACAACTCTCTGAGATTACCAACTTTCAGCTAGACAGTATGAGAATAATACCTCATCGACTCCTATTGGTCAATCCGCAACTCAAACATCTCAAAATTCATTTAATAAGAATAACAGGAATTTCATTAAGATTAATGGACAACATTCGAACAATTTTCAATCACAAGTGTCTGCTATTACAAAGCCTAATTGGACACCATTTCAATTCAACTAGCAACAGAGACAATTCACTCCATTATCAGACTCTCTTTAGTCGATAATGACTCAAGCTGTGAACAACAATCTTTTGAATCTTCCTCCTACTCGTCCACTAAACAGTAGCAAGATGCAAGGACCTTCATTTGATGCTAATGTCTATTGTCACTATTACCGCTCAGTAGGACATGATACTGAAAGATGTATGCATCTTAAACATGAAATTCAAGACCTCGTAGATTCTGACGTGATACAGGTTGCCGATGTGAATGACAATGGAAATAAGTCAGTAGATCCTCTGAATTAAAACCTACAAATCTTCCCTGGTCTTTTTCCTAAACACAATGACAACAACATGGTGGAACAAAATACAATAGTGATTGTACATGACTATCTCGATTATGATGAAATAATTGGCATGATAGAAGTAGATAAAATAGTAAATGAAGATCTACCTCACCCACAAGGAAAAGATATATATGTTGAGGTTTCTCCTCCATTATCCCCTTATGGATCGGGAGATAACCAAACTGCAAAAGATACACAAATGGAACAACCTAGATGTAATCACATGAAGCAAGAGAAATTTGTGACGATGAAAAGCATCCCATTTCATCATGAAAGGCTCATTCATCAAGCAAAGCAGAATAAGAAAGGAAAAGAAAGGAAAAGTGAAAGACATGTATCATCCATGGAAAAAGATAATGATTCCTTGCCCCATAAGCATTATAAGATTTCAAACATACAAGGTATTGAGAAACAAGCACCGCGAGGCTGTTTTGGAAATAAACATCAAATAGGTATGAGTTCCTCACACATTTTACCACTTGATGGAGCACATCTCTAAGATGCTCACAAGTTTGGCCTCCTCTTAAATAGATATATATTGTTGTGTTGTGTTTCCATGAGTTGTGTTAAATGTTGTTTAGGTCTCCTTGAATGACCCTTGATACTCTTGTAAGGTCAAGGATACAAGAAGAGCACCTTTATTGTGATACTTCTTCTATTTGTTTCTCTATTCTTCTATTCCTCTCTCTCTTATTGAAATTGTTGTGTGTGGTGCCTTGGGGGCATAATGTTGTGGAAGATGTCTTGGGGGCATTTTCCCACATTGTGAACCTAAGTCACTTTTGTCTCTCATTTTTCATGTTTTCATTCTTCAATGGCTCTACTAGTCGGCGGATGATGAAAACAAATAAAAACTAATAAGGATCATACATCCCTACAATAAGAAATCAAAAATGGACCTAGTCCATATATGAAGATGGGGTTGATATATTACTGATGCTTGACTAGTAGAATCACCTCGTGTTGTGATCATGTGTATTGTATTGTGAATTTTCTTGTAACAAACCTTTGCAATACTCTAAATATGCTTCTATGCACCTTAGTTTTTTTGTATCTAGCCTTGTCACTATACTTAGTTTTGAGATACCTGAAGTATAACCTCATAGCTACACTCGATTTGGAACTTGTGAGTGTAGCCTTGGTCTATTATGTGATATGATAAATGATTTTTGTATAAGTTTCATGACATGATTTCGTTGTTATCTTAGAATAGATTTTCTAACCAAAGATTATATATTTTGATTATGTTAGCAAATGATATTGATGTGTTTGTGGGAACGATCAGTGATTGCTAGCAAATGTCACTTTGGGGCATGGGCTTTATGAAATCTCTTGTTCGCTTGCGTGTTTTCAACTTTACCATAAGCGTGATTGATACTAGCAAGCAGGATCAACCACTTTAAGGTGGGGGCATATATTGTGGTATTATGCTTGGCTATCTTAGATATTGATAAAGCATGTTTGTTTATGCTTCGTTTTCACTCTAAGGCATCTGCGGATGCAGGTGGGGTTATGTACTCTATTTTGTTTTGTGTATGCCTTCTTTTCACTGTAAGGCATATGCAAGATGCATGTGGGGTTGTATACTTTATGCAAGCTTCCTTTTCATTGTAAGGCATCTATAGATGTAGGTGGGTTGCATTTTGAAATCCCTTCTATGGAAGGTGGGATTGTGTCTTCCCTTGAGCAGTTGCCCATCCTTTTGAAAGTCCTTAGGACTGGATCTTGAGTTATTCACCCTTAAGCGTGTCTTTGGCAGTTGTGGTAGTGTAGCTCAATCATTAGGTATGTTTGGCGTGTCTTAGATAGTGGAGCGTAGCGATGAGATCCTCCATGTCACCTGTGTTTGCTATGTATAAGACATATAGTGTGTTAATGACATAGTCTACGGCGCTCGTGTATTCCGTGTGTTTTTTGTGTGTCCTCCTTGTGTGTTTTATGTATTTTAGTGGTGGCACATAGCGATGAGCTCCCCCACGCCATGTGTCTTACATGTTTTGTGGTGGAGCGTAGTGATGAGATCCCCCCACACTATGTTTTTTGTGTTCCTTTGATGGTGGAACATAGGGATGAGCTCCCCCCATAACCTAGTTAGGGTTGTTTAGTTGTTAAATCATGTCTTGAACCCTCCATGTATGCTTTGTGTAGTACATGATTGCGTTCATGGATTCTCCATGTATTACATGCTTTACTATCTACTTCATCTATTGCGTGCTTCCTTACTATATTCATTATGTTTTATGTGACTGTCAAGTGTTTTCTTATGTTTGCCTAAGCTTGGCAGTTGGAAATAGTCCTTCAATATTAGGGTGTGTCTTCGCTCAAGTGTTTGGTGTGTTCGATGTGCTCTGACCATACTTTAATGCATGTACTGATCATAAGATCATACACACATTAAAGTGGGGGCTAAATGTTATGGAGTAAAAAGTGGACACTTGCCTTTTTACCTCCTTGTTTAGCTCCTAGGTCCCTGTAATTACATTATGTATTATAACTGATCATCTCAAAGAAGATTGCCTGACAGCCATGATAATTTGGGACCTTGGGACCTCACTAATCTTATCCCAGACTAAAAAGGGACCCTTAGACTTGGGTTCCAACCGCCCAAGTCCTACCTAATTGGTCAAGGTAAACTGGTGGCATGTCGACATGGGATCTTTCAAAAGGTTCCTCTTTGTCAGCTCTTGTGATTTAATTTGATGAATGTTAGTGGGAAAGCATGTATAAGTGTGTTTTTGAATTCATTATGAACCTAGATGGATATAGCAAACTTATGATCTTGGAGAAAAGAGCATTCAAAGTATTCATTGTGTTTCTAGAGCTTATTTGTGTTTGTATTGTGTGTGTTGTTGCAGGTTTGGAATCATCATCCATCTCCTTATGAGTTGAAGAATCTTCATTCTCCTAAGGGCTTCACCACAAAGGTGATATCATTATCATTTGAGTCATTCTATCATCATTTTGTTTAGCCTCTACCCTACTAGGGCACGCTCTCTTATCTATCAACGATGTTGGAAGGCTTGAATGCGATTTTGGGGTTAGACTGAGGTAAATCCCTAAACACCATAACCCCCCAAACCCTCTCTTGTCATCTTGTGTGCAGGTTACAGGTACAAGATTTAGGAAAAGTGAAGATACAGGAAGACTGTGTAGGAATCAAGGTTTCAGGATCTAACAAAAGTTTAGGAATATTCCTCTATAAAGACTTGGGTAGTTGGCACCCTAGTCTTCGGGGCCTTTCTGACTCCAAATCCAGCATCTAAGCATCATTTACAACAATTTCTTAGTTCAAACCCTTGGTAGATTCTCACTTCAAGGACTTGGGCGGTTCCTATTTCGTCCTCTGATACTTCAACTTTTGAGACACGGGTTCCATTATCTCTTTGATCAAATTTGTGCATTCAGATTTTGAGTTTTAGTCATTTTGTCTGTTATAAGTTGATTACCTTAGAACTAGGGTTTTGTGTATACTTGACCTAGGGTTTGATAAGAGGATTAGTTAAATCTCATCTTTCCATAGCAAACAAGACTACAAGATCTGTAGTTGAGCCCACCTCCCTTTGGTAGTGATTTGGCTTGGTCTTGTCGTTGAATGTTATTGTGGAAGAGGGTTTGATCTAGTGTGCTCACTTTCATCATTCATCTCTTTTTCACACCTAACACAAAGAGCCCAAATGAAAACTCACTTGCCAAATCTCCATCAAACCCTAGATATGCAACATCCCAAGTCTGCAAATAGTCTTGTAACCCTTAAAATTCCTTCATTCTTAACCTGTAAATCCATGAATTCAACTATGCACAAAATCCACTCATAACAAGGGTTATACAAACAGGGATATGCTCCCAAATCATGGCAACCACGATCTGATACCAAATTATGGAAACATACATCCATAAAGATAATTTCCTCATAATCATATGAGAGATTAAAATGCAAACATAGTATTCATAAATCCACATGCAAAAGAAGAAGAAACATACCATCAAGGTGACACAAGATATACCCTAGGAAAACCTTCAAGAGGGAAAAACCTAGCCTCCAAAAGCATCCATATCCATTGTATTATTCATCAATAAACATTACAATACATAGCCTCCATGAATACTTCTGAATCATCAAGCTCTCTACATGCACTCCATGTGAACAAGCATGTAACAATACATCCCATTCCATGCTTCAAGCCCTCACACTTGCAACCTACAAGAGATGTTCAATACAATGATAGTCTATCACAACCTACAACTAAAACAACAAACATCCAACTAGCCAACCCCAACTACTAACCATGTTTTTGCTTTTATAGAATCAAGCTCACACAAATACAAGATGTAGTATGGAGAAAAGCATGTGCTCCAAAACCATGGATACACAAAACCATTGACCCCTCATTTAATATTTGCAACTAAGTTTTCACTTTATGCCCAATATTAAATAATTTCCCAAATAAATAATTTATTATTCTATGTGTCCCTCTCATAAAATAATTAGCCCAATGTTACATACAACATTTCCAAGTGGCACCCAAATAAATATCTAAAGTGCCTAAATACATCAATTAATATGCACCACAAATAAATATTTATTTTACATAAAATAAAATAATCAATGTTGTGCAAGGTGTACAACACACCTATTCCAACAAAATATGACGTTATCATCTCATCCAAAAGGTCTAAAAACTTAAGGATCAACTTCCAAATTGTCCAAATCATATAACTTGGCCTGGAGCCTTAAGAAAAATCTTTATTTTCCCTATCATACAAAACATAGATAATATTCCCTATGCAATGACATATTTTATAGAATATTCTACAAGACTGTGTAGTGCAAGCATCATCCTTGGAAATACACAAACCCTATCCTACTATCAAGTATGCGTTGCTAACAAGAACATGCCCCTATACCACATGGTTGCTTGACTAATGGTGTTTTAAATGGTTGGCAATTCTTTTACACCCACAAGCAATCTTTACCATCAATGGTTACTATTGTCACCTGAATTTGCACCCTGATGTTGAAGCTTTTGGTAGTTCCAACAAATTTAGTGAAACATGGGATTGGTCTCAAGGTGTGGGACCTTGCAGCTGATGAAAAGAAGCTTAGGTGTGTTGAAATCGCTTCCTACACTAATCTAATGAGGGGAGGAGAGTGCAAATTCAAATTTATCCTAACTATTACAGCAACACTAAACCATTAACATGAGATATTGCAGCAAACACATAACAGAGAAGGTGAGACAGAAGAAGAGAGACACAAGATATACATGGGGAAAACCCTTATCGAGTGAAAAACCCCACACTCCAAAACCTGCACAATGTATTATCAAAACAAAGAATGTTTACAACACACTTGCAATGCAAGCTCTCAATAGTCTTTGACACTCGTATCTGGAGACAAACTGACAGAATAACAGTACCTGTCAAACCTATAATACATCTCCTCCAAGCATCTGTTTATATAGAATATACAAGGCAAAATTGCCTCTATCTTGGAATGGGCGTCCAACATGGCCTCATGGCCCAAAACCCATGCCTAAGGACACTTGGTCAACATTGTAGAATGTTCCTAACACTTGTCCACAGCTCCCATTCCAAAGAGGTCACCTATTTCCAAAATGGGCTATGACAGATGCTCTTATGACCGTCATAGAATCTGTCATAGCGGTTACAACTTACAGATGTAAGAGAATCCAGCATACACATGCTATAAATAGCATATTCTCTTACAACATGTCATAGTCCACCTTGGGGCACCCAAATATGCCTTTTTCAAAGATGCTTCATGACACATGTCTACATATGTCTTACAAGCTTCTATTTCTGACTCTTACATGTCATAGATTCTATCATAGGAATCCGTCATAACCGTTTCGGTCAATATTCCCTTACACAACATCCAAGATGTCGACACATGGCAAAATACTCTTACCACAAAGTGGGACGCCTATCTCCTCATGTGAGTACAAAATTACAAGTTGTCATATTCCATGTAGGATGACACATCACCGTGCCACATTCCACAAAATGACAATATGGAAATTACAATTAATTTACAACATAAGCAATTAATAAATAAATACAATCAAAATAATGCAAGGAATTACCAAGGTTGAGACACCTTAATTCCCAACATCCTCCCACTTGTTGAACACCTTGTAAGAGCCAATAGAATAATAGGATTTGACTGCTATAGGTCAAGAGGCCCATAGACTCCGAACACCATCTAAACTTCTCTGTGCTCACTGGCTTCATCAATGCATCTGTAACATTTTTCAAAGTATCTACCTTCTCCAAATTTACCTTCCCATCCTCTACCATGTCTCACATGAAGTGAAACAAAACATC
Source organism: Cunninghamia lanceolata (assembly GCA_027924645.1). NCBI lineage: Eukaryota > Viridiplantae > Streptophyta > Pinopsida > Cupressales > Cupressaceae > Cunninghamia > Cunninghamia lanceolata. Next base: position 3,175,409 of record BSBN01000853.1, on the reverse strand, counting down.
AATATGCTTTGTTCTAGCATGGAAAGTTGGATTCTTTGCAAGGAAAATTGCACTATGATTGTCACAACTGATCATAATTTGACCTGCATCAACACCAATATCTGAACACAATCTCTTAAGCCAAATGGCTTCCTTACAAGCATGAGTTTCAGCCATATATGATGAGTGCCAAGTTGCACCCATGAAATACATCTTTTTACCTCTCTTTTTCTCCTTCCTGAGTCCATCTTTCCTAATGTCTGCACCCGAATAAGCTAGCAAGATCGTTCTAGTTAATGATTAATTGAGATAGATTACTTAAGATCATAATTTTTGATTGAGTGACTAATGTGCATGGAATTGATGGAAAATGCAGAAACTTCACTCTTTTTGAATCGACAGGTGTAGATGGCAGGAACAACAATTTTGTGCATCTCTGGAGATAGTCTTCAATGATCTCCGGAGACAATACCAGAATACCATGAGACCAGAAGTTTTGAAGGAAAGAGAAAGCCTCTCCAGAGCTGAACAAAGAAGGCCACACTGGTATCTCCAGAGCTACAGACATATCTCCAGAGCTGCAGACAGGGACAGATATCTCCGGCACCTCCTGAGAGCAGCGCATATTTCCAGCATAAGCTGTCAATCAGGCACTCTCAGCAGTGATCATAATACCCCTCATTTCACTCAAATCATCACCTGAGTGGTGAAGGGTAATCCTTAGTTAAACTGCTGGAGTTTTTATCTTTTTAAAGTTTTTGCATGAGTTACGGATAGAACTGATTCAATATCCATATTTTCAAGGCCTCGCTGCCCAAATGTATTAAGACTCAAACTTAGAATTTTGAGTGGACTTCTGTTCCACTCAGTCTACTTTTATTGCATGATTATTTTCCATAGTTAGACAATTAGTATAATAAAGAGATGGATGTCATCTCATAGAAGAATTGGTAGATAAGATAAGTGATATGTCATCACTCATTTTCATATATACATATAGAAACAGCAGAAGAAATATACAATGATTGATTATTCTGATTCTCAGTAATCTCAGTTCTGTGATATCAATATTTTTCATGAATGCAAAGCAAATGGAATTGGATTGAATTTAGTTGTGATCTTCTTTTGTGTCGATTCCCTACTATAGCCTTCAGCCCCAAGGGTGTGGAGCAAGGGCCCACTCTCACCACCAAGGCAAAAGGCTAGTACCACTGTTTTATTACTTTAGATTTTACTGTGAAAAGTATTTACTGATTTTGATAGATAGATGCATGTTACTTTTTTTAAGATTGCTTTAAGTAAACTTCCTGTTTAATTCTGCTTTCAGCATTCCTTAAATTCATTTAGCAAGTAGACAGATTATTCTCTTCAAATTAATAGAAGCTGTTAGGATTAGCTAGGGAAAGTGGTAACTGTAGAATCCCTAATTGCAGACAGCTGAGGACACAGCCCCTAGATTTTGACATCTGAAAACAGATTAAATGATGAGGTACAACGACACCTTGTCATTTTTGGCGTCGTTGCTGGGGATATCTTGTGTTAATTAGGGAAACTTAGTTAAAACAGTTTTTAGGATAGATCTGTATGGTTAGAGCTAGAGATTTAAAAGGAAGATATATAAAGCAAACACCCCAACAACAAGCCATAGGGGAAAGTAGTGGGGTGGCACAAGATCTTGTCGAAGAGAGAAACCTAGAACCTACTTTGGAAGTTACACCTCAAAACAATAAACCCTTAGATCCTCCAAATCTTCCACTTGTCGATTATATCCAGGAATTACAACAAAAGTTTCAGGCAGATCCTTTGATAGAACCTAATTTCCTAGAACCTCAGGGAGAAGAACTAGTACTAAACATGGACAATGATAATCATGAAGAAGAGGAAAACCAAGGTCCAAGAACCTTCTCATATCCTATTGTTTTGGCTGCTGGAGATAATGCTCCTATGAAGAATATCTCACCAGCACACTTGCCAAATTTTAGAGGACTTTCTTCTGAGGATCCAGATCAGTTTTTGTTTGAATTCAAAGTAGTCTGCCAAACTTATGATTATGGATCAGATAACCAAAAACTCAAACTATTCCCTTCAACCCTAAAAGATTTTGTGATGAGATGGTTTATGGGTTTACCCCAGAATTCTATCCATTCTTGGGATCAAATGGAACCAGAATTTTTGGGAAAGTATCAAGATTACTGTAGATCCAGTAATAAAAATGAAGAATTGTTTAAAATTAGGTAGGGGGAGGAAGAGACCTTAGAGGACTATGTGGATAGGTTTAATTTTGCCTTGAGAAGGTATGGCAACCCAGTAGATCACTCCTTGGCCAAAACCCTGTCTGTAAAAGGATTGAATAAAGAATCAAAACAGACACTGGATCTAATGGGAAAAGGAAATATCAACAAAATGGATATACCTGCTATAGAAGAACTCTACAGGAACTATTCTAGAACCCAAAATGGAGTGAGGTCATCCAAAACTTTTAAAGGGAAAAATGAAATAGGACAGTTAATGGAAGAGATTGCAAATCTAAAAATAGATATTCTAGTCCAATTAAATACCACATTGGATGGAATTCAAGCAAAAACTAGAACAACTAATCAAAACAGAGCAACTGAACCCCTCTCCATCTATTGTCCTAGGTGTAGAAATAAACATCTGTTGAGAGAATGCCCTTTGGACAAATCAGAGATTTGTCAGATCTATGATAGGGAACATCCTACCAGTCAATGTAGTCAACTTCCAGCCTTGAAAAGATTGAGTAAGAAGAATGTTGTAATAGAAGAGGAATTGAACTATGTGGGAAAAAAACAAACTGGTAATTTCCCTTATAATCAGTATCCAAACCAGCCTTCTTATAGGGGTCCTTCTAATTGGGGAAATAATCAATGGAATCCAACTTGGCATGGGCCTCAAAATAATCCTCCTTGGGGACAGCAGGATTGGCCAAGTCAACATTGGCAAAACCAAAATTGGCAAAATCAGCCTTGGGGAAATAAACAGTGGCCACCACAATTTGGATCACAAAACATGCAACCTCAATGGGGTTCTCAACAAGGATATAATCAACAATACCAGGGACAACCTAGATGTTTCCAACCTCAACAACAAGCTTTACTAACTGGACCCTCCAACACACAAGGTCAATCACAAAATGAACCAGTTAGCCAACCACCTTTACTAGCTCAACCTATACCAAACCCACGGAATAAACAGGGAGCAGCTGTTTACATGACAGAGCAAGAAAATCTGGATGGAATTAATGCTATATATTCAAATAATCTCCAGTTGCGTTCTGGGAAAGCATTCCCAAGACCATCTCCTCCAACTATAGTTGAAGTAACCAATGATGAGGAACCTAAAAATTCATCCACTCAACTCCTAGAGGAGATTACTAACAAAAAAGTGCTAGAAGAATCATCCTTGGATAACTCCGGAGTTGCTCCTAAAAGACCAACTCTAGAGAACATTCTGTTGGTAATCATTTATGTTTAGGGTTTTAAGCTTGAGTATTTACATGTTTTCTCTTTCAAGCCCTAAATTTTCTGAGTCATGGGGTCTTGCATTGTTCTATCTGTTCCGATGTTAGCCTTCTGTGCTGGGTTCTTCGTTATTAAGTCTCATCCTCATGCTTTAGTGTTTGAAGGTTGACCAGCAACCCATGCAATGTTCCACTAATTTTTCTTGTCACCCTAAGAAAAATACTTGGTTCTGTATATGCAAAGGTGAATTGTATGTTGGCGGGCTTACAAAATCTCTATCAGCCTCCAAAAAATGATAAAGAATTGAGTTATATGCATTTTAGATGCATATCGGGTTGCATATGCAAAGGGGGAATCTATCACAGATTCCTGGATATATTCCACAGTTGTATGCATTTCCAAATGCATATCGGGCTTACAAGGAAAAATATACAAGGCTGGAATATACATTGCAGATTCTTGGGAATATTCACTGCTTGTATATCAGGTTTGCAAGTATATTTGGTTTGTATATTCAGATATACAATGGTTAGATACATTGCAGGCATATTCCAAGAAAGATTCCTTGTTTGTATGTGAAAGGGTGAATGTATGTTCGGACATACAAAGGTCATATACAAGGAAAAATATACAAGGCAGTAGGGTATACATTTGGTGGGATCTGCCTCACATGCAAAGGGCTTTGTATCTCATATACAAAGGTGAATGTATATGTGTCATACATTCGAAAATGTGCAAGTGCCAATATACAAAAGGTTAGATACAAGCTGGATTTCAAAGCAGTTTCAAAATGCTTCATAAAATGTTGAAATCCGTGCTTTGTATGTATGAGGAGATTGCATATGCATTCGCTTATATGTCTGCACATACAAGCCAATATACAAAAGAAGATATACAACCCAGATGTGGAGGAGGTATCAAATGTAGTGAATAAATATTTGAGGTCCGTGGGATGTATAAAGTGCTTGTACAAGCCAATATACAAGCCGATGTGCATTGAAAAGGATACAAGCCAGACTTCAATAGGAAGTACATTCTGATGCATAATGATATGAAGTCTGTAGCCTATGTGTATGTATGTGTTGTATATCACGGATATACAAAGGAGAGAGATGCAAGCCAAACCCGAGTAGTTTTTTCAATTTGTTCTAAACTGGCATGGGGTCTGCCTTGTATGTTAAGTTGTTGTGTGTATATGCATTTTGCATATACAAGGGATTTTGAAAGGTGAACAGTGGTGATTGTATATGCATTTGAGCATGCATATACAAGGGCAGAAATGGCAAAATGAAGATGGCAAAAAGTCAACGATAGGAACATGGAGTGCCTACATGGCACGTGACCATTAGTTCTTGGCTTTTCTGTAGGTTTTTGGGCCGTTTATCTCTGCGATGGAGTATAAATCGATGGTCAAGTTTTAAAACTTCAGCGATGGATTTTCCTTGTGTCTCCAGTCAATTTTTTAGCGGGAAAACTCCATGGGTGTGCTGCTACGATTTCCAAGGGGAGCTGCAGGTAGTCGAGCCATTAATGGCAACATATAGAGGTATGGGCTGATATTGAACGGCCAACTACCAGGTTTATGATGAAAATCTTCAGGCGGCGGTGCAGATCCTAATTCTCACCTGCTCTCTTCCTCTGTTTCCTAGCTGCATTCAATTTTGAGCACCAATCTGAAGATGCACTGTATCTAGCAAATTTTTGACTTACCTTGTAATTAATTCACTGAGTACACAGTTTTGCTATAAAATGCAACAGTGTCACTCATTTGTTGTTGTTGAAAACTGGACAACTTTTGGTGTTGTAATCAGATACAATCTCATTGGTGGCTCTGTTCTGGGTATTTTGTTAGTTTATAAGTTGTATGTTGAATGTCTTATATACAGAATTCATCGGTTTCATGTTAATTTAAATGAGTAATGCTTTGTAGCATGTATTTTTTTATTTGTCTCCAAACTGAATGTGTTCTTCTTCTGAATCTAAACAGCTAAGGGGTGTTTGGGATTCTAGAATATGGGTTTACTATATTGAATGCTTAGTCTTTTATTTCCACTCAAGGAGTAGATTAAATGTTCTGGGTTAAGTATTGAGAAGAATACATTGTAGTAAGGATGTTTGTAAATAGAAATAACTAAATACTTTATCTTGGGTATTGTCTATAAGGCAGACATTGCATAATCCCCTTGAAATTTGATTGTTGTTTTAGGTCTATGATAAACATTCACATATATATGTCTATTGACTCCGAGCCCTAGATAGGCACCGATCTGGTCTTGTATTTTTGGTTGCAACCCAAAGTCTCAGTTTTGCATCTAAACATAAAATCAAACTCAAACTTCATATACAAACCTTTAGGATATTAGAAGTAGTTTTGGGACCAAAATCCTCTGTCTACAACTGAATATAGGCCCAAAGCTAGCCCCTTTGCACTTATTCCACAGTTTTGGTCTACATAAAAGAGGATTTATCTGCTTTGTGTCAACATCCCAGCTAATATATAGATGCATTTCATAGATGTTGAGTAGGGAATACCCCCCTTGGTTCTGCAGAGCCTAAAGAAGAAGAGGAGATATTTATAGAGTCTATCTCCTGTACTGTTGGCCCCTGGCCCGGGAATCCTATTGATCACTGATGGCTACCTTGTAGGGATTACTAGGAACAAGCATCCAGTTCAGGAAAATAACCAACACATTCCTAAACACAATTCTGACAAGAGCTCTGGAGATGGAAAAACTAGCTTCATATCCAGAACAGCTTAAACAGTATGTTCCCCAAAAAAGATCTTACAAAAACAAGTCCAAACCAACCTAGAATTAGAACTTTTACAAAAAATAAAGCAACTAAACATTGAAATTCCTCTTCTCCAGGCAATTAGAGATGTGCCAGAACTAAATCAGTTCATTAAACAGTATTGTATCAAAACGCAGGGCAGGAAGAAAAACTTTCCCTCCACAATACAGGTGGAAGGAAAAGTAGTAGATCTATTGATGGGAGAAATTCTCCTCCCAAAATATAGAGACCCTGGAAATCCTATCATAACTCTTTTCATCTCAGGGGTAGAAATTTCAAATGTTCTGGTTGATCTGGGAGCAGCAATTAATGTGATGACAGTTCACACAATGAACAAATTAGCTCTATCAGGTATCCAATCCACAACTACAATTCTTCAACTTGCTGACCAGTCAGTAGTTGTTCCAAAAGGAGTAATCACTGATGTACCTATTATGATAGATTCATGGGAATTTCTAGTGGACTTCCTGATATTAGAACCTAGAAACCAGAGAAATGCTTATCCACTGATTTTAGGAAGACCATGGCTGGCTACAGCAGCAGCATCTATTGATTGTCAAACTAGGGATATGGTCATTTCTAATGGGATATAATTAAAGAAAATATCTCTGTATCCTCTAGCTAAACCATCAATACATTATACAGGAAGAGTATGGGTGGATGAACCAGAGAACAATGACAACAGTGCCTCAGTAGCTATGGTAACCATCAAGGAACATCTGGGAGAGTTAAAAGAAGAAATATACTATGATATAATAGAAGACATCACTCACATCCTAATCAATAAGGATGTGATGGAACTCACCTAAGATTCTAGGAGAGAAATTGTTACTTCTTCTCATTGTACCCGTGCCAACATCATTCCTTGTGGGGAAACCTTTTACAGAGACTTAGCCACTTTCCATATGTTGCTTCCACATTCTTGTCCTCTCAATACCATGACTCTAATATAAGGATTAACTACATCTATGGATCAAATCACAAAACAGGTCATGATTTTACCAGGGAAAACACTTAATATCAATACACAGTTAACAACAAATCAGGAAGAAAAATTATCCAACTTCTAATTTCCCATTCAGCATCTTTTGCTTGGGAATACCAAGATATGAAAGGCGTACCTCCTGAGATCTGTACCCATCATATATACACTAAGGATATTAAACCTGTCAAACAGCCCCAGAGAAGATTGAATCCTTCTTTAAAGGACATTGTCAAAACTAAAATAGAAAAATTACTTCAAGCAGGGTTTATATATCCAATCTCAGATAGTCAATGGGTCCCACCCCTTGTCATACTGCCTAAGAAGAATGGGAAATGGAGGGTGTGTATTGATTATAGAGAACTAAACAAAACCACAAAAAAGGACTACTTTCCCTTACCATTCATTGACCAAGTACTGGACAACCTTGCTGGGAGAAAGTATTTTTCTTTTCTAGATGGATTCAATGGGTATAATCAAATTCAAGTAGCACTTGAAGACTAGGACAAAACCGCCTTCACATGCTCTTGGGGAACTTTTGCTTACAAAGTTCTTCCCTTTGGACTATGCAATGCCCCAGCTACATTTCAGAGACTTGTTTTAGCTATTTTTGCTGAACTAGCTAATGAATGCATGGAGGTCTATATGGATGATTTTATGTGTATGGGGATGATTTTGAAGAAGCTCTCACAAACCTTGAGAAAGTACTGAAATGCTGTGAGAAAAATCAATTGTCCCTTAGCCATGAAAAGTGCTTTATGATGGTGGAGGAAGGAATTGTTTTGGGACACCACATTTCAGAAAAGGGGACCAAAGTGGATCAAAAAAAGATAGAAGTAATCACACAGTTGCCTTCACCCAAAAATTAGAAAAATGTTAGAAGTTTTATGGGTCATGCAGGCTACTATAGGAGATTCACAGATTATTTCAACAGAATAGTTGCCCCCCTGTTTACCCTGCTTAACAAAGACACATAATTTCTATGGACAGAAGAATGTCAATCAGCATTTGAAACCTTGAAAGAGAAGCTTACTGTCACACCAATTTTGAGAGGACCTAATTGGACTTTGCCATTTCACATATAGATTGATGCTTCAAATGAGTCCATTAGGGAAGTTTTAAGACAAAAGGAGGAAGGAGAAAGTATGCATGCCATTTATTACATTAGCAAAAACCTTACCTCTACAAAAAGAAATTACACCACAACTGAAAAAGAATTCTTGGCAGTTATCTATGCTATAAACAAATTCAGGCATTATATCACTGGATATAAAATATTTGTACACACTGATCATGCAGCCATCAAGTACCTAATGAACAAACCTGTAGTGGGTGCAAGGATCATCAAGTGGTTATTGCTATTGCGGGAATTTGATATTACCATAGTTGATAATCCAGGAAAATTTAATTTGGTTGCTGATTTTTTGTCAAGATTGCATACAGGAGGAGAAAACCAACCAATGGAGGACAAGTTCCCAGATGAACATCTTTTTGCTATCTCCTCTACTGCACCTTGGTTTGTTGACATAGCTAATCTTTTAGCTACAGGCTTGTATCCATCCCATGTTACCTCAAAACAAAAAAAATGTTTAGTTAAAGAAAGTTTATCTTATAAATGGTTGAATGGTTTACTATTTAAATGTGGTCATGATTTCATTCTACGTAGGTGTCTAAAAGCTAATGAGATTTTTGATGTTTTGAGAGCATGTCATGATGAACCATCTGGTGGCCATTACTCCTTCCACCGGATAGTCCACAAGATCCTTGGAGCTGGTTACTACTGGCCCTCTCTTCATAAAGATACAAAGAAGTATGTACAGCACTGTGACAAGTGCCAAAGGATGGGACAGCCAACCTTTACCCAAGAGATGTTACTGCATCCTCAAGTCATGATGGAACCATTTGAGCAGTGGGGTCTAGACTTTGTGGGACCAATTTATCCACCATCATCAGGGAAGGAGTACATTCTAGTGTGCACAAACTATGTTACTAAGTGGGCTGAGGTTTAAGCATTACAATTTGCAAGAGAAGAAAAAGTTGTTGATTTCCTTTACAATAAGAAAAGGTTTGGAGCCCCAAGATCAATAGTTTCAGACAGAGGACCTCAGTTTACTCCATAGGTAATGAAAGTGTGATAGGTGAAAGTCAGGTTTAGCAGATCAGACATAGTCATGAAACCCTAACCCTACCATCATCAAGGAATCTAATCTAAATGAAATCAAAGAACAATGCAATTCAAACATAACATCACCTAGACCATGCGATTCCTTGTTTGAGAGATGTGGACTGCTTCTTCAACAATGAACAATTGCAATGCTGAAAGCTACCATGATGGATGATAAAAGCTCAAATGAATGCTCAGATGCTCAAGATGATAATGTAGGTGCTATATGATTGCTAGATCCCCCCTCTCATATGGAATGAGAGGGTGTTTATATAGGACTCAACCAAGATCAATCAACGGTGGAGATTCAGAGGCTATGTGAATGGCTAGGATTGAAAGATACTAAATTTAGGTTCCATTAGTTGTGCATGTGAAGGATATGAGTGAAAGTTGTCTTACAACACATGATTGACTGGATAAGTGTTGGAATGTGATGAAAGATGAGTATTTAATTCAAATAAAATATTTGAATTAGTTGGGAAATGAGTTGGATATTAATTAAATAAATTAAATTTATTTAATTAATAGGATAAATGAATAAAATGGGATAAGATATGATGTGGAAATTAATTTAAATAAATAAAATTTATTTAATTAATTGGGATGGGGATAGGATATGATTGGGTTATGATGTGGAATTAATTAAATAAATAAAATTTATTTAATTAATTGGCTAAGTAGGATGAGGATGGGATTTTAATTAAATAAATAAAATTTATTTAATTAATTGGCTTGATGGATAATGATGATTTAACAAGGTGTTACTAGACATGGACAAAGTTGGGACAATTTTGGGTGTCTACATTTTGCCCCTCTTTGATACAATGTTCAATAGAGCATTGTGTCAAAGAAGATACGATATGCGTTCGATAAACAAGTTATGCCCCAGTGTAACTGGCAGGTGATGCCCCCTCGAGAGGTAAGCCAAGCTAACCAGGAAGGGCTGGGTTGGCTCTCGATAGAAGTAAAAGGCTAAAAAGAAGGCTGACACGAAGAAAATGGGAGTTGGATGGAAGAAAATAGGCTGTGGCATAGAAGAATTAGGGTTGTGAGAAGGGCTATAAGTAGGTTCTAGATAGGATGATGGGCAGCTTTCAAGTAATTGCTCAAAATGAAAAGAAATGCAGTCCTTATGTTTGATATAGCATATGGATGTTATGCACCAGGGTATAAGAGACCAAGGTGTCGAGATATCCAATGCGCAACTAGCGTGTTACAACCTTGTCTGAACACATGAGGTCAAGATGTTGAGCCAACATGCACAAGATATGAATAACAGCTAGTGTTGGACTTTGACGCTACAAGCAATGGTGTGAGCTTATCTCCACTACACATAATGATAGCTTGCTGGTTATATGTATGGAGTTAGTCATAACATAGAATAGTCTCAAATGCATAAGAGACTATTTAGCTTCTCAGATGCTAGAGATATTGATATGTAAGATGCTAATCCCAACACGTACAAGATACCAATACGCATAGGAAGAGAATAAGATCATCCCGCAAATGATAACACACACAAGCAAGCAAGCAAGCATGCACAAATGATTCAAAAACAAACAAGGTATTGCCCCTGTCAAGCTGTAAACCAATGATTAATTGATTGTTGTTTTGTTTGTTGAGTATTGAGAGTGTTGTCATTGTGGGGAAAGCTATATCCCTAGATCAACACAAGGTTGTTTGTTGAGTTGGTTGGCTGATTGATTTGGCTTACAACAAGGCTAGGATCAAGACCATTGATTGCGATTGGATAACTTGGCTTGATTGCTTAACGTGATTGGTCTAGATTTAAGGATGGGCTTGCATTTGGATCATTGCTTGGAATGGTTAGAAGATGATGAAATGATGATTAGATTGATTTGATGAAAGATGGATGATTTGTGGTGGATTGAGCTACTTTTGATTTGTTGAAGTGATTGGATTTGTTCCGATTGGAGTTGATGTGATTGAGTTGATTTGCTTTGGTGATAATGTTGTTTTGATGTTTGGCTTGATCTGCTTTGGTTTTGATGTTTGCTATTGCTGGGTTGATTGTTTTGATGATTGGATTGTTTTGAATGATGATAATGATGGTGTGATGATGAGAGTGTCCACTCAATCTAAGCTTAAGCAAGTGTTCTCAGTGTGCTCAAAGGATGGAAAACAAACAAGGTATTGCCCTTGTCAAGTCATAAACCAATGATTGATTGTTTGTTGATAATGATAGATAGTGTTGTCATTGCGGGGAAAGCTATATCCCTAGAGCAACACAAAGATGTGGGAACGCTATATCCCATTGATGATGATGATAATTTGATTGGTTGGTCTCATGACAAGATGAGGTTCAAAACCTGTTGATTTGATTGGATAATGTTCCTTGATTGATTTGCTTGCTTGATATGAATTAATGTGACTTAAATTTTGAGATCATGGCTTAGATTGATTAGATTGATATGATTGGAATAAGTGATTGATTGAAATGGATGAATAAATGTTATTGATAGGAAGAATTGATGATGATGATGATTTGATTTTGATTGAATGTTGATGGAATGGATTGTTTTGGATGATGTGATTGGTTTTATTACTTGGCTTGTTCGTTGGATATTGATTTTTTTGGGTTTTGAGAATATTTGATTTTTTTTGGAGTTTTTTTTGGGATATTTTGATTTTTTTTTGGATTTTTGGGATATATTTTGATTGTTTTGGGATGTCAATGGATTTACAATTTGGGTAGCCTTTGTGCTTGATACCAATGACAAGGAAAAAACCAAGTCTAGGTGCAAGGGATGGATAAAAGGATTGGATGGATAAAATGATGGGCTCATAGTAAATGGGATGGAAGGCTCATGATAAATGGATAGGCCATATAAGGGATGGATGCATGCCCCGTGATAAATGGATAGGTAGGCTATAGTGGAAAGCTCATGATAAATGGATGGGGATAAGCTATAAGATGGAAAGCTCATGATAAGGATACACTAGAGTGGATGGATCATAAGGGATCTAGGATGTGATTTCCAAAGGCTATGTTGCATAGGAAGAACTTGCCCCATTCTAGGTGGTAATGCTTAGGATTTTTACATGACAAAGTTCATGACCAAGGGATGATATGATTGGATTGGTTTAAATGGGATAGATAAATTGTCAATGGATATGACTTGGTTTGGAAAGAAGGTATGCCAAGAAAGATCCAAACATGTTTCAACATTTTGCCCCTATGGCTTCATCAAAATCAAAAGGCGGGAGGATAGATAAATGGGTTCAATAGGATAAGCATGTTTATGTAATGGCTAAGGATGGTAGGATGGTAAATGATATAATGGGATAGATAGTTTGGAAATGGATAGGTTGGATGAGACAATGTGCCCCCAAGTGTAAGTGACATAGAAGATCAACCTACACATGACGCCTGTTTGCCAGGTTTTCATCATGGTACTTATCCAAGGTGTCTGTTTACCAAGTTTTCAGCATTGGATGAAGGGCTTTCTCTTTACTTTTTTGATTTTTTTTCTTTTATTATTTTTTTTTTCTTTTTTTGCTTTTAGATGGGTTAACAATTACACATGGCGCCTGTTTGCCAGGTTTTCACCATAGTAATGGATAGGAGGGACTCAAGTGGCTAGTTCAATGGATGTTGGTAGTCCCTTTAGAAATGGATGTCATCGCATGGACCATGTTGTTATGCTCATAGATGTTGGTAAAGAGATTGTGTGGATGAGAGATGGATTAGGTAGATAATGGATTATGATATGGATTATGAAAGGTTCATGCAAGGATAGATGGATGAGGATAGTAGATTATGTCAGACTTAGGATGAAAGGCTTATGCAAAAGCATGGACCATAGGAAGGTGCTGGGGAAGATTTGTAGGATAATGGATGAAGGATGGGGAGATGGAGGCATGTGGGAATGTTTTGGAATGGAAGGGAACCATGACCAATGGTTGCACACACCGTGATAAACATTGAAGCTTTTGATTGGATGGTGGTGTAGGAAGCAATGGAGATGTTTGCTTAGGTGATGGCTGACAAAGTGATTTAGGAACCCACATGAACTTAGGATTTTTAGTGCTTTTATTTTGCTTGTGGGATTTTTGAAGGGAATGGAAGTTTTGGGGGGAAATAGGCTCTTGGATGGATATAGGTGGTTGGGATTCTTGAGATGTGGATGAGGATGCCTCATTTGCTTTGCTAGCTATTTGCTTAGGAACCCAAACCATTTTGTTTTTGGGCTTTGCTTTTGGAGCTAAGGGTTTAGATGGCTGCTTAGATAAACTTTGCTTTGATTTTGATTCTTTATGTCCTAAGGTATGAAGACCTTTAGGATTTTTGGTAGGATTTTTAGCTTTATAAGTAGAGGCATCAAAATTTTTTCTTTTGAATCCCATGGGATGGGTGGAGTGGATGGAATGATTGGAAGCTTTATGCTTAGATGATGTGTGCTTTTGTTGGCCATGATTAAGGATGTAAAGATACTTATGAATGATAGGTATGTTAGGTGTTGGGAGCAACAGTGGCAAGGTGGATGGAGAGATATTTGGAGTTGGTAAAAGTGGAGGCAAAGTGGATGGCAGAAGGTGTATGGTCACATGCTTTTGACATTTATAGGATGATGGAGGTGGAATGGTAACATGTGTTTTGGGTATATGATGGGGGGTGTGATGGAAAGTGGTAGGTTTAGGATGCATGAAAGGATTACCAACATCTTGGCCTTGTTTACCTTGGGGTGTGTATCCAAGGCCATATGAGCATGGAGGGATTTTGACATGGTTTGGCTCCAAAATACCTTGTTCATAAAGGCCTAGGCCTTTACCTTGGTAGTTCATGTTTTGGAGGATGTGATTGACTATGGGACTAGATGTGTTTTGGGAACTAGACTTGAGTTCTTTATTGGATGGAGAAGATGAAATGGAGGACAATGGTTGTTTTTGTCCTAAGGAAGAACATTCATGGAGGAAGGTGGTAAGACCACTAGGACATGATGGTGGACTTGAAATGGGATCTGTTAGTGCCTGAATTGACTGGCAGTTTTTGAGCAATTTTCATGCAGGCACTTTCCCTAAGTATCCAAAAAAATGTTCTAGGTGTTGGACCTCCTCAGCATTTTTCAGTTGCAGCATCATATTTTCCTGAGGAGGAGGTCATCATCATCATCTTGTCTTCGATGATGGTCCGCATCATCATGTTTTCTGTCGACTTGTTTTTATCAGGATCATCATTTTTCAATATCGGGTGATGTTTGGATATCATCCCAATCCTGCTGATGAGCTGCAGTGTGCCCTGATTTGCTTGCAGGGGTGATTTTTCAAGTATCCGGTGATCTTCCAATTATCACCTTGCCCTTTTATGATGATGATGTTGCCCCGATCTTCTGAAGGGATTATTCTCTGAGTTGTTCGACCTGACTTGTTTTTTCTTAAGGGTCGTCATCATCATCATATTTCCAGTTTTCACCGTGTTGCTTGCGGGGGTCATCATATTTTCTGCCTGCATGATATTTCGCCGGGGTGATATTTTTATCATCGGGTGATCTTGGTTATGATCATCCTGATGATGTTGTTGAAGAGTTCTAAGTGTGACCCGATATTCACTGGGGTCATCATATTTTGAACGTCAGGATGATCTTAGTCAATATCATCCTGATGTTGTTGTATCACTTCATGTTCGTTGTTTTATCATCCTGATGATGCTGACGTCATTCTTATGTCAGGGTGATATCTATTTCTCTGCCTATCTGCATCATGATATTTCCGAAGGAGGGGGTGATATTTTCATTTTTGAATATCACCCGGATGTATGTTTGTTCCAGCGTCATGATGATGCTGATATCAAGGAGATATCCGCCTGCCGGCTTCGTGCATTATCTAGTGGGGGGTGATCTTCTCAAGCATCATCATATTCATCTATCGCCCCGATCTTATAGTGGAGCTACAGTGCAGCATGATATTTGTGCATCAGGATGATATTTCCAAATATCCGGTTATCTTCCGAATATCATCCTGATGTCGATATGATGATGACGTCATCAAGGTCCGGGGGGGGTCATATTTCTAACACTGATCATCTTGTGAAGATCCCCCGATATTTGCAGACATGATGATGACGTCATCCGGATATGAGGAGGTGTGCAGTAGGCAGATATGCTGATGACGTCAGCAGGATATGCTGATGACGTCATCAGGATGTTCATCGGCCAGACTTTTGGTATAGGCTCAATAGGAGGATGTTCCTCCGATGGATCAGGTTGTGCCGATGAAGGCGATTTATCATGCAGGTTATATTGCGATATGATGCTGACGTCAGGGTGATATTTCAAGCAACAGGATATCATGCTGCTGGAGGATGATGATGATGAAGTCTTATACTAGTGTCGTCAGGAGCAAAAGCACCGACATCATATATGCTCATGACCTAGTATATAAAGTGTTGAAAAGGTCGCCGCAGGGTGCATGTGGGATAATTGATATCCTGCATATTTTCAAATATCATGACGATGAATCTTGGCGGGAAGTGGTTGCGATCGACTGTTTGATGTTTTTCCCAAGGCCGCGGGTTGGTGCGCCATTAATGGCGAAGGTTGCAGAGGTATGGGCGGATCTGGTACCCGATTGAAGGTGTACATCGACGGACAGTGGCGCAGGGCTCGAGATTTCTTCCTGTCTCCTCCCCTACCTGCTGCATTCATGTTTGGGCGCCAATTTGGTAGTGCGTTGAGCGCCATTTTTCTGATACTGTGTATCTGGCAGGATTTTTTGGTCAACCATGTAATTAATTGCTGTGGTACACTACCTGGCTGTTATAAGCAGGAAGTGTTACTCATTTTTGGTTGTTGAAAGTTGAAGATTTTTGGCTCTGTAATTCAAAACAAGCTGATCTGGTTGCTTTGTACAGCTTAACCTGTGAGTTTATGTATCTCTTGTTGTATGTTTTTGGCATGAACCCACTGATTTCATGATTAATCTTATATGAGAAATGCTATCTTAGCATGTGTTGTGTTAATTCTGTCTCCAGTATTGCATGTATTCTTCTTCTGAATCTGGATATTTGGGTAATATTTAGATTCTAGAGCATAGAATTCCTATGTTGAATGTCTGATCTTTTAACTTCTGCTCAAGGGGTAGATTAAACTGTTTTCAGGTTGAACATTGGGAAGGGTATACTGCAGTAGGGATGCCATAAGTAGAGATAACTTAACACTTTGTATTGGGAGATATCTGTAAGACAGATATCACATATATCCCCCTGAAATCCAGTTTTAGCTGTTCATGTTGATCATTCACAGGTGTATGTCTACTGACTCCAGGCCCTGGATAGGCACCAATCATGCTTTGTTTTTGTGTTATAACCATGTCCAGCTTTGCATCCAAACTTAAAATCAAAATCAAAATCTAAAACAAACATTAGGACATTAGAATTAGTTTTAGGATCCCCAGTCCTCTGTCTACAACTGCAAATAGGCCCAAAGCTAGCCCCTTTGCTCTTATCTTTCAGTTTTGGTCTACCTACAGGAGGACTTATCTGCTTTATGTCAGCATCCCAGCCTTTGTATGCATATCCTCATGGATGTTGAGTAGGGAATACCCCCCTAGGTTTTGCAGAGCCTGAAGAAGAAGAGGAGATAAAATATAGAGTCTATCTCCTATACTGTTGGCCCCTGGCCCAGAGATCCTGTTGATCACTGATGGCTACCTTGTAGGGAAATCTGGGAATAAGCATCCAGTCTGGGAAAAAACCAACAGGATCGATGGTAGATATGGAGGGAGGATCATTAGCATTGTGTTCACTATAATCCAAGTTATTTGTTTGATCTTCTATGCATATATGTTCTTGAGAGGCACATGTCTCATTATGACAAGTGGATGTTTGCTCATTATGGATAGGGCTAGATGGAGGATGACTAGGAGCAATTTGGATATCTCGCTTATGGATGGTTATGGGATTATGGATAGGATCAAGGTACTTTTTAATAGGTTCTTCATCATAGATATCATCTTGATCATGAGATAGATAAAGTTTTGCCAAATGGATCATCATGGTTTTCATGATCTTAGCTAGAACCTTGATCATAACTATGAGTAAAAATAGGATTAAGTGGGCTATAAAAGGGATAAATTTGCTCATGAATGAGGTCATGGTGATGGCTAATAGCTTGAGGGCAACCCATAAGTAAGTCATGGATAGGTGGAACTTAGAGGTGCTTTGATCTTGATTAAGATTAAGGTTCAATATTTCCACATGTTTAAGATTATGCTCTTGACATACCTCTTGACTTTGGATGGAAGTGGAAGGTTCTTGAGTGGAATTGATAGGCTCTTGATAGTTATCAACATGGAGGCATGATGGCTTTTAAATTAGGCTTGTGGTTGGAGACTCTTGAATAGACTTGTTGGCTTGTAGGTCACATGATGGGCTTAAAGGGCTAGGTATGTTAATGGAAGGCTCTTGAAGAGGCTCAAGGATATGTGAACCACATGATGAGATTATAGGATTGGACATGACCTTTGGAAGTTCATTGGTAGGCTCATGAATTGGTGTTTGACATGGGGGTTGTTTATTCCTATCTAGTAGCCAATGGATCACATCCTTTGCAAGTGTATGGGTGGATGGGAAATATAATGGATGGATGATAATGGTAGATGGTGTTGGATTAGGATTAGGACGAGGATTAGGTTGAGAGCTAATTGGATTGGATGGTTTAGGATTTGGACTAGATGGGGATGATGTGGCACGATTTCCCATTATAGGTGGGTACACCTTGTAAACAATTGAGACAAATATTGGGCATTGATTTGTATTATGGCCTTTGGTCCTATGGTATGCGCAATAATCATGTTCATCATATGGACTTTCTTCACATGGTTTGACTTTAGGAAGTTCAATGAGTTTTGCTTCAAGCATCCTTTGTAAAACTCTCTCAGCCGCATCCTTTGGTGAAGGATTAGAATGGCATGCTGATGAAGGTAATGGAGGGCTTGCTGATTTGGAAGGTTGATGGACTAATGGACTAGGAGTAAGATCACATGGTGGTGTTGGGATAGGACTAGTTAGCTCATGTGCTGGTGGGTGATTAGATGATAAAGGCCACTCTAGATTGGTATCTCCCTTGTCAAAGGTTATTAGATCTTGCATAGGATAACTTGGACTCATTTGATTTATGTACAAGGGACCACTTGGACTTGCATGTGCTTCTTGTTGCAAAGGTGGATTTAGATCTATCAATGGTGCTTTGTGGTCTTGTTGAAAAGGTGTACTCGGACTTGCTTGATTTATATACAAAGAGCCATTGGGACTTGGATGTTGTTCTTGTAATATCACTTGATGGTTTTGTGGATGGCCTTGGTAGTGCATTGGAATGGTGGTATGAGGGATTGGATAAGCTTGAGGTGGATGTTCATAGGTTGATGTGGTATTGACTTGGTGGATAGGTGGATTAAGTTGATAGGAAGTGGATGGATATGACATGTGGCTATGAAGTGGATTAGGTTGATAGTGAATGGCTAAGGATTGTTGTACTTGTTGAGCTTGACGAGTGGCTAAAAGGTGTTGGACTTGGGCTACGAAGTGTTGCAGTTGAGGTGATTGGCTTACGTGGGGTTGAGCTTTTTGGATGAAGAATTGTAATATTTCAATGGCATCTTGGTTTAGGGGTTGTTTTCCTTGATAAATATTTTGGAGGAATCTTTGGAATTTGATTGTTGGGTCTTCTAGCGTAGACATGTTGTCACCCAAGTGTTTGTCTTAAGTCCTTTTAGCAAGTGCTTGTTTAGGGATTTGGATGATGACGTGGATTGTTTGGATGATGTGGATGTGAAGGGTTGGATGATAACTAGGCTATGTTTGGGATGAGAGTGATTGGATTTGAATGTTATTGGAAGAATGTGTAGGATGACTTGTCTTTATGTGTTTAGGTGTTTAGAGCTTGATGTGGCAATATTCAAACAAATGATTATGCATATACACACATGCATCACTCACACAAGACACATAAGCAACTTTTAGTTTAGAAGAATGTGATGATGGTTAAGCAAGCACGTGAAGACAATTCAACAAGTCCTAGTTAAGGCAAGGCCACTATCACAAGGAGGTTCTCGTGAAAATCTGGGGGACCGGCACCCCACGAGCATCCAACAAGCCACTTAAGACTTTAACTAACCCTACTAGGAGTTTTAATATACACAATGGTACACCTCCTTTCGAGTTAGCACTGTATGGTGAGCGCTAATACCGGTTAGACTTGGCTTTCACCTTATCCTCTGATTTTTATAGCGGACCGGATAAAAGTACTGCTTGAGGTCGTTCCCTTGGGGTGGATACCAAGGCTGGCCTCTCTAAGGCTAAACAAAAGCAACACAAGTAAATGTTTTTGATCTTCAAGTTCGTGTTGGGATGCGAGGAGAGAGCATACACATTTACTTGGTCACACTCGCATGGGGTTCATTAACCTTAGAAATCAATGTGTGATCAAACAGTTCAAGCACTTGTTCATTTTAGATCCAAATCCAAATGTGATGAAAGACACTTGTTCATTTTTATCCCAATTTCTCGATGATGTGACAGCAAACAATGTTTGTTTTAATCCCAAAGTCCAAATGTGTGATCAATCAAGATTAAGAGATGAAAGAGTAGAATGAGTGCACCTGATACAATCACTTTCCAATTTGTTGTAGATGTTGATGCCAATGCTGCTCCAGCTCCTTAGATGCCTCTACAAGTCACCAATTCCAAAAAGAAACAAGTAAACTTGCAAAGAAGATGATTACATGTAAAAGATGAAATCTAAAAATTCTGATGAAAATGATCTAATACAGAAAAATAGATTGCATAAACAGAAAGTTCAGGAGATTCTAAGCAATTTGAAAAAACATTTCGCTGAAAAACGATCAAAATTGCTCAAGTTATGCTCAAATGAAGTTTGCAAGGAAGCTGAACTTTGACTGATAAAAAATACTGTAAATGGTATAGTCACCTGATAAAACCTACTCATCTGCAAAGTTCGTCCTCCTAGCTTTCCAACGAGTCCTTGTTTGTGCAATTTGGCCTCCGTATGTGAAAGTTATGATAGAAATACCAAGATGCACAATGACAGCAAGCAGAAGCAAGTTACAGTTGCCAGATGCGACATACTGTTGATCAAAGGCGATCTGTATTTTGCAATAGGTGGGATACTGTAGATCAAATGTGACATGAAAAATACTAGATGCGTTTCCTGTTAGCTTGTAAGCGATGTGGATATACCCAGAAGCGACCGATTGAGGGCTGAAAGCGACCCGTATCTGTAAAAACACAGTCAAAACCCTGCCCTGCATAGGCGATCACTGTCAGTTCATAAGTGATGCCTATCAATTTAAACGTGGCTTCTGTAGGATCATAAGTGATGCAAATTAGTTTGAAAGCGACCACTGTTCAATCAAAAGCGACGCGCATAAACTCATAAGCGGTCACTATTAATTCATAAGCGACGCGCATCAGGTTAAAAGTGACCACTGTTAGTTCATAAGCGAGCAACCCATTTCAAAAGTGAAACTAATAGTGTAAAACATCATAAAGCACATAGGTGAATTCTATTGAAGCAAAAGCGACGCATTTCATACCTTAGGCAATCACTGTCGATGTAAAAGCGATCCAGAAAATGATAGATGCGGTCGATCCCAATGTAAAAGCGATGCGGATATGCAGAAAGCGGCATATTTTTGCTCATAAGCAATGCAAAATGGATGGAAGTGACAAGTAATAGCTTATATGTGACTAACAAAAGCCCAAAAGCGAGATATAATAGCCCAAAAGCGATCTGGAGAGTTTCAGGAGACAGAATGCAAATGTTAACCATAAGCGACCAATTTTACCATATGCGGTCTCTTTTTGTTCAAAAGCGAGCACTGTTTGTTTAAAAGTGGACCAAATTTGACCATAAGCGACTACTGTTTGCCCAAAGGCGAGCTGATTTAGCCTAGGCAACTGCTGTTTGATCAGAAGCGACCTGAATTACCAGAAGCACATTGTTGCAGTCCGGTTGTTGTTTTCTTCACCAAACGCTCCATTTTTCATCAAATTTAGGCAAATTTGTACTCAAAGTTTATGGAAATGGCATCCTGGACACAATGGTGAGGTTAGATTTGGGCTAAGAGATCATCTACATACATTTTTAGCCAAATCTTTGCAAACTAGGGTTAGAAAAATACAAATTTTTGCTACAAAAGCTTGCAAAAATGAAAGATTGGCGCTCCAAGAGATCTAAACTTCATAAAAACAACTCAAATAAGAGAAGTTAATCAAGGACGTGAGTCCCACCAGGCGTGCCAAAATGTGATAGGTGAAAGTCAGGTTTAGCAGATCAGACATAGTCATGAAACCCTAACCCTACCATCATCAAGGAATCTAATCTAAATGAAATCAAAGAACAATGCAATTCAAGCATAACATCACCTAGACCATGTGATTCCTTGTTTGAGAGATGTGGACTGCTTTTTCAACAATGAACAACTGCAATGCTGAAAGCTGCCGTGATGGATGATAAAAGCTCAAATGAATGCTCAGATGCTCAAGATGCTCAAGATGATAATGTAGGTGCTATATGATTGCTGGATCCCCCCTCTCATATGGAATGAGAGGGTGTTTATATAGGACTCAACCAAGATCAATCAACGGTGAAGATTCAGAGGCTATGTGAATGGCTAGGATTGAAAGATACTAAATTTAGGTTCCATTAGTTGTGCATGTGAAGGATATGAGTGAAAGTTGTCTTACAACATATGATTGACTGGATAAGTGTTGGAATGTGATGAAAGATGAGTATTTAATTCAAATAAAATATTTGAATTAGTTGGGAAATGAGTTGGATATTAATTAAATAAATTAAATTTATTTAATTAATAGGATAAATGAATAAAATGGGATAAGATATGATGTGGAAATTAATTTAAATAAATAAAATTTATTTAATTAATTGGGATGGGGATAGGATATGATTGGGTTATGATGTGGAATTAATTAAATAAATAAAATTTATTTAATTAATTGGCTAAGTAGGATGAGGATGGCATTTTAATTAAATAAATAAAATTTATTTAATTAATTGGCTTGATGGATAATGATGATTTAACAAGGTGTTACTAGACATGGACAAAGTTGGGACAATTTTGGGTGTCTACAGAAAGCATTCACAAATTTATATCAAGTCAAGCATAGAAAATCTTCACCTTACCATCCTCAAGCGAATGGGCAGGTAGAAGTAACTAATAGGGAACTTGAAAATATTCTGACAAGGACAGTAGCAATGAACAGAAAAGATTAGGCTAGTAGATTACCTGAAGTAGTTTTGGCTTACAATACCACTTGGAAGTCCACAACAAAGTTCTCACCATATGAATTTGTTTATGGAAAAAAGCCTATTTTGTCTATATAATTTGAACTCCAGACACTTAAAACTATATTGGATATTGGTCTACCATTGTCTATAACTCAACAGTACAAAATTCTTCAGCTCAATGAGTTGGATGAAATTCAGATAGAGGCCATTCAGCAAACACAACTAGTTCAGTATTAGAGGAAGCAATGGCACGACCAACACATCAAAAGGAGGACATTTCAACAAGGTGATTTGGGTCTTCTTTATGATTCTAAATTCAAAGAGTTCAAGGGGAAATTACAAACTCATTGGATGGGTCCTTATTAAATAAAGTTTTTGAAAATGGAACAGTATTATTGCAACCTATTGACGGAAGCACAGACACATTCCTAGTAAATGGTCACCGAATCAGACTCTATAAAAGACCATCTACTAAAGAAGACTTTCTTAATGATTTGTGTTTTGATACAGGGGATACCTCCTCTGTCACAGTGTTGGATTGAAAAAAAAAGAAGACAAAAAGGAAAGTTGAAAACCAACAAATGGCGGCCTTTTTAAAAAAAAAAGAGAAAGATGGAAAATTAATAAATGGTTGTCTTTCTCGACCAAGGGAGTTGAAAACTAGCAAATGGTTGTTCCCTTCTTCAGGACAGTTAAAAACAATCGAGCTACGGAGGTGATCAGGTGCCAGGAGTTAGTCAAATGCACCTCTAACACTTCCCAAACCAGGAGCACCTCCGGCGCTTTGTCAATAAAGAAGTTAATTACAATAATAAGGGAGGGGACCCACCTCTCCAGGCAATAAAGTGGACACATCACATCATGAGGTCATCATGACTCATCCTCTACTTTATCATAGGAATAAAATAAAATCAGCACGTATTTCATTTGCAGGGGTATTCACAAAGACAGCGCTGACATCACCCAAAGAACATGGATTCTTGAACCACTCAGCACAATGATTGCAGGTCGCGTACCAATGGAGTAGTGGGCATCATCTCAAGCCACCAAAAGCTATTCATGTGCCATGACGTGTGCAATCTCATAAAATGACGCAGCATCTCTACCATGTACATCACCCTTATCATTAAAAATGATCTGGGTAATTCTATCTTTAATTAACCATTAATAGCAACTATCTTGTCTTTCTGTTTTTGAGTGCCGCCACTATGACACGTCCTCCTACCATCATTTCCTTTTCCAAATTCATGCATGCTGCCATCTATGTTGTACTGCCACCTTGCCTTCGGAGTGTCCTGTCACTCTATTGCATTTATGACTGCCTAGGTACTCTAACTAATATGTAAATCTTCCATAAGCCTAAGCTGAGAAACATCCTAATCCTCATTAAAACATCTAAAATACCCTAAAGAATAGAGCAAATTGAACAATCCTCCAGAGCCTATGGAGTTAAGAGGAAGGGACAAACTGCAGAGAGGAGAGTAAGGAATTAAGCATAGAAGGTGGAACTAATTTAGCAATGGGGGTAAAGAAGTCTAAACCAGAGAGTACTGCGAGTCTTTTACAAGATGAAGATGCAGCAAACATTCTAAGAACTATAGGATGGCTGGACTTTCTAGAAAAATTTGAAGGGTTTCAGGAAGATGTCGTGGATGAATCCCTCAGAAATCTAAGGGACAATCAGACAGTTGTCAGAGGAGTCCCAATCAATCTCTCCTCAGCCACTATCAGTCACATTTCTGGACTTCCTGAACAAGGTGAGAGGTGTTATCACTTGAAAACCTTATACACTGATTTAATTAAGAATTTCTCTGTTCGAGGTGAACCTGCAATTCAACTGCATTCAAAAAAATGAAGTAAAAGGAATTCTTAGGTCCACCCTTCCAAACCCTTGGCAATCTATTACCACCTAGCTGATGAAATATTTTACTTGTGATGGTCAATTCTCTCTAGTTTTAGGACCAATCATGAAAATGCTAATTTTTCTAAGGCATGGGAATGCACACCCTGAGTTTAGCATAAACATTCCGAATTTCTTGTATTCTGCCATCAGGGCAACTGCAGAAAAATATCAGCAAAATAAGGGTCCCATGAAACATCATGGCCTCATTTTTCTAGTAGTCAAACACCACTTCCTATCTCAGGCCAATGGGGAGGAATTATGGCAAAACTTTCTTGAACAGAATTCCCAGGACAGAGGACTAGAGATGGCACAGCCAGGAGGTGAGAGTTCTCCTACTCACCAAGAAGAAGAAACTGAGCCTTCAACCTCCTCCATAGTTGTTCAAAGAGGAAAGAAGTCCTCACAGGAGGCAACTTCATCTACAGCCCCTGTTCCTGATAAAAAGAAGAAAGGCAAAGAAATTACAGAGTCTGCTCCTAAACAAACCCTATATATGACTCGATCAGTTCAAAGAAAGACGACTCTAACTGAGGAATCTTTCCCTAAGGAATTAACAGAGGAGAGGTCAGGACAGAGAGCAGAGAGATTCTAGGCTGAAGAACCATCTCATGATTCAAATGAGATCCCTCTAGTCAGAAAGAGAAAACAAAGAGAAGTTTCCCTAGCACCATCTGTTCATCTGGGGTCAAGCCCAATTTCTGAACCATCATGTGCTTCAGAGATAGAACACAGACAAACTCTTACTATTTCTTCATATTCTGAGGATGAGAGACCTGCTCCGGAGGCACCTGCCCCACCTCTGCTACAGAGAAGCAAAAGGAAAAGACAGCTCTCACAGGCTAAGAAAGATACTGCTCTCCTAGCTGAGGTACTCTTGGGTTTTAGAACATATGAGGATAAGGTTGGGCATCGGTGCCAGTAGAAGCAGAGGAATTCCAAGAGGACCCTCAGGACAGGCAGTCTGCAGAAAAAGATGAAACAGAGCAAATGGGTACAGTTGACAATACAGGGTAGATGGCCATGGAAAACCTTGATGATCAGCAAACAACAGAAGCAGAAACAGAAACCTTCTCTCATCCCTCTAATCAAGAGGATGTTGAAATTTTAAAAGAACAATAATTGTTAGAAGAAATTGAAAACCTAAAGAGACTACTCTAGGGGAAGAATCTAATTATTTTGACCTCAAGAAGGTCAAAATAGAGGTAGAAATAGAGCAAAAATAAGTCATTGAAAATCTACAAACAGAACTCCAAAGCAAAAACAAGATCATCGAGGAGAAAGAAGCAGAATTAGAGGCCCAGAAATTTGAGAAAAAAGCAGAATTGGAGGCCCAAAAAATTGAGTCAGTCAAACTGTTGGAAGAAAAAGAGAAAGAAGCAGCATAGAGTGTTTTTGAGCTCACCATGGCTAGAGACAATAGCCTCATAATAATGGCAGCATTGATTGAGAAAATACATAGCCAAGATAGACAGTTAACTTGGGCCAACAACAAACTAGATGACCAAGAGGAATATATTCAAGAGTTGGTTGGCCCAAGGGCAACCAATGAACAGGAAATCTAAACAGATGCATATGTGGGTCCAATCCCTATTGACATTTCTAAATCCCTCTTCCATTGGGAGAAGAAGTGTAGAGAATATGAGGCTTCCAAGCCTATGTTGCAATTACAAAGGGCAGTCACTGCCAAAACAAAAAGAATAGCAACTCTGGAAGGCAAAATCATTGAAATGGCCTCCCTTTCTTCAGAAATTCTATCCTGTAGGCCTACAAGTGCCAGCTATTCTATGTTCTTACAAGAAAGAGTATTGCAAAGGAAATTCTCTTTAGTCCTGTCTGACCTGGTTGAGGATATAGAGACAACAGAAGGATTCATGAAAGCATATACAAGGAGTAATGATGAGGACAAGAATTTCCTATGTGAATTATACCTCCATGGTTTCTGTGTTAATGATATAACTTTCATTCTTAATCATTTTGTGGGGGAATGCCAGATTAAAGCATTTATGTCCCTAATGAGGAATCATCAGATCTGGAATGAATGGATG
Source organism: Cunninghamia lanceolata (assembly GCA_027924645.1). Lineage (NCBI taxonomy): Eukaryota > Viridiplantae > Streptophyta > Pinopsida > Cupressales > Cupressaceae > Cunninghamia > Cunninghamia lanceolata. Next base: position 3,148,781 of record BSBN01000853.1, on the reverse strand, counting down.
GAAGATCATCTCAAGAAAAATTTAGAAATAGATCTCTTCATCAGGAAAGAATGTCCCAATGCTAGTGTTTTTAAGATCCAATTTAGGTCCATTATCCATCACCCTAAGAGTAAGAACAAAATTTTGCCATTATACCTAAAAAGTTTGCAAGAGTGCTCCATCAATTTTGGTCTTTTCATGATCAGTTCAGCAAATCCAATACTTGCCATAGCAAAGAGAAGATGGAATATTTTGACCTCGGAGTAGAAAATGAGAGAGGTGGTCACCCCTACAAACTTAAGATTATTTATGAGAAAAGCAAAGTTGATATCCAAAATGATGGATAACCATAAGCAAGAATGGATAGGTGGACGGTTCAGGCCCCCTCTCATAATTGAGCCACTTCTTGTCTGGGCTGAGCAGATAGAAGATGAGAAATTGCAAGACTGGTTGAAGCAGGTTGATCAATACAGAGGCAATGGTAATACCAACCGCACAACTTAGACCACCTATTAACAGGATTATAGCTTGACTGACTAGCTACTTCACCAGAATAAATCCAAATTGTGAAAAGCAGGAGGACCTGCCAAACCTTAGGTATACGGGGATGATGAGTGCCAAGTTGCACCCATGAAATACATCTTTTTACCTCTTTTTTTCTCCTTCCTGAATCCATCTTTCCTAATGTCTGCACCCAAATAAGATAGCAAGATTGTTCTAGTTAATGATTAATTGAGATAGATTACTTAAGATCATAATTTTTGATTGAGTGACTAATGTGCATGGAATTGATGGAAAAATGCAGAAACTTCTCTCTTTTTGAATCGATAGGTGTAGATGCCAGGAACAACAATTTTGTGCATCTCCGGAGATAGTCTTCAATGATCTCTGGAGACAATACTAGAATACCATGACACCAGAAGTTTTGAAGGAAAGAGAAAGCCTCTCCGGAGCTGAACAAAGAAGGCCACACTGGTATCTTCGAAGCTACAGACATATCTATGGAGCTGCAGACAGGGACAGATATCTCTGGCACCTCCTGAGAGTAGGGCATATTTCCAACATAAGCTGTCGATCAGGTACTCTCAACAGTGATCATAATACCCCTCATTTAACTCAAATCATCACCTGAGTCGTGAAGGGTCATCGTTAGTTAAACTACTGGAGTTTTTATCTTTTTAAATTTTTTGCATGAGTTATGGATAGAACTGATTCAATATCCATATTTTCAGGGCCTCGCTGCCCAAATGTATTAAGACTCAAAGTTAGAATTCTGAGTGGACTTCAGTTCCACTGGGTCTACTTATAATGCATGATTATTTTCCATAGTTAGACAGTTAGTATAATAAAGAGATGGATGTCATCTCATAGAAGAACTGGTAGATAAGATAAGTGATATGTCATCACTCATTTTCATATATGTTGGCTAACAGATTTGTCCTTATTCTGAAAATGTATTATTCTGACCCTATACCCTTCTTTAAAGAACAAATAAGTTAAGCAACAAATGGGTGAACTTTTGAATTAGTTCCCCTCTGAATTTAGGTACAACTCCCTTTAAGATTTCCAATTAATTTAATCTATTCAACTATCCAAATGCACTTTTAACTAGAAAATGCCTAAGGCAAACTGACATTCATACATAACCATGTTATGAATGTGGTAAATTTTATGCAATAACAGCGAGTAATAGAATGCACAGATTCTATTTTAGATACATTTAAAAACATGAACACATACATAGGATTTGCTGAACCAATAAATAATAGAACACATATGACAAGTTGTCCAATAAAAGAGCAATTACCAGATGAAAGGAGATTTCACAAAGAAAATCCAATTTCAAATACCCAGACGCACAGATCTAAGTAAGTAGTAATTGTTTCTTCTTCTCATTCACAGATGAAAAATTTCTCAGACAATCATCATATACTGTAAAACTATAAATAGTTCAGCTAAAAATTCCCCCTGCTTTTTCTTTTTCCAGTCTCTCTATCTATATATGAAAAGATTTTTAAAAACCTATATATATGAGTGTCCTAATCATATCTTCAAATAAATCAAACCCAGAGTTAACATAACTCTGACCCATACGGGATTTAGTTTATAACAACTAATTTTAAAGATCAAGATTGTAGAAATAGCATAAAAGAGGAACCGAATAAAAGAAAGTAAGCCAATAAGATCATGACTAGGACAACAGATTTACATCTCCAGATTTGTCATCAGTGGCTGGAGAAGCACGTTGAGTCTTCCACTCCTGAAAAACTGCAACAAACTCCTGAATTCTTGGGAAGTTAGGGATGCCTATGTGTTTCACTCTTGATTTCCAAACTTCTTTCTCCCTTCGTATCTTCCCAATTTTTTCTTTATGCTCTGGAAGTGCCTCGATACAAAGGTAAAGTAGTGACTCTACCTTAGAGATTCGGGAGAAATCTTCAATTAAGATATTGTTGATTTCTTTGACAAAGCTAATTTTATCCTTAAAGGATCGAACCACTATATCGACATCCTCCTCTGGTTTCCCATCATCTTTTATATATTTAACATCAATGCATTGCAAGTCATGCTACAGCGATTGAGTGAACTCAGTTATTTCCTTAATCATCTTTGTAAGTTCAAAGCGTCCCTGTCGTGATACGGAATTCCTCCATTCAATATTTTTCTTATTCACATATAATAGATCTTCATCTAAGCCGGTTAGGCTCTTTTCTGTTAGGAATTTCACTACCCCATATTTTTAAACTTCATCGATTTGGTTTATCACACTTACCCATTTGCCTTCATCTTTCACCCAAGTAGTAACCTGTGACCTGAGGTCTTCAATGGTAACAACGGTTAGATCATATACATTCTTGAGTTCATGAATGTAATCAGTCCCCTTGAGTTCAATGCAGTCCAACCAACCGTCAAATGTCTTAGCCACCATCTTGTTTCTATGAACCTGATCTAGCATCTTTTGGTTGACTGGTGATTTAGGGTCGAAAGACAGGGAGAGCTGTGAAACCGGCTGCGGGTTGGGATTATGTATAGCATTGATGTACTCTGTCATTGAACGTAGAGTCTACTTCAATTCCCTCTTGTCCTTTTCATCTTTCCAACTCCAACTAACTATCCTCTTGGTGGATGCTTCGAGATGATGAACATCCGCAGCTCTTGACGCAGCACCGAGATCCACTCTCTCAACAGTGAAATCCTGCACTGTTGGATCCTGCACTTCTTCCTCAGTCACTGGTTTGGCTATCTCAGCACTCCAGTTTCCTATATTTGGATCAATGCTTATTCTGGATGTCATCTTTAGCTTCTTAGATTTGGGTGTTTTCCCTAAACATTTGCTCACCATGTCCTCTAAAGCGACAGAAAAAGGAATTATTTTTCTCTTGTCAGAGATAGAACTCTCTAGCCACTTGGGTGCAGGGGGTAAGGTTTCCTTTTCAGGGTTCAATTTATCAGAGGGTGCATTTGAAATCATTAATATTTCAGAGGTCTCTAGAACAGCCTCTGACTGTGGCGTAGTATCAACTTCCTCTGTTCTGTGTGGACTTGATTCCTTATCACCCATGAGTTCTCCTAAATCCTCCTCTAAATTCAGATCGACAACTATTGTTTCAGAAACTTGTTTCTTTCTGTTACTTTTGGTCCTCAACCTAGTAGCACAAGGAGGTAAAATAGCTGTGAGAGCTTTTTTGGATTTCTTAGTAGCAGGGCTCCTTCCAGTTGATGACTTGGAAGCCCCTGCACCACAAATAGCAATAGGTTGATTAGAAAAGCTTATGGGAAGTGATGATTCAATTATTGAGGTGAATTGTTGGGCATTTTTATCCTGGAGCCCTTCCTATCTCTTTTCCCTCAACCATTTCTCGCTTCTCCTTATCACTGGAAGAGTTTTAACTTCAATTCTATCTTCCTCCTTTTTGCTCCAGTCAACTTCTGGAATAGGTATTTGCTCTACTCATTCAAATTGCGGGTCAACCACCTGTTCCTCATCATCAATAATTCCAGAAATATCCATATTTAAATTGAAAGTAATTATCTACCCTAAAGAGAACCTACACCACAGTCTCCTCCTGACCTCAAACTCATCTGAACAGTCTTCCCAGTAATCCTCTAGCTTAGGAATGTGTGAAAGCCTTGTTCCAAGACCTAGGTTATCTCTGACAAATCCTTTGCTATCAAATTGAGACCTGGTAGTAAAGAACTGAAAATTGAACTTTTTAAGGTTCACCTCTAAATTCAAAGCATCAGACTTTGACTGGCATGAGTAATGTCCAAGTTCGATGGGAAAAGAGATACCAAAACCCTTCTTTGTCGAGAACTTCTTATCTACATGTGCTAGCTATCTGCATACCTCTATCAGCACGAAACGGTCGAACACATATCTGGGTAACTTAACAGGTTCACCGTCAAATCCTCCAACTCTGATGTAAGTAAACTCTGAAATTTGAATAAAGAAACTACCATAAATGCTAATCAGCTGCATTGCTTTATTGGACATTCTTTTGCCCGGATTACCTGCCAGTTCATAAGTCATCTTCCCAGTGAAAACATCATTAACCCTTTTATAATTTTCATAACAGTTCTGCATTTGCAACTGTGGATAATACTCATAAACCCTACTATCCTCAGTCAAGGGTGCATGAGGTAGATCAAACCATTCTCTTGTAGATGCCAGGCAATAAAATAAATATGAAGACATATAAAAATCTTTGTCACACAAACAATTACTCAAACCCTGATGTAAACAATCGACCACAATTTCTGCCCAATCTAAATATTGCTCTCCTTGGAGGATAACTTGTATGAAAAAGTACATCCAATCCTCCCAATAACATGCATGCTGGCTGCCCTTCAGTCTGTGTAATAATACCACAATATCCCTCACTTCTTTAATCAAATGATCCCTAGTAAGTGGTCTGGGCAACCTTGAACCACCCTTTTGAAATTTCAGCAGCCAGTTTCTTTCTATTACACTTCTATAAGTCGATTTCTTCTCCAAGAAATGCCCATAGGAAGAAGTAATATCAAGGCTAGAATACGCCTCTTTAGGCGGTATCTTCATTACAGACATGAGGGTTTGTCTGTTGACATGAAACAATATGTCACCATTTGCATTTCTGATGCATCTATTTTGGGGTTCATATCTATTCATACATTCTTGAACTAGTTCTGGGCACTGTATAGCCTTGGGAAAAGCTGCAGCTTCAACTAAACCGCTATCTACTATTTTTTCCATTATAGGGGTTTGCTCAGGGTTTTTAGATCTTTCTCTAAATTCTTCTAAATCATATTGTATCAGCCCAGTATCCCCAAATTCAGAGTGAGAATAGGTAAGACTAGGACCATGTTCATTCCCCAAACATGTAGATTTCAAAGACATATTTGGAGGATTACAATGAAAAGCACTTCAAATTTTGAAAATAATGACGAAAACTTCAAGAGATTCTTCTTTCCAGTTAAGAAATAGGAATAGCACATAGGAAGAACAGAACTCACCTTCAAGATCTCTGAATTCACTGCAAAATTTGAATAACAAGAACCTTACACTCCCTGCGCTGTTCTCCTCCGCGTTGCACAGTTTGTTTACTTTGCTAAATTTGGCTTGTTCTTAGTTAATAATGGCACTAACCAAATTGAATAATTATCACTCGGAACAATACGTGCCAAAAATATTCAAAAAGACATGAACTCTAACCTCTTCATTAATAGGAAGTATTATTCACGTGCCATCATGATGTATAATAATTATCCGTAACCTTCGCCAAATTAGAACTTCTTAGTTTCATAATGAGTTTCTGACATATTTTCCTCCAACTTTCCCGCTAAATTTGACGTAGAAAGCCTCGGGAATAAATGAGACCAAAATCACCAAATCTTTGAACCATTGAACCATCAAACCTTTAGGGCGTGGTTCAATGCGGTGATTCAACCATATCAATTGAATCATATAAAAGGGCAAAGGATCCATTTTACGGAAATATTGAACTTAAGCCCATGAACTGTTGAACTTGTTAGGATATGGTTCAATATGAAAGTTCAAAGACGTGAGGGCTAAATGGACCAACGAACAGTCACGTGACTTTTGTAAAAGGCTCCCAACTATGAGACAGTGAACCATTGAACCTTTAGCCATTGAACTTCACTATAGAGTACGAGCGGATGGTTCAATGACACATTAATTACACAAGATGACTGCATGATGTGACTTATTAGAAGGCAATGAGTATTTGAACCTTGAACCGTAGAACCATTGGGCTGTTGACAAAAGGGTTCAAGTTCAAGCTGAAAACTCAAAGACATTTAAAATACGCAGAACAATAGCTTGCTTTTTGAGACACTTTGGACATATCAAACCATCTGAACTTTGAACTTTGAAAATGGTTCAGGTTCAAAGGTTCACACCTTAAGAAACCTCACCCACAAAGACGATCAACGGGAAAAAATTTGAAGGATCAAAAGCCGATTTAATAAACAAAATATGACCAAAAATACAACACAGCAAACCGGCTCTTGTTCAAGAACTTTTACCAAAAAAATAAATAAGGGCGACTCAAAAGGTAACAATATATACATATAGAAATAGCAGAAGAAATATACAATGATTGATTATTCTGATTCTCAGTAATCTCAGTTCTGTGATATCAATATTTTTCATGAAGGCAAAGTGAATGGAATTGGATTGAATTTAGTTGTGATCTTCTTTTGTGTTGATTCCCTATTGTAACCTTCAGCCTCAAGGGTGTGGAGCAAGGGCCCACTCTCACCATCAAGGCAGAAGGCTAGTACCAATATTTTATTACTTCAAATTTTGCTGTGAAAAGTATTTACTGATTTTGATAGATAGATGCATGCTACTATTTTTAAGATTGCTTTAAGTAAACTTCCTGTTTAATTCTATTTTCAGTATTCCTTAAATTCATTCAGCAAGTAGACAGATTAATCTCTTCAAATTAGTAGAAGCTGTTAGGATTAGCTAGGGAAAGTGGTAACTGTAGAATCCCTAATTGCAGACAGCCGAGGACACAGCCCCTGGATTTTGACATCTGACAATAGATTAAATGATGAGGTACAATGACACCTTGTCAATATACTTAGCTTCTATAGTGGACAAAGCAACCACAAGTTGTTGCTTACTCATCCAACTAATTGCACCACCAAACATTGTGAACACATATGCACTGGTGGATCTCCTACTGTCAATGTCACCTGCCCAATCAGAATCCACAAATCAACGAATACAAACTGAATGCGGAGGTCCTGTAGCATTGCCATGATAGCAAATGGAATACTCAGAGGTACCCCTCAAATATCTAAACACTCGCTTAGCTGCATCCCAATGTACCCATCCAGGATTAGCCATAAACTGACTAAGGACCCCCACTGCTTGGGCAATGTCTGGTCTTGTGCAGACCATAGCATACATCAAACTACCAACAACACTAGCATAAGGTACTCTACTCATGTCCTCCACCCCACTAGGAGATTTCAGACAATCATTAATAGACAACTTTGTCCCCAATGAAACAGGAACACTCACTCGTCTACAATCTACCATGCTAAACCTGTTCAACATGGTCTTCACATACTTACTCTGGCTTAACCAAAGTTTTATGTTAGTTTTGTCCCTTCTGATTTCCATTCCAAGAATGTACCTAGCTGCCCCTAAATCTTTCATTTCAAACTATGCTGCCAACTAAGACAGAAATCATATTTTTAACCTTCCCAATGAGCAACATATCATCAACATATAATGCAACAATGAGAATATGATCACCATCAAACTTATAATACACACAGTGATCCGATTTTGATCTCAGATAACCAATTGACAACACAGAGGCATCAAACTTCAAGTACCACATCCTAGGAGACTACTTCAAACCATACAAAGACTTCTTAAGCTTGCAAACCAAATTTTCTTTACCTTTCTCTATGTAATGCTCTGGTTGTGACATGTAGATTTCTTCCTCCAAATCACCATGAAGGAAAGATGTCTTCGCATCCATCTATTCTATCTCTAAATCATAAGCAGCTGCAAGAGATAATAGAAATCTAATGGATGTCAGCTTTGCAACGGGAGAGAAAATTTCACCATAATCAATTCCCTCCACTTGTGAGTACCCCTTCGCAACCAATCTAGCCTTGTACTTTTCAACACTACCATCTACACCGAATTTCTTCTTAAACACCCATTTGCAACCAACGGGTTTTCGTCCATCAGAAAAGGCACCAAGTGCCATGTTTTTTTCTTTTCCAAAGAAGCCATCTCATCCTCTGTAACATCCATATCCGAATTAATAAGGAAACTAGGTTTTCACACAGGAAATAATTTTTTTTTTTTCAACTAGGTAATTGAATACAAAAGAACTTATCTATTACCAAGTATAACAGTTTTCACTTTAACCTAAACATGATTTCATTTTTCATAAAACTGAAAGAAATGATATACAATAAACATTTTGTTCTCTAACAATTTGCAATTTTCTTGAAACAAATAATATATTGGAAACATACCATTAACATGCATCTCGATTGTCGACCCATCACATTCAAGACTCGGCAATCCTCAGTATTTGGAAGAGAAAGTATCTTCAAGGAGCTTAACCTCCAACCACAAACCGTCGGTCTCCTGCACTCCTTCCTAACCGGAAGTGGCCCTACCCTACTCAAGAGGATAGACTTAGGATAACCATCAGTGTTTTCCATCTGAGCTCTGGTGTTGTAACTTACACGTCTTGTTATCGTGCAGATCCCTAGATACCCTCTAGTCATGCATGACTCTCCACAAGAAACGCCATCTAGTCACAATGAACATTCGATGCACTTGAGGATAGTACACCACCTTGGCCAAAGGATTTGTTTTTAAATAGCGTTCCAAGAATGCATGTACTTAGTTCACCCACCCTACTCGACTTGAACTGATCGAAATCCTACCGTTTCCTATTTGTAAAGTTTGAACAATTGACGACCTTGATGACCTCAAGGGTTTAGGATTTTCTCCTGTAATAGCGCATGGCGCTACATTTACTCTATCTCGAGTGTATAGTTTCAAACTCCCATATTCGTATTAATCAAAGTTTAAAAACACCCACTCCTAAGTGGTTTCATACTTGTTTACTCGGTTCCCCTGTTTGTACAACATACTCAAGTATCTAAAACAACTTCCCGTTATCCTAGAATTTAAGGATTTTAGACTCATAAGATCTACAAAATAAAACGATACTAGAATCATTGCATGCAACGTAATCTAGACTTTAATGCGGGTTTTTCCCACCCTACTTGTTTATTACAAAAACATGACGGCTTTCGACCAAAACAAATACTTTAATCTTCTACTCCCCATTCCAAGTCAATTTGTTTCACATGGTGCATAGAGATAAGAGTCGTATATAAGATATTTAAGGGGTTGGAAATCTTTCCTACGACATTAGAGATGACCAACCACATGGTCGACCTCTAACTAAAGATATAAGATGGATAAGACACTAGCTGTTTACAACTACATCTCCGGCTATCAAACACACTAAATTTTACGTCAAAACATGCTTAAAAACTGTGGTTTTGACTCCTACACAACATGCAAGTGGAGCAATGTGTTTTCTCGTTGTGGAGCTATCGTTCAAGGGCACCAAGGGCAGTTTTAAGTTGATAACACAGTCTTAAAGGAAACTCTTCGATCATACGTCATTGCCAATCATTAGAAAAAGGTAATTTACATTTTGCAACATGTAGTGTTCATTCCTAGATGTGTGTACCCTTAGAGAACTGTGTTCTTTCACCATACAGTGTCGTCCATGGCAAGAGATGATACAATTTCTAAGTTCTCGTATTCTAAAAGACAGCAATACTACTCTTTCTGAGTTTTTGAATATCAAAACACAGCAATGATATCATTTTATTGAATAACTTCACACAGAAATCACAGTAGAAGACATTGTCATCATATGCAATGAAGAGACTCAAGAACTAACTAAGACTAGGAAGATAGAGGATAGAAGAACCTGTCAACGGGGTTGCAGACTGCTATGGCAGGTTCCCGGCGAATGTTGCAGCTTCCCAACTTTCTTCACACCTATCCACGTCCCCCTCTGGCTAGTCGTCCTCCTCTGGTTTTTTTTTTCAAAACTCTCTTATCTTTCCCCATGCACAATGAAGCCAATACTTTTCTTAATTCCCAAAAAGCCCCCTCTCTGTCATTTTTCTCTTGTTTTCTAAGCAGCGAGAGCAATGATTCTATTTTCACACAGCAACAGTCTCCAACAAAAAGACTCTCCTCTCTCTGCTGATTTCCTTCTATCCAACACAACGACAGCCTATATCCTCACTCTCTTTCTCACTGCTGATTATCTCTCTTTTCAAAACAATGACCCACTCCTCAAAAACTAACCTCCTCTCCCTATCTCCGTAATAACTCTTCGCAGCTCTTCTTCCTATACAACGACAGCCACCTCCAAGTTTTTCTCCCACTCGCGATGGAATATCTCCCTTTTACTCTCGCTTCCCAACTTCTAAAACCGTCCCCTCTCTGTCGTTCACTAAAATCTCTCCCCCATCACTCTCTACCGCACTCTGAGAAGGAGGAAATTCCTCTAAAACTGCGGTCTGTTAGCCTTTAAACAACAGCAACACCTATGTTTGTGCACCACCCACGAAGAAGGAGCATCTGCAATCAATTTGCGGTTACTCCTTATCACAACTACCCAACTTCCTCCCTCCCGCACCATGGTGAAGGAAGTTAAGGTATTTAACGACTACAGTTACAAGTCTAAGCTCAAGGAGGTCGATTTAATTGAGTATAACCTGACTTCCTTACTCACTACGACCACTAGAAAGATGAAGGCTCCTTCGGCGATGTGGCTTGATATTGGGCAAAACAACTCCGTCCTCACTCAAACATAAAAGCATCAAATCCTTTAAGAGCAACTTAAAGGTTGAATTGAGGAGTTAAACTCAACAAGGTAGCAGATAACAAATGCCTAAAGCATCTCTATGGTTGAAAAGGAAAAAGAGATAAAGACCACTCTAGATAAGAGACTCAAGGTCAGATCAAAAATATCTCGCAAACAAAGCTAAAAGAAAAAGACCCATGCTAAACAACGACCAAAACAATTATTACACGCTATGGCTTCAAAATCGACATTTGTCGATCTCCAACAAGAATAAATTCTCAACACAAGTTCGACGCGTTATACGACAATCCCGGCGGATTGAGCGTAGCGCAAACAAGTTTCCTGCATCGTTAGATGCACAAAGCTGACTTCTCGCATCTTTCGACTACGAGACGTGATTCATGAATCCGCCACAAGTAGTTCATTTAATTACTTATAAATGAAATAATAAACATCTATATAAGTCGACTTGCTATGGTGGACTTACAACGACATCGACGACTCCAAGATTCTATATGACGACTTACGAAAAGGATGTTACACCTTATCCTCTGACGTCGACATCTAGTTTAACTAACCCAGCCGACAAACAAGACTAAATTGATGGTTCCAAGGTTTATCTACATGTTTGGTGTTCTCATTAACAAACACCCATGGTTAATTTCCAAAGTCTATACTCTCTCTCAAAGATACTTTCTCTTCCCGTCGAACACGGTCCACCTGTTCTTGCAACGACAGTCTCACATACAATTTTGTGGTCAAAGCACCTATATTCCAAATCAAAACATAATATTTCCAAAACATCATTTCACATAACAAAAAGACATTTTAGTCTACAATATCACATTGATCATAATCAATAGACTTCTATAATTTCATAGAACTAACTTTGTATAATAAATCATCAGTTTCCATGTCATCCACAACATATTATATTACTAAAAATTTCAAGAAAATAAATAGCATAATTGATTCCAAAAAGGGGGATGTAACATCCTCCATGGCCTCCTTCAAGGAACCTGCATATTTCATGCCCATAGCCTTTTTCACAATTCTAGGCTCATCAGTGTTAGAAAGTAAAGCAAAAGCATAACTAGAATCAAGTAATGAATAACCAAACCTATCAGGTTGCTTTCTTGTTCGTGTAGACCTCCTCAATGGCTGAGGTTGAGGTTCTGCTTCTTCTTCTTCACTTTTAGAACTGCTAGAGCTCTCCTCATCATCAGGCCTCACAGGGTCTGTCTGTTCAGTCTTCTCAGGGGGAGAAGGAAACTAAACCACATCTTATTTCTTTTCTATTTGTTCTAGCTGTAGTACAATGGAAGAAGGTGTTAGCACTCTTAAGATAACACTTCTGATGTACAACACTTTCTCAGTCACAGGATCCCAAAGCTTGTATCCTTTCACACCGACACCATAGCCAATGAAAATACATTTAACAGCCTTGTTCTCCAACTTAGACTGTTTCTCCCTAGGCACATGTGCATATGCCTCACAACCAAAAACACGAAGATGCCTTACTGAAGGCTTCTTACTAGACCACACCTCCATAGGTGTTTTTCCAACAAGAGCCGATGTAGGAGATCTATTTACCAGATAGCAAGCAGTGGCAATAGATTCAGCCCAAAACTTTTGTTCTAGGCCAACTCCACTAAGCATACTCCTAGCCTTTTCCATTAGTGTCATGTTCATCCTCTCTGCAACTCCATTTTGCTATGGGGTATATGGAGTTGTCTTATGCCTTTCAATCCCTTGCTCTTCGCAGAACTTATCAAATTCTGCCAAACAAAACTCACCACCATTGTCAGTTTTCAAACACTTAATCTTTTTACAAGTCTGATTTTCAACAAAGGCTTTAAACTCTTTAAACTAACTAAAGACTTCAATCTTGCTTATGATAAAATAAACCCATGTCCTTCTACTGTAATAATCTATGAAAGATGCAAAATATTCAGATTTTGAAATTGAAGGAACATTCACAGGACCAAACACATCAGAATGAATTAGATCCAATACACCAAAAGACTTGTGAGAACTAGAGTAAAACTAAACACGGTTTTATTGTCCATAAATGCAATGTTCGCAAAAGTCAAACTCGAGATTACAATCATTCAACCTCTCAACGAGGTTTTTATTTTTTAGGGTATGCAGACCCTTCTCACCAATGTGGCCATATCTCAAATGCCATAACATAGTCTTTTCAACAGGAAGCTTAGCTTCCAAAGCATGTGCACAACCATTAGAACCAGTTACAACAGATTTCTTCACTGCATGTTCAGATGGTGGGGATGAAGTGACAGCAACTCATTTCCTTGAGTCAGAAGAACTATTGCACTGTGAAGTGCATGCCTCCAGCTGAAATAGAGTACCCCTCTGAGTACCCTTCGCAAGCACTATAGATCCTCTTGTCATCTTGCATCCATCCTTCGAAAAGACAACCTGCACACCTGCATCATTCAACATACTTACAAAAAGTAGGTTCCGTGCAAGGCCTGGAATGTGCATAACTCCAGTGATCCCCTTCACTCGTCCATCAGGGAATCGGATTGAGACTCTTCCATGACCAACAATCTTTAAATGAGAGTCGTCACCAAGGTATACCCTTCCACCATTGAACCCTTCACATTTGGTAAACCAATTTCAATGCGAGGTCATGTGGAATGATGCACCAGAATCAATCAACCACACATCATCAAATGCATGGGTGGCCAGGGCTGCGATGAAGGCATCACCATCATCTTGTGACTTGTCAGAATCTGAATCAAGAGCTTTTTTCTTCTTTTTCTTCTCCTCTTTGCATTCCTTTCAGAAATTCCTAGTTTTACCACAGTTCCAACAAAGAGCCTTGGACTTTCTAGGAGATTTGGATCTACCCTTTTCACTTTTCTTGTGCTTCTTCCCTTTCTCTTTAGGTCTTCCACGAACCACAAGAGCCTCTTTGGCTGCCTCAGAAGACTTTCTCCGCATCTCTTCAGATAACAGTGAAGATACCACATCTTCCATCTTGAAGGTGGTAGTGGTGCTTCCGATAGCCATGACAAGATGATCCCACAAATCTGGCAAAGAACAAAGTAGGGTCATGCATCGATCCTCCTCCTCCATTTTCACACCCACAGATGTCAACTGTGCAACGATCATGTTGAAAGCATTCATGTGATCTACAACAGATTCTCTGTCTTCCATCTTCAGAGAGAACAACTTCTTTTTCAGAAAAAGTTTGTTTACCAAGGACTTGGCCTGATAAACATCACCCAACTTCTTCCAAATATCTTTTGTGCTCTTCTCCTCATGGACATTCAATAGGACAGAGTCAGCTAAACAGAGTCTTATGAGACCCTTAGCCTTCTGATCTTTGAGGTCCCAATCATCTTGTGACATTGTTGTAGGTTTCACACCGGATACCGTTTCCTATAGATCACGATCAACAAGTAGGTCCTCCATCTTCAATTTCCACAACTTGAAATTAGTGCCATTGAATTTCTCAACCTCTAACCTTCTGGATGTGGTTGCCATCTCCTTTCTGCAATAAGATACAGAATACTCTACACAAGACTCCCACTCAACCTAAGATTAGCTCAAAAAACCCCTACCCAACAGCTAAGACCAAAACTGGCTAGGCTCCGATACCAACTGAAAGGAAGCTTAGGTATACAGAAATGGCTTCCTACACTAATCTAATGAGGGGAGGAGAGTGCAAATTCAAATTTATCCTAACTATTACAGCAACATTAAACAATTAACATGAGATATTACAATAAACACATAACAGAGAAGGTGAGACAGAAGAAGAGAGACACAAGATATATGTGGGGAAAACCCTTATCGGGTACACAATGTATTATCTAAACAAAGAATGTTTACAACACACTTGCAATGCAAGCTCTCAGGAGTCTTCGACACTTGTATCTAGAGACAAACTGGCAACATAATAGTACCTATCAAACCTACAATACATCTCCTCCTCCAAGCACCTATTTATATAGAATATACAAGGCAAAATTGCCTCTATCTTGGAATGGGCGTCCAACTTGGCCTCATGGCCCAAAACCCATGCCTAAGGACACTTGGTCAACATTGTAGAATGTTCCTAACACTTGTCCATAGCTCCCATTCCAAAGAGGTCGCCTATTTCCAAAATAGGCTATGACAGATGCTCTTATAACTCTTATGATTGTCATAGAATCTGTCATAGCGGTTACAACTTACAACTGTAAGAGAATCTATCATACACATGCTATAAATAGCATATTCTCTTACAACATGTCATAGTCCACCTTGGGGCACCCAAATATGCCTTTTTCAAATATGCTTCATGACACATGTCTACACCTGTCTTACAAGCTTCTATTTCTGACTCTTACATGTCATAGATTCTATCATAGGAATCTGTCATAACCGTTTCGGTCAATATTCCCTTACACAACATCCAAGATGCTGACATATGGCAAAATACTCCTACGACAAAGTGGGACTCCTATCTCCTCATGTGAAGACAAAATTACAAGTTGTCATCTTCCATGTAGGATGACACATCATCGTACCACATCCCACAAAATGACAATATAGAAATTACAATTAATTTACAACATAGGCAATTAATAAATAAATACAATCAAAATAATGCAAGGAATTACCAAGGTTGAGACACCTTAATTCCCAATAGCTGAGACCAAACCTCTAGAAAAGGCTGGTTCCTCTTTCTGACCTTAAGGCTCAGAGAATGACAGCTAAATCTAAAGCTACTACTCACAAGGAGAAGGGGAAGAAAATGTTGAAATTGAAAGGGGGTGATGCACCAGATTTAATATGTTTAACTGTGCCTGTATTAACACAACAATTACCTCAAAATTGCAACAAACTCACACAGACTTGCGTAAACATCATAAAGGTTTGGGTAGAAAACTGAAGCTATTAAAGGGACCATTTTTCCCACAATACAAGCATACAATTCTCAAATAAACACAGTGTAAAGTTACAAAGAGAGGCAACATAGTAGTTTGCATTGATCATGAAAACTAGAAAACCATTAAAAAAGTAGAAGAATTAATTTCAGAGGAAATAGACACAAAATAACAGTTTACATTCATTGGTGAACAACAATCAAAGACATCAAAGGCTCAAAATCAAGCACAATGTATCAAATCCAACTGGTTCTTGTAAAGCATTACACAGCCTGCAATCACAACAAAATTCTCCTACCTACATAATAGCCCAGAAAAATAGCTAACAACTAAATTACATCCCTTTACATGCATATATAACTTTTCATCCATCGTGCAGCTACAGGCATTGAAATTTGGTCAACCACTTTTCCCAAGCACCCATGCTACATTTGACTCATCTCATGGCCCCATCATGAAATCATGCAAAGTGGGACAGCAGCCATGCTCTGTTAGGTCTACAAAAATGCAAAGAAAGATTACTTACATGCATGGGTGTCAAGCGCATTGAAGAGTGAAGGTCTGAAATCCTTCCATGGTACCTGCAAATTTATTTTGTCCCTCCTACGTACTGGTGTATTGAAGATTTTTACTATGTCAACTACCTGCACTTGGCCTTAACCTGCAACATTGAATGTTGGGTACCTTCTCATCCTATAATAATGGCATGATTATAGGGATACAGTAAATCGTGCCTTGCAAAAGATTTTACAACACTTTAAACGTGTTTATCCTTTTAATTCTTCCTCTAGCGCATTTGAATTTTCTTGTATCAGTGAATTCGCCCTCTAGTGAACTCCTGGTTCGCAGCCTATCCACATTATCTCCCCATCGCCTCTATCGACAAAATTGCCCCATGTCCAACCAACACCTTCATTGAATGAAGACTTGCCCAGGGCTCATCTTTCTTTATTCCTTAGAAAATTTCACCTTTTGTGGCCCTTTTCCTTTCTTTCAAGCCTTGTCTATTTTGTTGTTTGTCACCTTATCAGAAAATCAGAGAAAATATAAACTCAATAACTTAGTCGACGAAGTTGGCAGTTCACAAACTAGTCGATTCACTAACAAAAGGCTACAAACTTCAACTTTTATCTTTATCCTTTGCTTTTACTTCGCCTCTTTTGCCACCTTATCAGTAAATCGGCAAACCGATGAAGTCATGGACTTGCGAACTCAGTCGGCAAAATTAGTAGTTCACAGGTAAAAGCACAAAGTTGTGTCACACTTTTATAAAGGAAACAGCCAATGCTGATCCAACTTTTAAATTTGAATCGCTAAAAAGTGACATATATGTTTTGAATTTTGAAATGATGTAAACTAATAAATATTTATTTTTTAGTATATTTTATGTTTGTATTTTTTGAAAAAATTAAAAAATTATTTGAATATAAATATAAATAATAATTAAACTATTAAAATATATATATTTTTGAAAACTAAACTTATAGATCTACAAAAAGGTATTTTTATATTTTTTTTAAAATGTTATTTACACGAGTAGAAGTTGTTGAAATATCAAGTTTTTTAAATAATTTTAGTTTTTTGGTGAATTGGCCTCATAGTGGTGCTACATATGCATTTAGCCAACAATTTTAGTTGGAAAAGTTGTGGACATATCTAACTTAGCTAGAATGAATCTTACAAGATCATATGTTTGACCAAAATTGATTTTTAGTTACAAATACTTAAATTCACTTGTGCTGATAAGTTGGCTGAAAGTGTGACACAACTTTGTGCTTTTACCCTGAACAATTTTGTTGATTTATCGACAAACACTTCAAATGGAAAGATTTTTCTAATGGAAAAAACATATTGACTTAGGGGGGAATTTTACTTAGAAGGTCTTGAAAGAAACCCATTTAAATTCTCTCAAATCGGGTATATGTGATGGGTTTAAAATGCAAAGGTGAAAGTAGGATTTTCTAGATTTTAGGGCAAAACATTTTGTTGACTAAGGAAAAAGATAGAGGCAAAATGCTTAGAATTTTTTAGGATTCTTGAAGGGAGACCCTCTTCCATTTAGGCTTTCTCGGATTGGATATTTTTTATGGAAGAAAAGTGGGTCTTTTGGGAGAATCTTTGGGCTATTTTGGCCTTGGCAAAATATGACAACAATTACTATAACCACCATAGCTAGAGATTACCAAAATATTCCCCACTAACAATAATTCCTACTAGTAAACTACCATATTGACTAGAATCTAATTTTGTGCACCAAAACAAGTGGTTTCAAACATATAGAAAGTAGTTTTATTGTATGATGGAGGTTTTCAAGAAATTGGATAATAGTTTTGAATCTAGAGAGAATATTATGTTAGATTGGGAGAATATTTTGTCCAGTCACCTACTAACATAATCACTGTATCATGTTGACATCAGCACTTCCATCCTCCAACTCTTGACCCCTCACTAATGCAAACTTTTTTATTTTTGAGTTCAAGCTTCGAAGGCTTTGTTCTAGGTTGTACTAGCTACTTTTTTGAGCAATTTTTTTATTTGTACTATTTTTTTAGAGCTTCACATTGGTTCATATGGTTTCTAATTTTTGGATCTTAAATTTTTTAAAAAATTGTATATTCTTGAGCAAGTGATGTTAATTAGTTCTCATTTTGCAAACTTCTAGGGCTCGTTTAAGTTCACATGGTAACATTTTTTGGTGCAATATTTTGAAAGTACATGACTTTTCATATACTTTTCATGGGTGTAGTCTAATTTATCCCATTATATCACAAAATTGTACTTTCAACCTTGTGGCCTCATTTGTCTTCTATAATACACTAAGATGAAGACCACTTCACTAATTTGGCAAGTGACAACTATAATTACACTAAGTATAAAGTGCCATCATCATAATGTGTTGGGGGGTCTCTTTATTGAGTGATTGTGAGGAAAGTGTCATGTTTTCTTTTAGTTCTTTTGTTATGTGTTCTTGCAAAGGGTAACCAAGTTTAAATTTTTACTTCCTATAAATATACTAAATGGAAAACATCAATATGGATTTATCTAAGGGGCAAAGGTTGTACTAGATATGTAAATGAATCTATTATTGAACCTACTAATGCTATAGAAAACGAGGAGTGGGAAAGGCAACATGAGAAAACTCTTGGTTACATTTGCTCTTAGTGTCTTTTGATTAACAATTTCATCTTAAAACATGTACAACACCTAAGGAGGCTTGAGACACTATTAAAAAAATGTATGGTAAAACTAACAAAATTAGAGATATCATATTGATAATGATTTGATGAATCTTGATCCTAATAGTTTTGACCGCGATTGTGACTATATATCAAAGGTCAAACAACTAAAAGCACAGCTAAAGGATTGTAGATTGATATAAAGAATTGTAGATTGATTCTCAATACGTTAGATAAGCTTGGTCCTAAGTATTTAGTGTCTTTTTCTAGATTTCATACACATTAGCTTTCTATGGGAGTTGCATTTATGTTGTGCCTACCTTCGATGCATTTTCCAATCTTCTAATTCAAGAAAAAATGAAGCCAATTTAAATGGGAAATGAGCCTAAAGGATAAAAAGAATTGGGAAATCCTAAAAAGAAACACAAGATGGAAAAGAAAATTCACAAAGAGATAGAGCACACTCAAAGTCAGAATTCTCTCCCTCATAAGGGGAATCATCGAGGAATGAGAAGCCCAAATGCGCATATTGCAAGAGACCAATGCACGATGAACATCAATATTATGAAAAATAGATTGATTAGTTGAAGTATCTTCTAATGAAGAACCAAATAAAATTGTCAACTATGTGAGGAGGTTCATCATTTTTTCTTATTCATAGGTAGAGAGATAGAAGGACCAAGCACTTGTCCTAGTTGTAGACTATGAGTCAGGGAGATGGTTATTTGATTCTAGAGCTTCACATCATGTCTTGTTCATTTTATACATGTTCTACACCACATATAACCTAATGGATAACAACACATATATGTGTGTTTATGGGAGAGGCTCTATTGACATGGACAAGGGATCCTTCAATGATGTCCTTTGCAGAACTTCACTATCAAGTAACCTCCTTTCTATATATCAGATCACACATAGTGGAACAAGGAAGAGTCTTTCACGTTCACATTAGATTCTATGTGTTGGTTCTCAAATTTGCAGTCTATTAGACCCTAAAAGGATGCCAAACTTTATGATTAGGTTTGATAGCTGATTTGGCCAACTGACAGAATCAATCAAAATGATTGAAATTCTCTGCGCTTTAGGATCTACTTCACCTAAGTAGGTGTACCTTCTTATCACCACAAAATATGAATTCTCCAATACTGATTGGTGATGATTGAGCAGATTATGTACAATTTTATCAATTAATGCATCCTCTTCATCCAAATTCAAAATGACATGAAATCTGAAAATGGATTTTATTCAACTACTTTATCTACCACTCCTACTTTTACAAACAGAAAATCAAAATATGTACAATGATTTTATTTTGATTTGGAGCACAACATCTGATCGGTGTCTTATTTGTTGGGCTATGGAGTCTTAATGAGTTTTGATCATCCAATGGCTATAAACTCTAACTGTTCAACACTTTTCATGTTTATAGCTTGTGTAAACGTGCAAGTAATTCAACTATGACAACCATTCTTATACAATCCAAACTACATCCTTCAAATCATAGTAACATGTTCAAAAGATTTTAATCCCTACTTGAGAGAACCTATTAAACACATTACACAGAAGCATTTAATGTGCAACGACAAACCAATAAGAACTTGTCAAATTGATTCATATGATCAAAAGAACACAACATGGAGACAGTCTCACAGTTTATTTTCATTAAATTTAATGAACAGCTAAAACCATTTTCATATCAAACATTTTGTACATTTCGTTCCCAAGTCTTCACAAGTGCACCCTTTCCTCCTTTTCTCTGTCTAACCTCTTTTTCCATTTATGATTTCATCATATATACATTTCCTTTTGGCCCTTCACATACGCTCTTCATATTCATTTGCAATCAAAATAATTATTTTTTCACCTTTCATTTTGCATTCCTGTGAATAATTATTTCACCACTTGCCAAGAATTATATTTGCCACACATTAACTGATTTAAAAAAATTTATCCTTTAGGTAAAATAATTACCTATCTATTTACCCCTTTGTGTGCAAATGTTTTATTTATGAATGAAAACATCATATTCCCCGAAATATTAGCTTTTTCCATAAAAAAATATTTGCCTTCCTTTTCAGCGCACAATATTTTATTTTTTCACTTTGTTACTTTTGCACCACCGCTACCATCTGCTGACTGATCATGGGGACGCGATAAAAGCTTTATTCCAAGGTGTCTCAGGGTCTCATATACATGTATACCAAGGCATTTTCAACTATGATATCTAGCAAAAAATCCCTCATTCATTATGCTATATCTCAATTCTACACAAACAGCTCAAGTGCCTTGTTGGTCATAATGGCCTCTGAGAGCCCATATAGATTATGTGCATTGTATTCCAAGACGCCATTATAACGTATTGCACTGGTAGCCACAGTTTTGTTTCTCAGTGGCCTGAAGATTTCATAATTATTGATTTTGAAAGGGGGATCATTCCACTTCGTGGCATTGGTATCATTGCATACTAGACAACATTCTGTCTGTGTGTCTTTTCTTGGGCAATTACCATCTTTTGGCAAGGAACGTGTAATTCCAGTGCAGAAGTTGGGAACCTCATACACGATTTTCCACATCTCTTCACTCAAATCTTGGATTTCAGAAGAGGAAACATTCATATTATTAAATTCATTGAAATTGCCTTTCTCTACAGTTGCATGATCGGGTTCAAACCGTTTAGGGCATTCACAGACAAAATCAAATGGCATCACAGATGCCAATAAAAGCCAAGAATGCACAATGTTATTTCCATGTCCAATGTACACAACCTTAATACCTTCCAATCCACCAAGATGTTCCATAATAGTTAGTGCGTCAGCCATAATTTGACAAGGATGATTAAAGTCGGACAAGCCATTGATAACAGGTACACTGGCAAATTTTACTAAATCTTGAATATCCTAATGAGCATAGACCCATGCCATATTGAGGTCATTATAACCTGATAACACACGAGCAACATCATGAGTCTCATCTCATTTCCCCATCTGAATATCGCCTGGGCCTAAGTATATGGCATGCCCACCCAAAAGGAAGAAACCTGTTTCAACAGAAACATGTGCTCTCATGGATGGTTTTTCAAATATCATAGCCATTGACTTTCTCCTGGATTTTGTATTCACCTTTATCTCCATATACTGCAACAGAAAGGATGCATGCCTTATAACAGTTTTTGTTGTGATATCCTTTTCCCCAAGGTAGGCTCTGCCCAACTCAAACTAAGGATTCCTGAATCTCTTTGTATCGTAGCTTGCAAGTGTGCATTGGAACATTCAATTCTTTAGAAATGTCTTCAAGTCGATCATTGACCTCATCAACCTCAACAATAAATGCCAATATAGCAGCCACAATTACACTTCAGTAGCCTCTGCAACACTTCACTGTCGCAGGTTGAAATGGACTCTTGTTTATTCAAACCACTAATGGCTTCTCTCACAGGGCTTCCATCATCAGCAATATTTCCTACATTTCTCAATACTGGATTCCTTATAATCGGTACTGACACTCCCCAGTGCTTGGCATGGTATGGATTATGTTGCATAGTTTGAGGACCCGGTACTGTGTCCCTCATTGATCAAGTTATCAAAAATGGATTTGACCTCTTCAACCTGCCCCTTCTGTATTAATGATTTCATCATCTTTGTCCTTCGAGTCATCTCCTCTTCCACAGCCAACCTTCTTTTTTTGCTTGTCTCTTCTCAGTTACCAGTTTGAAGGTTTATAGTGTCAATAGAAGACTTATTTCCATCCACTAATACCTTGTGTTGATGAAAGACAAATGTCTCCTCTGTTTGCTTCAAAGCCTCAACATTAATGGGTTTTCAATGTGAGAAATCAAAGTGCAACTTTTCTGGAGCTACCAAGGATCCCTTTTGATCAATGTGATCATCAAGTATAGTTCCCAATGCATAGTTTAACATATGAGCACAAGTATGATTTGGAGCAATAAGACACATCCCATCATCTAATTTTGGAAAATGTCAAAGGCACTTGATTCTTTTGACAAGTTCTGAGACTACCTCAACATGCTTCTAAGGTGAAAATTTGAACTGGGTAGTTATCAACATTTGATTTCTGGACTTTTGCACAGTGACCCAAAACAAGTCAGGTGGCCTCCAAAATCACCCTAGAAAACCGGTTAAACAATCTCCTGGAGGTATGAAAATGCACAGGCATGCAGACATTTGATCCAAAAATTTAGTTCAGCAAATGGCTTGGTAAAACACATTTCGAGGTGCAATATATTAACATTCAAAGTAGCCCACTTAGCCTTTTATGAAACTGCACCTGTCAAAAAACCAACTAAGGCTCACCAAGTCACCACCCTGAAAAAATATCAAATCTCCTCCTAGGAAACTGCCACTTGAGGAAATGGTTCATCTAGGTTCATTGAGCATATGTTGAAAAGGATTTTTCACCAATTCACTTCCTTCACAAAATATTAAGGGTCAAATTTGACCTCTTAGAACATTTTGGAAATGCAGTTATCAAAACATGACAAACTGCATTTGCTTTTGGCCTTGAAAAAATATCAAACTTGATCATGATGCTCTGAAACTGGACCAGGAAACATATGAAGGTTAGGGGAATTTAGAATACTAATATACTTGCCATGATGATCACCCAGCTATGAAATATCGATCTGAACAGGAGGCTACTTCGTAGGCTTGAGAATATGCAAACAATAAAACAATCTCAGAACCCTCCAACTTGATGCTTTAAAACCCTATCAAAACTCATCACAGGAAGCTAAAATCAAACATACATGCTCACATATGACAAATGAATACACTCACCAAGTGATTTGACATGAAAGCAAACAGGCTCCAAATTATGACCCTCCAAAGTAGGTCACTGAGGTAGATTTTTCAGGTGCATTTCTGAGTGTTGTCATCGATTTTTGCATCATACGCACTTCAAATTTTGCCAAAATTTGAAGGTGCCAACACTATGCTCATTCAAGATTTGCAAAGCAAAGATATTGTTATAGTTTGGGAGGTAGATGATATTCACACTCAAGCATCTAGTGTGGACACTTTTGAGGAGATACAATATGATCATTTGAACATTCAATCCCTTTCATGAACTACGGTTATAGAGGCATGTACTAATAATCCATCTCTTTCATCTCTCATTTCTTTGACTAAGTCTAGTGTTGCTACATCCATGGCTTTCAGTGATTATTTGCAATAGTGTAATATTCATCATCTTCTAGAGACAACTTCATGGGATGAGTACTTGACAGATCAAGCAAGTTTGTTTTGTGAGTCCCTTCTTGTAGATTTGAAGGACACTATTAAGGACATCCATATCCTCTTTGGTGATAATTCCATCACTATTATAGTCACACCACCTTTTTCTTTGGATCTTGTTCTACATTTATTTCCATAAGGTTTTGGATTGTCACTTTTTTTAGTTAGGCCTAGGACTCTTGATTTGATTGTGGCACCTCTTAGCACCAACATGGCGATACCTAAGTAGCTTCTAGAGACATCAACCATTCTTATCCTTCTTCCCTCATATTTCTTTTCAAAATGAGAAGATATCATGCATACACCTTTGTGTTTGTTTCTTGCTAAAGGGAGGAACATTGTTCAATGTTCATGGATCATCTTTAACATTCACAATCAAGCATCAACCATCAAACTAGGAGACTACATCTTAAGGGGGGTCCATGGTCTCATTTCTTGTCTCTCTATTTGGAGGTGCATGGTGGAGTGGGGGTTGGTGGCGGGGCAGGGGTGAGGGTAGCATCTCTCTTTTCTTAGGGGGCTTCTTTCTAGGGGAAGTTTTCTCTCATATGAGGCTTTATCCTTCCTAGTTCCTTCAGAGACACATTTTGTACATAGGTACCTAACATGGCTACACATTTATCAAGACTCATCCATCTATCTTTCCTATCCACCTAAGTTATGCTTATAGAGGGTGTCGATGCATTATTTTATTTTCTTACATTTAGTTAATTATTTTATTATGTATATTATGTACTTAGGATAGGATAAGCCTCCTCAGATAGGTATCTACTTAGGTAGGTTGTACTTACACATGTGACTTGTACTTTCCTTATTTAGTGGAGATGTGTACACATGTGACTCCATCTCCTTTATCTCACATTAGTTGTACATTCACATCTCTGGGTGGTTTATTTTATTATACCCAACTCTTGCTCTCATTTGAGCAATCTAATCACAATTTAGAATATTTGTATCCTTTGATATAATAGAATTATTCTTTCATTTTGGATCTTTTGTGTTTTCATTGAAACTTATTGATCTTGGGTGGCTATCCCCATAGACAAATCTTACACTAATATAGATATAGGACTAGATATGATAATCATATATAAAAGCATAGTTGCATAGACATGGAAATAATTATGAATAAATTAGCACACATAAATTATAAGAGAAGATTTTCATTACTTGGAAGTTAAGAAATAATATAAACTCATTGTTACTATATTCTAAAATATTTATATACTTATATTTATAAATACATCAACAAAACAAATACTTCAATAATAAAATCACATGTTATTATAAATAATTATATTATAAATTGAATTAAATTTTAACTTATATTATCTAATTTTTTTTAAAAGCAATTAAAATAATAAAAATTTAAATTTAAATTAAAAGATTTTTTAAATAAAGTAAATGCAAATTAAAAAATAGATTATCAAATATTATAATTTTATTAGTAATAACTATTAAAC
Organism: Cunninghamia lanceolata; assembly: GCA_027924645.1. Taxonomy (NCBI): domain Eukaryota; kingdom Viridiplantae; phylum Streptophyta; class Pinopsida; order Cupressales; family Cupressaceae; genus Cunninghamia; species Cunninghamia lanceolata. The sequence continues at coordinate 3,123,124 of BSBN01000853.1, read as the reverse complement.
TCAATAAATAATAATTATAAATCCCTTATTTTTCATGCCTTTATCAATATCAAAAACAAATTTATTAAATTAAATAATAATAAATATTAAACTTATTAATACCTTATAAATACTATTGTAATCAAATTATTTATCTAATTATTAATTTATTTTTTAAATCAAATCATCAATTTTTTATTTTTTAATAAAAAATTTATATTTATTTTAACTAATATAAACATTTTTAACCAAAAAATATATTTTAAAAAATAATTAGCTCCAATTCTATTAGTTAAATAATTTAAAATCTTATTTTAAACTTCACAAAAAATCAAGAAACATTCAATTAATGTGTCACTTTAATACGTCCATTCATTGTTTGATATGATAAGGCCCCATAGACTGCCGGTCTTTTGAACGTTATTAAAAACTTTGTTTCTTTCATTCATTGATCGTCCTTTCAGCTGTCATTTTCTGATGCAATGTCTGGTGGACGAGATGGGGAAATAAAGCTCAGGGTTTGAAAATTTTAAAAAGTTGGATTTTACAATAACAGTCACATTTTACCGTTCGACATTTTCCCAAGAATTGTAGGGCATGTAAAATGTCAAACAATCTTGTGGCAGGCAGCTTGGAAGATTAAAATGTCTTTCAACTTTTTCCATAGGGGTTTTTTCTTATTTTTACATGTATGTCAAGTGCCTTTGGAATAGTGTATAGACACTTATAATTATATAATCAATATATAATAAATTATTATAGATATGGTAAATATATGTATTAAAAAATGTTGGGAAATATTAGTTTTGAGTTATTCTATTTTATTAGTCCTGCTGTTAACATTAGTTTGACATTGAAATGTGTGTAATGGCAAAAATCAATCTTTTGCCTACGATGTTTTTATTTTGTTGAATTTTGAAACAAGGATATTAGCTAAAGCTGTTTTTTTCATTCGCTGGTTGGTTTTTCAGCCCATGGGCATATATTTTTCCTATTCTTAAAATGGCCATTTTTTGGTTTTGTCATTTATACGCTAGTCCAATGGTTTTTTGGTAAGCTTTTTCCCTTGTTTGCATTTTTTCTAACTAATCTTTAATATTCTTCTAATGCTTTGGCACGCATGTGCGTGTTCTTGTAGTTGGCCGAGTGGCACTCTATAAGAAATTCACGTCCCTGGTGTTGAAGATAAAATGTAGCTAAACGAAAAATTAAAATAGATAAAGAATCAAATCCACATAGATAAAAATAGAGACATGAATTTAAAGTGGTTCACCATCAAAATGGCTACATCCACCAAGGAAAGCAGGGCACACTATTTCATTAATCAACTCAATTACAATAGTCTTCATCTCTACCAAAAAGAGAATGAGAAGGGAATATATCAACTCTTCAGGCAAGTGAAGAGTCATGGGAAGAGGAAGACGAAAGGGCAGTGACGGTTGGGCTTCATTTCCAACACCTGGCCTATGCTTCCACATTTTGCATACATACATACTAGGGCAGTTGCAACTATAATATCTGGCAAAAATTCTAAGTGACGATTTAATTCTTTAACATCTGTCTGATTGTTTTTAATTTCATATTTCCTGGCATGTTTGTGAACAGGTGATTGACGTTTAGAGTGTGCTAAGGGCTAAGTGCAGATATGTGCGGCTACAGCTACAACAGGCGTAGGAGTTGTCCCCCTTTTCTCTATGGATTTAGAGGCATAGTGGGCTAGAATATGCAACAGGGGTTATGTTGGCAGCAAGCTTTGATCTTGTGCAAGGAGGACAAAAATACGGAGGGGGAAGTTGTGTTGTATTTGGCATTTTGGTAGGAGGGGATTTCATTTTATAATGTCAGAAGGAATGGAGACTTTTATAGTTTTATTTTCTCTTAATGCCATTATCACATTGTAGATAATGCTTGTTTCAATAAAAATTGTCAGAATTGTTTATAATCTTAGCTTGATTATGAGTTGTTTATATTTGCAGTTTGAATATAAGAGTTTCTTTTTAGATTTTTTGTGGTGTAAATTTCTCTAATTCATAGTTTGTTTTTTCTTCAATCAATGGAGATGATGCCATAGCTGAGAGGGACGGTGATTTTATATGTGCTGCCTTAGATTGGTGGCCACCTCAAAAATGTGATTATGGGACATGTAGTCGGGGAAATGCTTTCTTTGTATAATTTGGTAAGTCCCTATTACACTCTCCCACTTTCACTGCTTGCACTGGTCAGCTTTGCAGAGTTTCTTTATATTTACCACTCTTACCCCATTAACTGGTTGACGTTGGAACCATTTCATTTCTCTTTGTATTCTTGACTTATTCTGCAGCTCAGAATTTGCAAAGCTCTTTACATTCTGAGGTTTTTTCTTTTTTGTTTTTTAATTTTGCTTGAAAAATACTCAATTTTTTTTTTTTTGACAAAAATTATTTGCCAATTGTTGTGTGATGGGATTGTCTTATGCCATAGAAAAAATAGCGAGTTATTATTTGTTCATGATAATCTAATCATAAAAATTAACAGGTTGCCCTTTGTCTAAAAGAAAATTAGTGGGCTATTATTTTTTGGTGATAATTTGATCTGTTATTGTTATTTTGTTTTAGAACTTCATTGTTTGGGATGGTGGGATGGGAATTTAGGAACCACATCATTGGGCATTTCTTATACATCATTCACTATATGCTCATTTATAGCAACACCTGTAGTTAGAAGGCCCAGTTCAAAGAATTCATGTGTTCTTGGGACTTCAGGCTTCTGGTTATTCATTGCAGCCAATCTGTACCCAACATGGTATGATTTTGAACCTACTAACTTTGTTTACAATCATTGGGGCTTTTTGTAAGCACCTTCATAAGCATTTTTTGGAACTAAAACACTAAATCGTGCTACCTAATGAATAATACTAATAAATGCTTTCATTGGCTAAATTAGCACATGTTTGTTTTGTAATGTGATTTGTTTTAAAAAGTTGAATCCAGCATCCATTCTTTGATGTGTAGTCAAGCCTATCTGTATCAGTTTATATTTGTTGGTTTTGAGCCCCAAGCCTAAAAATGCAGCCATTGTGAACCCATGGTATGTGGTATTATTGCATTTTTTTGTTCCATAGCCTTTCAGTTTTGATTTGTTTGCAGCATTACAACCATTTGGTTGTCTTCGTTTTTATTCTAGACCTCATTTGGGTCCATTTAGCATCTATTGTGTGTTTTGGGGGAGGGGGAGTGAAGGGGAGGATAGGGGTGTCTATTTCTAAGGGGAAAGCTTTATCAATTTTTTTGGAAGGGAAAACGTAGTAGTGGAATAGGACAAAACTACGTAAAACTGACTTTTTTTTGGCTTTTGGAAACATAACTACAATAGGTCTACATTGTGGGAAAATTGACAGTTTTGGGGTCATTTCAGTGCAGGAAATGTGTAAACAAAATTAGTAAATACAGTGAGTCTTCTGAAGATTCAGAACAACCATGAGTGCTGCAAGATTTATTAAGTGTGTGATTGTGGGGAATGGTGTCGTGGGGAAGACTTGCATGCTTATTTCCTACACAAGCAACACTTTCCCAACTGTAAGTCTTGAATCTGGCTTGCCTTGATGAAGACCAAGTAAAGAAATATATGAATCTTGGCTTTTAAGGGCTAAGTGCGCTGTATTGTTTCTTTTTCCTTTGTTTGAATATTTTCACGGGTTTTCAACCTATGTGGATTTTGTGGCCAAGACTACGTGCCAACAATGTTTGACAAATTCAGTGCAAATGTGGTGGTGGATGGGAGTATAGTGAATCTTGGCCTTTGGGACACGACAGGTAACACTATGTTAGGTTTCTGTTTCCGATTTTAAAGTTTTTATTTTATTTTATTTTATTTTTCAAACAGTTCATATTTCTATTAGTGGCATATTCCATTATTTAGTTCTTTCATATTTTTAGGCCATGGTGTTACTGGATTTAAAATTACTAAAGTTGAGGTATTTGGTTTAACCCCTGCCAATTCCATTGCTTCAAGTCTTTTCAACAAATTCATTTTGTGCATATAATGCAATCATTCCATTCCATGAGATGACATCTCTTTGAGGCATTCCGTCAAACAATTCACATGCCTTTTATATGCTTCCACATTTTGCATACATTCCTACCAATGCAGCTGCAGCATCTGACAAATTTCTATATTCTTTATGCTTTGATGGGGTTCTAGAGTTAGGCTTTACACCTGCCAACTACATATTAATTGAATAGAAATTGAATGTAGAAATGTGGGATTTGATCTCTGTTGGGATCCATGGATAATCGACAAGTTTTTGACCTCCCTTACCTTGTAATCAATTCTCCCATCGATATATTCATGCATTTCATTCTACATCCTTCACCCCTGAATGAATTGAGCTTTTTAAATAAGGATTTAAGAGAAACATTGTGATCCTATTCAATCTTCATGGCAAGATTGTTTCTTTGCAAGGGCACACATACCCACTAAACCCTATATAAATTTGAAATACTGCACATACTCCATAATAGTGTTGTAAATGCAGTCATTCAGCCTTGCCAAGGATGTCATTTGGCAACATGACATGTTTGAGAATAGCATGGCAGCTCTTTGCATGCCTAGAGGACCAGAGACTGGTGCTAAATTGTACATTTCAAATTTGGATTTTGGAGTGTAATGAATTCTGATATAAAGGCACATTGATAATAATTTCCATTCTCCCTCTACAACTGCTTGTGCTCCAATGCACACTAGAAAATCTAGGTGCCTTATGTATTTGAATTTAATGCTAGAAAAGGCTTCCAGGATTCTTCTTGACAATGTCCTCTAGTGCACAGATTCTCCTAGAAGTCTGTATAGACCCTCTGGTACTTATATGTTCTATTCAGTGAACTGTGCAGCTTGTATTGATGACTGTGAAGTTGTCCTGAAGATGCTACTTTACACTATGCAAAGCAACCAAGGATTATCTTTTAATTATTGATGACTGTGAAGTTGTCCTGGAGATGCTACTTTACACCATGCAAAGCAACCAAGGATTATCTTTTAATCAAATTACAAGCACCTATATTTCAGAGCATACAAGTTATGGCAAGTTGTTGGAAGATATCACTGAAAACTTGTAAAATGCAAGGCAAATTTCCCTGGCAGACATGCATGCAAAATGTGGAAGTATAAAGCATGTCTAAAAAATTCAAATTTACCATTGATATTATCCTTGTCATTCATCTTGTCTTTACAGTGAGTTGCTGATATATTTTTATAAAACATGCAAACCATCAAGTTTTGGATGGAAGCCACAACAAATGATAATTTTCAGGGATAAGTGCTTTATTGCATTTTATTTTTTATGAAACGGTCTAATTTTGAGTTGCATGATCAAAGAAGATGTGATTGGGTGAGAAATTTTTACCTTGGTTCAGGTTAGCATAGGTTTCGTTAAGATATATTGTTTTGACTGATTTTTCACGATTAAAAGATGAAGGACCCCTAGAGTTTGAAACGTGGGTACTGATGCAATTGTTTAGGCCTTTTTTTATCAAGTCTTTAGATTCTAAATAACTTTTATGTTTCAATATGGTATGCTTGTTTTAGTTCTATTTGTTCTATTTGTACATTTTAAATTTATGAGCAATTTGACCTTGGTTCATATTGTCATAGGTTCTCTTCTGCCTAATGTATGATAACATTCAAATGTTTAGTACAGTCACAAATTCTGCTTCAGTTGAGTTAATAGTAGACTTGGTTTGTATCACTTTTTTGCAGAAGTTATAAGCATGGCATACTATCTTAGTCTACTCGTTTCCATCTTTCTCGTGTCAATGTTCATCCTTTACATCCCATTTTTATAATAAATTCTTGTAGAATTTCAAGTGGTTTAGATTTTTTTGTGAAAGACTTGGTTCCACAAAGGGCAACCAAATATAATGACTAACGGGACTCGTAATCTAAATAGCTACTTCTAAAGATTCTAACTGATAAATAATCTCCATATTTTCTTTCTATATTTGAATTCTAGCATAACCATTATTTCAATAGGTGACTTCTAGTTATAACTAGAATAGACTTTAAAATAAACTCCTTCCATTTCATTGCTCCATTGAATTAGAATTTAATCATTACCTTTGCCTTATGTATGATAAAATTCAAATATTGAGTAGTCACAAATTTTGCTTCAGTTTATTGTTATATAAATTTATTGTGAATGTAGTGTGAGTGTAGGCGCTGGGTAGGAAATGGCGAAGGAGCGAAATTTGTAGTTATTGTTTCTGCAATTACTACAACCATGATAGGCCTTTTTTTTGGTTTGCTCATGCGATTGTTGCAAAAAAAAATACGCCCATAAACAATAGCTTTTCCAAATTTTATTTAACAACAATTATTTTTGTCTATTTAGTGATTTTCCCAGCATGGAAAGTAGTTTTAATGTCTATTTTGAATTAAAATTTTGGTATTTGCCTGGCAAGCTAACTGCTCATCCCTGCTGCTACAGTGCAACCCTTGTTTACAATTATTTTATTTATTGAATACATAAATTTTAATTTTTAGTAAATAAGTATTTTATTTTATCTACTTGTTTAACTTATTTTTATTTGAAGATTTATTTTTTATTTATTTATAATAAAAGAGGGGTAAAAATTTATTATAAAAGAAACCACCGGTATATAACAAAGAAAGCACCAGACCACATAAACAACAGAAAGTACCAATAGAACTACAGAGCCACCACCAAACCAAACCAAAACACGAACAACCTACCACACCAAGGCCCCAAAGAGGGACCACAGCTAACCATCCATGTCTTCAAAGATCAACCTTTCCAAAGTTTGAATACAATCCTAGGACAAAAGATCCCACTTCGTAACATTTCAATCTCCCACTTGATCAGAGGCCTACTTAGCCAGATAATCAGTCACTCTGTTCCACTCCTTAGGGACATGGACAAACAAGACAAAATCCATCGAGTGACTCAAACAAAGAATCTATCTAACTACAGACATAAGCTGCCACTGCATGCCTTCCACAACCTGCTCATTCATCATATTAATAACAATCTGAGAGTCAAATTTGCAAATAACCCTTCTCCAACCTAAAGCACACCCTCTCTCCACACCACAAAGAATAGTTAGGGCCTCCATCAAATTGTTCGATTGTTGCCCCTTATAAATAGAAAAGAAGAACAGGACAATTCCCAAACTATCCCTCCCTAATCCCCCAATCCCAGCATGACCAGGGTTCCCTCTAGAGGAACCATCCGTGTTAATCTTAAAAACACTTGGAGGTGGAGGAGTCCACCTTCCCTCTCTTTGAATCTTACCCTTGGAGTGGCCCCATTTCCTAGGCCAAGTAGGCCAAAGGCATCCTTCCACTAACTTCGAATTTTGGGCCACCTACAATTCCCCACCATCCAACCTAGTAGAAAGGTCACACTTTGTAGCTAAAGTCTCTTGGAGCATACTAAGAACCCTCTGGCACACTTGCTGAACCACCAACTGCCTCCCTTAAAAATTCTCTGATTTCTTTCCAGCCAAAGTTGCCACATAATAAAAGAAGGAACAATAGTCCAAGCTACCTGAAGATAAGAGGCTTTAGCCAGCGGTCTTCCCAAGCTTCTCCAAAACTCCACCAGAGAAGAGGCATGTACACATCTCTGCTTCCAAGCATTCCACCAAAGGTGCAAAATCTCCCTAGCTAAGGGACAGTGAAAAAAAATAAATGAGAATACTTATGTTTTCATCTCACTATTTTTCTCACCTTGAAATTCGTGTAAAATGGATAAATTTTTCAAAACACTAAGGTTTTGTTGTTGGTTGGATTTTCATTGAATATGAAAATAGTATTTGTTGGATTTTTTATTAGATGCCTGGTATTTTCCCTGGTTAAGTAATCTATTATTCATTTGTGTAAAATAGGAGAAAAAATTGACGAATCAGAGAAGGGGATGGAAAAATTTCACATATAGCCTAAAGTTTTTTATTTTTATTTTTTTAATGCAGGGCACGTGTTAGGGTTCGTGGAAACACATGAATTAGAACAAATAAAATAGCACATGGCATATTTCTGGGGTTGCTCAAAATGCAGGTGTTTGGTGTAGCAGCTCCAATGTGTGGTTATTGCTTGAATGTCCACGTTTCTCCTCTACATACAAATATGTGTTGCCATGTTTTCCATGTTATTACTTTATTGTTGCAAATGAAGATGTGCAAAAAGGGTGCAAATCAATCTATATCTCGTGCAAGCTCTTCCTCTACTCTCAGTTGGTTGGATGCATCTATTTGGGGTGGTTTTGGTTGGTTTGGCAATTATTGGACCTACAAGGAGGCTAGCTCGTTTCAATACCGAGCTTAGTCACCCAATTTTGTAAAGCCCACAATTTCATCACAAAAGTAAATGAAGTAAATAATCCACTTAAATACAACATCACAATATCCAAAGTAAAAAGATGTAATTAATCCGCTTAATTACAATATAAAAGATAAAATGGGTGCAATTAATCCGCTTAATTATAATATCACAAGTAAAATGAACAATCTCATAAATATGAATCAAAATGTCATTAAATCTTACAAAATCATGTGCTCAATCTAGGTAAAAGCACTATAATATACAAAATCCATGGGCATTCATGTCATATTACATCCAATTTCAAATTACAATAAGCATGTACAACAAGAATAAATAAATCAATACGCTCATCAGTCGCATGAACCAAGTGGTCCAACACCTGCGAACCAAGAGACAAGAACATGGCCCAGGTGTTTTTCCACCCAACCATGAAGTAATTACACTTCCCCTGATCCCTTCATGAAAAGAAGGAAACCCAGCCCTACACAAAATGTCTAGCTACCTAGAAACAACTGGCAGGAAGGAACACATGATGCAACCCTGATGTTTGAATGTGTAATTCTAAATAATGAAAAGAAGATTGTCTCACAATAGGATGTGGCAGAGATATATATAAATAAGTTTTGCTAGACAATAAACATCTATTTCACTATCATCTCAATCAGATCTAATCCTTTAAATAGTAACATGGTTCAATTCCTGAAAAGAGGAAAAGCCATCTCTGCTAATCCACATTCGGCATCCTAGCCCACAAAGTAACCCAATACATTCTTAGATAAAAACTACTTCTTTCCCCAAGAAGCAAGTAAATAAATAAATAAAAGAATCTAAGTTCATCAATAAATCATAAAAATCCCTTTCCCAAAACATCAATCAGGGAAGTACACTTTCCAAGCAATAATCCATCCTTTGTTCATACAATTCCATCCATAAGTTTGTCAAATTGATATAATTTCTAATCCATTTTTCAGTCATAATTCACTGTATAAAAATCATTCCCAATTTTATTCAAACCTACTGTCATTTCTGTGACAGGAACTACTCAGTTTATTCAATAAATTTATATGTAACATTCAGTAACCTTCATGTCATTTCAATGATAGGAGCTGTGGCAGAATTGAAAATAAATAATGAACAGAGTTTAATCAGATTTTAGTCATTCTAAGATAATGTTTACGAATATGTTTTGAACAGCAAATCAATAAGGAATATGTCTAAAGGAATACAATAGTTTATCAATTTTTGAGAGGTTAAGATCACATTATTTGCTCAATAAAATAGGTCGATATAACATTAATTGATTCCAAAATAGCATATGGAATAATAACAGCTGAGATAATTTATGTCTGACAGGAAAATAATATGAATTCATCTAGGAAATATAACTATGTTTCCAACTGTAAATAATTTTAAGAAATAGGCAGCTTCACCTATCATAAATAAAGAGACAAAGATCTGCCATGAAGGAAATGAAATGACCAGAAAATGGGTCATGCATAGGCAGCAAAAACACAGGTGACCAACTTAAATCAAGTCGATCCTCATGAAAACATAAGATTATGGTATATTCGGCTCAGGTTTGGAGAGAAAGTTGTTCTTACCCAATCAACTAGGCGGCCAAAGAAAGGAAAACACAGGATTTAATAGCAACAATAAAGAGCCATACTCATGCTTGAAATTCGGCGGCCTGGAAGAAGTAGGTCGACGCCTGAGGAAAAAGATCGATCTGAAATCAAATGCCAAGGTCTTCACCTAAAGGCTGTGGCAAAGGTAAAACCAAGAGAGAGAGAGAGTGTGTGTGTAAAACATAAAGGACACACAGGTCTGGTCTATCATTTAGCGGCCAGGAGGAGTTTACAGCAAGCGTGATTTTAGCAGGCCGATTAGCAGTCAACGTAGACCAGAAAAGCATACACACACAGGTCGATTTCGTACTATGTGTAAACATCCAAACCAGCGTCTAGTATTGTATAAATATGAAAGAAAATACCCCTATAAATTTGCCTAAGAGGAGGTCGATCTTGCCACCCCAATCACAACTTCCTTCTATCTCCTGTCACTGTCCAACTAGAACCACGTCCTCTTTCTTTGCTACTACAAAACAAACATCCTTCTCTGTTGCATTTGTGGGTGTTTTTCTTTGCTCAATTCATGGATCTTTTTCTCTCTGTTGAATGCCCAACTTTAATAATATCCAAACTGCCTTATTCTTGGCATTTTAATTTAGGTTTGAAGACTAAAGATTTGCTAACTAGTCGATACTCCAGTTTGCATGAGATTTTTACCATTTAAAACTGTTGCATGAATGACAGTAAGTAAATTTTAATTCTTTTATTAATTTCCTAAATATAATAATGCTATTTTTAATATAATTTAACTATTTTTACTAAAACACAATCACTTTAAATGAATCAAGAAGTGAAATAATAATAAAATAATATATATATCTATTTAATATAATTATTCAATTTATTTTACACACTAGTAGAAATATGGCAAATAAATGATCAAGTGACTAAAACTTTTAGTCACGTGACTAAAACTTTTTGCAACATAGCTATAAATGACTAAATAAATGACTAATTTGGTCATCGAGCAAAAAATACAACTAAATAATTAGTCACACAAATAAAAAGGATAATTTAAAAATATATTTCGAATTGAGGGAGTGGGTTGTATTATAATATAATATAATATAATGATAATATATTATATTACAATACAATATAATTTAATATATTATAATATGATATTATATAATATATATATTATATAATATTATATTACTATTGTATAATAGTATATAATAATATAATATATTTAATATTATAATTTTTTTTTTTTTTGCTATGTAATCAGAGATATTTTATATTATTCAAAAAGAGTTACAATCCACAGCCCTTCCATGGCTGGCAAAAGAGTTTCAAACCATTTCCTTCCTAGCCTATAAACTTCTACCAGATGACAACGCAGGGTCAGAGATATAGATAAGTAAGCCAGACTAAAAACATACACTACTCCACGATTAGACCCTACAAACTAACAGTTTCAACAAGCAAAAAGGAAGCCAAACTATTATAATCGCTGTGTGACTTAACTGGCATACTCTGCCATCTTCCTCTTGAACTCTTCCATCCACTGGAAGTCCACGGTCTCCACCAGCCCCAACAACCTCCTAATGAACTCCACTGCAGTCGTAGCTTGGTCCTTCAGCACGATAAGGTCAAAGCCCTTAACATCCAAGATGAAGGGATATACTTTGATTACTGCCCTAGGATCCGCCATGAGATTCCAGTCCTTAGGGCGAGGAGCACCGACACCCAGACGAGCATACTATAGAGTCTTCCCCAGTTCTCTAAGATGCTCAGGATAGAACAATGCTCGCATTATTGTTTCTGCCTCTGCCTTCACCAATTCCAACTCCATCAGCATAGCCAGGACCCGCGAGGAGATGTCCGTGTCTACACGATATCGCTCGTCATTTTCCAAGAATGCCTTCCCCAGTAATAGTTTCACCACGTCCACCAGCAACTTCTCTGACCGTCTCAACATCCTCTGCAAGCAAAGATCAGTCATGCCACCTAGGAAAGCCATTTGCCGCTTGGTGTTGACTAGACGAATGGGAGTGTCCATCCCTCCACAGCGTATGGCAAAGGCTGAGATGATTACGGCAAAGTGGGACGGCATTTGCAAAAACGGAGATAGAATTTGCAGAACTCTGGGGACTGCCTTCCTTCAAAAACCTTACATCGAAGGATCTCGAAGGCCTTCATCAAAATGATGACCCTGCTGCACTAAATGTCATCCCTGCAGGCTCTTAACTACCACCTCCCGTCGGCTTGTATCGTCGCAAATCGACACTCTATAATGAGTGCCTTAGCCTTCCACTCATGATGGTGTGGCAAGGCTCCCTCCCTACCTCCCACAAGCCTTGCTCACCCTAAAGGTCCTTCTAAAGGGAAAATTTCTCTGATTGTGGTCTCGTCTGCCCCACAATTTGATAAACTATCTGCTTCAAGGTTTCCTTCCCTCAGTATATGGTTGAATGTGACACTGTGAAATCCTTCTACCAGCTCTAGAGCTTGATCTAAAATAGCTTGCAATCTCTAGTTGACTAATTTCTTACACCTCAAACCGTTGATAACTAACATTGAATCCCCTTGGATTTCAAGTTTCTAATATTAAGGTCCCTACATAGCCGCACGCCAAGGAGTAACGCCTGTAGTTCTGCTTCGTTATTGGTGCCCATTCTAAGAGGAGCAGTTATCTTGCCCACCGCTTCTCCCTTCGCGTTCCTAACAATACAACCTGCCCCTGACAGGCCCGGATTACCTTGAGAGGCACCGTCAAAATTCAATTTTAACCAACCGATCTCTGGGGGAGACCATCTAATATTCTCTCTGGCTTTTTTCGTACTGTTACCTCCCTCTCCAATCTGAGAAGCCGGGGAGAGCCCCTTCCAACTTTTAACCATTTCTATATCCCAACTTGTAAATATGAGATGAGCTGGGTCTCGGTCTGTGAGTTTGGAGTTGACCACTTCTACTAAACTAGCTTCTATTTTATTAATGAGAGAGAAACAATGCATTTCTTTATCTTGAAAGATTCTCATGTTTTGTTCTTTCCAAATATTATAAAATAATATAATATAATATAATATTTATAATATAATATAATATAATATAATATTTATATTATAATATATATAATATTTATATTATAATATATATAATATTTATAATATAATATTATATTATAATATTATATTATATAACATTATATTATAATATTATAAAATATTATATTATATAATATTATAATATAATATAATATAATATTTATATTATATTATATTATATATATTATATTATTATATAATATTATATTATTATATTATATTATATTATTATATAATATTATATTATAATATATTTAATTAAATGGGTGCCAAATTTAATTTTCACCCTAACCTATCATATGGGCGCCAAAGTTATTTTTCACCCTAACCTATCATATGGGCGCCAAAGTTAATTTTCATCCTAACATATCATATGGGCGCCAAATTTAATTTTCACCCTAACTCAGTAAATTGATTATTAACTCAGTAATTTTCACCCTAACAATAGAGCTTTACATAGTTCTACAAGTACAGTCCTTTTTAGACATGTCCTAGGATTTAGTTTGCAAGAACCCCTTGACAATATCCTAATGCATACCACCATATTTGGATTCACACACATGAGAATGAGAAGTAGATAAAGCATATAAATTTTTGCAACACATTCACAGAGTTCATCAATAGATTTAGAAGATTCTATCAAACTAGAAATAGAATTACAAAGAGTACCATGACACACATCACACACCTCACTCTTTCAATGTTTATGACAAACTTTAGTTACATATTTAGAAGAAACATTTCAAAGTTCCAAATAGGAAGATTACGCCTCTATGATATGGTTCATAGACTGTTTTTATGATAATACATTTTTTCTGAATCTCACATGATACCTAGGATGGCACCTAATATTCAATATGGAACTCCTCAAACCATATTTTCCTCTTTTCCTTGAGAATCCATAAACTCAACATCCTTCAAACAAGTGGATGTGAGCACTTGCACAAATTTATGCAAGATGAGAGCATTTTTACTACCACAATGTGCATTCACCATGTTTCACATCACTTATACAAAGTGTCTAAGATAAGATAATATGAATATCAAGAAAAGTGATACAATCTTAGAAGCTCTATGTTTAATTTCTATGTCTCATTGAAGGCACATTGTGGCCATTGACTCTAAAGAAAGGGCAAGTGATCATAGAGAAGACACACAATTCTATAGGAACAACATGCATGACTTGATATTCTTTATAACTTCTACATTATCCTTCACAGCATGTGTGCCCTGCACATAATGCATGGTGTCATCATTTGTCACTACACATGACCCCATGGAAATCATTACTTCATCACATACTATCGTGCATGAATCTACATAGTCTTGCATGCCACCTAGCATTATTAACTAATTTGTTACATGCGGCACCTTCAACAGTCTTTTCTAGCCATGGGAACATAATGTCAACAATCAATAATCTCAAACATGGAAGTTTGAAAATTTAGGACATAAACTGTTACATATTCTTCTCTTGTTTTGTAAGTGTAATGTACATAGTATATATATTCATTCATCTCTTCACACTAAAAAGGGATATTTATCTAGATAGTCATAGGAAAACTAGTTTATGTGCTCACCCTTTCTATTCATATGACTAATTAGTTGTGAGGTAAAAAAAGCATATTGATTAAAATTTTAAGCGCTAAAAGCAAGCGTGTTTTTTTAAAAGGGAAAATCAAAAGGAAAACAGAAAAAGCTTAGGCACCAAAGTGAGTTTCAGTTTTATCTTTCATTACACCTGTGTGCTAAGGAGGTTTAGGGTTATGGGAGATTATCTGTTGTTTCTCCAATGGTTTGATTTGCAAGGCCTCACAAAGACTATGATCAATCTGCATAAGAAAAGAAATAATTTTATTCAGATGTTGGTGGATGATCATCGTCAGACACGGAGGGCTCATGATGACTTTATTGATGTGCTCATTTCTACAATAGACAAGCATGAAAGTCTCTCACAGGATAAGGACACCATGGTGAAGGCCTCTGCTATTGTGAGTTTCTCCCTTCACATTTTTTTATAAAAATATTTTCTTTTATTTATTTTCTTTTCTCCAAGAAAAGACCTGGTTTCAAAATGGAAGCTCTTGACTCCTTGCTTTCCATTTGTTTGTGGACTATTTGGGCTATTACATCATCCATTTGATTCTCTGGCTTTCAATTTGTTTGTGGATTGTTTGGGCTATTTTAATGATTGGTGAATACCAATTGCATAAATAAAATGTAAATCCCTGCTACAAAAAAATAGCAGTATACAAGCTTTTATCGTGCAAAGTGTACGTCACCAAATTTTCAATCTATAAACCATTTGTTAATGGAGACAGCAACAAAAATTCTTATTAAAACCTCAAAGTAACTATAACATATTACTGCCAATCATGTTATTACAGTTATTACAAGACTTTTCAACAAACCCATATCAAACATATCCTACAATCATGGCATTCAATGACACCACATTTCTTGGAGTCATTTTGTGGAACAATTCACGTGCCTTGTGTATGCTTCCACATTTTTCATGCATGTCTACCAGGGCACTTGAAATTACAACATCTGACAAAAATTCCCCTTCCGTTATGCTTTAATGCATGTCCATACCCTATTCCAAAGCTCCCATTTTGGCACAAGCAGGGAGGATGCTAGCAACGGCTATGGAATTTGGCTTTGCATCTGCCAATTGCATTTTCTTGAAAGTTTTTAAAGCCTTTTTAATGTATCCATTTTGCATTCCAGAGCTAAACGAAGTGTATTAAGGCGATGCTCATCATTGCCTTCATATGCTCCACCTTCCCATTTTGGCCTGTAAGTAACAAGAACAAGCAAAGTTCTAGATTTTATAAGTGTTTGTAAATCCACTTGAGGATTAAAAATCTTTGGATGATCAATGTGAAGCTCTTCTAAGTCTGAACTTTGAATATGCGCCTACTGCATTTGAGACACCATCTCTTCGACAGAATGAGCCACAAGGGGGATACAGAGAAAACAACCATTGTGGGCCATTGTTGCTATTGTCAATTATCTTACTTAGATTTACTCATAAAATTTATAGCAATCTTTGAGGTTTTTAGTAAAATAAATGTTCCATAGGTAAAAGTGACTGGTATGATACAAGAAATTTAAAGCAAAAGGGGAACTCTCTGCATTACAAACTATGTTTTCTATATTATATAGAGCATCCTAATTGCTTATGTATCTTTTCAAAGCAGTATGTTGCTAGGGATGGACCCTCTGTTAGGTTTCCTATGATGACGTTCGATTGTCTTTCATATGTGAGATAGAATATATAGATAGCGCTTTGATCATAGCTTGAAAAGAAAAATAGACATTTGTGTATGTTTTCAAATATATTAATAATCATTTTCAATTTTTCAGTTGATTATGATATTATGTGTAATGCCCCGTCATGCAACCCTAGACTGCAAAACTAAAAGTGCAAAAATTACATAAATAATTTTTTTTTAAAGCAATAACTTGCATTAAAAGTAACCAAAGATATAAAATACACAACATAATGGGAATTGCACTTCTAACAACCCTAGGGAAACATAACTACAGTAGTAAAAAATAAAGTAAAACCACATAAGTGATAAACATTAAACTGCTATATTAGAAAAAAAAATAACTTTTACAATAGCAAGATAGTTTGATTACAAAGTCTCAGTATAAGATTATAAGACTGATCTTGTCAGTTTACAAATGAGGACAAATGAAAGTATACAACATTACAAAACGCGGAAAAGAAAACTGGAACTGGATCACCTCTGTACAGGAGTCGAACCGAATCTCCAATGGACCAATGGATAGCTCTACCTCCCAACCATGTCAAACCCTGAGGTCCACCCCACCGAGCTAGAAGATAACATTGAGGCTCCACTAGGTCGAAGTTACAACAGTGAAACAACAATAAGAAATAGACTCCTTGCAGGCATACATGATAACAAGACTACACATAAACGACAGTAATCCACCAGACAGATCCAACATCCAATCAAGATCAAACATGAAGCCAAGACTATACTCCAGAGGTAACAACCAAAAAAAAGGAAGTAACTGAGTTGCGTAAGGAGAGTGTCATCGCATGGTCTTGGCATGGGTTACGCAGGCTATCTATCACTAGAAGTTGGCCCCCATTTATGGTTACCCTGGCAGCCCCTCTCTAGGCACCAGCCCCATAGGGTGACACATGCGGAGCCGACAGGTCCTCTCATGGAGACGAGGAGGTCAAGCTTGCCAACCAGGCCTGCTCATCCCATCCTTAGCCTGTGAGAGCACTCAAGTCATGGGTGAGGTATCTTACTTATCTTGTTAAGTGTTTTACTTCCCCAACCCTCTTGATTAAGTTATAAAGTTTCCACTTGCTCATAACTTCCATGGGGTTACCCAAGCAGCCTCTCACTAGGCACCGGCCCCACCATAGAAGCCACTCCCTTAGCGAACTCCAAACAACAATCAAACCCCCACGAGCAAAGATAAGGTACAAACGGCATCCAACCATTACTCATGCCATTCAATTACCATCAACAAAACATATTCCATTGCATTAACATGCCACTATTTGAACCAAACCCAAAACATCACACCTCTAGAGATAGATACAAAACAAAGGAAAAAGTAACCATTATCTGACAGGGACAATGCTTCCACATTTTGACACCAAGTACACATGACATCCCTCAAGGTTCCACTTTACAATAAACCAAATCAAAGACATAAACTCCACCGAAGGCGAACACAAAGATCCATTACAAGCATAAAACTGTGACCAGAAGGATAAATGAACATAAGATATTCACTGCACTCCCGGATTCAATCATGAACACAACTTATGAGAATTATCAACAATTCAGACATTCAGGTTCATGACAAAATACCGATTACACAATGATATCCCAGATGGCAACTCTAAACCTCAAGGAGTTAATGACACAAAGGACAGAGGATCAATAAAATAGTAAGCATAACAATTTAAAATTTATAATACGACAAAATACATTAACTTAACTTAACAATTAGGTTATGAATCTTTATTATCTTCTATCCTACTTCTTCCAAAAATAAATCCACTAATCCTTCCTGGTCTCTAAAAGTCCAATATCTAAATGCACAATTTGGTTAATGTTTGATTTGATAAAAGTTCAAGTATCATATATCATTAGATAGATATATTAATAAAATTGATTATATTCTAATAACTAAAATCGACTATATTCTATTAAATAAGGTGAATAATAAATATGGTATATTCCAATAATCCTATCAATAAATTGATTAACTATATTCTAATAATGAATCTATTTACATTCTAAGAACTGAAACTAAATATAAATTAAGTGGACAATAAAAAAGGTACTTTCTAGTAATCCTGTCTGAAAATTGATTATAATATATTCTAATAAATATAATTGAAGTTTAATATAGAAACTTCCTATTAGTAATTCCACTCAACAAAATCTTTCAACAATTTGCTATTCAAGAAACTTACTATTACCAATCTCTTGCAGGGTTACTAATTGAAAATGTTCTGAGGACTCACAAAAACCTAATAGTTTCACAGCTGGGATGAATACACGTTGTAGATTAGGGTGGATTTAATGAAAAGACTCAAGAACTAAATCAAGCACATGGCCTATGTATGGGTTCGCCTTAGAGAGGCCTTGTGATGGCATGCCATGATTGCAGGAGATGAACAAAATGGATTTGTTGTTGGTAAGATGCTTCAACTGATTTGAAAAGGTAACAAAATGATGAATTCAATGGTGGTTTTCACAGAGATAGTGCTGCAGAGGGTCGGCCAGCCACCAAAATGACTTAAGATGGTAGCAAAACTTGCTATAAGGTAAACGTCAAACATAATGCTTAACAAGCTTTAGAAATTTATATACACATTCTACTATGGCGAATAAATGGTGATAATTGTTTGCCAGATCACCTCAATTGACGCTGACTCATTTAGCTCAATGATTGCAGAGTGAACACATGAGATTCTCTTCATAGAAAAGCATCCTCAAGATAAAATGATTGCAGATCTAAAAAGAAATTGTTGAAAAGGCTTTGGAAACTGTTGACATCTCGACTCAGAGGAAAGCCATTGGTTGGGAGGAATGATTGCAAAATAAAAATAAAACAGTGGAAAGTTAATGATTGTTGAATGCACCCTTGCATATCTGATATGACGCTCATTGCTAAAGTGCAAGTTGATCCAAAAAGCTTCGTTTAGCATTACCAATAATTCCTACAGATAATGGCTATTGTTTAAAAATAGAGAATGGTTCACATTTACCACAACAATTTTCTTTTGCAACAAAATTTGTTGCATGTTGGCTATATGAGGACACTCTCAGTTTTGTTATTAAGATACCGGTTGGACCTATGGTGATGGCGAATGAGTTTCCTTGATTCTTGTAGATCACAGATGGAAATAGGATTAAATAATAAATATGGCATCGCTGTATTTTTTTTATTTGAGACCTAAAAGGTTGTATTACTTCTATTTTTCTCTCAATGACTATGTAGAAATGGGCAGATATGGTGAGGTTTTAAAATGCTTAGCTTAAATGCCACAGATAAAGGATTACAAGGAAACCTCATAGGAGGATATGAACATCTATCAGAACATGATAATGGCAAATTAGAATAAAATACTTAGGCTAACATGCATGCAAAACTAGGTCCCAGACAAGGCGCACATATCAATAATTTCCAACCCTTAGACAAAACATCAAAAGAGAGAGAAAGGAGGAGAAAATCATGCACAGAGATTCAAGCTATTTCAACAAAATTTATTCAATTATTCCAATTACATACCTGGATTTTTTTTTTTTAATCCTCGAGCCTCCTGATATGAGTGAAAATGTAGAGACAAGTACCCTTCTAGAATCCTCCCCTTGATCTCTTGTCTCCCTCCAATTCTTAGTCTGCCCAAAACTCTCCCCCGAACAAGATTTATCCCCCCCTCTAAAAATGAATCAACTCATAAAATAAATGCAGACATGCATTCGTTACCCAACAACCCCCTCCTCCGGGAATTTCAAAAATTTGTCATAAAAGAGATCATGAATCTTCCAATTTGAAAACTGACAACTCAAGGCATTAATTTCGCAAAACCAAATTATTCTGTACCAAATAAATACTACTACCCGTAACTCCAATTTATGACATAAATACTTTAGAAAAGTAGATAATTTAATCTAGACTATTATAAAATTTAACCAAAGTGTCATTCAAAGCTTTAAGCTAAACCAATTATTACCTAATAAACATAATAGAGCATCATTAATTAATAATAACTCATTAAGGTATTTTCCAACCACACATGAACATAATTAAACATTATAAAACACAACTCGACTGTACACCACAACACTAGATAACCAACATAACAAGGCAAAGACCAAGTGTCACAACACGACTCGAGACCACAATAGAAGACAAGGACCGACCTACTGGAATAGACCTCATGTTATCTCCCATCACCGATACCCATTCGTGCAAGAACCCGCTCAAACTTGTTATATCAGGTGGAGTTGAGGTTCAGTACCTGCAGCCTGCATCCAAACAACTAGTTGTAAATGATCAAATACATATATGTCTACACACAGAGAGTCAGAGAATCGCGACGCAGCAAGGTACTTCAAAGCGAGTAATGCTACACCGTCCCTACTCTTGAACAAGATTATAACCACAGCATATGAAACCAGATATCAACGAATCTAATTAAACATGCAAATATTAATCCATAACTAATCATGTCCAACATACCATAACTGAAGTAATACTAATGCCATCATAACCCATAACACATGTCTAAATATATCCATCGAACAAAGTCCATCAAGGTCAAAGTGAATATAAACTATAACATACTAATCCAGATGTCTCGGAACTATAAAAATGCAATGAGAGGCTATCAACTGTTTCCAAACTGTCAGAGGGAAATATAAAACTAACAACTATAACAAGCCAAAATGCGAGGGGCATTACTTCCTCCCCCCTAGAATCAGGCTTACTCCTGGAAGATTGCAAATAAGTAAGGATATGACTCCCTCATCCTGGAAGCATCCTCCCAGGTAGCAGAGGTCTCATCATTAGGATCCCACTGGACCCTGACCTGCTCCATGTCTCTGCCCCTGAGAGCAAGTCTCCTGTGCTAAAGAATGCCTACGAGCTCCAAAGCCAGCTACCCGTTCTCTACCTGTAGAGCAGTCCAATCAAGAACATGAGCAATATTTGGATAATAAGGTCTAAGTACAGAAACATGAAACACATCATGGATGCGTGAAAGGCTAGGCGGCAATGCAAGATGATAAGCAATGAGACCGATCCTCTCCAACACCTCAAAAGGTCCAGCAAAGCACGATGCTAGCTTAGAACCCTTTCCGTAACGGATTGGACTCTTTTACGGTCGCACATGCAAGAACACTTGATCCCCAACTGAAAACTGACGATCGATCCTATGAGCATCTGCATACTTCTTCTGCCTGTCCTGAGCTACCATCAAATTCTCTCTAATCCTCTCAACCTATTGTTCCATATCTCTAAGCATATCAGGACCCAAAAGAACTCTATCCTCCAGGCAATCCCAACTCAAAGGAGTCCTATAAGGATGACCATACAAGGCCTGAAATGGAGACATGCCAATAGAACTATGATATCCATTATTATAGGCAAACTCCACCAGGTATAGGTAGTCCTCCCAATGGTGCTGCCGATCCATCACATACATCCTCAACATTTCCTTGAGAACCTAATTAAACCTCTCGATCTAACCATCAGTCTTAGGATGGTAAGCTGAACTAAAGTTCAGCTGTGTCCCTAAGGCATGCTGCAAGGAAGTCCAAAGGGCAGAAGTGAACACTGGATCCCTGTTGGAGATGATCCTACGAGGAATCCCATGAAGTCTGACGATGTCCTCCATGAACACTCTAGCCACCGTAGAGGCATTGTAAGAAGCACGGACAGGAGAGAAGTGAGCTGCCTTCGTCAACCTATCCACAATGACCATAATAGCATAGTGTCAATGAAAGGATATCGGCAAACCAATGATGAAGTCTATCGAAATGATATCCCACTTCCACTCTGGAATCAAATGAGGCTGCAAAAGACCTGCAGGGTGATGGTGCTCTGCCTTCACCCTCTGACACTCAAGACATCTCGACACAAAATCAGCAATATCCCGCTTCATACCACTCCAAAAGTACAGCTGACGCAGATCTGCATGCATCTTCTTGACACCTGGATGAGCAGAATAGGGTGCCTGATGCGCCTCTAACAACACTAGGGTGCGAAGACCCTCAGAACTAGGAACATAGATACGACCCATATGTCGCAAAAGACCATCTAACTCAAAAGAGTAACCAGAGAATCTACCCTCTAAAGGTCTACCAGACTCAATCTCGGACTTCACCTCCTAGTTATAACTGTCGGTAGGAAGTGCTGCGAGAATCTGACCTCTCAAATCAACTGTAAGAGAGACTACTGAGATCTCATGTCTCCGTCGACTAAGAGCATCCGCTACCACATTCTCCTTGCCCTAAATATATCTGACCTCAAAGTCGTATTCACACAAGAACTCCATCCATCACCTCTGCCTTGCATTCAAGTTTGGCTGCGTGAAAATATACTGCAAACAATGATGATCACTGTGCAGCTCAAACTGATGCCCTAAGAGAAAATGCCTCCATCTCACCAAGGCATGCACAATGATGCTAACTCCAGGTCATGAGTGGGATAGTTCAATTCATGATCCTTGAGTTTATGAGACTCATAGGCAATCACACGACCATCCTGCATCAGAACTACTCCCAAACCCTCTAAGGAAGCATCGATACAAACAACAAAGTCCCTAGCAGGATCAGGAACTGCTAAAATAGGTGTACTGGTCAACTACTCCTTAAGAGTCTTAAAAGCTACCTTACACTACTCTGACCAAACAAACTTCTTCCCTTTCCTCTGAAGAGAAGTAATAGGGTGGGCAATCCTTGAAAACCCCATAACAAAATGGTGATAGTAGCCTGCCAGACCCATAAAACTGCAGACCTCAGAAACATTAGTAGGTGCAGGCCAATCCATAATAGCTTGGATCTTCAAAGGATCCACTGCAATACCCTCTCCAGAGATGACATGACCCAAATACTTAACCTCTGTCTGAAAGAACTCACATTTTGACAAATTAGCATAAAGCTGATTTTCTCTCAAACACTGCAACACCTGACGCAACTGCTCCTCATGCTCCTCCATAGTCCTCGAATAGATCAATATATCATCTAGAAACACAAGGACAAATTGGTCAAGATAGGTATGGAAAACACCATTCATCAAGCTCATGAAAACTGAAGGTGCATTCGTCAACCCAAATGGTACCACTATGAACTCATAATGTCCATAATGGGTACGAAATGTTGTTTTGTGAATATCTGCCTCAAATATCCACAACTGGTGATATCCCTACTTAAGGTCAATTTTAGAGAATACCTTTGCTCCTTTAATCTGATCAAACAAATCATCGATCTAAGGCAATGGGTACCTATTTCTCACTGTTACCTTATTGAGCTGTCGATAATCGATGCATAACCGTAGAGATCCATCCTTCTTTTTCACAAAGATCACAGGTGCTCCCCAAGGAGAAACACTAGGTCGAATGAACCCTTTGGCTAACAGGTCCTCCAACTACAGTTGAAGCTCCTTGAGCTCCTGAGTGGTCATCCTGTATGGAGCTCGAGAGATAGGCTCCACACCAAGAACCAGATCAATCCTGAAATCGATGTCACGCTTAGGTGGCATCCCCAGAATATCAGATGGAAAAACATCAGCATACTCCCTCAAGAGTGGGTGATCGTCAAGAGATGCCTCTCGACTCTCCTCCATCTCCAAGTCACTAACAGTCACTACAAAAAGCTGACATCCCTGACGCATGCATCTCTTGAGTTGCATAGCGGAGATCATTCATAGGGAAATAGGTCTCTGAACTCCTACAACCTCAACCTCTACACCAGAATCATCCACACATCTAACAGACTTATGCCAACAATCTATCACTGCCTGATGGGCCTCCAACCAATCCATCCCCAAAACAATATCATATGAACCAAGGGGTAGGATATGAAGGTCTACAGAAGTAGATAGAGAATCAATCCTCAACTCACACCCGGGAACTAGAGTCTCAACTGCAATCTTAGCCCCGGAAGCTAACTCAACCTGCCACCTATCATCCTACTTTGTTGCCACTAAGCCACAAAACTCCACAAGAGAAGGAGATATAAACGAATCAGATGCACTGAAATCAAAAAGAACAGAAAAACCAATACCTCGCATGCGACCAGAAGTCTCCACCACGGTGCCCTGATGCGCTGCCTGTCGGTCATCCACTTCTGCAAAGACTCGATGTGACCTGCTTGCATCACCAACCATTGGCTCAAATGTCGCCGATCAATGTCCAAACCCTGAAGCACCCTTCTGCGAGCACTACCTAGCAATATGGCCCTATTGGCCACAAGAGAAACACCCGGTGCCTCTACTAAAACCACTGTCACGCTGAAAAGCACCAGACTGCTGGAAACTGCCTCTGCTCACTGCGGACTACGTACTCTGAGCTGGCTGATCAAAACAATTGCGCTTATTTTACTGCCAAGACCTGTCTTTCTTATGTTGAAATCTATTACCCTGCTGATGTTGAGAATTCTTCAGCTTGGACTGAGAATGTTGCTGCTGCTGCCCACCCTTTGAGGGTGCATGAGAACCTGATGCCTGAGTGTGACCATCTCGAGAACCATATCCTGAAGAAGGTGCACTGCCAATGTGCACCCATGTATGTCCACCGAGTGCCATAGCCAAATTCTCCTCCACTAACCGGGCTTTCTCCACGGTAGCCTCCATAGTCATAGGTTCGAATACACGAACCCCTCCACTAATCTAGGCATTCAAGCCCCTGATAAAATGCTGCACCAAAATAGACTCGTCATCCCCGATACCTGCATACTGCTTGAGCTCATAAAATCTGCGCTCATACTGCTCAACTGTCATGGCCAACTACCTCAGCTCGTGGAACTCATCTGCTTGACATTGCCTCCAATAGTCAAATAGAAAACAGGCTTTGAATCTCTCTAAGAACAACTCCCAAGACACAGTGCTAATGTCCAAATGCAACTTCTGCTCCTCTAACCACCACCAAGTCGAAGAGAACCCTCAGAGATGCAAAATAGCACATTTGGCTTTGGTGTTGCTGCCATACGGATGCATGGCGAAACACCTGCCTAAGTCCAATAACCAAGTCTCTGCCTCAAGACCTCTACTAGCTCCATCAAAGATGGGAGGGCGTGCTGTCAGTGGATCCCTCATATGGCTGGCTAGTGTGGCCTCCTGCTCAACTGTCAACTCCCTACACCTGGGGGACCTCTCTCTCTCTCTAGGACCCGGCTGGTCTACCTCCTGACCTCCTCTAGGCTGCTCAACCTCTTGTCTAGGGCCTAAACGGGCAAGAGCCTCCTCAAGAATCTATCTCAACTGGGCTCCATCAGGCTGACCCTGACCCTCCATGTTCTTACCCCCACCTTCATAGGCACTTGCATGAGGAGAACTGGGAGGAGGTGTACCACCACCACCTCTTCCATGACCCCTACCTCTGCCCCGACCTCGGCCCCTACCTCTAGGCATCTACCTACAACACCAAAGGCAAATTATTACATTCAGAAAGGGTCACAACAGAGATAAAATTATTCTACAAAGTTTAAGCACTAGGTTACATAGTGGGCTGAAATATAACCAGAGTACCCAGTGTTTAAACCTGGCTCTGATACCAAATGTAATGCCCCGTCATGCAACCCTAGAGTGCTAGACTAAAAGTGCAAAAATTACAGAAATAATTTTTTTTTAAAGCAATAACTTACATTATAAGTAACCAAAGATATCAAATACACAACATAACGAGAATTGCACTTCTGACAACCCTAGGGCAACATAACTATAGTAGTATAAAATAAAGTAAAACCACATAAGTGATAAACATTAAACTGTTGTATTAGATAAAAAAAATAACTTTTACAATAGCAAGATAGTTTGATTACAAAGTCTTAGTATAAGATTATAAGACTGATCTTGTCAGTTTACAAATGAGGACAAATGAAAGTATACAACATTACAGAACGCGGAAAAGCAAATTGGAACTAGATCACCTCTATACAGGAGTCAAACAGAATCTCCAAAGGACCAATGAATAGCTTTGCCTCCCAACCATGTGGAACCCTGAGGTCCACCCCACCGAGCTAGGAGATAACATCGAGGCTCTACTAGGTCAAATTTACAACAGTGAAACAACAATAAGATACAGACTCCTTACAGGCATACATGATAACAAGATTGCACATAAACGACAGTAATCCACTAGACAGATCCAACATCCAATCAAGATCAAACATGGAGCCAAGACTATACTCTAGAGGTAACAACCAAATAAAGAGGAAGTAATTGAGTTGCATAAGGAGAGTGTCATCGCATGGTCCTGGCATGGGTTACCGAAGCTATCTATCACCAGAAGCTGGCCCCCATCTATGGTTACCCTGGCAGCCCCTCTCTAGGCACCGGCCCCATAGGGTGACACATGCGGAGCCGATAGGTCCTCTCATGGAGACGAGGAGGTCGACCTTGCCAACCAGGCTTGCTCATCCCATCCTTAGCCTGTGAGAGCACTCAAGGCATGGGTGAGGTATCTTACTTATCTTGTTAAGTGTTTTACTTCCCCAACCCTCTTGATTAAGTTATAAAGTTTCCACTTGCTCATAACTTCCATGGGGTTACCCAGGCAGCCTCTCACTAGACACTAGCCCCAGCATGGAAGCCACTCCCTTAGCGAACTCCAAACAACAATCAAACCCCCACGAGCAAAGATAAGGTACAAATGGCTTCCAACCATTACTCATGCCATTCAATTGCCCTCTCCAAAACATATTCCATTGTATTAACATGCTACTATTTGAACCAAACCCAAAACATCACACCTCTAGAGATAGATACAAAACAAAGGAAAAAGTAACCATTATCTGACAGGGACAATGCTTCCGCATTTTGACACCAAGTACACATGACATCCCTCAAGGTTCCACCTTACAATAAACCAAATCAAAGACATAAACTCCACCCAAGGTGAACACAAAGATCCATTACAAGCATAAAACTGTGACCAGAAGGATAAACTAACATAAGATATTCACTGCACTCCCAGATTCAATCATGAACACAACTTATGAGAATTATCAACAATTAAGACATTCAGGTTCATGACAAAATATTGATTACACAATGATATCCCAGATGGCAACTTTAAACCTCAAGGAGTTAATGACACAAAGGACGGAGAACCAATAAAATAGTAAGCATAACAATTTAAAATTTATAATATGACAAAATACATTAACTTAACTTAACAATTAGGTTATGAATCTTTATTATCTTCTATCCTACTTCTTCCAAAAATAAATCCACTAATCCTTCCTGGTCTCTAAAAGTCCAATATCTAAATGCACGATTTGGTTAATGTTTGATTTGATAAAAGTTCAAGTATCATATATCATTAGATAGATATATTAATAAAATTGATTATATTCTAATAACTAAAATCGACTATAATCTATTAAATAAGGTGAATAATAAATATGGTATATTCCAATAATCATATCAATAAATTGATTAACTGTATTCTAATAATGAATCTATTTACATTCTAATAACTGAAACTAAATATAAATTAAGTGAACAATAAAAAAGGTATTTTCTAGTAATCCTGTCTGAAAATTGATTATACTATATTCTAATAAATATAATTGAAGTTTAATATAGAAACTTCCTATTAGTAATTCCACTCAACAAAATCTTTCAACAATTTGCTATTCAAGAAACTTAGTATTACCAATCTCTTGCAGGGTTACTAATTGAAAATGATCTAAGGAGGACTCACAAAAACCTAATAGTTTCCTGGCTGGGATGAATACACGTTGTAGATTAGGGTGGATTTAATGAAAAGACTCAAGAACTAAATCAAGCGTGTGGCCTATGTATGGGTTCGCCTTAGAGAGGCTGTGTGATGGCATGCCATGATTGCAGGAGATGAACAAAATAGATTTGTTGTTGGGAAGATGCTTCAACTGATTCGAAAAGGTAACAAAATGATGAATTCAATGGTGGTTTTCACAAAGATAGTGCTGCAGAGGGTCAGCCAGCCACCAAAATGACTTAAGATGGTAGCAAAACTTGCTATAAGGTAAACATCAAACATAATGCTTAACAAGCTTTAGAAATTTATATACACATTCTACTATGGCGAATAAATGGTGATAATTATTTGCCAGATCACCTCAATTGACGCCGACTCATTTAGCTCAATGATTGCAGAGTGAACACATGATATTCTCTTCACAGAAAAACATCCTCAAGATAAAATGATTGCAGATCTAAAAAGAAATTGTTGAAAAGGCTTTGGAAATTGTTGACATCTCAACTCAGAGGAAAGCCGTTGGTTGGAAGGAATGATTGCAAAATAAACATAAAACAGTGGAAAGCTAATGATTGTTGAATGCGCCCTTGCATATCTGATATGATGCTCATTGCTAAAGTGCAAGTTGATCCAGCAAGCTTCGTTTAGCATTACCAATAATTCCTATAGATAATGGCTATTGTTTAAAAATAGAGGATGGTTCACATTTATCACAACAATTTTCTTTTGCAACAAAATTTGTTGCATGCTGGCTATATGAGGATACTCTTAGTTTTGTTATTAAGATACCGGTTGGACCTATGGTGATGGCGAATGAGTTTCCTTGATTCTTGTAGATCACAGATGGAAATAGGATTAAAGAATAAATATGGCATCATTGTATTATTATTATTTTTTTATTTGAGATCTAAAAGGTTGTATTACTTCTGTTATTCTCTCAACGACTATGCAGAAATGGGCAGATATGGTGAGGTTTTAAAATGCTCAGCTGAATGCCACAGATAAAGGATTACAAGGAAACCTCATAAGAGGATATGAACATCTATCAGAACATGATAATGGCAGATTAGATTAAAATACTTAGGCTAACATGCATGCAAAAATGGGTCTCAGACAAGGTGCACAGATCAATAATTTCCAACCCTCAGACAAAACATCAAAAGAGAGAGATAGGAGGAGAAAATCATGCACAGAGATTCAAGCTATTTCAACAAAATTTATTCAATTATTCCAATTACATACCTAGATTTTTTTTTTAATCCTCGAGCCTCCTGATATGAGTGAAAATGCGGAGACAAGTACCCTTCCAAAATCCTCCCCTTGATCTCTTTTCTCCCTCCAATTCTTAGTCTGCCCAAAACTCTCCCCCGAACAAGATTTTCCCCCCCTCTAAAAATTATTCAACTCAAAATAAATGCAAACATGCATCCATTACCCAACAACCCCCTCCTCCAGAATTTCAAAAATTTGTCATAAAAGAGATCCCGAATCTTCCAATTTGAAAACTGACAACTCAAGGCATTAATTTCGTAAAACCAAATTACTCTATACCAAATAAATACTACTACCCATAACTCCAATTTATGACATAAATACTTTAGAAAAGTAGATAATTTAATCTAGACTATTATAAAATTTAACCAAAGTGTCATTCAAAGCTTTAAGCTAAACCAATTATTACCTAATAAACATAATAGAGCATCATTAATTAATAATAACTCATTAAGGTATTTTCCAACCACACATGAACATAATTAAACATTATAAAACACAACTCGACTATACACCACAACACTAGATAACCAACATAACAAGCTAAAGACCAAGTGTCACAACATGACTCAAGACCACAACAGAAGACAAGGACCGACCTACTGGAATAGACCTCATGTTATCTCCCATCACTGATACCCATTCGTGCAAGAACCCGCTCAAACCTACTATATCAGGTGGAGTCGAGGTTCGATACTTGCAGCCTACATCCAAACAACATGTTGTCTATGATCAAATACAAATATGTCTACACACGAAGAGTCAGAGAATCACAGCGCAGCAGGGTACTTCGAAGTGAGTAATGCTACACTGTCCCTGCTCTTGAACAAGATTATAACCACAGCATATGAAACTAGATATCAACGAATCTAATTAAACATGCAAATATTAATCCATAACTAATCATGTCCAACATATCATAACTAAAGTAATACTAATGCCATCATAACCCATAACACATGTCTAAATATATCCATCAAACAAAGTCCATCAAGGTCAAAGTGAACATAAACTATAACATACTAATCCAGATGTCTCGGAACTCTGTAAAAATGCAATGAGAGGCTATCAACTATTTCCAAACTGTCAAAGGGAAATATAAAACTAACAACTATAACAAACCAAAATGCAAGGGGCATTACATTATGCAATCCCATATATAACAATTGTTCTATGTCTGTTTATTAAATTTATAATAATATTTTTTTTCCATTTGAGTAGAATATTCAAGCCCATATTTAGTTTGTTGATATCAGATAACCTTTTGTCTCTCATGGGTGTGTATCTTGAAATCCTTGTGAATGTTGCTTGTGTTACTGTATGTTAACTATCCAAGTTTTCTCTTCTTTCTCCCAACAATAGCCTAAACTCATAAAGGTGAAGAACTTAGTTGTATTAACTAGTTTGGCAGTGGCATAATTACATGGTAGCTCATCATTAAAATGGACTTTAATGGGCCTGTATCTAGTGCACGCATGTACCATTACTATTACTATTAACGGTACAATTATCTTGGAATATTCTGATATAGTCTGTGTGCCCAAACTTTTGGGTGCACACTGGGTACTATGCACCCTCAAACCTAATTAACCTAATTAAGCATTGGGCAATGTAATAAATCATATATATATATATATATATATATATATATATATATATATATATATATATATATATATTATAGATTAGGTAGAACCAGATGTGAAATCAATCTTCTTGTTATTTCCAAATTTGGGGGCTTCCACCCATAGCTAGATTCATCTTCTTGTAGTAAGAGCACCCTAATCTTGCTCACTTGAAGGTAGAAAAGCTCCAAGAAGGGTATGCTTTCAGCATCCCACTCACAATTCAGTGTATTTACATAGGGAAATCTGCCATTAAAATAGTATTTGAGTCTCAAGACAACTCCCTTATCTCCATCGTACTCTTGCACTCCACAAGAACCAAGCAACACTATATTTCTCCTTCACACAACAATGAGAGTGATTACTCTACCAAATAAACCTACAATCTGATCCATTAACTTCCCTTTATTCGTCTTTGGCCTAGCAGTGATGGGAGATGGATCGGTTGCCCTAGAATGGTAATGGTTAGTCTTGCATAACCATCCAAACATCCTCATAGGAAAGCCAAACAATTTGCATTCCATCCTTAATGACTACTAACAAAGAAAACTATGATTGATGCTCCTAGATAGATAGAAGCCATGATGTCTCCATGGTGAAGTGAACATGTGTGGTTTTTAAGGAAAATTGCCTACCAAAAGATGTTTACTACCCTAACACCACCCAATGCAGAAAAAGAAACAAACAGGTGACCCTTTACAAAGTCAAATAATTGCAAAAAGGGTCAAAATTGCCCTCATCTCACTCCATTACCCTAAAGTGACCTTCAACATGTCATCAACACTAGAACTAGCCTACAACAAGTAATGAAATGGTTATTTGTCTTTACAAATCTCATAATGATATTCTAGACCATTTGTAGAAACTTTTCTCCACTCATACACCCACTACATGTCTAGGTTGTGAGTCATGCACCTCCAATTTGGCTTGAATTGCATCTTTCAATCCACTCTTAAATGTTGTTAGAGCAATTGATGGTTCCACATTACCAACAAAATTTAGGATACTAAATTTCTGTATTGTTGCCTAATATTCATGAGTTGGAAGAGATAACATGCAAATTCTCCCTTATCAAATTTTTTCAATAACGTTTGCTTGAACTTTGTCCATGATGATTGCTTTCTTCTTTTCTTAAGTACCCACACAATCCAACTTACTACACTATTTTTCAGGTAGCCTATTGTCACCAAAAGCTTATGATTTCTAAACCTTATAATACTTTCCTACAAGGTCTATCTTGCCAATCCATTCATGTGGATTTTAATTCATGAAAGTAGTATGATATGTGTAGCACTTGCTTATTCAGTGAGGAAAATGAGTGCAAATATAAATGTTGCTTGTTTTGTGGCTATGCATCATGTAATGGTGCGTGAATGGTCTTTACAAATTGGTTGTCATGCAAACCTAACATAGTTAGGATATATAAACCAAGGATTGGTATACCTGTAAAAATGTATGTTTGGCAAGTTAATTGGTATATGACTATGCATGCTTCTGAATCTTAAACAATCTAATTTTTGATACTGAGCAGAAACTTCCACTCTTTTCCTCTTGGCACTGCATGCTTGGCAGATACACAATTTCAGGGAAAAGGTATGGATTCTGAACTGGAAGTTTAAGTAAATTAATTCTAATGGTTTTGATGATACTCAGTTTAAGAATTCATAGTGATTTTAGTAAAACTGTTGAATGGCAGTCTATTTTACATAGCAATCCCCATAGATTGAGTGCATACATGCAGTGAGTGTAAATCCATATGCTCTAAAAGTATAGGTAGAGATATATTTTGTAATGAAAAGAGCTTTGTTATTTGAATAAGCACTTTCAATTTATAAGCTTCAAGTTTGAATGGAAATAAATGATAAAGGCATCATTTAGCAAAAAAAATGTGATTCTGGACTTATTTTCGATGCCTTAGTGTTATTGGGATAGTGCTTTATGAAAATGCAGTTGAGAAATATTATTGTATACCTTTTGGTTCCATAGCTTCATCGGAGGTGCTAAATTGCTAATGATTGTTATGGAACAAAAGGAGTATTTAAAATCTTGCCTATGA
Source organism: Cunninghamia lanceolata (assembly GCA_027924645.1). Taxonomy (NCBI): domain Eukaryota; kingdom Viridiplantae; phylum Streptophyta; class Pinopsida; order Cupressales; family Cupressaceae; genus Cunninghamia; species Cunninghamia lanceolata. The sequence goes on along the minus strand of BSBN01000853.1, from coordinate 3,090,224 downwards.
AATCTACTTTCAAGAGCTATTCTAGTACCATTAACCAAAATTTCATGTGTGCTTACAGGTCAGTGCCTATCTACTTGGAGAGTACAATCATCTTTTGGCTAGAAGACCTAGTTGTAGCCCAAAGGAAATATTTGTTGTCATTCATGACAAACTCCCTACTGTGTTGTAAGATATTCTGAGCATATTTACGTGATTATTTGAATTTGTTTTTAAGCACCAAAAACATCTATTGATCTTGGGCTTCTAACATTTAGAATGGTGGCTATAGAATCATGACTGTTGCTCTTCTTTTGAACACTTATGCAAAGATATTGATGCACACTCAACCTCCAGATCAAATCAAGAATTACAAGAACTTATCTAGGCAGTTTTTAGCAAGTAAATAAAACTTTATTTTCAAACAATTTTCAGCTCAATTTTGTTTTTAATTTTTATTAAGTTATAATAATCTGAGCTTTTTCCTAGGCATACAACCAAAAACTCTTCTCTATTTAAAGCAATTTGTCAGTGTTGTAAGACTTAATTAAGATAGTGCTAACATAAACAAGGGTGCAGGTATGAAAGCTATATTGATTTAGAAATACAACAATGTGCAATAGAATATTTTGCATTGAGTTTTGATCTATTAGAGGTTAGGATACCAATTCTTTGTCATCGTATTCATATAAATTTAAATCGTGCATGTGGTTTGAGACTAATCCTTTGTCATTTTAGTCTTTCTTTGATAGTTTCATTGGAAGATTGATTAAAGTTTCATCTTTTTGTCTATAGTAAGAAGACAAAAAGTCTTTTGATTCTATCAACATTCATACATTTGAAACGAAATGAATTTACAAAATTTACGAAGGAGCTTCCTAGCGTGAGCCCTAGAATATCGATATTGGTCCTCAAGGTTTGTTATTCATTCTTTTGTACAAGCCTGAATGGTTACATGGAACATGAATGTGATTAACAATGTTTTCAATCTGATTCAATCTATGTTTTATCATTTCCATAGGGTCTGAGGTATATCAATAAATGTTGGTGAAGGCATTGGCAAATCATTTTGATGCAAAATTGCTTATATTATATAGCAGTTCAATGTTGATGGTAAGCATTAGTATATCAAACTCTGCAACATTTTATAATCTCAAACTTGTTTCATGGTGTCCAAGCTTTCATTTCAAATTGATATATAAGCATAAAGGGTTCATTCGGTCATTTTGTTTTGTGGTGGACCAAAATTCATCTGGATGTGCTATTTTCTATTTGTAAAGTGTGAAAAGTCATAGTGTTGGTGTGGTCACGATTCTCTTTTTCAAGGGGAACATGTTTCATCTTGACAACTCTATGGTAGTGATGCTCTTTAGTTTTAAATGACAAGGCTTAGACATAAGTTCATGGTCAAAATTGGCTCAGCACCTGCCAATTACATTAACTTAAAACATTAATGGCATTATCAATAAGCCAAATTTGTGCCAATAAGGCAAAGATTTTAGGTAGTGGAACTACATTTTGATGAAGCACTTGAAACTCAAATGTACCATTTTGTGTACCCTTCATCAATACACCTAAGTCAAACAAACTATTGCATTCTACAATCTGTCTAATAGGGAAGTTGCAACTACAACATCTGACAAAATTCCTCTATCCTTTATGTTTTGATGGATGTCCATACCCTTTTCTAAAGCTCCCATTTTGACACAGGCAGGGAGGATGCTAGAAAAGGTTGTGGAATTTGGCTTTACACCAACCAATTGCATTTGCTTTAAAATTTCTAAAGCCTTTTCAACAAATCCATTTTGTGCATATCCTGCAATCATTGTAGTCCATCAGACCACATTTCTTTGAGGCATTCTATCAAACAGTTCACATGCCTTGTCTATGCTTCCACATTTTGCATGCATGTCTAACAGGACAGTTGCAACTACAATATCTAACAAAATTCCTCTATCCTTTATGTCTTGATGGATGTCCATATCTTATTCTAAAGCTCCCATTTTGACACAGGCAGGGAAGATGCTGGCAAAGGTTGTAGAATTTGGCTTTACACCAGCCAATTGCATTTGCTTTAAATTTTCTGAAGCCTTTTCAACAAATCCATTTTGTGCATATTCTACAATCATTGCAGTCCATGAGACCACATTTCTTTGAGATATTCTATCAAATAGTTCACATGCCTTGTCTATGCTTCCACATTTTGCATACATGTCTAACAGGGCAGTTGTAACTACAACATCTGACAAAATTCCTCTATCCTTTATGTTTTGATGGATGTCCATACCCTATTCCAAAGCTCCTATTTTGACACAGGCAGGGAGGATGCTAGAAAAGGTTGTGGAATTTGGCTTTACACCAGCCAATTACATTTGCTTTAAAATTTCTAAAGCCTTTTCAACAAATCCATTTTGTGCATATCCTGCAATCATTCCAGTCCATGAGACCACATTTCTTTGAGGCATTCTGTCAAACAGCTCACATGCCTTGTCTATGTTTCCACATTTTGCATACATGTCTAATAGGGAATTTGCAACTACAACATCTGACAAAATTCCTCTATCCTTTATGTCTTGATGGATGTCCATACCCTATTCCAAAGTTCCCATTTTGACACAGGCAGGGAGGATGCTGGCAAACGTTGTGGAATTTGGCTTTACACCAGCCAATTGCATTTACTTTAAAATTTCTAAAGCCTTTTCAACAAATCCATTTTGTGCAAATCTTGCAATCATTGCATTCCAAGAGATGACATCTCTTTGAGCCATTCCATCAAACAGTTCATGTGCCTTATCTATACTTACATATTTTGCATACATGTCTACCAAAGCATTTCCAACTATAATATCTGACAAAAATCCCCCTTCCATTATGTTATGATGGATATCCATATCCTGTTCCAAAGTTCCCATTTTGGCACAGGCAGGGAGGATGTTGGCAAAGGTTGTCAAATTTGGATTTACACGTGTTAATTGCATTTGCTTGAAAGTTTCTAAAGCCTTTTCAAAAAATCCATTTTGTGCATATCTTGCAATCATTGCATTCCATGAGATGACATCTCTTTGAGGCATTCTGCCAAACAGTTCACATGCCTTGTCAATGCTTCCACATTTTGCATACATGTCAACGACCACATTTTTTCTTAGAAATTTAGGGAAGACATCTATTGAGTATTTCATTTGGCGTGATTGGTGTGTTGGTGTAGAGTCCAAGCAGTTAAGGACCAGATCCAAGATTGTCAAGTAGAAATAAGAGAATATGAATCTCCAAAAGAGGCAGATCCAACCAATCTAGAGAGGGCTCTAATGAGCCAAGAAGCTGAGAGGCTATGGTAGAGGCATGTGCATGAAGGTGGGGAGGGTAAACTATGAACAACAAAGCCCACGGCCTCTAAAACAACAAGCAGATCCAACCAAGCAATAACTAGTTTGAAGACCACGACCCATCTAGGTGAGAACAAGCAACAACCAAAAATGTCCTTCAACTTGCACAGTGAAGCTGAAATGTGTGTGAGCTAGTGCCTCCACGAAAATGGTGACCCAAAAAATGGGCCTCACCTACTCCCCCGCAGCCCCGCAAGGACCAAGGCATGAGAGCGCGGGATGGCGGCTCTCCCCACATCCCCGCGCACACACAAAAGTTCCTTCGCGGGGATGCGGGGAGAGCCCGCCATCCCGCGCTCTCATGCCCTAGTCCTAGAGAGGGAGTAGGTGAGGCAGCAATCACACCAAATGAAATACTCAATAGATGTCTTCCCTGAATTTCTAACCAGGTTCATCCTGCACGGCTAGGTGGAAAAGATTTTCTTTGAAGGTTTTGCCTCGCTCACCATTGGGACTCTGTAACCGTTGTCTGCAAACAAAATTGAATGGTGTTTGGGGAGTTTTAGTTCTACAAGCACATGAATTTGGCTATTTGAGAGGGGGTTTTGTGACTATAATCAGGGCTTAAATTTGAGAGTCAACCTTGCCTGTAAAGCAATTTTTTTATGACAGCTATCTATTAAATATTGCCTCTAAAATACTATGACATACATTAGTATAAATAAATTATATAAAGACCAAATATATATATCATCATAATCCTATATAAATTTTGACAGTTTGTCCAAAATCTCTCCTTTCATATGATACAGTCTTTTCAAAAATTTAGTTGTATTTTACAACTAAAATGTCTAAATACAACGATACAACTGTCAAATTTAAGCCTTGACTATAATGAATTTTGATTTGACCGCTTATTTAGGTATCGCAATTATACAAACTCCTGGCCTCCATTCTACTTTCAAAATTGTAATGGTGAAATTTGCATATCCATCCATGTCTATTCCAGTTTAATTTTGTGCACATTTCGATAGATAGCATAGCAACATGTATATATAATACTAGTAATTGGATCTAGAGGTGCCCAAGGCAAGGTGATAATTTTTAGAAAAAATTCTAAAATTTGTTAGATTTTTTTTATTATTATTTATTAATTTATAAGTTATTTAATCTACTAATTTATGTTATCAATTATTTTTTAAATTCCATTATATTAAAGGTTGTTTTCTTTCATTTATACTAGTAAATGTTTTTTACATTACATAGTTGAGTTTAAGTTCGAGTTTAATGAAGTCCAAATTCATTCATGGTTCTATGCTATTGTTTGCAAGAGGTTCTCAATATAACACCAATGTGATGACGAACAAACCCCAAAATCTCCATGGACTCAACTTCCCACTATCATCTACCATGTCTTCTTCAAAAATACCACCATTCTGATCATTGCATGAATCAGAAGGCTTAAACCACTTGCTATCAATACTGTCTAGCTCTAATTTGTTTTGAGTAATATTCATAACTGCAGATATCATTTCTGGAACCACTGGAGATCCTTTGGCAAATAACTATAGCATAGACTACGGAGAGTTAAAAGAGTGTATTTCAACCCAACAAAAATAAAAATGCACAATCTCTTGGAATAAATATTTATAAATCCAAATCCTGCCCTATAGAATGGCCGACTCACAATCTCAAATTCACCACAATTTTCTGACATGAGCATGTTAATGTATGGAATCTCATCAACTACGGCAACAATTGTCCCATTCCTGAGTGAATTAATGTAGTCTTTTGGACGTACAAGAGATACCAGTCTTTTTTCATCAATTTTTAGCTCATTGATTAGATATTTTCTAACAAATGAGCCATTCAAATGCCCTATGGAGTTGTTGTTTGCTCTTAGTGACTCTATATCTCGTATTGTTGGGGACAGTTGTTGAACAGTGAGAATGGATGCGAGGCTAGACTGTTCTTAAATATCATCCACTTCAACAGTCAAACATTAATTTTGGCCAATAAAAATAAGACAAATATTTACCACTTTTTGTTGTGAATGAGGTGTAAAATTGCTATTGGTTATTTGACCATTAAAGTGGATGATATTTAAGTAGAGTCGCTGATATTTAAGTAAAATTATTGAGAGATCTTTGCCAGTGGTTTTTTCTATACAAATTAGATTTTCCACGTAAATTTGTGTTGTCTATTTTGTAGAGCTTACTACTATTTCATATTTTATTTATATTGTCTATTTTGACTTACTCTGTCTAAACAGATCTAAGAAGATCCATGGAATCAAGAAGGTAAATATTCTTTCAAAGAACATGTTAAAGTAAGTTACTTATTTGTTTTTTTGTTACAAAGGGGCAATTTACTTATTGCATTGATGGGTTTTGTTTGTGCAGACTAAGGCAGGAGATGCAGCAAAGAAGAAGTAATGCAGCAATTAGCAATATTAAGTGAGTTTTGATACATTTATTCAAATTTTGAGATGTAAAAGCCCATGATGAAATATTTAGGCTTCATTTTGCAAGTAGTTCTTTCATGTTTTAGAGTTGTATAAGCAAAAAATAGAGCATTGTAACTCAGTTTTCTTAGTCACAACATTGAGAAACACACTTTGTAACACATTTTTCAAAGCAAAGACATATTTAAGTCTTGTATCTGTTGTAAAAACACCTTTTCTCAATAAAATTTTAGTATTTTGCCTTCTTAATAGTTGTTTCATTGTGTGCAAATGAATGATTGATTATGTTTTTTTGTGTTTATGTTTAAACCTCAAAAACAATTAAATAAACTATCAATTGACTAAATATACTACCAACAGACAGAAATTGATGACTAAATATACTACCAAATTGATGACTAAATTAATGACTAAAATTTGTTTAGTCATAAATTTGGTTGCGAGATAAATGACCGGAAATAAACTACCAATGGTCACATGACTAAATATACTACCAAATTGATGCCTAAATATACTACCAAATTACCAAATATACTACCAAATTGATGACTAAATATACTACCAAATTTATGACTAAATATACTACCAAATTAATGACTAAATATACTACCAAATTAATCACTAAAAATTTTTTGGTCATAAATTTGGTTGCGAGATAAATGACCGGCAATAAACTACCAATGGTCACGTGACCAAACTACTGATCACATGACCAATTTTTGGTTGTTTTTTTGGTTATTTTTGCCTGTTTTTCTACTAGTGACATTTTGTCTTCCAAACATCTATAGAAAATATTTATTATTATTTATTTAATACATATATAAAATACAACCATATATATTTACCATTTAAAAACACAATAAACCTTTTAAAATATTATTCGAAAAAGATTTCATAACAATTAAAACACAATAATTTCTAAATATCAAATCATCAATCATGATTATTAACCATACATTAATGCATAAAAATAAACCATTCAAAAATGCATATCAAACTACATGAGTGTGTGATTGCATCAGGATTAACCATCCCATCAGTTATTGCCAAGTGGCTAGAACACCACTACCTCAACCATGTTCTCATCTTCGACGAGTACCAGCATTCATTCACACTCAACTCGACGTCAATAGGTTAGTGTCTCCAAAAACATAGCCGAAGCAAATCATTATAATCACATCAATAATATTTAACATTTAAATCAATTTTCTAATTTTTGCATATCTAATTCCATGTTAATTATCTTCACACATGTGGAACTTACTCAAAGTAAAAAAAAATGGTAAATGTTCATTAATCTAGATTAATAATATAGTCCATAAAAATGAGACATGACATCCTTCCCCACTTGGAAGAGACATCGTCCCGATGTCTTATTACACATAAAAATAATAAGGTATCAATCAACCACCAATAAAGTATCAAAGTATCATAAAACAATAACATCAACTCAAAGTATCTCAAAACAATAATCAAACTCAAAGTATCATAATCCATGTATGAATAAGAAATCTATGTTATATCCTAAAATGAGGAAAAGATCTATCAATCTCCTCCACATCCTCCCATGTGGCACTGTCCTCTAAATATTGATCCCATTGGACCTTATATTGCACCACATCTCTGCTACACAACTTAATGTTGCGCTTCTACAAAATTTGAGTGGACTCCACCAGCACCACTCCTAGACCCTGAACCTGTAAAGCACACCAATCAAGAATATGTGACGCGTCAGGATGATAAAGCTTAAGTAAGGACACATGAAAAACATTATGGATTCTGGCAAGTATAGAGCAAGTCTATAAGCTACAGGATTAATCACTTCCAGAACTTCAAACGGTCCTACAAAACGAGGAGAAAGTTTGGATGCTTTGCCAAATGAAACTGAACTCTTATGAGGTTTGACCCTCAAAAAGACTTTGTCACCCACTGAGAACTGTCTAGGGATTTTATTCCTATCTGCATAACTCTTTTGATGATCTGAAGCTTGCTTCAACTTCTCCTTGATCAACTTCATCTGATCATCCATTTCTCTTAACATATCAGGACCAATCACTATTCTGTCCTCCACCTTATCCCAACTGATAGGTGTTCAAAACCTATGCCCATAAAGAGCTTCAAACGGTGCCATTCCCAAAGATGCATGGTATGAATTGTTGTATGCAAACTCTACTAATGGAAGATTCTGAAGAAAAGTAAACTCTTTAATTTTTTGATAATCAAATGCAGATACAAAACCATGTATAAATACTATGAGGGGAGTCTGGTTATATGAAACCGAACATAACTACTCATAACGGGCGGTAGGAACTACTCATAATCGGCGGTAGTTAATAGTGTAATACCATTGTTATTATGCCAACATTCCCCCCTTATTACATTGTTCCTGCAATAGTACCAAGGTACCCCCCCTTAATGCTAAAATACTCAAACAAAGATGATTAGATAATATGAATACATATTTTATAGAAGATCTTCTCCCAAAGAACAAATCTTGAACCAAGTGGGGCTCCATCATGTTGTCTCGTCTACCCTCAGAAAGGTGTAGCTTCGAGCTGTGTTCTTGAGCTCTTTAGCCTGAACTCTCAAATCACAGAGTCTTGAATTATTCAACAATGAACCCTAAGAGATACGACAGATCTCTGCCATTATCTAGTGACCGCGAAAGGGTATAATTCTCGATCATATACTCTTTGAATCTCGTTGGACAACAATCCATATTGAGCTCAACACCAAATCCCAAACCTGTCTCCAAAATAAAATCTTCACAAAACATACATTCTTCAAATCCATCAACATTAACAAAGAAAAGAAAAACAACCAAAACCAAAAATGCTTCTCATGCAAAGCATCATCTCAAAGCGAGAAGCTAACTTGAGATGATGGAAAATCCACCATCCTCTGATGCCACCTGCCTCCAATATGACTATCTTAGTCCGTACCCTCCAAAGATCGCACCAAAGGAAGTACTACAATCCTTGAAAGCCTCCAAATATATGTCAGTAGGAACAACCAATTTGTTTCCATCCATGGTACAAAAAGATTGCATGATATTGAATAGATTTTCTCCAACCTTCACTACTAGATGCTCTATGCGTTGTTGCTGACTAACATTGAGAACAAGAACCATTCTTAATTCTTACACCTTCTAACCAAGGATCTTCACTCTCCCTTTTTTTAACTTTATAACTACTTTAAGCCTCTTAACACCATTATCAAAAAATTTGGCCAACACTTCTTCCCATTAATCTTTTAACTAATCTAAATATTTTCTTGACTCACACCTCGTTAACAATGCACATCCACATGACATGAAATATTTCTATTAACACCATGGCAAACTGAAAGGACCAAATCAGAAATAAATGTGGCTCAAACAAACCAAACTACCAATTTCATACCAGATGTCACACATGATCCACACAGGGTTTAGGCTTCAAACCCTCATTAGTATTATGAAACACTGTCAGTAGATTTTGATTGTTTGGTGCATAATAGACACGGTTGGCAGTTATACTGTGCAATCATACCACTAGATAATCCACAGAAAGAATGCTCACAAATATAACAATGCCAGCTAACTAAGATATCTCCCTTTCTCTACCATATCTCAGACAAAGTCTTTCCAGATAAGTTGCCCTATTGATAGGTAATCATTTGGGAAACTGATCAAGAATCCTATGGCAAAACAAATCTGATAGAGTACTAAAGTGAACCAGAGCATATAAGCATTGTGAACATGATTCAATATTCAGTAGTGGAATATTTTTAGAATAGCGGTCATAGAGACAGTGCCCTTGCAGCTATGCACTCCACACAAAGGTGAAGCTTTCACACAGTGAAATTGAGACTAAGGGTTTTGTGTCAACAATCAAAAGATGGATTAGATAACAACGCTAGTTAATGCTTCATTTTCCACTAACGTAATAGAAAAAGAAAGTGTGTTGGTTATACCTTCTATTCAACCCTCTTCAGATGTCATCACATGTCAAAAATCCATCCGCCCTTATATAGATATTCACCTCCAAACACCTTTCTGCATGTTCAAATTTCCATGGCCAAACTCGACACAATGCAAATGGAAAGGGCCCTCAAAACTAGACGCAACCATGTCTGAAACAATTCTCACGCAAGCCAGATCAACAACTCCATAGCTCTGATACCATATGAAGAAAAGTAAACTCTTTATTTTTTTGATAATCAAATGCAGATACAAAACCATGTATAAATACTCTGAGGGGAGTCCGGTTATCTGAAACTGAACATAACTACTCATAACCGGTGGTAGGAACTACTCATAACCGGTGGTAGTTAACAGTGTAATACCATTATTATTATGCCAACAGATACTCCTCCCATTTATACTGTTGATCCATACAATACATTCAGAGAAGGTCTTCTACAACTTTATTTACTCTTTCTGTCTGACTGTTCGTTTAAGGATAATATGCCAAACTAAAATTTAGCTTTGTGCCCAAAGCTGCATTAAGACTTGTCCAAAATCTAGATGTCATGTGAGTGTCTCGATCTGAAATGATCATCTCAGGCACTCCATGTAATCAGAAAATCTCCTAAACAAACTTCTTAGCTAAAACCATAGAACCATCTAAAAGATTCCTCAAAATAAAATGTGCTACCTTTGTCAACTTGTCCACAACCACTAAGATGACATCATGCCTATTCTTAGACATGGGTAACCCATGAATAAAATCCATACTTATTACTTGCCACTTATGCTCAGGAATATTGTGTAGGTACAACAATCCTGCTGGATGCACATGCTCAGCCTTGACTCACTGGCATTCCCAACATCGAGCCACAAATTCTGTCACATCCTTCTTAAGTCTAGGCCAAAAGTATAAAGGTCTCAGACCTTCGACCATTTTGGTCACTCCAGGGTGCCCTGAATAAGGTGCATTGTGGATCTCCTCAAGCACTAACTTCCTCAACTCTCCTAAGTTAGGAATATACATTCTTCCCTGAAATCTTAAAAGTCCATTTGATTCAACCACATAACCATCAAACCTGTGATCTAAGGGGTCTACTTCCAAAGCTTGCTTTACTCTTTCATAAATCTCATCCCCTTGAAGATTCTGAAATACTTTCTGCTTCAAATTGGATCTCATTGTAACCATGGCAGCCAGATGCCTTCTTCTACTAAGAGTATCTACTACCCTATTTTCTTTTCCTTTTATCTATTCAATTCCAAAGTCATACTCGCTACGGAATTCTAACCACCTTATCTGTCATGCATTAAGGTTAGGTTGAGTAAATATATACTTGAGCCCTAAATGATTTGTTTTCAACTCAAAGGGCTTACCTAGAAGATAATGCCTCCACATCTCAAATACGTGAACTATGGCAACTAACTCAAGATCATGCGGTGCATAGTTGAATTCATGTTGCTTTAACGTTCTTGACTCATAAGCAACCACTTGCTCATTATGAATCAACACTCCTCCTACTCCTCCCAAAGCATCTGTTATAACTATAAAGTGACCATTAGGATCTGGTATGGTCAAGATAGGAGCAGTTGTGAGCTTTTTCTTTAGCACTTGGAAAGATTTCTCACACCTTTCTATCCATTCAAACTTCTTACCTTTCTTTTGAAGCGAGGTAATCAGTGTTGCTATAGTTGAGAAACCTTCCACAAACTTTCTATAGTAACCTGCAAGTCCCATAAAACTTCTAACTTCTGTCACACTCTATGGTGTGAGCCATTCCATTATCACTTTTATCTTTTCAAGATCAACTGCAATCCCTTCTGCCAAGATCACATGACCAATATAGTGCACTTTATCTTGAAAGAATGTACACTTAGATAATTTACCATAAAGCTTTCACTCTCTCAAGTGCTACAATACTATCCTCAAATGCCTTTCGTGCTCTTCCACTAATTTAGAGTATATTAATATGTCATCAAGGAAGATGAACACAAAATCATCTAAACAATCTCTAAAAATGATATTCATCAAATTCATGAAAGTTGTTGGAGCATTAGTCAACCCAAATGGTACCACTGTGAACTCGTAGTGACCATAATGAGTCCTAAAAGCTATTTTAGAGATGTCTTCATCCTTAATCCGCAATTGGTGATAGCCAAATCTAAGGTCTATCTTCAAGAACATTGTAGCTCCCTTCATCTGATCAAAGAGCTCATCTATTCTTGGAAGTGGGTACTTATTCTTTATAGTAGCTTTGTTAAGCATCCTATAATTAATGCATAATCTCAAAGTACCATCCTTCTTCTTCACAAAGATGACTGGTGTGCCCCATGGTGACACACTAGGTCTAATGAACCCTTGATTTAGCAACTCCTGCAATTGTGCTTTAAGCTCATACAATTATGTAGTAGTCATTCTATAGGGTACCTTAGATTGAGGCTCAGTCCCTGGTAGCAAATCAATTAAGTCAGACTCTCTCTTCGGTGGTAACTCTGTCAACTCTATAGGGAATACATCTCTGAAATTTCTAACGATTGGGTAGTCATTGAACACTGGTTCTTCTTTGTCAAGGTCCTTTACTTGGACAACAAAAATTACACACCCTTTCCTCTTAGCTTTCTTCAATTGCATAGCCGAGATTTTTCTAAGCTCTAAAGGTCTCTTAGATCCATTAATTTCCACTTGATTCCCTAGGTCATCCAAACATTTAACCACTTTATCTTCACAATTTACTAGAGACTTATGTTTAGCTAACCATTTGATACCCAGAATTACATCATAATAGCCTAAAGGTGCTACATATAGATTTACTTGCATCTGAAAACTAGGAAGCTCTAACTCACTGCATGCTAGACATGAATCTACTCTCTTTTCTGCTCTATTATCATATTGTACCGTCCAAGAGTTTTCCATATGTCTAGGTCTAATAGATAACTTAGATACTACTCTAGGATCTACAAAACATTTTGTGGCACCAGTATCAATTAAAATAGAAACAGGTAGTTCATAGAGCTTACCTTGAAATTGAATAGGTGTTGCTTGAAAATCTTCTTGTCGATTGTCCACTGCAGCATGAATATGATGTTGAGGTTCTCCTTGTTGATTCTTCTTTCCCCTTTTATGTGGACATACATTTGCATAATTCTCTCCTCCACAATTATAGCTTCCACCCTTACGTGCTCTCGGTCCTTCAACTCTTTCCCTCTGATTGTTGTTTCTATTGTTATAGCCACCTCTTTTGTTTCCTCCATGCTAGTTTCCATCATTTCCATCCTAAGAATTATTACCTCTCTTTAGATTCCTGATCTGCCTATTATTGCCTTGGTTGTTATTCTGTTGATAGTTCTGCTGATTATTCTAAGGTTTCTTATTAGCAAACTTCGCATCTCTCTGTTTATGGTAACTAGTTGCTTGTTGCAACTTCTACTCTTTTTTAATTGCCTTCTCAAAAACTGCATCCATAGTGAGTGGATTATGAATGTCTACCTCTGCTCCAATCTGAGGCCTTAATCCCAAAATAAACTTCCTAATCCAAAATCTCTCATCTGTCTGATACTGTGGAACATACTTAAGTAGATGTGAGAACCTCTCCCAATAGCCGGTTACAGACATTCCTCCTTGAACCAAATTCTAAAACTCTGTCATCTTTTTGTCGAAGAATAATTGTGGTAACCATCTTTTTCTAAAAAGTTGCAAGAAAATATCCCAAGTTATTTCACCAAGTAACAGCTTCTTATTTGCCTTCTCATTATCCCACCATGTTGCTGCTTCACTAGTCAACTGGTAAGATCCCCACATTGCTTTTGTGTGCTCTGAAAGGTTTCAAAGTCCAAAGTATTTCTCCATTTCTATTATCAAGGCTTTAGCTCCATCTCCAATTGTCTTTCCATCAAATTTTGGTGGTGATACTTTCTTGAGGTTTTTCCCCAATTCTTCTGTTATCTTTGCTTGATTATTAACTCCAACTTCAGGAACTTGAACTTCTATCCTTGCATTCTCATTTTGCACCTCAACCCTTGGGTTTTCATTAGCATTCTACCCTCTAGGAATTCCTCTGTTCTCCTGCTCAAGAGCATTCATCCTCGTAACCTATTGGGTCAAGAGAGAAAGAATACGATCCAATCTTCCATCTTGGTCATTACTGGCATCTCCATGATCTCTAGTATTTTCACCACCACAAGCACCACCACATGCACCTCCACTATTTCCTCTATTTTGACCAATTACTGATACTTCACCTCAATCGGTGTTTCTAGTATTCATGATGGATAATCTGTTATCAAGTTTACAACTTAGCACAATAGTCCCAAAAGAAAATAGATGCCCTAGTGTTCAATCTAGAGCTCTGATACCAAAATGTAAAGCCCACAATTTCATCACAAAAGTAAATGAAGTAAATAATCCACTTAAATACAACATCACAATATCCAAAGTAAAAAGATGTAATTAATCTACTTAATTACAATATAAAAGATAAAATGGGTGCAATTAATCTGCTTAATTATAAATATTACAAGTAAAATGAACAATCTCATAAATATGAATCAAAATGTCATTAAATCTTACAAAATCGTGTGCTCAATCTAGGTAAAAGCACTATAATATACAAAATCCATGGGCATTCATGTCAAATTATATCCAATTTCAAGTTACAATAATCATGTACAACAAGAATAAATAAATCAATATGATCATCAGTCACACGAACCAAGTGGTCCACCACCTGCGAGCCAAGAGACAGGAACATGGCCTAGGTGCTTTTCCACCCAACCATGAAGTAATTAGACTTCCCTGGATCCTTTCATGAAAAGAAGAAAACCCAGTCCTGCACGAAATGTCTAGCTACCTGGAAACAACTAGCAAGAGGGAACACCCGATGCAACCCTGATGTCTGAATGTGCAATTCTAAATAATGAAAAGTATATTGTCTCTCAATAGGATGTGGCAGAGATATATATAAATAAGTGTTGATAGACAATAAACATCTATTTCAATGTCATCTCGATTAGATCTAAACCTTTAAATAGTAACCTGGTTCAATTCTCGAAAAGAGGAAAAGCCATCTCTGCTAATCCACATTTGGCATCCTAGCCCAGAAAGTAACCTAATACATTCCTAGATAAAAACTACTTCTTTCCCCAAGAAGCAAGTAAATAAATAAATAAATAGAAAAATCTTAAGTTCATCAATAAATCATAAAAATCCCTTTCCCAAAACATCAAGCAGGGAAGTACACTTTCCAAGCAATAATCCATCCTTTGTTCATACAATTGCATCCATAAGTTTGTCAAATTGATATAATTTCTAATCCATTTTTCAGTCATAATTAACTATATAAAAATCATTCTTAGTTTTATTCAAACCTACTGTCATTTCTGTGATAGGAACTACTCAGTTTATTCAATATGTAACATTTAGTAACCTTCCTGTCATTTCAGTGACAGGAGCTGTGGCAGAATTGAAAATAAATAATGAACAGAGTTTAATTAGATTTCAGTCATTCTAAGATAATGTTTATGCATATGTTTTGAACAACAAATCAATAAGGAATATGCCTATAGGAATACAATAGTTTATCAATTTTTGAGAGGTTAAGCTCACATTGTTTGCTCAATAAAGTAGGTCGATTTATAACATTAACTGATTCCAAAACAGCATACAGAATGATAATAGTTGAGATAATTTATGTCTGACAGGAACATAATATGACTTCATCTGGGAAATATAACTATGTTTCCAACCGTAAATAATTTCAAGAAAGAGGCAGTTTCACCTATCATAAATAAAGAGACAAAGATCTACCAGGAAGGAAATGAAATGGCCAGAAAACGAGTCATGCACATGCAACAATAACATAGGCGACCAACATAAATCAGATCAATCCTCATGAAAACATAAGATTATGGTATATTCGGCTCAAGTTTGGAGAAAAATTCATTCTTATCCAATCAACTAGGTGGTTGAAGAAAGGAAAACAGAGGATTTAACAGCAACAATAAAGAGCCATACTCATGCCTGAAATTTGGCAGCCTAGAAGAAGCAGGTCGACGCCTGAGGAGAAAGATCAGTCTGAAATCAAACACCAAGGTCTTCACCTAAAGGCTGTCACAAAGGTAAAACCAAGAGAGAGAGAGTAAAATAGAAAGGGCACGCAGGTCTAGTCTGTCATTTAGCAGCCAGGAGGAGTTTACAGTAAGCTTGATTTTAACAAGCTGATTAGCAATCAACATAGGCGAGAAAAGCATACACACATAGGCTAATTTCTTACTATGTTTAAACATCCAAACCAGCATCTAGTATTGCATAAATATAAAGGAAAATACTCGTATAGATTTGCCTAAGAGGAGGTCGGTCTTGCCACCCCAGTCGCAGCTTCCTTCTATCTCCTGTCGATGTCCAACCAGAACCGCGTCCTCTTTCTCTGTTGCTACAAAACAAACGTTCTTCTTGACTGCATTCGTGGGTATTTTTCTCTGCTCAATTCATGGATCTTTTTCTCTCTACTGAATGTCCAAATTTAATAATATCAAAACTACCTTATTCTTGGCATTTTAATTTAGGTTTGAAGACTGAAGATTTGCTAACTAGTCGATACTCCAGTTTGCATGAGATTTTTACCATTTAAAGCTCACAAATTTTCTATTTAAAATAATATAACAACTATTTTAGTTAGCCTACTATCACATGAATGACAGTAAGTAAATTTTAATTCTTTTATTCATTTCCTAAATATAATAATGTTATTTTTAATATAATTTAACTATTTTTACTAAAACACAATGACTTTAAATGAATCAAGAAGTGAAATAATAATAATAATATAATATATATATCCATATATATCTATTTAATATAATTATTCAATTTATTTTACATTTTATCTTCCAAACATCTATAGAAAATATTTATTATTATTTATTTAATACATATATAAAATACAACCATATCTATTTACCATTTAAAAACACAATAAACCTTTTAAAATATTATTTGAAAAAGATTTCATAACAATTAAAACACAATAATTTCTAAATATCAAATCATCAATCACGATTATTAACCACACATTAATGCATAAAAATAAGCCATTCAAAAATGCATATGAAACTACATGAGTGTGTGATTGCATCAGGGTTAACCATTCCATCAGTTCTTGCCAAGTGGCTAGAACACCTCTACCTCAACCATGTTCTCGTCTTCGACGAGTACCTGCATTCATTCGCACTCAAATTGACGTCAATAGGTTAGTGTCTCCAAAAACATAGCCGAAGCAAATCATTATAATCACATCAATAATATTTAACAATTAAATCAATTTTCCAATTTTTGCATATCTAATTCCATGCTAATTATCTTCACACATGTGGAACTTACTCAAAGTAAAACAATAATGGTAAATGTTCATTAATCTAGAATAATAATATAGTCCATAAAAATGAGACGTGATAAATTTGTTCTTCTTCACGTCAACAACAACAAGTGGATCCCCTGCAGAAGAAGGTGGATGAGACTCTAAGACCATGGAATATGAAGATTCAGAGCCATTCTGGGATCTTGCCCAGACATGTGCCCAGATAAGGAGAAGATTTTGAATAGACAAATTGAAGGGTGGATTTCACACAAGGACTCACAGTCAATGCATAAATTCAGAAGATTTTAATTACAAAATTTCAGGGTCATTTCATATAAGGTGTAATTCCCAATACAATAGTTCAAAAGAATTTGAATAGAGTGATTCATGGTATTTTATATGTAATGACTAGTACCCAATATAAAAACAACAAAAGATTTTGACTAGAGAATCTCACAATGGTATTTATAGTATGACTAATAACCATCAGAATTTTAGGAGAGTTTTAATAGAAAGGTTCTAGGGAGTATTCACAATACTAACTTAAAAGAATTGGAATAGAGGATCTCTGGTGCTGTTCACACATGACCTCAGGATGCAGAAAAATGGTGGAGACTACTTTGTAGTACAATAGACAAAGCAACTAGGTCAAAAATGCTCTGAGATACTGGCTACTGAAGATAAGGCTTGTATTCTTATCAATGATAACAAGGTATTTATATACTCCTATGCATTTTGTGGATTGATTGTTTTCTTATTAGTTCTTTGGAGATTACATTTTTCTTTTTTCTTTTAGTGATTGGATCATAAATGTGTTGTTGCTCACTAAAGAGAAGCCTTGCGTCCTTATCAATAATAACAAGGTGTATTATTTCTTTTTTTGCATTTTAGTCTATTTATTAGACATCCAAAGACATGAATAAAAAAACTATCCTATGCATTTTATTGGTTTGGTTGTTTTCTTCCTATTTCTCTGGAGATTGCTTTTTTATTTTTATTTCAAGAGCCTTTGGTAATTGGGATTAGGTTTTGGAATTGTATGGTGGTATTTTTCATTGGACATGAGGAAGAAAATTTCTATTTACATAGTGTGGTCTTTCTTTTGCATTTTTGGTTGCAAAGAAGATTGGGATTAGTCTTGTGTTATGGTGTTTTTCATGGGACACAAATGATCTATCTATAGTTCCAATGTCATGGGATGGTCTTTTTAAGTGTTTTATACTGTAGAAAGGGTATCCAAATGGATTGAAAGACCATCGTATGCAGTTCATTTGTTTGATTGTTATCCTTCTAGCTCTATGAGGTTGATTTTTTTTTCCAGAGCTTTAGTTAATTGAGATTAGGTTCAAGTTTTTTTAATATGGTGTTTTTCAGTGGACATTGACGATGCATCTGCAATTCTAATTCCACTATTTGGTCTCACTTTTACATTTTAGATTGTAGAGAGGATACCCAAATACATTGATGAAAGACCACCCAATTATCACCTAATGAATGGATAGAAGTTAGCTTTTCAATGCAAAAAGAAATGTGGTATATTTCAAATTCCTAGGAGTTCCTACTTATATGAGAATGTTAGGGAGCCTCCAAATGCTTCTTACCAGGTGAGACAATTGTTAGGTCAAAAATGATTATAAAATTCTTTCTTCTTCTTTGTTCATTGACATGTATCATTGCATGTTGATTACTTATCTCTCACAATTGAAACCTTATTTCTAATTTAAGACACGAGAACAATCCCATGAATCTGAGAAAAGTGATAGATCTAAGCATCAATCAAGATATGCCTAAGCAAATAATACCAAGGAACTACAGAGAACAAATAAGGAGCTCAATCATAAAAGCTATGGACTGCCCACTTATTCAATTTTTAACAAACGTCACGAGTCTTCATCAGAGGTTGCATAACATATTTTAAGAATTATAGTTATTTTCTTTTAGGTTCCATGATTGCATGGCATTTTTGATGTATGGATCCTATCCTTTATTGTTTTAGACTCTAAATGATAAAACCACTGTCGACAAAGTCATCAACAAAACCATGTTTGCAACTTCTCATTCTAACTCAATAACATGGAGAGCACAAGAGCCAATAGAGATAGAAAATAAATATGAAGCATCAAAGAGAGAACTTGAGCAACTGAAGCAAAATTATTAGGAGTTTATGACAATTTGATCCTATTGAGTCACAATGTAGCATTGAGAGAGCAAATTCAATACAATTTTTTTCAGTGTTGAAGAATGGAAAGGACCCGTCAGCATCATTAGATCATTATATGAAATCAAACTCTTTTTTTAAGTTAAATTATATTCTAGAGAGAAGCCAAGGTTGTTTTGTCATTTTTTTATTGATATGGCCAACTTCATTGAACTAGTTTTGTTCTTTTCACAAATAAAGGTATTTCTATGATCTATACTAATTTATGACAGGCTACAGATGCGCAATCTCTTCCATCTAAAGATGAGATGACACACATTTATTTGTCCATTGAAAACAAGAGGGATCAGTTGAGTTCATATGAGTTGAAGCATTCAGACCTAAGGCATGAAACTATTGGAAAATCAAGGTAAAACTGCTACAATATTAACTTTAATATTATGTACAAATCAATAATTAAATTAAAGATTGTCCACTATAATGATTATATGATTAGCACATTCAACAATGAAAGAATGAAGGAATAAATTATCACAATTGACATAGTGTTTACATGGAGAAACCCTTGCGGTAGGGTTCTTCCTCCAACACAACGCTGAACCAACTCTGATACCACTTAATGCAGCCTGTTATGTCATAAATTTTGCTCCCGCTTAGACTAGCACAATTTCACTATGTTTAGCTCCTACCTTTTAGTATTCCTTAACCCCTTTCATTATTGGACCTATCTAAGCCCTGATTAATGACCACCTTATTGAGAAAATGTTGCATTTTGAGATATCTAATGAAAAAACCTAGAAAGAGATGATGGATGCCAGCAATTTAGGACATCCTTAAGCTTAATTTGGAGCCAAACTAGGGGGTTGGACCTGGGCGCTCATGCCCTAGTCTTGCCCTAAATCTTGGGGTCCTGAGATTTACTCTGATGTCAACTTATGTTGAGTATTCTGAGATTCTGAATTCAAATTTTGTTTTTCGCCTGATGTCGGCATGATATTTTCAAATCCTTTTTCCCTCCCAAGGTTGGGTATTTAAAGAGGATTGAAAATTATTTTAACACATGTAATTCATATGCAAGCTTATTACGCTGAAATTCTACTACTATTTCTATTGAAGTCTACAAAGTGTTGAAGCTCATTGAAGAATTTTATCTGTGCTATCATGGAAATATGTTGTGGAGATTAGGAATCAAGATCTTGAGTTTATCTTGCTCTTCCTAGGGTTTGTAAAACCCTTTGTATGATTGGGAGAAGGGTTGAAGCCTCCAACTTGAGTTTTGGAATCCTCCGAGGATATGGCTGCCTCACCTTCTTGTTCTACAAGTCTTCATTAATGTCATCTCTTTGAGGTGAAGTTGTTGTTTCCTTAAGTGAAACATTTTTGGATCTAATCCTTGATGCTTGATTCATTTAGGATCTTGCATTTGTTTATGCTTACACACTAGGTTTTGAAACACACATGTCTGCATACTTTGACATTGGCTATTGTTGAGGTAGAAATACCAAAGATGGGGTTTGACAGCCAAAACCATCCTTCTCCTTTTGCTTGTGCAGGTCTGATTCAGGAAGATCAGGTGGAAAGAAGCGAAGGAGGAGTAGACATCATAGAAATTGTTGTTTCATCATCGAAATATATGTCAGACAGTAGGGCTAGTGCTCGAGTCTAATAGGGCCTAAAAACTGGGATTTGGGACCTTGAACAAAGATAGAGGCATCTAGTACAAATAATTATATTGTCAAAAAACTTAAAGGACACTGGGGCTAGCACCCTAGTCTAGGAGGCCTCCAAATTTTAGGTGCACAGTCACTGTTACTCCCTATTTGCATTTCTATGATCAGTCTATGTGTTACTATTCCCAAAATCCATCTGTTAGTGCATATTTTACAACTAGGGTTTGATCTCTCCTTGGCTTGTTAGGGTTTACATAACTCTAGTTGAGACACCTTCTTAGGTACAGAAAAAAGGGGATAGGATACCTATAGATTATTGCTCTCATAGTGAACAAGCTTGGTTCATATTCCCAATGTTTGGTGTACTTGAAAAGAGGGGCTTGACCTAGTTTGCAAATGCTATCATCCTCTCTCTTTTCACACTAAACATTTTGGTGAGCCTGTGTTTAAAATAATTTGCATCCTTTTACTTCATATTTGAAATTATTTGTTGTTCTAAATCAGATTTAGAGTGCAAACCTTCTTTCATGAAAAGTACATGCATTTCATTTTGATTGGTATATCTATCTTTTCATTGAAAGAGCATAAAATTAAAATTTTGTTACTTGCATAGTGATATCTTGTTTCATTTTTTTTGCAAGTATATGCTAGCTATCTTGTTTTACATTTAAGTCTTGGGTTAATTAGATTATGTGGAAATGTCAAATTTCTTTTTACAAGACTTTAATGCATATAATGAGTTGTTTAGTTGTGATGACTTCAATATGTTAGATGAAGCCTTAGATGACTTCATCTCTATTGAACATTCCACTACGACTCCTAAACTGTCATTATTTCAAATATTAGTAAATGCAATTTATGTTCCTAAATCTCAAGAAGAGCCTGTGTAACTGAATATAGTGATCAACCTATGTTCTGATGTGCCTAAAACATAGACAAAACTGGTGCTCATTGTAAGAGGCTTTCTGACTTCTTCTCTACCTCCTGATTGCATCTATAGCAAAGCTAAGCAAATAACAAATCGAATATATCATGATGGATCGTAATATTCCAACCATAATGTGGTTGCTCATACATACAATACACATAATAACAAACAAAGCAAACATCAATCATCTATTCTGATATCATTACCAACTTCTCAACCTCTGCTTCCTCAACCACCTCATTTAACACATAAGGTTGGTCAAGATTATAATCTTGTGGAGCAGCTTTGCGCTACTCCTACTAAGATCTCTATTTGGGAACTCATACAAACATCGCCTACATACCACAAAATGCTCCAATAAGCTTTATAAAAGGTGATTGTACCAATAGGGCTATTAAGCCTAACGATGTAGCAGCTCTGTTAGATTGTATGCATGCAACAAAAATAGATATTTTATTTCAACAACATGAGTTACCCTCTATGGAAGTTCAAAAACAATATGATCCCCTTATAATATTTGTCACTATAAACAAAAAATTGGTAAAGAGAGTTATGGTTGATAATGGATCATCTCTTAATGTTTGTGGTGTTGATTTGTTACAGAAAGTCAACATTGATAAAAAGTTAATTAAGCCAGATAAGTTGAATATTCATGGATTTGATAATGTTAGTAGACCATCCCTGGGTACTATAATCTTACCTGTAAATGTTGGACCCTGTATGCTCAAAATCGTGACTCTGGTTGCCTGGGGTTGTCAGGTCATATTTCCACGAGGTGATCCGCCATGTCACTCTCGCTCTCGTGGAAGTAGCCAGTCGAGAGGAGGTGAGACACGGTGCGGGTCTACCTCATTGGAGAGCTGGACTTTGCGGAGAGAGTTTGGCAAGTTTTGTGACCTTTGTTCTTGTGTGCTAAGTTGAATTTTTTGTTCGATGGCAGTTGTTGTAGAGATAACCCTATGACCCAAAGGGTCACTAGTTTATCTTCTCCTATTAGGGTTTCTTCTATTCCACCTTTGTGTGGGTAAGTGGTTTCTTTAGTTTATGTCCTCCTGTCTCTCAATTTGTTGAATGAGTTCTCGTTGTTTTTGGAGTTGTCCTTGTTCTTCTATTAATAAGAGGACAAATGGATTTTGTTGTGGTAAAGTAAACGTCTCTTGTTGTTGTCATGGATGGATTTCCTTGATCTTGTTGAGGATAGCCCTTACCCACTCACCTCTTACTCCTAGGCACATTCAGGAGCCAAGATAGAGGTAAATGTGTGAAGACCAACCTTAACTAGACTTAGGGTTTAGTTGACCTAGGATTTGGTTATGCTTTGACTTGTGTTTACCTTGTGATGTGATCAAGGGTTTGATTGAATCGTTTATCATGGTTTACCTCGTGATGGTATTGAGGGTTGGCAAGTTTGTCTATCTTTTCTAGGGTTTCTATATGCATGCAAAGCTAAATGAAATGTAAACGTGTTTTTGTGCCTTTTAAGTATTTCATGGAAATAATGATGCTTTTTCTATTATAATAATTGAAATATGAAATGCAAGCTAATATGACTTTTCCTAATGCAATTTTAATCTATATTTTTGGGTTTTTGGTTGTTTTGAAATAATCCAATCTATGAAGGGAAATTGCTTCTACAAATAGTCTAGATCTAGGAATTTGAAAACAATTATTCTAACATGCAATATCTAATCTATCAAGGAAAAAGCAAAGATTTACTATTCCCAAGAGCAATTTTAATTTTCTAATTACTCTGAATTGATTAAAGCAATAGAGGAACTGGAAAGAATGAAGATTTGTGTGACTCCACTACCCTCAGAAATCCTTGATGTTGGCAACCTTGAATCCTCTTGAAGCAGCGGGAAGACCTCTTGACGACAAGATGACACAAAGAAGCAAAAGAAGCTTGTTGAAGCTTAAAAGAGCTCAATGTGAGATTTTGATGAGCACAATGGCATTGGTTGAAGTACCATAATGATGCTTGATTGAACAATGAATAAAATAAAAGGCATCTTTGTCCTGTGAGAGCATTATAATGCCGATTTGGAGAGCAAAAACTGACAAGAGTTGTGTGCACAATGAATTTGCCTCCCTTTGTGCTTGAGGGAGGGGGTATTTATAGGCTGGAAGAATGGGATTGATTTAGAAGTTAACTCAATTGATTGATGAGTTAATAAGGATTGATTAGGGAGTGAACTAGGTTGATTGCCCAATGAACTCAGCTAACTAAGGAGTAATAAATCAATAATAACTTATCACTAAAGAAGAATTGGAGTTGGAAGAATGCATGAGATTGATTGAGTTGTTAATTTTAGATCAAATGAAATTAATTATGCATGTGTGGGTGCATGAAATAGTCAACTCCATATTAGGCATCAAAAATCATGCGAATTGGAAGAAAAATGGGTGAAAATGAAGCTTTTTTGAGTGAGAAACTTGAGTTTTTCCACAGCTAGAAATGCGATAGGGTCATCCCTTTTTCCAGTAGGGTCACCCCTTTTGCTAGTAGGGTCACTCCTATGCGACCATGGGTCGCCCAGGGGAGATCCAGGCAAAACAAGGTTTTTGGAGGAACTGCAAAAGGGAGATGGTAGAAGAGAGAAAAAGGAGGTGATCTACCTCTAGAAATAGGTTAGACATGTGCAAGAATCCAAATCTCCACTTGCTCATGTAGGATCTCCCAGGGAGATCTGGAAATAATAGGGGGAGATTTGGATTGGTTGAGTGAAACTGAAAACTAAAAGTTGGAGATGGATAGGGGGGACCTCTAGAAGGCTTCTAGGGGGTGGAGAGGATGAAAAGGAAAGGTGAAAACTCACCTACAAGATGCTCACAAGGCTCAGGAATAGGGTCAAAATCTCAAAAAATACAAATCAACAAGTGTCGCAAAAGTGTCGAAAAGCGTCGAAAATGGGGAGAGAGAAAACAACAAAGAGGAAACAACATAAGACAAGAAAGAAGACACGTCATCAAGAGGTCTTCTACTTAGAGGACATTATTTCATGCTTACATGTACGTGACAAGGATTAAAATCATCATAGGGGTCCTCGTGGAGACTATGTGTGATTTCTGTGCTTACAGACCCGTGACATTGTCTACTCTTTTCCATGTCATGCCCGGTGCTCTGTCATATAATATGATTCTTAGAAGACCGTGGATTCATACTATGGAGGCAGTTCCATCTTCCCTTCATTGATCAATAAAGTTTATTTATGCAAATAAACTCCAAACTATTGAAACTAGTCCAGAACCAGAAAGTTGTTTACATATTGAAACTCAAAAACAAGTTGTTGATCATAAGATTCTAAACAATTTAAAGGTTGATTCATTAATGCCTCTTGCCACAAATAATGTTGTGCAAGATTCTCAACCTTTGTCAAATGCACTCCTTGGTGATGATTGGGGTTCATTAGATTTCACTCCTACATTTATAGGGGAGTATAAGCTTAATAGTGTTGAAACTTCAAAAGTTGCATCAATATCGTCTAAACAATCTATGGAAAAACCTAAAGAATATCAAGATCCTTTAGTTAACAAGGAGAATATCACTCTTACTTACACTACAGATTATGAGACCTATGAAGCTCCACTATCTTATAAAGATAAGACATCTCTTTATGGTTGAGGATTTAAAATCCTTTATAAGAACTGTGACTATGTAGGTAACAGTTGTGGTGTAAATCAGCAAGGAATCAGAGTACCTTTACAAGTTTCTAGAATTAACTACACATTCGGTATTGGATACTACTCCGTAAAGTCCATTAAAGCTTACAAATGTCCTAATCTTAATGTCAATACCATATCAACACTCAATTTGATATATCCTGAGATGATTGACACAAATTTTCCTCCAGGAGATATCGAATTGGATCATTTCTCTAAAGATGAAGCAATAATTGAATTTATGGGACCTTATGACAATTTGTCCCATTATCATCATAAGCATGGATTACCTTATTATTTAAATACTAATGCATACTTTGGAAAATCCACTTGCTTGGTAAATGTTACTTTAACACCTAATGAAGAGTCCAAAGAATTATCACAATCACCTAGCCTCCTAGACCACAATACTCTACTTAATGGAAAGACTATTGATGTCTTAATGGAGAAGGATAACCTGAAAAGATTATCCCTATAAGAGATTGCTTAAGTGCAGAAGAAAAAGAAGACATGACCAAACTTTTAGATGAGTTTTCAGAAATCTTTGCTTGGAACTATTCAGATATGTCTGGCATTGATCCTAAGATTGTAACACATAATATTGTATTACAACTTGATCCTAAGCTGGTTAAATAGAAGATTCGTAAAATGAATCCTAAGGTTGCATTGTTAGTCAAAGCCGAGATAGAAAATATTTTACAAGCTGGTTTTATCCGTCCTATTGATTACTCACCTTGGATCTTGAATATTGTGGTTGTTGCTAAACCTGACAACCGTATTCGGATGTGTACTGACTTTAGAGATTTAAATCTCACTTCTTTGAAAGATGATTTTCCTATTCCAAATATTGATATGATTATTGATTCAATAGATAACCATGAATTACTTTCCTTCATGGATGGTTTTTCGGGTTATAATCAAATCTTTATCAATCCTCAAGATTAGTACAAGACAAATTTTATAACCCTGTGGGGAACATTTTGTTGAGTAGTCATGTCATTTGGATTAAAGAATGCTAGAGCAACTTATCAACATGCTATGACTCTTATCTTTCATGATTACATGCATAACATCTTAGAGGATTATGTTGATGACATTCTTGCAAAGTCTATTCATTGCCAAGATCGTGTCACAATCCTCCGTCAAATCTTTGAGTGGATACAAAAATATAGTATGCGCTTAATTCCCCGTAAATGCGTCTTTGGCGTAGACAATGGAAAATTGTTGGGATTTATAGCCTCACATCATGGTATTGAAGTAGACACAAAGAAAATTGACATGATCCTTAACATGCCATCTCCTTGAAATATCACTCAACTTTGTAGTTTATAAGGGAAGATACAGGCCATTCATCAATTTGTATCACAACTCACGGATATGACTCACCATTTTACTTGATTACTTAAGAAAGAATCAAAATTCCAATGGAATTCAAATTGTCAAAAATCCTTTGAAGAGTTGAAAGAATACTTGTCTAATCCTCCTATTTTACAACTAGCAACTGCAGAAAAACCCGTTATTCTTTACACATCAGCTTCGACTAATGCTTTAGTGGCACTATTAGCACAACATGATAGCAAAGGCAAGGAATGCGCTATATATTATATAAGTTGAACTTTGCTCGATTATGAAGTGCGATATATTGTCATAGAGAAACAATGCTTAGCTCTTGGTTTTGCAACACAAAAGTTAAGACATTATCTCCTAAACATTGAAGTTCATGTCATGATAAAATTTGATCCTTTGAAGCATCGTTTTGCTAAAATGGATCTCTCAGGCCACCTAGCTAAATGGGTTATGTTAACGGAATTCAATCTCAAGTTTATCTTTCTCAAAGCAATAAAAGGACAAGCATTAATCAACCATTTAGTTGAAGCACCTTCACCTTTCTCTATTCAAAATAGTGAGGAATTTCCTGATGATCAAATTCTCACTACTGATAAAGATGATAAATGGGAATTGTATTTTGATGGTTCAATATATAGAATTGGCTCGGGTGCTGGTATAATCTTGGTACCTCCTTCATGTAAGCCAATTCCTCTTTCCTACCATCTAAATTTCTCAAGTAATAATAACATTGCTGAGTAGAAAGCTCTTATTGCAGGACTTTGTGCCGCTTTGTCTCTAAATATCCAAAATATCGCTATCTATGTGATTCACAATTAATTGTAAGACAAGTTACTGGGTCTTATCAAGCAAAGCAAGATACGTTATCTTAGTATCATGATCTTGCCTTGTTGTTATTAAAACAATTTTCATCCTTTACTAGTGACACAATTCCAAGGAAAGATAATCGTCATGCAGATGCAATGGCAAGCACATCTTCCCTCATGCCTCATGTTGATTCAATTGACGAATATCATTTCATCATTCATAATCTCAAAACATCAGTTGTAGCCGAGGCCACCCCCTTGGATACTAACCTATGTTATAACACAAATGTTGATGAATGGTACTCCCAGATATTTCAATATTTAAGTGATGGTACCTTTCCTAATTCAACATCTAAAAACACAAGAGTTCGCATACGCAAACTCATAGCACGTTACATTATCTTATCCAGTGCATTGTATCGAAGAAGCTATAATGGTGTTCTTCTCCGTTGTCTTAACAAATAAGAAATTCTAATTGCTCTAGAAGAAGCTTACTCCAATGCATGTGGAGGGCATTTTGGAGGAAAATCCTTGGTACAAAAACTCTTACATATGGGGCTGTGTTGGCAAACCATGGAACATGATTCCTTTGTGTTTGTCAAGAAATGCCCACAATGTCAACAACATAGTAATTTAATTCGAGCTCTCGCCCAAGAACTTCATGCTCAAGTTTCACCTTGGTCATTTTATTTATGGGGCTTGGATCTAATTAGAAAAATTTCTCCTCCTTCCTCTCAAGGACACACTTTCATCATCACTACTACTAATTACTTTACGAAGTGGGTTGAAGCTATGTCGTTACAATCCACGACTACTGAGGTAATATGTCGCTTCATTCAAGATAATATAATTTCACGATTTGGCATCCCTTCCTCCTTGGTTTCTGACAATGGTACATCATTTAAGAACAAGGATGTGAAGAAATTCCTCAAAAAATATCACAATCAACATTGCTTCTCTACACCATATTATCCACAATCAAATAGACAAGCAAAAGCTTCGAATAAGATCATTGGACAAATTCTTAGGAAAATTGTTAATAAACATTTTGGCCTATAGGACAAGTGTTCATACGGATACTGGTACTACATCGTACAACCTTGTAAATGGTGTTGATGCGATAATTCCTTTAGAGCTAGAAATTCCTTCATTGCGAGTTTTCCTAAGGGACATTATTGATGATAACATGGAAAGAGAGAAGAGATTACAACAAATAGAGATGCTCAATGAACAACGTATTAATGCTCTCAACCATCTTAAAGCTCATCAAAGAAGTATTCAATGATCATACAATGAATGTGTCATTCATCGCTCTTTCGACGTTGGAGACTTGGTACTTTATGAAAATCAATGTAATGTGAATGCACCTCCTAGAGAAAAAGGGAAGTTCAACCCTAGTTGGTTAGGACCATATGTTATTATTGAAGACTATGGATCAGGAGTGTATAAATTAGCTGATGAACAAGGTATGCCTCTTAAACAGCCTATTAATGCTATGAATTTGCAAAACTTTCATCCTTAAGATCATATGTTAGATATTACTTTATAAGGCAATTAGTTATTAATTGTTTCAATTTCAATAAGATAGTACATTTTGTCTTAATTAATTTAGCATAAGATCTTTAAAACACAAATAATAATTGTTACATCTAATTAAACCATGTGTTGTTAGATTACAATTGCATTAATTAGAAACGATATCTTCACTCGTGCAAAATTTTTAATCATTGTTGTATTTTAAAGAGTCTGCAAAGATGGATTAAAATCACAATAGTATTAAACACATCTTCACATGATCATAAAAATTATCACTTGTTGCATTTACATAAATCACATGTGGTACATCAAATCCACCATAGCATTAATAGAAAAACATTATATATAGGCATTGTGAAGAAAGCTTTTGGATTACACTGTGTGTGTTTTTGTCTCAACGTTTTGGATCACACTCAGTGATCCATCATCAAGAAGAGGATACAATAAGAGTATGATTGCAAAAATATGCCCTATAAAAAGGAGAGATGGGGATTAGGGTTGGAATGACTGTAGGGAAAGCAGCTTATTAATTGCCAACCAATGAAATGCCTACTATTATATATAGGCATCAGTTTGAATATACAAATCAAAATCGACTATCCCGTACATCAAAATGGGATGTCGTAGTACAATACATGAGATACATATCACATAGCTGAACCTCAGCTACAAAATCCCTCATGACCTGGTGGTGTGCGAGTGACAAAAGGTTACCCATGTGAGGTCATAGACCATGAGTGACTCCTAGAGGTGCTCTGCGATCGTAGACCCCTGAGATCTCCCATGAGCTATGTTGTTTGTCTCTATGCATCTGAGTATAGTTGTTGAAGCCTCTCTCTCTACCTATGCCCTGTCTCTATCTACATATGCTCTGTCTCTCTTAGATCTTACTCGATCTAACTCAGCGTGTAGGATCTGAGTCATGGCATGGCCCATCTTTAATGGAGGAAGTGTCGTAGCATGCTTTCGTTGTGCCTGGAGCTCTGCCTCCGCATGCTCTACTCTCTGGATAGCCTAATCTCTCTCACCTATGGCATGATCTAGTATAGCTTCCATAGCCACCCTATATCTCATGAAGGGCATGAATAACCCTGCATATCACCCTGCTAAGTGTTGTGGCGAGTATCCCGTCTGCACTCGCTGCTCGGTTGCCTTGACAGGATCTATATCTGTTATGACGGAACTCATAAAGTCACACCATGCATCTATACCAACTGTCAAAAATAACACATCAATAATATCAGTATCGCATCATCAAGCATGTATATATGATATTATAAGAAAGGAAGCATCAATGAAATATAACAACAATCTTACTGGGGTCACCATCCTACCAACCAAAATCATGTATTGATGATGCTATGGCTACATCTGGAGTTGCCTCTGCAACTAGAGGCATAGAGCTACTCACCTCCCCTCGCTCGAGTTGACTCAATCTCCTAGTGGCCATGGGACCTGGACGACGAGCTCTCGACCTAGGTCTCTCCTCGGTCTCCTCGTCGTCGTCCACCCCTCGCCATGGCCTCACTCTCAACACAAAGCGCGACTATGTCTCCTCCTCCTCATCATCATCTGGATCATCATCATAGTATCTAGCAAAGTCACTAATGTGATGCCCCGTCATGCAACCCTAGAGTGTTAGACAACAAGAGATAAGAATACAGAATTTTTTTTTTTGAAGCTAAAATATGCATTATACATTGAAATAACAACATTAATACAACATTAAATGCTATGCACAACTAACACCTCTAGGGCACAAAACTACATTAGTTAGAGTGATAACCATACAAGTGCTATGCAACACCATGCAATAGAAGAATAATACTTTATACATTTGCAGAGATAAATGATTACAAGATTCCATACAAGGTTACAAGGCCGATTACATCGGTAACAAATAATACAATTGCGAATGATTACATCAACTCAGAAAGTCTAAACAAATCTGGAATGGGAACACTTCTGCATTGGACTCGAACTGAACCTCCAAGAAGACCAATGGATAGCTCTTCCACCCAACCATGTGGAACCCTGAGGTCCACCCCTCCGAGCTAGGAGATAACATCGAGGCTCCACCAGGCCAAAGTTAAAACAATGAATACAACAACAAGATACAAAATCCATGTAGGCAAATAGTATAACAAGGCTGCACAGACAAGACAATACTCGCCAAAACAAGACAATCAAATCATCAAGATAGGATCAACCATCAAGACAAGTCTGCACTCCAGAGGTAACAACAAAAGATAAAATAGGAAGTAACTACGCTGCAGTAGGGAGAGTGTCATCGCATGGTCCTATCATGGGTTTTCGAGGCTATCTCTCACTAGAAGCTGACCCCCATCTATGGTTTTCCTGGTGACCTCTCTATAGGCACTGGCCCCATAGGGTGACACATGCAGAATCAACACTTCCTCTCATGGAGATGAGGAAGTCGACCTTGCCAACCAGGCCTTCTCATCCCATCCTTAGCCTGTGAAAGCACTCAAGGCATGGGAGAGGCATCATACTTATCTTGTTATATGGATTACTACCCAACCCACCTAAATCAATTATTTTGTTATCACTTGCTTACCACTTCCATGGGGTTTTCCAGGCAACCACTTTGGGCACCGGCCCCACCATGGAAGCCACTCCCCCACATACAACTAGCACTCCTAATCAGTTTCCAAAATAAAACATACAAGAGCAAGGGAATTGATAACATCTGACTTTTACAATCCAACACTTCCAATTCCCATTTTAGCAATAAAACTTTTTCCTTACCCATAAAACCACTCCAATCAAGGATCATCAAGACAGAATGACAACAATATTGATTGAAGACCCAAAAGGTCTAACCTCTGGAGTTGGTAATTGCACACAAGGTCACTTACATAAATCTGTCTCACAACATAAAATGAGGATATAGATGATTTACGACGTGTCTTATAGCAATATGACTCAAGACAAAAATAACACCATAACCCTGTTGTATCAATGCAAAATCTGACACAAAATAAATAAAAAATTCTGACCATACTATAATAACAACAATAGATGGTATAAACCGACAATAGGCTCAAAGTTTTTTACTCTCTCTAGATGAAGTAAAATAACATATACAATGATATCCACCATTTACGAAGCACGAAATAGTATATTACAAGCATGGCTAGCAAATTAATATTTAACAAGGTAATTAATACTTGATTAGCACAATATTGTTACCTCATGAAACTAGAAACATTAATACAAATTACTCTAAAATTTCTATCTCTATATTTATTTACTACAATAATGTATCATGGAAATGACTACCCTATATACATCATTACTCCCAACAAGTAAATTCCCAAACAAGACCATATTAAAATTCGACTCAACATAATACCAATGAGTGTCATAGATCAACAACATAGAAGGACAAAATAACCTATATTGATTCATCTAATAATTGCATAGTCGTTCACCATAGAATCTAACATGCTTAACTCGAAACACACTAAAACTTAACTAATTATTTATTTACTTACTAACATTTACAACTAGCATATTCCAATACATAACTAACAAGTTTAAATTTAACAAGATGGCAAAAGTATAGCTAATATTTAATGACCATATGAGTCTAGTATAAAAAAAAATCAAATAACTCTCACTCATTATTTAATTCCAAAGAAAAATAATATATCATAGGATAGCAATTAACAAAATTATATTTAATAAAAATTAGCACAACTTAATTATTTAATCTACTTGCATCTACCAAAAAAACATTAATGAAATAAATTTAATTCTAAAATGATAAGTTTCTATCTTACTAACATATGAACCTTCTAAAATCAACTTCTATCTAATATTCTAATATTAACTTCTCTCTAATATTCTAATATTAACTTCTCTCTAATATTCTAATATTCTAATATTAACTTCTCTCTAATATTCTAATATTAAAATAAATCAAAACTACACTCAAAAACCAAAGTTAATGAGTTGTTCACAAAGTTAACTAAAAGTTTCCCTAATAGCAAGATTTCCTCCAAGCATTCTAATTAAATT
This sequence comes from Cunninghamia lanceolata, assembly GCA_027924645.1. NCBI lineage: Eukaryota > Viridiplantae > Streptophyta > Pinopsida > Cupressales > Cupressaceae > Cunninghamia > Cunninghamia lanceolata. Next base: position 3,057,017 of record BSBN01000853.1, on the reverse strand, counting down.
CAATAATAACAACTAACTATTCTATGAACTCAAATTAAAATTTTATTTTTTTGGTTGCAGAAGAAGCACATTCCACCATTTTTATTTGGAAAAATTAAAAGAAAAGTTTGAGGTATGGGAATGAAAATTCATCTAGGTCTAGACAGAGAATAACGGATTGGCAGAGGAGAACTGACTCAAGCTTCGTAGGAAAACAGAGATATCACAGGTAAAATTTCAATAATATTTTTTTTTTCATTAAATAAATTTCAGCAGCAATTCAAAATACAGAGAAGCTGGGATGAGTCCAAGGAATAACCAGAAAGTGTAAACTTAAAGCAATTTTGAGAGGCAAAAGAAATTCATTTATAAGCAATTTTGAGATACAGAAGAAATTATATTAAAGAAATTTTGAAATATAAAAAAATTTCATTGAAAGAAATCCTTGTGAAGGTCGTACGGTCTACATTCATTAGGGAGGAAAGAGAACAGCAATTTTAACAAAATAAAGCATAAAGATGAGGGTCTCCTATGCCATACGGTCAACGAGGAAGAATATAAATTTAACCAAAAGAAGAATGCAGATGGGAATCACACATGTACGGTCAAGGCAAAATCTAAGGTGTTTTCTCAATCTACAACAGCATAAATACATACAGTGACTTCCAATGCTAAGGTAACACATTTTTGTATAATTTACCATGTGGTAAAAAAAATCATTTTCTAAAGAACAGAGCCAGAGCTTCAAATCTTGGCAAAAAAATTCAAGAGAAACAAGGTTGGATGAGGCCTTACTACGGCACTGAGAGTAGCTGAGGAATAGAAATGAGGCAAGAATTGGAAGAATGATACATATGGGTTATTTCTTTTTTAATTTGGGTCACTTTGCAAGGTTTACAAGTGATTGGACTCCATAATATCAAGAAGGATTTAACAAAGAGTAAACCAAAAGAAGAAGAAATTTGGAAGTAGCAAAAGAAATTACAACATTGATAGACATCAAAGTGCAATTCTCTAGATGAAGGTGTGGTTAGGGCAACTATAGAATGATTCAAGCTACAATAAGATTTAAATTCCAAGCCACAAAATGCAAATTTCACACTCAAGCACTCTACACAGAGAGTCAACATAAACATACCCAAATTTTAGTCCCCTTCAGATCTTCTTTGTTTCTTGCAACCAATCCTTTGTTTTTCCCAAATTTCTATCTTTTCTTCCCTCTCCACAACAACCCCTGGGTACCATTAAAACCCATAGCCACAAACATGCATCCGTTACCAAAATCCCACTCCCCACTTCGGAAATTTTAAAAATTTACTAATAATAGAGATTTCACAATTTGAGAATTCACATTCGACAACTCACCACCATAAATTCTTCATAAATTTTTCACTAATAATATCCATAAATCAACTATATACTCATTACCCAAACCAACAACTTATGACACAATAATCTTAAATTAGCAAATTGATTAATTTTAATCTATTTTAAAATTTTACTAAGGTGTTATTTGAAGTTCTAGGCTAAACAAAATACTCTACAATCAAACATATTAAAAGCATTATTATTTTAAATAAAATTTCATTAAAGTATTACCAAACTACACATAGGCACAACTTAAAACAAAACTCGACAATACTCCACAACACATGACGACCAACAAGGACCACGCGTCACATCATGACATTCAACTACAATAGAAGACTGGGACTGACCTAGCAGAGTAGACCTTGTGTTATCTCCCATCACTGATACCCATTGGTGTAAGAGCCCACTCAAACCTGCTATATAAGGTGGAGTCGAGGCTCGGTACCTGCAGCCTGCATAAGAACAATAGGTTGTATACAATCAAATGCATATATATATATATATATCAGCACACACAGAGACAGATAATCACGGTGTAGTAGGGTGCTCGAAGCGAGTAGTACTACACTGTCTCTACTCTTGAAACAAGACCATAACCACTGTATTTGAATTCAGATATCAACAGATAGAATAAAACATGATATTATTAAACCATTACTACTCAAACTCATCATAAATGGAATAATACTAATGTCATCATGTCTAAACTATAGCAGTCAAACATAGTCCATCATGATCTAAACAACCATAAACTATAAACCTACATATCCAAGTGTCTCAGAACTGTCAATAAGTAATGGAAGAACTAACAACTGTCTCAGATCAACAAAGAGTAAAGCAAGACTACCAACTATCACAAGCCAAAAATGAGGGGGCATTACAACTAAAGTCCTCCTTGTTTCCTGCATCATCCCCATGTCCCACCCATGGCCGTGGATCACTTGTGGGATGACCAACAAGGAAAACTGGATCAGGTCAAGCTATCTCCCACCAGGTCAAATACGCTCAGGTACACCTGACGTCATCTATCTTTGATGTTAGCTTTGCATCCACTACTCCATCATCCTCACTCTCAACCACATCAACAATCGTTGGTTATGGGGCCTCATTGGCCCTTGTCACGATGCGCACTAATCATGTGTAACTCAGATGCATGCTAGGAGCACCCTGCATGCATCCGAACTGTCATGTGACTATCAAAGTAAAAACTGACAATGATGTGATCTAGGTGACTGGCTAATAGTCAATCATACTGCATTGTCACTAATTGCATATGTTGTCCCATCCAAGGCCTACGGCTACAATATGGCCTCCATGTGATGTCGTCGAGCCCCAATCTATCTAGCACTACTCTACAGTATAGCAAATCACCAAATCTCCAACATCTAATCAATAGATAGGCATGTGCGTGTGGATGTGTCCATGTCAGCTCAATGGGAAACCCCACTAGTCGTGTGCATCTGATGTGCTCTAATGCCCATAACTATAACAAGGTGCACACCATCAAACTATGTCCCTCATAGTGAACATAATACCCTAGGTCTCAATATAGGTGTGCAAGCATACTACACCCCTATGCATAGACTGTCCTCTCCTCCTCCATCGATTGGATCGTGTGCATAAGGCCCCCATGAAGGTGTGTACCTCGCCCATCTAGAGTAACCGCTAATGCGATGGTAGTGATCATGAAGCGATGAACTAGGGGTATGTCTGTGCATTCTTGCTCTAACCAACGAAGCGTGATGTGACCTCGTTCAAGTGGTGTCACCACATGACCTAGGCAATAGATGTGACTATCATGGGTATACTCCTCGAAGCGATTCTCTATGATCCACACTACCCACCCTCGGACTGGAAGCCGTAGTATCCGGTATACATCCTCAAGTGTCACAATTATCTTGCCTATGGGTAGATGGAAGGTAGATGTGTCTGCATTCCATCTCTCCATCAGGGCCATCAACACACTGCTATGATATCTCATCATGGGCTTCGTAAAAACTCACCATAGGCCGGTATCCTGAAAGAGACCATGGTCCTTGATGAAGATAGTACCTATGTGGTCCCACAGTACTATCATGAGTCGACCACTAGTGTGCTTCCGCATCCCAGGGATGTCTTGTGCATCAAATAGATTCAAATCAGTACATACTTATAAAAAAATCAAACACGCAAACATATCAATCCAATTGTGCCTTGTCTCCTTGGGCCCTTGTCCTTTATGGACTTGGGCACCCCAGGAGGACCTGGGTGCCCCAGGAGGACTTGGGCACCCTAGGAGGACCTGGGCGCCCCAACAGGACTTGGGCGCCCTAGACAAGGACCTTTGTCCATTTCCCCTTAAAGGCATGCAAAATGATAAAAAGTACATGGAATTGAAAGAAACTGACATGAGAAGTACAGTTTAGAGTCCTACCTCATCCTCAACTCACCTATCTGCCACTCGAGACTGCAGTGTATCCAGCCTCGGGGCCTGATACAGACATCGGGTTGGCATCGTAGCTCTCTCTCCTTCTCCTCTTCTTCTCTGAAAGTGAAAGTGACAAATGAATGGTGAAAAAGTGAAAACTCCCTTTACTTATAGTAAATGGATGAGAATTCCTTTTCACTATCGAGGAGCAAAAAGTAGATAAAAGTCCTCAAACATCTCTATCTCGGGTTCTCATACTCGGATTCCTGCGTTGTTTGTTGCATTGGAATCCTAGTTCCACCCTTCATCAAACCTAATGCCTTGTGTCTTGGTGTTGTTTGAAAGAATAACCCTACCAATGCATTCTCTCATCAAGCTTTCCCTAAAATCTGTGTGTGAAAGATTACCACTTTGTTTCTCCTTTTCAAACTAAGCAAGCAGAAACAAGGGGGCATATATCTCCCATGATTTTTACCTTAATCATATCTCATCACTCACCCCTTTAGTGTTTATGATTGACCTATTCATTTTTTGTTTGCAGGTTGATTTGATTATTTTATCTAACATATCTTTATTTGCATGTTGCAGTTCCTAACCTTTGTGATCTTGCAGGATTGTAGATTGGGGGCTTCTACCTTTTGCATGACAACATTTGACTTCATCTACAATATCCTTTTGAGTATCCTTTTTGTGATTATTGTACTTACTTTCCTTTAGTTGCATATGCACGTAGTGTCATATGGCCACTAAAGTGGGGGCTAAATGTTATGTCGTAAATTGTGCTCTTGCTTGGACTAGCACAATTTCACTATGTTTAGTTCCTACCTTTTAGTGTTCCTTAACCCCTTTCATTATTGGACTTATCTAAGCCCTGATTAATGACCACCTTATTGAGAAAATGTCGCATTTTGAGATATCTAACGACAAAAACCAGAAAGAGATGATGGATACTGGTAATTCAGGACATCTTGAAGCTTAATTTGGAGCAAAACTAGGGAACTAGACTTGGGCGCTCGCACCCTAGTCCTGCCCTAAATCTCGGGGTCCTGAGATTTACTCCGATGTCGGCTTATATTGAGTGTTCCGAGATTTCGAATTCAAAATTTGTTTTTCGCGCAATGTCGGCATGATATTGTGAAATCCTTTACCCTCCTAAGGTTGGGTATTTAAAGAGGATTGAAAATCATTTTAACACACAATTCATATGCAATCTTACTATGCTGAAATTATGCTACTATTGCTATTAAAGTCTACAAAGTGTTGAAGCTCATTGAAGAATTTTGTCTTTGCTATCACATGGAGATATGTTGTGGAGATTAGGAATCAAGATCTTGAGTCTATCTTGCTCTTCTTAGGGTTTGCCAAACCCTTTGTACGATTGGGAGAAGGGTTGAAGCCTCCAGCTTGAGTTTTGGAATCCTCCACGAATACAACTGACTCGCCTTCTTGTTCTACAAGTCTTCGTTAATGTCATCTCCTTGATGTGAAGTTGTTGTTTCCTTGAGTGAAACATTTTTTAATCTAATCCTTGATGCTTGAGTCATATAGGATCTTGCATTTGTTTGTGCTTACACACTTGGTTTTCAAACACACACATCTGCATACTTTGACATTGGCTATTGTTGAGGTAGAAATACCAAAGACGGGGTTTGACTAAGGTAAACTCCTATATAGCCATAACCATCCTTCTTCTTTTGCTTGTGGAAGTCAGATTCAGGAAGATCAAGCAGAAAGAAGAGAAGGAGGAGCAGGTGTTACAGGTACAGACATCACGAAAACTACAGTTTCATCATCAAAATATCTGCCAAACACTAGGGCTAGCACCCAAGTCTAACAAGGCCTGAAAACTAGGATTTGGGACCTTGAACAGAGATAGAGGCATATGGTACAAATAATTCTACTGTTAGAAAACTTACAGGACATTGGGGCTAGTGCCCAAGTCTAGCATGCCTCCGAATTTTAGGTGCACAGTCACTGTTACTCCCTATTTGCATTTATGTGATCAGTCTGTGTGTTACTGTTCCTGAAATCCATTTGTTAGTGCATATTTTACAACTAGGGTTTGATCTCTCCTTGGCTTGTTAGGGTTTGCATAACTCTAGTTGAGACACCTTCTTAGGTACAACAAAAAGGGGATAGGATACCTATATCTTATCACTCTCATAGTGAACAAGCTTGGTTCATATTCCCAATGTTTGGTGTACTTGAAAAGAGGGGCTTGACCTAGTTTGCAAATGCTATCGTCCTCTCTCTTTTCACACTAAACACAGCCTAGCTTGAGGATCTTACCAAATAGCCAACGCTAGCTGCAATACACATCACAAAACACCTCAATTGGTTCAATTCTGGTAATTTCCATCTATCTACAATAGCTACAAGAATACAGATAATCTACTCTATCCATGGAATCAAATACTCATAATTGCACAAGCATTTGCAAAACTCCGCTCAGATTTATTCCCAATTTAAGTTTATAGTTATTGGCAGCATTCATCTATTCAATTTGAAGTATTTAGGCAAACAAATACATTGAATTGTTATCAAATCTATCCATGTCTATTCAGATCATTCTTTGTTAGGAAAACAAGCTATTCCCTCTTCATCATGGCCTATGTTTCTCCACTGCAATACAGATAATTATGTATCTCTTCAAAAGTTTCTTTTACAGTCCTTCAATCAACTTTCCTCTGGCTTCTCCTCAACAAACCCTCCTCAGGGTTACTCTCTATTATGTCTCTGCAAGTCAATTTTCATTATTTTGTAATGATCTCCTCCTCTTCTTAACTACCCCCCTTTGTACACACATTTGTGTAGTTTTCAACTTCTTTTTGCAGCGAACCCCCTTTCCAAACCAATTGTTGGTTTTTATATTGTTGTGGAAAATGAGTTCATTGAAAGATTTCCCACCCATTCAACTTCCGTAGATGGGCGACACCTCACCAAATATATTATATATTTTATGAGTTGCTTTGAAACCGTTTAACCTCTCCAAGGAATTCGATCTTTGCTATTTGTTTTGACCCAGTCAAAACCCACTAAGTCGCGACAAGCAAAGTAAAACAAATGAAACCTTATATGAATTTCTTGACAACCACGCTTAGAGGGAAATTGGCCTCCATGCCTCCAAATTGCAATCACTTACTGTTGTATATCTCATAGTGAGAAAAAGAAACATCCATCACACCATTTGCACATACAACTATCCACAATTTACAAAAGGCTCAACATAAATAACTCACTAGTAAATTTGGATGCCACAAACTCATCAAGTGTCGCTCAGACACTTCTTCAACAAGTTTTGACACCACAACTCTTGGCAAATGAAAGGAAATGCAAAAGTATAAACGACTGGCAAGCAAAGACCACAAAATGCAATAGTTTCTGTATACACCACTCGCATATTATTTCATCAAACGAATGACCAAAAAGGATGCCCTACCTCCACCAAAATGATCACAACGTACCATTTGTGTGAAATTGCATCATCAAACTGAAGAGAGTTTAGTTGCGACAATCGATCAATGAAGTTGCCGGTTGATCGCGACAAAACTAAAAATGCACCAAAACAACCAAACTGAAACAACAAAACATGTGGAAAATCAAACAATACTAGAAATATTTTTGTGTGATGCTAGATTGCACATTCACTCAGATGCTTCTGCATCACAAGCACACAATAATACAAGGAAGGCATGATTCCCCCAATATAGTAGGATAACTCAAGGAAGATGATAAGGAAATGAAAAAATAATATGACAACATAATGTATAAATAATGAGCATAAGGGCATACAATCAAATAGAATAAGCATAAGATCATGGCATGGTAAGGTGTATATGCATCAAGATAGAAATCATCATAAACATGGTTCATCAAAACATGATAAGAGTCCCTAGCATAAGATATGATAATAATCCTAGCATGCTCCTTTTTTAAAATGTAAATAATAGTCAATTCTATCATATGACTTATCATATGGGATGATAAGCATGAAAATGATCACAATCATAATATGTAAACATAATAAGTGTCATAAACATGAAATAACAAGATGTATTTATGGAAACATTAGGATCATAATAAAAGTAGTCATAGTATGAAAACAACACCATACTCACAAGGACACCATAAATCATGTGTCATTATACAATAATGTAGTATAGGTGTATAACAAGGAATGTGTGAGAATTTAACATGGAACATAGGAGTCAAACAAGGCATGTGGGAAAGCACAGAGAGCTAACAAGGAAACATAGACCAATATGGGAGATAAACGTAAGGGTAATATAAGAAATATGTCCCCAAGTGGGGAAAGAAAACATGAGTCATAATAAAGAAGGTTAAATGAGAATAGAAAAGACACAACAAACAAGGCATGATCAAGAGGTCAAAGTGTAAAGTCACATGAGGTAAATGGATGAACAAGCAAGAAGGATCACAATTATATGGCATAAAAAAAATTCCAAAGTAGAAAAGATACAAAACATAAGGAAGAAGTGACATGAACAACACAACATATATTCAAAGTCACTTGTGTCAACATGCACCATTAAAGGTGCATTTGCATCATCCACGTGCTAACTAAGAATGTGGAATCACAAAGCCAAGAAAGGAAAGCAAAAGTAGGAAATGTGGTCCAAAATAGTAAGAAAGGTAAGTGAGGATATGTAACCAATGAAGTCATCCCCCATCATAGCATTATAAGGGTCCTCATCATTTTCTCTCATCGAGTGAGTGAATTAGGTGCTCGTGAGTATACTTAATGTTTATCTTCCCTTTATCTATAAGATCTTGAACTACATGTTTAAATGCAATACATTGATCTATAGTATGTCCATGTATGCGATCATAGGAACAAAATATTTAGCATTGTGTGGTGCAAGCTTGAACATATCTATTGGCTTAATTGGGGTAAAGTAATAAGAATGTGTTCCAAAAGTTGTTGCAATATAACATGTGTAGGCTCCTCTATTGTAGTGAATTATCTAAATCATTTTGGTTTTATTTGTGCATGACGATCACCAAAAAGCACATCCCCTTTGCCCTCATTAACCATATGTGTTAAAGTGCTAGAAATATCTTGATACAAAGAGAATCATTTAATAAAGCTCACCCACATTTACATACAATGGTACATAGTTTTTAAAATGAGCGATCATGCATGTAATACACTTGAGTAAACCATCCATGAATATGTTTTAAAGTTCATCATAATTTGAAATATAACTCATGTTAGTAACCAATTCTTGAAATCACAATATGTAATCTCTAATTGGCTCTTGTTTTTATTTTTTACATTTTGTTAAGTTGAGAGCATATGTCTTAAGTTCAATGTTATGATAATGATTTTTTATTAAAGCATAAGGAAATGTTAGAAAAATGTGGTAGTGAATAAAACCATGTAAGTGCTTGACCACTCAAGCTTGTTGGAAATAGTTTTGCAAATAACTTATCCTCATGAGTATAAGAGAAGCATATGGCTTGGAAAGTCCATAAATGGAGCAATGAATCACCTCTACCATCATACTTTGTGAAAAAAGGTGCCACATTTATACAAGATTTAAGCCTATATGGATTCCATCTAACAGGGCTTGATCGAAGGGGTTTAGATTGAATCCCCTTGGATGGAACCCCCCTAGGGTTAAATCAAACCCCTAGAAGAATCTCCTTTGACACTGTCAAAATGATAACAAAAATGCTTCACCTTTTGGGGGATTCAATGAATTCATATATAGCCCTCAATGTTAGCTTTTCAAAAAGTATAATATGAATTTGTTATATATATATATATATATATATATATATATATATATATATATATATATATATATATAACAAATTCATATTATACTTTTTGGTCCATTAATTCATATAACAAATTCATATATGTATGTATTTAATTTTATAAGAACATTGGTCCATTACGAAAAAATAATGATCTTCATTCAAAACATTGAAAAAATAACAAACTTTGTTTAAAAAAAAAAATTAAATGCACTACCCTTCACATGGATGTCCTTGTTTCAATGAAAAAAGGAAAATGTAATTTTCATATATACACTAAGAGAAAGGTGATACGGTAAAAGACAGGTCTAAATTCTTTGTTAGTACTAATTCATAAATTAATAATAAATAAAATATTCAATAGAAATACCAAAAAACATCTATGCCCTAGACATTAAAGTTAATGATCTAATTCCAAAATATTTTGAAATCTTTTTATTTGTAGTGAAAGTTACGCAATGTAATAAAATGTTGCTTAATAAAAGTAATAGAAATTTTTTTTTAAAATGATTGAATTTTTTTTTTAAATGATAGAAATAATTCCTTAATTTTTTTAAATTATAAATTGAATTTACATAGAAATTCCACAACTCATTAGTTTACAGCATCCTTTAAAAACATCATAAGAAAACATGAAGGATCGAAAGGAGGGTTTCCATAAAAAAGTGGTATATCATAATGATGCATAGAAAAATCAATGGGATCCACTAAGGAAGGGCCACTAGAAAGAAAAGAATGATAATCACGAGCAAAACATGGTCCAAGTACAATAGTAAAGTAATCCATGAAAACACGTGACAAGTCACGAAAGAATGTACAATAATTATGGCATGAATCAAACCATTGTTTAGCTCTATTAACCAAGGTATCACAAAATACATGCTTCAAAGTATTATCATCATGAGTAGAAACATAATGTGAAAATATGAATAATCTAAGATGTAACTTTGCATCTTCATTACCACTAAATGACTCTATTATAAATGTGCCAAAAGACTGTGCATCATAAAGCAAATCATCATGAAACATGTTGGGAAAAAGGTGTTGTTCACCTTGCATAAAATTAATTTATTTTTGATAGTTTATTTTCTGTGTTTCAGATCTTGTTGTTTTAGATCCTTGGAAAAGGGCTTCCTTGCCTGAGGGTTTCAGACCCTGGAAAGTGCGAGACCATAAGAATGTTTTTATGTGGATAGGGTCTCGTTTGTAGGTGGGGTTAGTGAGTTTTCTCATTATCTGGTGTTTTTAGGTGCAGCGCTGCTACTGTTTCTCTGTGGTCAGCTTCTGGGATGCTGATGTTTGATTGTGTGTTATTGATTCGCTGTTGGCATTTCTTTTGTTGTCATTGGTAGACAATGTTTGGTTGTAAAGGGTTTCGGGTCCCTTCAAAACCTATTTTATCCCTAATCAAAAATATTAATTCATTTAATTACGTAAAATAAATATTTTTTTGTGGTGCATCTAAATTGATGTGTTTAGCCACATTAAATATTTATTTGGTGCTACTTGTTAAAGTTGTATTTAACATTGGGAGACATAAGGCAAATATTTATTATTTGTGCAAAATTATTAATTTTGGGGTCAATGGTTTTGTGCTCATGGTTTTGAGTCACATTGTATTTATCCAATACCACAAGTTGTATTTGTGTGAGCTTGAGTCTATAAAAGCAAGCACATGGTTAGTGGTTAGGGTTGGCTCTTATTTTACAGGTTGTGTGAGAGGCTATCATTGTATTGAGTTTTCTCCTATGAATGCATATTGTAAAGCATGGCATGGGATGTGTGGATTCATGCTTGGATACATGGAGGATGCATTAGAGGAGCTTGAAGTTTCAAAGGTGTTCATGGAGACTCTGTGAGTGTATTGTAATTTATTATTACTGAATAATGCATTGAGTATGGACGCATTTGGAGGCAAAGTTTTTTCCCTCAATGAGGGTTTTCCCAGGGTATATCTTGTGTTATCTTGTTGATTGTCTATTGATCTTTGCATTATGGTAAATCTGTAAGATTGTATGCATCATTATCTCCTTTGGGTTATGTGGAATTGGTTTGATCTACCTATAAATTCCTAACAAGAAAGATTAAAATGTGCCAAAAGACTATGCATCATAAATCAAATCATCATGAAACAAAGAGTCATTATCCACATCAAGAGAAGATAAAGAACTATCATCATGCTCATCATTAAATATATCATCACTAGATGATGAGAACATATATAAAATAAGAACTAGCAATCACATTCGAAGGAAGAACATGTGGATCAATATCACCAAGGTTCTCAAGGCAATATGAAGCAACAAACACAAAAGTAGGAGAACCCATTGGTGAACAATGAAAGCTACACTAATATGTAGAAATAATAGGCTCACTAGGTATATCAACATCATATTCAAAGCAAGATCCCTAGATGCATCTTGAGAGGAGGTGGAAGTATAAAGGTGTGTCCTCCTTTTTGGCATAAGTGGGACACCCAAATCAACGTTTTAGGATAATTTTTTATGTTTTGTCACTTAAAGCAAGCAATTGTTAAGAATTTGAGGATGATGTGAACAAGCGATTTTTGAGATTTTGTGTAGATTCTAAATATATTTTAAAATATAAAAGAATTTCGAATATTTTAAACATTTGTTAATAACTTGTTTCTTATACTTTATATTATTTTTAATGAGTAATATTTTCTCATCCAGCCTAACTTTTTTAGAAATAAGATCAATTCACAATTTCTTAAATATAGATCACTAACATACATTTAGGGCATGCATACATTTTGTAACTTTTTGTTGCATATTTTATTTTATTTTTTAGTTCAAATTAATTATAATTTAGATTATATTTTCCCCTCTAGCATGACATTTTTGTATATATCCACTTTTTTGAAGCAAGTCATCAATACTAAGGGCATACATATTTTTCAATTTTTTTTTTACTTTTTTAATTTTTTGATATGTGTCAAATATACACCTTTATGTTTGGTAAAAAAAATATATGTTTACTAGAACATAGAAAATAAATATAATAATTAAACAAAATATATTACAAATTATCATTTTCAGAAAGTTTACTTTGAGGGCTATGATCATGCAAATATCATGTCATAGTCACTTCATTTGATTGTTAAAAACTTGTCTCGAATTATCATTTTTTGTCAAAATCCAAATGAGTTGAAGTTGAAGGTTCATCTAATGACCTTTGTAAGAAGAGCCTTCAAATGAAGACCCTTCATTTGAAGGTACTTTTGGTCAACGACCCATTCTTATAGGTGTTTTGGGCATGCAACATTAAAAAAAAGGAAAAAAGGACATTTATTTGAACCCCTAAGCCTTCATTTGAAGGTACCTTCATTCAAACCCTATTTACATATGGCAACCCTTGTACCTTCAAATGAAGTTCTTTCATTTGAAGTTTATCAATGATTTTTGTCTTCTAGGACATGTTTTTGTGAGATTTCTCACAAGTTGGACATGATTTTATGCTTTCACCCAAGGATAGGGAAAAATTACTATCTAAGGAAGAAGTGCCCAAAGATAATATGTCATCATGCTTATGCACATACATATCACTATGCATGGGAAGAGTAGAAGCAACATCAAGAACATGGACAAGTTAAGTATGCCTAAGATAGAAGGATTAAAAATAACAAGATCTATGGGGTGACAATGCAATAGTGTGTCTAAAAAATCAGCATTATTGGGCCACCAAAATCGATATTTTCTATTAGTTTCCAATTGTGTCAATTATATCGAACAAATGGTTAAGAATTTAAGGACGATGTAAACTAATGAGTTGTCATTTTTTCATGTAGATTCAATCTATATATATTTTTAATTTAAAAAATATATTATTTTTATTTTTTCAATCAATTTTTATTGTTTTTTTTATTGAGTGACATTTTACTATAATGCATAACTTTCACTACAAATAAAATATTTCCACAATTTCTTGGATTTAGATAATTAACTCCAATGTCTAGTGCAAGATATATTTTGGTGATTTTTATTAAATATTTTATTTATTAATAATTTTTTAATTGGTCCTAAAAAAAATTCAGACTTGTATTTTATTGTAATGTGTTTCTCTTAGCATATATTTCAAAATTAATTAATTTTCCTAGTGTCTTTAATAGAGGTCATCAATTTTTTTGGTAATAGACCTATGTTCATTATAAAATTCTAAAATATAATATTAAAAAATATAATACATATTGTATTTTTTGAAAATTTGGCACTAAGAGCCACATACATGCAAAATGGCATCTTCAGATGACTTCATTTGATCCCCTAAAAGGTAAAGTGAAATCACATTTTTGTTAACATTTTGATAGGCTCAAAGGAGACTTCTAAGAGTTTAATTTAGAGTTTGGGGGTTCTATCCAAGGGGGTTCAATTGTAACCCCTCTAGGTTCAAACCATTGATTTTTCTTAAAAAATATGATTTAAAAAAAAATAGTTTAGCCCAAAAGTGGGACTCACTTATGTGCTTTAGCTCATGAAGGAACAAAAATCACAGACATGAAGAAACAACACCTCAAATGATATAGGAAACACCTCCATCCATAGGATAAAAAGACATAAGAGTATCAAATATGAGGATCATAAGTAAAAAAGTGTAGGAGCATATCAAAAGTCGTAACATATGCATAAATAGAAGATAAGAACAATGGACCATGGAAATTCATGATAGAAGATGTATCAATGAAGTATAATCCATGGGTAGGTAGGTTACAATCAAAATATTATATATAATAAAGCCCCAAACCTTAAATAGAGATGGATAAATGATAAGAATGAGGTGAGGGCTGGTGTAGACCAAAAAATTAGTTTATAATCAAATTTGAAAAGGAAACCCTAAGGGCCCAAACAAGGGTAGGTAGGGTGGGTAAAGCAAGGTCACATAATGGAAGATCAAATCCTAGAATAAGGATGTATAAAGCACACATATGAAAGGATAATTAAACCTTGATTAGATCTAGAAATAGGATAGTATAATAAAAAATTAAGATATGAAAACCCTAATGAAGGAGAAGGAATGTAATGTCCCCATTTCTGGAGTGATCACCTAATGGAGTTGGCTAGCCTATCCTATTCCCGTAGGCTGAGCTGGAGACCTAAGAGTAAGGGAATACCCTAGTTGGCGAGATTTCATACTTAGCCAATTTTGTAGGGAAAAATAATCAGAAGGGATTGACTTTGTATATTTTTGTGGATTTATTGGAGAAGTCAAAGTAATTAAAATAATTTGCCCTAATGGTAAGCGACCAAGGAGAGAGAGAAATGAATTAAGGGAAAGAGATATAATGGATGGATATTCTTTTGGTATTTTTGTGAGACCAAGGAAAAATACAATAAATCAAGATAAATTCCCTTCGGCGGTGGATGACCTAGTTTAAGGTCAAAGGATGATATGTTAAGTGCCCAAAGTGGAGCGCTCATCTTGGAGAAAGAGAAATAAAACATTTTGTCTTAGGCACCTAGCATGAGGTCGACCTCATGAGAAAAGACAAAAAGAAAATAAAAGAAGTCATCTAGAGGTGGTTGGCCAGCTTGGAGGAGGGAGATGATTTGTGTATAAATACAAGGTTGTTGGAGGCATTTCCATCATTCATTCATATATCATTTTTCTCTTGAGTTTTATCTCATTTGGCTGTAATATTGCTAGCCTTCATTCCAAGGATGAAAACCCTTAGGAATGTGGTGAGTTGGACGAAACCCTAGCTCATCCTTGTGGAGGTTTCATCACGGAGACCTAATTGTGCTTCATTGGTGACTTTTGGAGGAGAAGGACTTGATTGCATATTCAAATTTTTAGATCAACATTGGAGGAGGAATTCTTTGTGGCATTGTATGTTCATTGGCACTAGGGTTTTTGCCTAGATTTGAGTGCCACACTTGGAGGATCATTGTTGTGGCATTTTGGTGTGCACATTGCATTAGGGCTTGCCCTAGTTTGGTGAGCCACACCTAGAGAAAGGTGACTTGGCTTTTGAAGCTAATTTCACCATTATTAAGGGTTTCTAAACTCTAACCTTAGTAGCAGCCCAATTGTCATCATTTTGGAGGGTTTGTGGAGCATCATTTCATCATCTTTTATTACGTATAAACCTATGTATTAGGTCTGATTTGGACATCAACATTCTGGGCATGTTTTTTCATGTTTGAGGCCATGTTTTAGATGTAATATTTAGACTTCCTATTCTGATTTATAACAGCAGATTTCCATTCTGAAATTTAGATTTAATTGTTGGATTTGATTGCCCTACATTGTGTATTTCATGGTGGATTTCATTCTTGTGATGATTATCAACTTGTAGTATCAATTGCCATAATTATTTGTCATGTTTGGGTATGTTTATGTTTGTTGTAATATTTGTTTAAGAGCAAAAAATAAAATCAGAGATTAGGGTTTTGAGCAGAAATCTAAAGTACATAAATTTAGGGCAGAATTCAGAAATTTAATTCCAGAATTTTAGGGTAGATCCCATTGGGGATATTACAAGGAACCCTAGGGGAACTCTATGTTGTGTAAGTAAATGTTGGGTTCAATAAAAATGTAAGGACATAGATAGCTCACACATATTAATATAGGCTGATTAAATAAATGCATACAATCAAAGCATAATTAACCTAAATTAATCAAAGTTAAGAATGATAAATTGAAATGTTATTTTAGGAATTAACAAATGGATATGACACTTAGCATTGGTAACAACGATGAAGAATATTGTCGATGTGTATAATTGATTCATCAATGTCTAAAAAATGATTTCCTCAATATGCTCATTGTCTTGAAATCAGAATAAGACTCAAAATTCCTTGTGGATTAGTCTTGAGTAGGCCGAGGTTGATTCCAATTAACATAGATCTATCGTTGGATGTGTAGGTATAATCTAGAAAACAACATACTTTTGTAACCTAATTCACTATAATATGTGATATCTAAATGTGTGCAAGGATGACCATATTTAAAAATACCTTTAGAGAAGCTTCCAGATTGCTAGAGGCAAGTTCTCCCAGGGTGTTGGAAGGCAACATACCCAAGCATGTAAATGGCTTAGATGCAAATTTTGATTCTGACATAGATTTGTTCGTTTTAAGCCCTAAATCAAATGCTCCAAGAATTAGTTTTTCCCTTGTATTTGCCTCTTGAATTCTCTCTATGAAATTAAGTGCACATTGAATGTATTTAAATACCAAGACATAACAAGTCATGCAAACATGTACCAAGTCAGCTCTCAATGGCTAGTAGGAAAGGGTAAGAGTCGACAATTTTGAATTTGAAAATCCAAGGTCAATCCTGAGTGACTTTGGATTGAACTCAAGTGTCATAGGATTGGCCTAGGGTAGTGAATACAAAATCTTGGGATCTAGGGCAAGTACATAGAAAAGTGGTCTTATGATATGGTGAATGTGTGGAAATATATGTACATGATGTTGGGATAAGATCAATGTTTGGAAATGTATATTAAGTGAGAATAAATAAAGATGAATAAAAAGAAGAGAATGAATCAAACTTAACATAAGAGTGTGCAAAATATATAAATCTATTAAGTAATCCTATCAACATAAACTCAAAAATAAATGAGAATTTACATAAATATGCATATATCACCATTAAAGATATCAATGATGGACTGTAATAATCTTCATGGTTACCCTATAAGCATATTTTTATGCCTATAAGTAAACCTAGCTTGAAGTTGCACACAACAATCAGGTATGTGTTTACATTCATATATTGGTATAGGGTAAGAATGCAAAGTACTAGTACTAGAAATCGCACCTTAGTGTGCAATGAGTATGTCAAACTTGAAAGAGTATTGCAATGAGTCTATCACACAATGGAACACTTTTTGTCACTATGTTTATGTAGTTAATCTTAGTTTTGTAATCCCATGATGGGTAGTGATTTTTTGTTTTAGGAAATGTCTCTTCAATTGTGATGGGTGGTAAAGGTAAAATTTAGAAATAATTATTCATAGGAAGGTTATGCATGTACTCTCTCTCTCTCTCTCATGGGTAATAGACTATAGAGAGAGAGAGAGAGGGAGACATAGATATAAAAGATAGGGAGAGAGATCTCAGATAGAGGAAGTGTGTGACAGAGAAGAGGAGAAGGAGACAAAGGAAGAGAGATAAAGAGAAATCGAGATAAAGATTTCTCTTTATCTCGATTTCTCTTTATCTCTCTTCCTTTGTCTCCTTCTCCTCTTCTCCGTCACACACTTCCTCTATCTGAGATCTCTCTCCCTATCTTTTATATCTCTGTCTGCCTCTCTTTCTCTCTCTTTCTCTTTATCTGTCTTTGTCTCCTCTCCTGAACTCTCTCACACACTTCCTCTCTGAGATCTCTCTCTCTCTCTCACTTCCACTTTCATGGGTAATAGACTATTCATAAAAATATTCAAATATGTCAAATTCAAATACCCTCTTTTCAAATGTAGATAGATTTTATTTAAAAATATATATGTTATATTTCTTTTATATATAGAGAGAGAGAGAGAGATCTATCTCTCTAGGTCTCCACCTCTCTAGCTCTCTATTTCTCTTTATCTCTCTTTGTCTCTGTCTCCTCCCCCCCTTCTCTCTCACATACTTCCTCTCTCTAAGATTTCTCTCTCCTTATGTTTTTCTCTCTTCTCTCTTTCTTTCTCACTCTACCTCTCTCTTTTTCTCTAGCTTTGGTTGGACACTAATAATTTTGCCTCAAGATTTTCCAAATGAGTATATATTGTGTTATATTTATATTTAGTAATGTACATTACATAGAATACAATTACTTCTCTTCGCCTTCTTATTCTCGAAATGGTCTTCATTTTTTGTTAAAATTTACATTGTTATTATATATACATTTTATATAATTTAAATTCTTAATATATTTTAAATATGATATAGTATAATAAAATTGTATATTTAAATATTTTAAAATTCAATTATATATTTATTCTATATATAAAATCTATACTATAATTATATTTATCAATATATTATTTTAAATAATATAAATTATTAAATATAAATGTAATATAACAATATAATAAGATGCATTTTATTAGTAGATTATATTTTTCGTTAAAATCTATATTGCTATTATATACACTTTATATAATTTAAATTCTTAATTATGTTTTAAATATGTATAGTATAATATAATTGTATATTTAAATATTTTAAAATTCAATTTATATTTATTCTATATATAAAATCTATACTATAATTATATTTATTAATATAATATTTTAATAAATATAAATATAATATAACAATATATAATAAGATGTACTTTATTATTATATTATATTTTAAACAATAATATAATATAAAATAATAAATATAACATATTCTTATAATGTATCTATCATCACAATCGCATATATTATGATTCATGTCATTTATGGAATTTTATAATATAATATTGTGTTAGAAATATATAGTAATTTATGAAGCATTAAATACAAAGTGTCAGGACATATGAAGCATTGGAGCTTCTTAAAATGTGAGTTCTGGTGGTTATAAAATTAGAAAAGCATTTGTGTGATTATGATTTAGTTTTGTCTATAATTATGTGTGAGCTTCTTAAAACATCTTAAGTTGGAATACAACTTGAGTTGGCTAGTTGGTGAAAAACTTCTTGTCTTGAAAGAGAGGCCACAAGTTCAAATCCTGCAGGAGGTAGGGTATGTATGTCTCATATTAGAAGCACAGTTAGGTGCCTCTTCCATACTGGAATATGAGATGTATCCTAAACTATAAAAGAATCCATTTCCATTTCTAATCCCTTTCTTAAGAATATCCTAAACTATAAAAGAATCCATTTCCATTTCTAATCCCTTTCTCAAAAATATGCCTATGACTAAGAGCAGAGACGAAATCAACACGAACTCAGTGAAGATGTACTATGTGTTAGGCTGAAGGGAAATTTGTGCATCTTTAGTGAATGTAGTTACCTAGGAGGCTAAGGGTTATGAAAGCCACTCCACAGTCTCAGGAATCTGCAGACTCGCAGTTGTCCAAGCCCGCAAAAGTCATCCAAAATTCTTCCTTGGAAGAACTGGATTTAAAAGATTTGAATAGTCTCTAGAGATTATCCAAATGGCTTGATTGCTTAACTGCCCTCAAGATTTTGATATTAGATGAATGGGATAAAATGCAGGAGTTGTCTGAGTGGGTATGTGAACTGTGTTCATTGTGTAAATTGAGCATCTGTGGTGGCAATTCTTTGAAGAGTCTACCAAAATTGTTTGGGTGATTAAATTCTTTAGAGGAGTTGATATTTAACAAGTTGCAAGAAATTGGAAGAATTGCCCTCAACTTTTGGAGACCTGAGTTCTCTAAAACATTTGAATGTATCAGAGTGTATAAACATAAAAGAACTTCCTTCAAGCTTTGGGAAATTAAGCTCTTTGAAGGTTTTGAATTTAGAAAAGTGTTGGAAATCAGAAGCATTGCCTTCTACCTATGGGATACTGTGCTAGTTAAAGAAGTTGATCCTACAGTCAGATGATCTTAAAGAATTGCGTTCTAGCTTTAGGAAGCTTAGCTCTTTAGCAAAGTTGAAGTGTAATTGTCTAGATATGAAGGAATTGCCTCCTAGTTTTGCGGAGCTTATTTCTTAACACATTTAGATTTAATAAGTTGTATGAAATTGAAAACCTTACTCTCCAACATAGGATAACTAGACCATTGAAAGATTTCAATTTATCAGCTTGCTTTCAGTTAGAAGAATTACCTTCCAACATTGGGGATCTTCCATATTTAACACAATTAGATTTGAGAGAATGTCCTCAATTTTCTTCTCAGAGACACAGAAATCAGGGCAACTGGCTTCTAGACCACCTAAGGGACAGGGAGCTCCCTCTTCTAATTAGAGCTCTCCAATAATGGAAGCGATTAGGCACTCATTTCTGTATGGCAGAAATATGTTTGTATTTATGATACTAGCCCTTGTTTTTACAATATGCTTGTATATGATTGTTTATTGGGTGGGGCAATCTTGAAAATTGTCATCTGATATATGTTGGGTTTATTGATTTTGTTGTTTAAGTTTATTATTATGTTTATAATTAATTTATATTTGAAAATTTGATTATTTATAATATTGTTGTAAATTTTTATTTTACCAAACTTCAAAATATGATTCATTCCACTTCTTCTTTTAATTTAGTATATATTATATAGATTTTATAAAATAATAAAGTTTTATTCTTTAAAAAATTTATTTATGGACAATGTCAAATGTTTCAAGAAGATGGCTATGTCTTGTTTTATTGTAAGTCTTTACTACATTATAGAAATCACCTAATGGGATTCCTAATGAAATTAAGGAAAAGTACCATTCATTTAATGAAGTAAAATAACCATAACATCATGCATATGCAAATTTGAGTTACATCAATGGTGGAGCGGAGTGGTGGTTCAAGTGAGAAATTGCATCTGCAACAAGTTCTTGACGGACATGAGCTAGACGAAGAGGCAAGGGATGACGATGGTGACAAGGATGGCCTAAGAGGAGATCTAGACATTGAGGATGTAGACGAGTTGTGTGGCTTTCTTGACGAAGAGGAGGACATCAGATTGCTTGATTATGGCTAGAGGCATGCAGGAGTGTTGGATCTACTTCTAGGAAGAACTATCTCAACAAAGTTTTGGATGAAACCCCTGCTACTTTGAGCCAAGGACTAGGAAAAGGATTTTTACTTCCACCCACTCCTGCGTGTGAGGATGGCGTGAATGTGGGTGTTTTAGAGCTTGAGGTGAGCAGAGATCCTAAGGATTTGGTGAGGAGCCACTATGAGCCTATATTGGCTTCTCATGGAGGTTTATCTCTGACATTTTTGGCTGCAGTGGAGTCAAGTGAGACCGCCAATGTTTGTTTTCCTATAAGTGCTTTCTCTAAATTGCTAGTGAGGAAGAGTACCCTAGCTCTTCATCTACTGTGGATAAATGAAAAATGATTTCCTTGCATGACTAGAGGGCTACACCAGGGGTTTTTCCCCAGCCCCTTTTGTCTCAAGTTGATATGATCAAGGGGGCTTCTCTATCTTCAACCCCAATGATCTCTTCTATAGCTAGTTCCCCCTTAGATTCGACCCTAAGTTTGGGTGACGCCTCTTACAGCTTGGAAAATTTATGCACAATCTTGAAGGTTCCTAATGCTGCAGTGGATAGGTCCTTTGCTTATCTGGGGATTGCCCTCATTAGGAGATTCTCAAGCTCTAGGCCCAACATAGATGTTGTTTGTCGCTGGGTGCTGAGGAGATGGATAGTAGCTGGTCATACTCAGGTTGCTGCCATGATCAATGGATTTTTATTAATCTCTTTTCAAACTTTGGAGGATAGGGATAGGGTCCTTCTAGGAGCCCCTTGGTTCCTTGGTGAATCTGCTCTTTTTTTAGAAAAATAGTCTACTAGTTTTGATGTTGCTAAGGAAAGTTGCAGCAAAGTCTCTATTTGGGTTAGGCTCCTAAGCCTTCCTTTAGAGTATTGGGATGAAAAGATAATGCATTGTATTGCCATCTCCTTTGGTCAGTTATTAACAATTGATGAAGTCACAAAATCTATGAAACACTTGATTTTTGCCAAATTTTGTGGAGTATTGATATTGTCAAAGTTCTTCTAGGTACCATTAAAATGTGTTCCAAGCTTGGAGAATGGGACCAGAGAATTGAGTATGAACCCTCCTCGTTGGTTTTCTTTCATTGCCATAAAGCTTGGCATTTCTCCCATTAATGTCAAGATAACAAGAAGAAGCTCCACTTTTGGAGAAAAAGTATCATATCATCTCTAAATAATGGGAAAGAGGGTCAGAATGTTGATGAAGATTTAGATCTTAAAGAGAGCTCTGCAAAGAATATTGAAGTAGCTTGTAAGGAGGTGGTCACTAAGGTTGTGGATCCCATAGGTGATATGCGAGAGTTTCACAGTAATGACAAGCGAAAACCTAATTTACTACAGCCTATGAACTATTCATTGGTGGACCCTGGATATTCTTCAAAAAGAGGTAGGTGGAAACCTAATTCATTGGATCTTAATTGCTCTTGGTGGACCTGTTGGTTTTTTCCCAGACTGGATGCTTATTCCCATATTTCCCTACAACGTAGCCATCTGTGATCAACAGGATCTCTGGGCCACGGGCCAACAGTGTAGGAGATAGACTCTATATTTTATCTCCTCTTCTTCTTCAGGCTCTGCAAAACCTAGGGGGGTATTCCCTACTCAACATCCATGAGGATATGCATACAAAGGCTGGGATGCTGACAGAAAGCAGATAAGTCCTCCTGTAAGTAGACCAAAACTGAAAGATAAGAGCAAAGGGGCTAGCTTTGGGCCTATTTGCAGTTGTAGGCAGAGGACTGAGGATCCTAAAACTAATTCTAATGTCCTACTGTTTGTTTTAGATTTTGATTTGGATTTTAAGTTTGGATGCAAAGCTGGACATGGTTGTAACACAAAAACAAAGCAAGATTGGTGCCTATCCAGGGCCTGGAGTCAGTAGACATACACCTGTGAATGATCAACATGAACAGCTAAAACTGGATTTCAGGGGGATATATGTGATACCTGCCTTACAGATATCTCCCAATACAGGGTGTTAAGTTATCTCTACTTATGGCATCCCTACTGCAGTATACCCTTCCCAATGTTCAACCTGAAAACAGTTTAATCTACCCCTTGAGCAGAAGTTAAAAGATCAGACATTCAACATAGGAATTCTATGCTCTAGAATCTAAACATTACCCAAATATCTAGATTCAGAAGAAGAATACATGCAATACTGGAGACAGAATTAACAAAACACATGCTAAGATAGCATTTCTCATATAAGATTAATCATGAAATCAGTGGGTTCATGCCAAAAACATACAACAAGAGATACATAAACTCACAGGTTAAGCTGTACAGAGCAACAAGATCAGCTTGTTTTGAATTACAGAGCCAAAAATCTTCAACTTTCAACAACCACAAATGAGTAACACTTCCTGCTTATAACAGCCAGGTAGTGTACCACAGCAATTAATTACATGGTTGACCAAAAATCCCACCAGATACACAGTATCAGCAAAATGGCGCTCAACGCATTACCAGATTGGCGCCCAAACATGAATGCAGCAGGTAGGGGAGGAGACAGGAAGAAATCTCGAGCCCTGCGCCACTGTCCGTTGATGTACACCTTCAATCGGGTACCAGATCCGCCCATACCTCTGCAACCTTCGCCATTAATGGCGCACCAACCCGCGGCCTTGGGAAAAACATCAAACAGTCGATCGCAACCATTTCCCGCCAAGATTCATCGTCATGATATTTCAAATATGCAGGATATCAATTATCCCACATGCACCCCGCGGCGACCTTTTCAACACTTTATATACTAGGCCACGAGCATATATAATGTCGGTGCTTTTGCTCCTGACGACACTAGTATAAGACTTCATCATCATCCTCCAACAGCATGATATCCTGTCGCTTGAAATATCACCCTGACGTCAGCATCATATCGCAATATAACCTGCATGATAATCGCCTTCATCGGCACAACCTGATCCATCGGAGGAACATCCTCCTGCTGAGCCTATACCAAAAGTCTGGCCGATGAACATCCTGATGACCTCATCATCATATCCTGCTGACGTCATCAACATATCTGCCTACTGCGCACCTCCTCATATCCGGATGACGTCATCATCATGTTTGCAAATATCGGGGGATCTCCACAAGATGATCAGTGTTAGAAATATGACCCCCCCGGACCTTGATGACGTCATCATCATATCGACATCAGGATGATATTCGGAAGATAACTGGATATTTGGAAATATCATCCTGATGCACAAATATCATGTTGCACTGTAGCTCCACTATAAGATCGGGGTGATAGATGAACATGCCAGATATTTGAAAAGATCACCCCCACTAGATAATGCACGAAGCCGACAGGCAGATATCTCCCTTCGGAAATATCATGATGCAGATAGGCAGAGAAATAGATATCACCCTGACATAAGAATGACGTCAGCATCATCAGGATGATAAAACAACGAACATGAAGTGATACAACAACATCAGGATGATATTGACTAAGATCATCCTGACGTTCAAAATATGATGACCCCAGTGAATATCGGGTCATACTTAGAACTCTTCAACAACATCATCAGGATGATCATAACCAAGATCACCCGATGATAAAAATATCACCCCGGCAAAATATCATGCAGGCAGAAAATATGATGACCCTCGCAAGCAACACGGCGATAACTGGAAATATGATGATGATGATGAGGACCCTTAAGAAAAAACAAGTCAGGTCGAACAACTCAGAGAATAACCCCTTCAGAAGATCGGGGTAACATCATCATCATAAAAGGGCAAGGTGATAATTGAAGGATCACCGGATACTTGAAAAATCACCCCCGCAAGCAAATCAGGGCACACTGTAGCTCATCAGCAGGATCAGGATGATATCCAAACATCACCCGATATTGAAATATGATGATCCTGATGAGAAACCGGTCGACAGAAAACATGATGCTGCGGATCATCATCGAAGACAAGATGATGATGATGATCTCCTCCTCAAAGAAAATATGATGCTGCAGCTGAAAAATGCCGAGGAGGTCCAACACTTAGAACATTTTTTGGATACTTAGGGAAAGTGCCTGCATGAAAATTGCTCAAAAACTGTTAGTCAATTCAGGCACTAACACTGGCTCTGTTTGGGGACGTGCAGGTGCAAGACTGCAGCGAGAACCCCTGATCTCTGGGATGCAGACCAGTCCCTTATCCATTGGGCATAGAGTCAAATACTGCACCGACCTGCATCACCAAACACACTTGATGGCCTAAGGCCACCAAGAAAAGAAAAACATGTATCTCCCTTTGTCAAATATCTTGTTTTCATCTGCATGCACTGGGTCAAGCCTGGAGATACTGTCAGGATCCACCCACAAACAAACCTTGTCATCTGCACACTCCACCCTCTGATTTAGCTTGTCATTGTCAAACCTGTGCAGATAACTTTCAACATCATGTGACATGTGGGTGCAGAATATATCAGGCAATGCATACTCAAATGGTATAAAATACAGGTTATCATCTGTATCATCATCATGCATTGCAACATGATCTCCTAGCTGGACTGCAAATAGGAAACACTCAGAGTCCACCACACAACTAGGAAGATCAGGGCTCATTGTATTATATGCTGGCACATCAAAAGAAAAGCTTTCAAAATCACAATTGTGCACATCATGTACACAACAATCAGCAGCACCAGGCTGGAAAAGATCAGGCTCTAACATCTCTTTCAAATCAGGCACATTTTCATAGTCACTTACCTGATGTATGTTGTTTCCTCTTTCATCAGGATGAGAAACAGAATCCAAACCAAAAACAATATCTAGATCCTCACCATACTCAGACAGATCCTCATCATCATATGTGTCAAAGATGGGTGATCCAGGTACATCAGCTTGATCATAGTATGCCATTTGTTCATGGGCAGCAGAACATGCATCTTCATCACCAATGGATTCCCTTTGTGGAGGAGTATCAGCTTGTGTGTCATAAGCAAAACAGCCATCAAATGAAAAACAATCATGCTCTGAACCAGCACTTGTTTCAATCTCTGACTGCTCTTCACAATCCCCATGTGTTTGAAAAGAAATCAATGGGTCACACATAGGACTGTTTCTCTGTTTGCTTATATCTTCTCTGTCTTGAGTACAATACTCACAATTATCTCCACATGTCCATTCCAAAAGTTGTTCATTGCTGTCCACAACCTCATTATTGTTTTCATGGTCAGATGCCTCATCATTGCAATGGGAATCCTCATTAGTCCTTTCACTAGCACCTTCAATATTCATCTTTTCATCTTCACATGATGCCTTAATTATTTGGTCATTTGCAGCTTTACAACTATTATTCACAGCAAGGCCTGGGGACAGGGGTTTCAGCAGGTACACATTTCTGATTTTTTCTATCCTTTCTATGAACCTGTATGCCATCTGCATACTTGTCACCTTGAAATCCCTCAATATTGCACTAAAGCCCTCCTCAAAAGCTTCAAAGAATATGCCAACACAGGCTGAAATATCAGGTCTGAAGACTTCTGGGATCTGTGAAAGGGCTATTGCAAACCTATGACTGAAATCAACACATGGCTCTTCATCTTATTTTCTGATTCTCATCAATTCTGCAACAAGATCAGCCGGTTCTTTTGCAAATTCTTCCTTGAAACAGTCAGCAAGCTCATCCCAACAGGCAAAGGATTTCTTTGGAAAGCTCAAATACCAGTCTTTTGCTTTTGCATCAAAGGACCTAACAAAAAACCTCATCCACATATCCTCATCTCTGAATGAATATTTTCCCATAAAACTGTGAAAATTTTGGATATGTGCACACCCATCACATACATTGTGACCACTAAATCTAGGCATCTGACAGTATATCCTAGCAGGCATAGTTTCTACTTTATAATCCACCCATGACAAATCCAGTTGGTCATACAAAGGATCAAAAGGGCTGACAGGAGGTTTAGCTTTCTGACTGGCAGACACAACAGGGTTACTGCTTTTTAACTGGGCCTGCTCAGCCTCTAAGAATATCAACCTATTTCTTATCTCTCCTATTCTATTATCATTCCCTTCCTGACTGAATATGGGATAATACATACTTGGATTCATAAAAATCTTACTCTTAGACATCCTTTGTCTGTCTAAGACCTAAGGCTTCCCCTGGCATCTAACTTATGCAGCAAAACAGCAAATATAAAGGGGAAGGAACAAGGTACCTTTTCTCATACAGATGCAGAAAAATGAACAACACATTTTTGTCACATCACATACATCCATCTTTCATGTGCATTCAGATCTTTTGCAGAGTCGCCACCTCTCCAGAGAGGACAAAATTTTCAATAGCTGAAAGCTACTTTTCCAGGTTCATTCCACCAGCAGAGCATCATTTTGTTGGTGACTCAGATAGGCCACAAGATATAACACTTTTTCATCAATTTTCTCCCCAGTAGAGTCACCAATTTCTGTTGGTGACTCAGATGGGCCACAAGATATAACACTTTTTCATCAATTTTCTCCCCAGCAGAGTCGCCAATTTCTGTTGGTTTTTTCCCAGACTGGATGCTTATTCCCAGATTTCCCTACAAGGTAGCCATCGGTGATCAACAGGATCTCTGGGCCAGGGGCCAACAGTGTAGGAGATAGACTCTATATTTTATCTCCTCTTCTTCTTCAGGCTCTGCAAAACCTAGGGGGGTATTCCCTACTCAACATCCATGAGGATATGCATACAAACGCTGGGATGCTGACAGAAAGCAGATAAGTCCTCCTGTAAGTAGACCAAAACTGAAAGATAAGAGCAAAGGGGCTAGCTTTGGGCCTATTTGTAGTTGTAGGCAGAGGACTGAGGATCCTAAAACTAATTCTAATGTCCTACTGTTTGTTTTAGATTTTGATTTGGATTTTAAGTTTGGATGCAAAGCTGGACATGGTTGTAACACAAAAACAAAGCAAGATTGGTGCCTATCCAGGGCCTGGAGTCAGTAGACATACACCTGTGAATGATCAACATGAACAGCTAAAACTGGATTTCAAGGGGATATATGTGATACCTGCCTTACAGATATCTCCCAATACAGGGTGTTAAGTTATCTCTACTTATGGCATCCCTACTGCAGTATACCCTTCCCAATGTTCAACCTGAAAACAGTTTAATCTACCCCTTGAGCAGAAGTTAAAAGATCAGACATTCAACATAGGAATTCTATGCTCTAGAATCTAAACATTACCCAAATATCTAGATTCAGAAGAAGAATACATGCAATACTGGAGACAGAATTAACAAAACACATGCTAAGATAGCATTTCTCATATAAGATTAATCATGAAATCAGTGGGTTCATGCCAAAAACATACAACAAGAGATACATAAACTCACAGGTTAAGCTGTACAGAGCAACAAGATCAGCTTGTTTTGAATTACAGAGCCAAAAATCTTCAACTTTCAACAACCACAAATGAGTAACACTTCCTGCTTATAACAGCCAGGTAGTGTACCACAGCAATTAATTACATGGTTGACCAAAAATCCCGCCAGATACACAGTATCAGCAAAATGGCGCTCAACGCATTACCAGATTGGCGCCCAAACATGAATGCAGCAGGTAGGGGAGGAGACAGGAAGAAATCTCGAGCCCTACGCCACTGTCCATTGATGTACACTTCAATCGGGTACCAGATCCGCCCATACCTCTGCAACCTTCGCCATTAATGGCGCACCAACCCGCGGCCTTGGGAAAAACATCAAACAGTCGATCGCAACCATTTCTCGCCAAGATTCATCGTCATGATATTTCAAATATGCAGGATATCAATTATCCCACATGCACCCCGCGGCGACCTTTTCAACACTTTATATACTAGGCCACGAGCATATATAATGTCG
Organism: Cunninghamia lanceolata; assembly: GCA_027924645.1. NCBI lineage: Eukaryota > Viridiplantae > Streptophyta > Pinopsida > Cupressales > Cupressaceae > Cunninghamia > Cunninghamia lanceolata. The sequence continues at coordinate 3,028,019 of BSBN01000853.1, read as the reverse complement.
GTGCTTTTGCTCCTGACGACACTAGTATAAGACTTCATCATCATCCTCCAACAGCATGATATCCTGTCGCTTGAAATATCACCCTGACGTCAGCATCATATCACAATATAACCTGCATGATAATCGCCTTCATCGGCACAACCTGATCCATCGGAGGAACATCCTCCTGCTGAGCCTATACCAAAAGTCTGGCCGATGAACATCCTGATGACGTCATCATCATATCCTGCTGACGTCATCAACATATCTGCCTACTGCGCACCTCCTCATATCCGGATGACGTCATCATCATGTTTGCAAATATCGGGGGATCTCCACAAGATGATCAGTGTTAGAAATATGACCCCCCCGGCCTTGATGATGTCATCATCATATCGACATCAGGATGATATTCGGAAGATAACCGGATATTTGGAAATATCATCCTGATGCACAAATATCATGTTGCACTGTAGCTCCACTATAAGATCGGGGTGATAGATGAATATGCCAGATATTTGAAAAGATCACCCCCACTAGATAATGCACGAAGCCGACAGGCAGATATCTCCCTTCGGAAATATCATGATGCAGATAGGCAGAGAAATAGATATCACCCTGACATAAGAATGACGTCAGCATCATCAGGATGATAAAACAACGAACATGAAGTGCTACAACAACATCAGGATGATATTGACTAAGATCATCCTGACGTTCAAAATATGATGACCCCAGTGAATATCGGGTCATACTTAGAACTCTTCAACAACATCATCAGGATGATCATAACCAAGATCACCCGATGATAAAAATATCACCCCGGCAAAATATCATGCAGGCAGAAAATATGATGACCCTCGCAAGCAACACGGCGATAACTGGAAATATGATGATGATGATGAGGACCCTTAAGAAAAAACAAGTCAGGTTGAACAACTCAGAGAATAACCCCTTCAGAAGATCGGGGTAACATCATCATCATAAAAGGGCAAGGTGATAATTGAAGGATCACCGGATACTTGAAAAATCACCCCCGCAAGCAAATCAGGGCACACTGTAGCTCATCAGCAGGATCAGGATGATATCCAAACATCACCCGATATTGAAATATGATGATCCTAATGAGAAACCGGTCGACAGAAAACATGATGCTGCGGATCATCATCGAAGACAAGATGATGATGATGATCTCCTCCTCAAAGAAAATATGATGCTGCAGCTGAAAAATGCCGAGGAGGTCCAACACTTAGAACATTTTTTGGATACTTAGGGAAAGTGCCTGCATGAAAATTGCTCAAAAACTGTCAGTCAATTCAGGCACTAACAGGACCCTGGTAGGATTGCTCTACCTATGGGCCAGACTTTTTTCCCTATTCAAGGTTCTTTAGAGAGGTTTGGATTCAAACATCCTTGACTGTGTTTGTTCTTGCTTTTCTTGTTCAAGATCTTGAGTGTCGCAAGCCTCGTTGTTGTTTTTCAACTGGGCTACCATCATTGTGTTATTTTTGTAGCTAGTCTTCTCTAGACTATTTATTTTGCAATTGGGTTGTTGGCTTTGTGTTGTCTGTCAAGTTGGTTATTTAGTTGTTCTTTGGGCTTCAATGCTTTATCTCTTATAAAAGGGTCTAGGCCCTTTCAAAATCCCTATTACCTTTATCAAAAACATATTGCATATTCATTACATTCGTGTCTTGCAAATTACTTAACAAGGTTTAACAAAAAGAAAGATGGATAATGAAAAAAAATTATTTTATTTTAGCATCTCAAAGTTTTAGCAGATATGTTAGAACATAATGTTATTAGGGGTCATATGCGTATTACATTTATACATATTATTCTAAATAAGATTATAAAATCTTATGTTATAAAGCATATACCATTTAATAATTAATATCACATAAAATACACAATTCTTTATTACATTGCTTTACATACTACATAAATAATATGATGAGAGTTACTAAATATTTTCAACAAATCACTTATTTAATTAGCCAAACATGTCGGGTAACAATGGACATGCATTTCAAAAATGTTTTGAAAATCATTTTTCTTCATAGAGCACACACTTCAATATGTATTTTAGAATTCAAATAGGCTACACATTAAAAGTGAAGTATTTTTTTATCTTTCTTGAGGGAAATATTATTATTATTATTTGATAAGTGCTACCAAGGGGGTAGCACCCGTTATATTATATACGATATCAAAAAGATACATAGGCATGGCTCAAATGAGTGTGCATCATACAATCTTAATTACTTATATTCATGTGCCAAAGGAAATGAAGGCCTTCCACGAGCTCAAAGGCACACCCAATTTGTGGTGGAGAGAGAAAATCCCTATTGGCTAAGGAAGAATGTGAAAACTTCCATGTTATTCCTTTGTATGCCATCCTGGAACAGTCACAATGCCTCTCCAGTCACCTTGTTCTTCTTCACAACTGTTGCTTCAAATATGCCTCCAATCAGACCTGAATCGAGCCTCTTATCAAAAGCAGAGATGGCCTTGAGGGAAGTATTATTATCCCTATAAGTATGTTGGAGATTTAATTTATGTAATTTTTTTGGACAATTATGACCCAATATACATGGTCCTCCTCCTTTGGGAGGTAATTGATTGTACACTTGGAAAACATTAAAAAAACTACCAAGGTCAATTTTAGCTAATTAAAATAGGATAAATATTTACCATATTTTGATGTCAATGAAGTGTAAGATTGCTATTAACTATTTGACCATTAAACTATATGTTAATTAAGCACTCTAATATTTTTTATGCTATATGGTTCTCAGTATCAAGAAAACAAGTGGACTTTGATGAATTAGTTTGACAAAACATTGCTTGCCTTAGTGCTATTAGCTCTGTCAACACCTTCAAAGCCAAATATCAATTAATAAGATTCATATATCCTCTTAGATCCACCTTGCATGAGTTATTATCTTTATTAATAGGTGTCGATCATTGTACTAGAAATTAGAGATATTCATATCATTGCTTTTTAAATTAATACCTTCTATCTATCTTTTTTCATTAAAAGATCATTGATTTGTGGCTCTTAAGGAATATATAAAGGCCAAATAGGATGTAATACATTTTTTTTTTTTTGGGCCTCGTACTTATGATCAGGTATCAACACTTTAGATATACAAAATTTTAGGTGGTACTCCTAAGTCTATCCTCATTGTCAACCATTAGTACTAAATACAAGATTATCACATGTATTCATTCTTGAAGTTCACTTGCTATTTCATTTAAGCTTTTAAGCTTAAGGTTTGTAACATTTATTATATCTCATTCAAGTACTCTTTCCCTAAATCTAATTCAAGTACTCTTTCCTTATATCTAATTCAAGTACTCTTTCTCTATCTCACTTAACATATGTTTTCTTTGAATGCATAAAGGAAAAGTTACAACGTGTATTTCAAACTCCTTATAAGGAGACTTTTTTGAGCCTTAATAATTATTACCATAAATTTTTTCCATGTCATTTATAATAATTATATTAGAGGATGTACTTCAAATAAAATATACTCTTTTTATGGATGTTAAGGCTACAACCAAATTAGTAAATCAATGAGGATAATTTGGAAAATACAATAGTATTATTGAAGTTTGTCTTAGATTATACTAATGTTGTTCATCTTGTGTAATGGCCACATGAAATTTCAAGAGATGTGAGTTCTAACAAATTTGAAGACATTTTTTTGGCGAAGGATAATCACTTTTTAGTGTTATTAACAAACAACATATAAATATCTTCTTGCTAATAAGGTTAATCTTAATTTCATCCCTCATGATGTGGAGATTATATGTTTTTTATTCTTATTGTTATCTTACTTATGTTGATATTCTATATCATTATATGAGTTCACTATTTGTTAAATCCTTAAATAAGAGATATTTAAAACATTTGTAATCATATGATTATCATATGGACTTAAATTCTTAGACATAAAGCACCTACTTATAATAGGTGGCTATCATCCTAAGAAATTGTCCAGGAGAAAGCTTGGAAAGTATAGCTCACCCATTGCTTTAATTTTAAATTATGGATCATTACTATATGTTTAATGACTATTTCTTTTCCTTGTAGAAACATGGAAAATTATACATACTTATGCTTATGAAAATCCCATATGATCTCCTTGATAAAATCATCAAATCATTTTTTAAGTATTGTCATAGCATATTATATGTTGACTTACTTTTTAAAATTAATTATGGGATTTTATTATTTTTGCATCAAAAATAAATTTTATTAATTATTATATAATTAACTATGTTGGTAACCTTATTGATAGGACATATACCTCAAGCTATGTCTTCAAAATATGGTGCTATCACATGGATGGAGTAATATTTAAACAAGCTATCTTTTATAGCTCTTTAATCAAAAGTTGACTACAAAAGAATCAATATGCTTAACAGATTACTGAAAATGTTTTTCATTTGGGTGCTATTATAGGTCCCACTTTATTATATGATAAAGCTATTTACTCTTACTCAAGACTCCTATTTTTAAAAATAAAGCACATTTGAAATTCATGGGCACTTCCTTCAAAGGAAAGTCCTTCCATCCTAATATTATTCTTCAATTCTGTAAGACTAATTATCAGATGGCAGATATACTAGGTCAAGAAGATCTACGCTAGGCTGCCAGTAATCACAAAAAAATTATATATGCAATATATTATCAAATCTCTATGCAGTACCAAATTCTTCAAATTCAAATCAATGCTTGGCCATCGAGGGGGAGTGTGCATGTCAATAGCACCTTTAGATGTAAGACCTAAGGCATACAATAAGATCTTAGGCATTTTAATGCCTCAAGATGTAAGGATTTGCCATTGAGGGGGAGAGAGTGTGTTTAACAATGGTAACTTTGTAATGCCCCGCCATGCAACCCTAGAGAGTTAAGTTCAACTAAGCAATAAAAAGGCAAAAGACAATTTCTTTCAAATGTAAAAGTGATGATAGCAAAATCTAACATAGTCTGATATCAACAAGTTAAACTAACATCTCGAGGGATAACATAACTGCATTATTGAAATTAAACAATATTCAACAACATACATAGCTCTCCCAAATTACACAAACTATCAACTTGCTTACATCATCAGATGGTTACATCAACATTTTGCAATAAAGTTTACAAATACAGTATAGTCCATGTTACATAATTACATTGATGTAGAAGCCCTCTTTTTCTAGATACAACAAAATTACATAATGGATCACATTGATACACAAATCTGGATACATAAAGTACAATATTTGTCTTCAACTATAGGTACAAAACTAGAATCAGAGATATACATCTTCTTACACACAAGCCACAATGCCAAAGAACCAATGGAATAAAGCACAACCACCTGACCATGTGGAACCCTGAGGTCCACCCCCCGTGCTAGGAGATAACAATGAGGTCCCACAATGACCACAGTCAAGATGGCAAATACAATCAGGTAAACAGCTAACATGGATCCCAACAACACGGACTCAGAAAGTATAACAAGTGGCTCAAACAATGCTCACAGAGGCAACATGAACAACAAGAAAGAACACAAGAGGGGATACTAGACTACAGTAGGTAGAGTGTCATCACATGGTCCTAACATGGGTTATTCTGGCTGTCTCTCACTAGACGTCAGCCCCCATCTATGGTTATCCTGGCAGCCTCTCTCTAGGCACCGGCCCCATAGGGTGACACATGCGGAACCAACTATCCTTTCGTGAAGACAAGGAAGTCGATCATGCCAACCAGACCTTCTCATCCCATCCTTAGCCTAAATGGGTGCTACAGGCATGGGTGAGGCATCTAATTTATCTTATTTAATGTGATAGCTACCCAACCCCTCCTAGGTTAATTATTAGGTTATCACTTGGTTACAACTTCCAAAGGGTTATCCAGGCAGCCACTTTGGGCACCGGCCCCATAATGAAAGCCACTCTCCTACATGCACCTAGTAAACCTAACCATCAGAACAAGTACATAATAACATAGCAAGGTATCACTCCTCTTGCATGCAATCATAATCACTTCTCCTCTTAGGGTAAATCTCCTCAGCACAAGTGATCTATTGTTGGTAAAGAAACTTTAAATCTTATTTAATCTAGATTTAAATTTAAACTATAAATAAACATAGTTTAGAGAAATAATCATTCATATCATCATAACTATAGATTTGGCTAATGCCGTTAAGGGCGTGGTTCGGTGGTTAAGTCGCTCAGTTGTAGTGGTGGCCACCAGAGTTTAAACCCCCACTGGGCCAATGAGCTTGCAGGCTTTATGCCTTCGTTGGACCAACGAGCTCGCGGGTTTGGTCTTCCTTCTTGGGGATGAGGTCCCCTGTGTTGTGGTCTCACTGGTTCATCGCTCCAGGCAAAAGCGTTAGTGTGGAGCCGAAGGGCGTGTCGCGCCAGCATTGCCAGTCACGTTAAAAAGTTTAACAGGCGCATTATCTTTAAAAAAAACACTATAGATTTGGCTAAAATCAACTAAATGTTTTAATCATAGACTCTAAAAAAATACTAAATTAAATTCTTTATCAAAATATACTATAATCTTTGCAAGAAATGATTAATAAATATTTCTATATATATCCAAGAATATAATGATTATAACTAAGATCCTACTTTTCAAATAATTTAAACTACTAACCTTATCCAAAACATTAGTGTGAACTTGATTAAAAGAATTGATGATTATCTAAGAGCAAAATACTAATATGTAAATCTTATTTTAATGATTAGATTTGATAATTTAAGATACAACAATTAAAATTATTGTCTAAATTCTATATTGTATCCCAATAGAGATATCAATTTCATTTTAAAGAGATAGCTACACTCTAATAAATATAATGATATTACTCCAGTATTATATTTATTTAAAGACAATTCTTCATTTTATCAACTAACTGAACTAAGGAAATTCTAATAATTATACCACTTTTATTATCAAATTATTAATTCTAAAGATGATACCTATTCTAATATTGATTATAATACATGAGCATACTTCTAATACCAAAGGATCAGAAGCTAGTCGACTATCAGATTAGAGTGATTTTCCCTCAGCTAACTATTTTCTAAGAAGAAACTTTCTAATGAACGGGTGACAGGAAACTTGATAAATAGAGTTATGAATCCATTAGTTTCCAAAATGGGTCATTATATTCCTCAACATAAGAATTAGCATGAGGAGTAGTATCAGGGTTAATCATTTGCAGATGTTATGATCAATTTGTTGATATGTATAGAGGAGTACAAGGGCTAACTCTTAGGGAAAACGACCAGCTTAGTAACGCCTCGCATAGAAAGAAATCATTGTGATTTTTAAAGCCTTCAGAATGAAATCATTTACATGCAATTAAACCACAGTGAATGCCAAAATGTTTCATCAGGAGAACAATTGTAATTTCCTTTTGAGGGCCACTAAATGCAGGTTAGGAGAGATCTGGGTTGGTGGCGAGAGAAAGATTGTGCAGAGATCATCAAATGGCCTTTGTACAATCCATGGCACGCTAGAGGAGACAGGTTTGCAAAGATAAATTTTGTATTACTGGTTGCAGGTTCGACAGTAGCGTTAAAGAGCCTCGTTTGGGCATTTCGACGGTCTTCTCCCTTGGATGGGATGCACGGCCTACCTTAGACAATGGCTCTATTTGATGGATTAAAAAAAAACATATCTATAACATATCTGGGAAAAATTTTCTTGTATCCCATATGGAAAAGATAATGAAGATGTGTTGGTGGAATGAACTATTTATCTCCAGGAAAGTCTCAATTCAAACCTGTGAAAATATTGTTCATTTCAGCGTTACATACAGATGCTTGGAAAAGTTGGGAAAAGGAAGACCATAGTGAGCAGATCAGGCCTTTGTTTTCAAAATATGGGATCGCGAGGTGAATGCGATTAAGAAGGTCATCGGCAAGGGGTTATGAAATGAGCCTTACACCCACGACGGCCTTGTGCTGCAACATTTCTACACCAAATATGTACAGGTTCTAGGTGTCGGTCTATGGAATGTGCAAAGAGATTGATCAGACATCGATTGATTCTGAAGCGGATTGGTTGAAGACATTTTGAGCCTCAATCTAGAAAAGAAAACTAGAAACTTTACAAGGCTCAGAATGTCAGGCCTCAACTAAGCCGTATAGTGAATATAGAAGAATGATTTCAGAGGAACAATTAAATGAATTCATCTTCTTTTTGTAGAAACATCTACTAGAAGAACATTATGGAATAATAGTTATTGTTGAGATTACTTAGAGAATAAATATGTAATTGAGAGATCCACAGAATCAAGGAGGTCGAATGGGGCGATTGATGTAGATAATGAACAAAATGAAATTATTCATCAGACAGAGAATGGCAAGAGGTCGTCGATAGAAGGAAATGATTGCAGAATTGTTTAAATATGATGAGATTAAGATGCCCACGAAAAAGATCAAAATCGAGTATTACCAGGAACCTCGGAATGATTGGTGACAAGAGACATGAATATTTCTCAAAACATAATAAGGACATATGCAAATTTGGTCTATAGACAAACAACAGAAAGAGCCAAATACAGAATATCATGCACAGAAACTCAACTATTACAAACATTATTGACATACCTGAATTTAATTTTTTTGAGACTCTGAATCTCCCTCCAGTTCTTTCTTTTCTCCCTCCTCTTCTTCTTCTGCAAATCTTTTTCAAATCTTTTCTGTCTCCAAATTCTTCCAAAATCCCCTTCAATATTCCTCCTTACACAAAAATAGTCATATTCATAATTTCCCACTCCATCACATCCCCCGTTACAGAAATCCACTTCCTCCTATAAATTAAATGCATTAAATTTTCCACTACCGGGAAGATTCTCCCAATCTGGGAAAAATACGACAACTCACTAAAATAAATTAATTCATGATTATAGAAATAGTGTCTTATAATTACACAAAAATACTTGATTGAAATAATAATATATTAATTATTTATAATTCTATCAATTATTATTATTATTATTATCTATAAAAATTATTAATTTAATTCCTATTGAAACCAATTATTTAACATTCTTCAATATTAACATTATTTATTTACAAGATAGGTTAATAATTCTATTTAATGAAACAATAGAGAACTCAGGCTATATATCAAACATATTTCAATGGCAACACATTAGAAAATGACAGAGACTTACAACCATGCACCAAACTGACTAAATTGATGGGACCCAAGACTAAGAGCCCTTCCTCATCAAGGATGATAACAACTAGGGAACCTCATGTTATCTCCCTTCCACAACATCTATTAGTATGAAGGCACGCTCAGACCTGCCAATTCAGGTGAAGTCGATGCCTGGTACCTGTAATCCTACAGCAACCAAAAGTGTCGAATACAATACACACACACATAATCATCCAAATAGGCACATAGTGATAGGGAATCGCAACGTAGTAGGGTACTCATTATGAGTAATACTACACTGTCCCTTCACAAAACACATCACAAGTATCCACATTAAATAATTTCATCAATAACTAAACAACTAGATATCATATCGTCAAATAGTCGCATGAAACATAATAAAACTAATCTACATAATCAATTAACCCATAACTGATCACAACATAAGCATAATGTACTAATCATGAAGTATCAATAGTGTCATCATAGTAAACATAAATGAGTATCATCATGTACATCAAAACAGTAAATCCATCATCAAAATATGTCATAATGTCTAGCTATAAAGAAATAACTACTAGTCTATCAGAAAGCCAAAATGAGGGGCACTACAAACTCTATGAAATACCTAAAAGAAAAAAAGGAAGACCTCTAGGAATTATATATGGCTAACTCCTTGCATTATATGTAAGGCCTATGGGCATATTGAAAATTCTTCTCTCTATAAATCCTCCACTTGTAAAAGAATTGTATTATGTAAGACCTATGAGCACTATGTAATGAACTTGGGGGGTTGGTTTAAGGAGTTTAGAGCTTCAAAAAAACATTATAAGACCTCGTTTAAGCATCATTTTTTAAAACACTAGATTATAAATTATGACAAGATGACTTTCATGTAGTACGGAATACATGCTCTTCATTTTGGCATATATTTGTGTTCTAGTTGTCACTATCAAAGAAGACCTCCATTACTGGGGTACTTCATTTTTTTTATATAAATTGGCATGTGATGCCCCCTATCAACATTAAGGGGGAGTGTTAGAACATAATGTTATTAGGGGTCATAACCTTGTTACATTTATGTATTGTTCTAAATAAGGTTATAAACCTTATGTTATAAAGCATAGACCATTTAATAATTAATAATCTAATAACTATTAGATTATGGTTTCTTTGAATGGGTGTGACTAATACTCCTTCAAGTATTTCGCCACCCCTTCTTTATTTAAGGAGATTCTCTCTCATTTGAGAGGGAATGAAATTTGGAGATTTATAGTGAATTATATCATTATGCACATGAGGTATTATTGGCCATGTGGAAGTATGTAGAGGAGTATATCCCTAGGTTTAGTCTATTCTTTAATAGAATATTTTTGTAAGTGTTTTAATAAAATGATGCTTTATCAGGTTTTTTACTCGAAAGGGTTTTCCCCATGTATATCTTGTGTAATGTGTTAAATCTATGCTTGTATAATTCTCATTTATATTTATTTTATTTTTGTTTATAACGATTAGAATCCTAAGATCCTAATTTCTAACAAGATCTAAAAACACCTATCATTAGCTTAATAGATATAAGAAATTAGAAACTCGATATTGATATTGATAAGAGAGGAAGGTAAATGACATATCCATATAAACATTACAAAACATAAATGATGTTAATAACCAATAAAATTACTAGACACAACAAATTTAACATTATTGGATATAGCCATAAAATGTTCCAATTAACACAATGTAACGCCCGCCTTGAACACCTTAAAGAAATACACATTTATGCTACATGAAACAGGAACATTTTTTTTTTTTAAATGATTAAGATATCAAAGAAATGTTAACATAACTAATTACGACATATTCTCTAAGGATACAAGGCTACATTACTTTACAAACCAACTAACATGATCTACATCCAATGCACAATTGAACAACTGATTCATATTCATTGCATATCATCAAATAACGGAATACATAACTGGAATGCTTCCATATAAGTACATCATGACATCATTACATTGCCATTTCAGGCTACATCAGAATTACATACACAATGAATGTTCTATTGCACAAATCTGGTACAAGATTATACACATACATCTTCATCAACTGGTACAAGTACAATTATCTGAAAACTGGGGTAAATCTTTTCTGCATAAGAACTTGACGAAGAATAACCAATGGATAATAAAGCTCTTCCACCCGACCATGTGGAGCCTTGAGGTCCACCCCCCGAGCTAGGAGTTAACATGAGGTCCCAAACAATAACAGTTAGGTAGACAAAAGACAAACAAGAACAAAGGACAACCAAACGCCAATTCAACACATGGCAATATCAACACAACACAACTTATCTTCCAGAGGCAACACAAAACGAATGGGGAGAGTACAACTAGGGAATGCTAGGCTGCAGTAGGGAGAAGTGTCATCACATGGCTTGTCATGGGTTGTCCTGGTAAGCCTTCCTAGGCCCCGGCCCCCATCTTGGGTTGTCCTGGTAGCCTCTCCTAACTCCCGGCCCCCATACAACGCTCATGCGGAAATCAACATACCTTTCATGAGGACAAGGTAGTTGATCTTGCCATTCCAGGCCTTCTCATCTCATCTCAAGCCTAAACAAGCACTTGAGCCATGAGTGAGGCATCCACTTATCTTGTTTAGTGTGCTTAACTACCCAACCCCCTAATTCATTATTTAGGTTATCACTTGATTAATCTACTTCCGATGGGTTATCCTAACTGCCACTTTGGGCGCCGGCCCCACGTTGAAAGCCACTCCCCTACCTGCATCTAGAAGACCCTACTCAACAAACATAGCAAACATCATCATGACGACGATGATACATAAACCATGCAAGGCATTAACCATCTTGCATAACCATTATTCTGATATGAACATATATATGTAATGATGCAAGGTATTCACCTTCTTGCATATCATCTCAATTACAAGGACATACTCTTAATACATTTTCCATGGCTTCCAATGAAGTAACTCATAAGAAAAATACTTTTTCATGAATACCGACGTCTCCCCATTGTCTAATCCAACACAACATCCCAAACAAACAAATAAATCACAACATTCATGAAGAGCCTTTCTACACATCATGATGCATTTAGAATATTTACATTCTTTCACAATACCAACCAAATTCCTTATACATAACAAAAGGCGACATGACTTCAATAACTTAGGACACTTATCAACACATTACATGAAGTCAGAACACAACAACCTTGGCCTCTGGAAATGAACCCTTGACAACTTACACTTTGACCATTTCATACAATTTCAATTCACACTAACTAATTATCTAATACCTTTAAATCAAATTTCCAATATAATAATTATATACCTAATCCTTAATCCATTATCTTAACAAAATGAAGAAACCATATTAAAACCAATGTCAATCTAAATCAAATTTCATTAACCATAATATATGATCACAACGATTTTCTTTTAATCTAATAAATAATGACAACATTATTCTAAATTCCCAATTTTATTTGACTTTTAACAATCAACTATACTTTTGAAATAATAATAATAATATTAATAATGATAATAATAGTAATAGTAATAATAATCATCATTATTATCATAATACTAACAATAATGATAAAAATAATAATTATAATTATAAAATAATAATAACATTCCTTAGGGTTAATCTAAGCCAATCAATGAAATGCATACAAGAAAGCACAACTAACCTAGATTAACAATGACGGGTTTCTGCAGACTAGAATTGAAACGATAAATCTTAATGCATGGAAAGTAAATAAGAAAACTCTGTTTCTGCCTCCAAAATGTGACTTCTTCTCAGTGAAGTGCATTAGATTCTGCACAATTATTATGCATGCTTCTCTTTTGTATCTAAATCAGGCACTGCTGCGAGATCCACCACTGATTTAAGGAATTCTTTATCAGCTTGAAAGGAAGAGGAAATGGAAAGATGAATGCCTTTGCTGAGAAGCTCATTGATCAGATTATTGTAGTATTTGACTCCAAGAGTATTGATCTTTCCACTACCCTCTGCAGATAGACAAGTTTACCAGACTAACAAAGATTAAAATTAATTAATTATATCTCTAACAGGTTTGATGTAATTCCTTTTCTGACCCTGCTCCAAAACTCAAAAATTATTATTTGTTTTCAAGATAAAAAAAAAACCCAACAATGCTCCTTAAATTGTTTGCTTTTTCCAGAAATGGGGACTCATAAAACCTTCGAATATCCCTAATCTTGACACCAATAACAGAGTATATTACTCATAACATCCCCATTAAAGTTCTCCTTTCTACAAATGGTGTCAGGGAAATGTTTTATTAATTTACTTACTAGGAAAAATACGAGACCAAGCAATGGAGAACCTGTACATCTCCACTCCCATTTCCCGCATTATTTCCACATCTTCCTGCAAAATTTCAACATGCCATTCGCATCAAGCTAGTGGAAGACCAACAGTAGTTTGGCAAACCCCAATGGTTGGACAGTACCTCAAAGAGTAAGGTTTGGTAAAAATGTCATATAAAAATTCTGTAAAATGGATGATAATGTTAAGGACTTTCATGTATGGTATTTTCTATTTAATATTTAATACCAATAATTGTTTCTTTGCTTACTGTCCAACTTCAAGAGTTAAACTAAATAACAGAGAGGTTTGTGTTTTATGTGGTTATACTTTATAGCGGTGATATTCATCCACTGCAATGTCACCATTCTTTCTATCTACAATTTTTCCAGGGATATGAGCAAACACATCCCAAATGCTGAGGCCTTTTCCATCTTCAACATAACCCCCCTCATACTGGTAGGCAGACGAACCAACTCCGAATATGAAATTTGATGGAAATGCTTTCCAACTAAATTCTTCGTCATCCTCTGCTGTGGCATAAAAGGAATAGGAAATCAACACTAGGGCATATATAATTTTTTCGATAGCCATTGGAATACCATAACATTCACCAGGCTTGGTTTGAGGAGATTATATACCAAAAAGGTAGCAATCTGAAACTATTACTTTGCGGATAAAGGCTAATTATCGGCCTTCAAATGGGTGGTTTCAAATTTGTTTTGCATAAAAAAAAGTGATATCTTTCTTCAATGCCATGATTAACGGTGTGAATTTGTTCCATGGACATATATCGTCCTTCAATGCCATGATTAACAGTATGCATCTGCGCCGTTGATGTGAGGCGTTCACAGTCGTTTTCAGTCAGAAAAATCGTGACCCCGGGGCTCAAGCCCGTTAACAATTATGTGGGCATGGATTTTCTTCAATTATTTGACATTATTAGATGCATGTAGGAGGTCAAAGTAAGTATGTTGACTCGTGCCAAAGCATTTCTTGACGGAAACATGAGCCCAATTCTTGGATACAAGTTCTTTTCTAAGTATGGTTGAGCTAGAAATAGAAGAGTAAATAGAAAGATCCCAGGGTGCAGTTGGATCGAAAACCCTAAAATGGTATGTGTAGGAGGCAGATCGCACCTGAAGGGAAGAGCGAACTTTGCACAGGCGTTGGAGAAACTGACTTGGATGCTCCAGCTCTCTGGTCTCTACTGGGATTGGAGTCCTAATCAGCCAAGAGAGAAGAAGCATGAAGTACATTTGGAGAAACTATTTAGTCTATTGCTATTGCAATGACCATAATCATTATCCTCATTACTTGCCTGAGTGCATAAAACACAAAGCTGAACAACACCTCATGTTAACAGAGACGTGGCGTGTTTGCAGCAGATGTAGAATGGAAAACACAAGAGGACCTTATCTAATATCAATCTGTGCGCTCATCTAATATTAATATGTGTACTTAATGGTTCTGCACTACAAGGTTGACTGTTTACGTTGTTAATTGTCCATCACTTGTGTGAGCCATAGACAGGTTCTCCTTAAGATGACACGGACCTTGCCTATCATTGGTCACAAGGCCTAGCACTGTAAAGGGCAACAATCACACTGGAATCATGTTCTGTGCCTGCAGTCTTCTAAGTAAACCCTTGAGACAGCTTTGATCGGTACACTCCCGATTTGTGGAAACTAAATGAGAAACTAGTGCAAATTGCAAACCATTTGGAGTGCAATGGTTTTAGGTAGCATACAAAACGAATTGTTGGAATGGCCTTCGAAACTTTCAAGACATGCGATTGGAGGAGTAAAACCAGATTTCCGTCATTCATAAATTTTGTACAAGCCCTTGATATATAAACTAAGAATTGGAAATAAAGACAAATGGCACTCGGTTAAAACATCGGAGGGACACAGAAAATAGCTTAATTACAAATTGAAATATCTCTAGAAGCATAAATTCGACCAAGACAATCCATTTAGAATCAAGGAAACAATCAACACCCATAGATTCAAAATTCAGAGGAAAGGAACTATGCATTTAAAGGAACCTAGCTGCGGCGTCAAATCGAGGAAGTTGTTCCCACTACTGCAGACCAAGCTTCTCTCCAGTCTTCTTCTTTCTGCTTCTACCTGCAATGCTGTCATCTTTGCCTCTACAAGCTTTTCTTTTATAACACAGCCCCTTCCTTCTTCCAAGGGACTCGGCACGTGATCCCGTGCATCTCCTTCTAAAAATATACTTTTATTTAATTTAATAATCCCAAGAGGTTATTCCTTTTTTTAAATATTAACACACAATTCTGACAACATTTAATTACTTTAGAGCCAACCAACCATATTGTATTTAATAAAGTTATAATATTACAACTATCTATAATAGTACAACTATATATTAATTTATTTTATTAATTTAGTTGTAAATCACTAATTACAACATAACTTACAACTATTTTATTTATTTAAATATTTATTGTAAATAATATTATATTAAATAATACAAAACCTCTTACAATCTTTATTTAACAACTATACTTCTAATAAAATAATAATTTATTTACAACAATAATTAACAACTATCGACTCAATATTATCTTTTATCAATACATATTTAATTATCAACATTGTACTTTCCGTAATATGATTCTAATAAAAGCACAACGACACCTTACACACTTAGACACTTTCTAACCTAGTTAGACTCCAAGGTGCAATATTACTTGTCCGCAAATCACGATCAAATGACAGACAATGACCAAAAGAATAAACTGACAACCAGACCACACTGACATGGGACCTCACGTTAACTCCAAACAACTAATCCATTGGCGAAGGCACGCTCAGACCTGTAATCAGGTGGAGTCGATGCCTAGTACCTGCATTCCTGCAACAACGCACGGTTAAGCATAACAAAATATATATATCCACATGCAGTCCTGTAGTGAATGGAAATCGCAGTGGTGTAGGGTACTCGAGAGCAAGTAATACAACACTGTTCCATTCACGTTTATGAATAAACGATTAACTATGTTGAACAAGGTATCTGATATTAATCAACAACATAAAACATTCAATCCAATATCACAATTAACATCAAAACATCTGTAACATCTAGTTCATTTATCAAACTCTAAAACATAAAATGATAAAATCCAACATCAACAATCATTACTATACTGATTAGGTCCATAATGAAGTAACAAGATAACAAGAGATCCATCATCTACTGTCTAAGACACTATCATAAAGTCTAAGCAAACATCAATCTGATGGACGACGAGATGAGGGGCACTACACACAACATTCATATAAATAAATTCATTAAGATATGTTTTCTAGATTTTTCAAACAAGGAAAGCTAAATGACTAGACAGTGACACTAAAGACAACACAAAGAAGGCTAATAGAAAAGGCAAAGTGACCATTGTTTCAAAGGTGCTTAAACCAATCTTACAACCACATTTTTATTACCCAAAAGAGAGTAAACATGAACATTAATAGTATATATACAAAAATAAGACAATCTCTCACTTGTATTGTTGTGTCATATTATAAGTCCTCTAGACAAAAAGCCTTTATGGATTTATTTTGACATGCAACAAGAAGAGCCCACACCCAGCCTCAACCTTTTCATTGAAGTCTTTCTTGAGGTTTCTATAGAAACAAATCTCAACCTTCCCCTTGGTAGGACCTTGGAAAACTCAGCACCATTGGCTTAAGACATAACCATTTATGTGAACCACCCCTCCTATTACGCCTTATTTGCCAACCCCCAAGTTGTCTATGGCCTTATCATCTTGTCAGCCTTGGGGACCTAGAACCCAAACTACACATAAGCCACTGTAAAAGTGCCCCTAGCTCATGAATACAATCATCTAGTCTTGCATAATCCTTATAGTAGTGGCTTAACCATGAAAACTAAACTCCAAATGGTCCAACTTGGAGTTGAACAAAAAATGCAATTACCAAAACTTTGACAAAGTTGAGAGAATGAACACCCTCAAAGACCTCACACACAGTTTAGCATCTAAGTAGTTACATGGATGGAAAAAACTTGTGTACATTCACTTTTCTCACTACCTCGTCTGTAAACCTTGATAGTCCTCTACACACCCAAACCTAGGATTTAGAACAAAACTTGAAAAAATAAGCGTTTTAGAAAAAAAAAAAAAAAAACAATTATTTTACTAGCCTAAAATGCATAAGAGAATGTAGGGGCAAACACATCCATAAGCCTAGTTCCCAAAATCTGTTTAGATTTGCAATGCCATCCATGACAATGCTCTTATCAATTCAAATATTGAATGGTGGTTTTATCACTATTTATAGGCCTATTTCAAAACCATTTAAATATTAGGTTTGGTGCTCTTAGAAATCCTAAACGAAGTAGGGTATGTGCATTTCATAGTTTGGGCATAGTCAACTGTGTAGGGCTATATATGTTGCAAACTACATTGAAGTCTTAAGTTAGGTGTATAGAGTGTCAGGCATCTTGGAACGTTAGTTTCTATTTTTTAATTAAACCCTAGTATATTTTATTAATAATAACTACTAATGCCATTAACGACATGGTGCTTTGGTTAAGTTGTTGTTATGGAAGCCACCAGAGACCCTTGTCTATTTAGTGGGATTATTTCTCCCTACCCCTATGAGCAAAGTTTGAATTATGTTTTCACTAGGTGAGAGGAGGTGCGGGTGATGCAGAGCATCATGGTCAGCAATTTCAAGGTTCAAAACTTTAATGGAACCTTTCACTGTTTTCTTCTTGACAGAGATTAAGCTTCTCTTAAAACAGGGTTCTAACTCAGAACAACACATTTTCTTGACACCAAAGTGAGGGACTTCAGGACACCTCTCACCAATATTCCTAACTCCAACCGAGACTCCATTTAAACTTCTATTCAACCCACTATACAGGGTCTGCAGGACAGCAACCTCCTAGACTGTCACACATCTCTGCACCATTGAAAAAAAACTATCTCCATGTCTACCTTGGAATGATCTATTCAATATAAACTCCATCTCTTTGTAATAACCAAACCAATCACATGCATAACTCCCTAATGCCTTCAATGACAAAACAAACAAACATGATGAACAAAACTCACTACCTTCTTGACATGACTGCTGTCCTCCTCTCATCCTCTAACACATGATTCTGCAGGGGTCTTTCTCATGCCCACACTCACCATACACAATCTCCTGCCCCTGTAACCTTCACAAGGCTATGGATAACCTATTTCACATTCCCTTCCATTGATTAGAAACAAGAAAATGCCAATAAAAAGAAGGAATGCCCATTAGCTACTCAGAGATACCCTACTCAGAGTTTTGGGACAGTCAACAGAAAATAGTCAATTTCTCCCTCCTAATGTAGTTTCAAGAGCCCAAACAAGGTGCACAGGATAGGTAATTCAACCACCTAAACATCCATCACAAATTCCCTTCACCCCCAGGCTGTACAAGTACGGATTTATGCAGAAAACAGTGATTTTTTAAAATGGAGACAGCAATTTCTGAAAAGAACAGTTTTTGGAAAACTACTGATAACTTTCACCTAGCATCATTTCAAGACTCCAAACCAGGTTCAAATCAAAGGTACTTCAAAACTCTTTCCATCCATTATAAATTTGTGCCATGATAGTGTTGTACATGTACGGAAAACTGCAGAAAAACAATGATTTTTAAAAGTGAACAGCAAATTCAGAAAAAAAAAAAACAGCTTTGGGGAAATTAGTCATATCTTCCACCTAGTGCATTGTTAAGATCCCACACAAGACTCAAATTAAAGCTAACACCATCTAATTTCCATCCAATATGCTAAGAGCTTCTGGTGAGTCCGTACAGTCGCGGGTACTGTAGCAAAAACAATGAAAAAACTGAAAAAAGCAGAAAAAACCATAAAACAGAGCTTCTTTTGGTATTTTTTTTCCAATCTAATCAATAATCTCCGTACAATACCACCTCCCTAGGCTTAAAACAAGCCTTAAACATAGCATGGAGTGAAGTGGGTCGATCCAACTGCCCACCATCATGCCTTTTTTTCAGTTTTGTAACTGCAGCATAAAAATAGAAACTGTCTTCTTTTTTTGAAACTGTCTTTGAAAGTGACTATCCACCGATTGTTTTGGTGATTAGAAATCTTTTAACAAGTGGTCTAACCTTGGACAAGGTATTAACACAACTACACCTTTTGACATGCCTTTAAAAGGCTAAAAAGCATGAAAATGTAATGACTACCTATACAAACACTAAGACTTAATGACTCTTGCAAACTTAACATGACTGTCCTACTAGGACTTAACAACATAACAATAGGTTCATTTAGACATTGGGCATAGTCTATTTACTAGTATGGCTTTCAAGCCTTATACATCAAGAAAATGGTCTCAGAGACCTTATTAATCCAAACAACCTCAAGTAAAATCTCAACAACTTAGTGCTCCTGCACCAGCGGGGGAGTGATTGTGGCCCTACCAACTGGGCTAGTATATGGATAGGTATGCCAATTAAAAACTAAGATTGTAATGCTATATTGGCCTCGTAGAAACATAAATAAATAAAAATAACTTAAATTACCATAATTCTAATAAAATTTCATTATCTTTTAATCTTTAAACTTTGAAGAAACCTATCCTTTAACAATCATTATAATTCTCACTCAATATCTCCAATGTTAGAAGATTGTTGGATCTTCTTCTTGACATGGGGCCAATGTTAGGAGATGGAAGATCAACTCTCTTCTTGAAAAGAGACCTAGGTTCTATCTCACCAAATCTTTGTGTTGCAAGGATATTTGAGTTGCAGATGTATATTGTTTAACTAGGGTCCTACTAGTATCCTAGTCTAAAGTAGAGCAAATCATTCTTATCTTGATCTACATTAAAAATTATGCTCAATATTGCTCATACCCCTTTTTAAGGTTCTAATAGGATATTATTTGTTTTTAACATAAATTCATTGATTATACTTATGAATCTCATGCCTTTTATTTTTGTCACCTTTCCTTCCCTCCCATTCTTAATTTTTTGATCCTCTGGTCACCTCCTCTCTACTTCCTTTTTAAAGTTTGAGTTTGCAATCTAAATCATAAACCTCCTCTTCCTAATGTTGGATCACTATATGTGATCCAAAACATCGATACAAAAATACACATAGCTAAATCCAAAAGCACTCTTACACTAATTTCATGGACTATGGAAAACTCATGCCTACTAGAGTAAATCAATTATTCATTAAAGAGTAGCTCAGTAGTTTATTATGTGCTAGTGTTTACAAGAAGAAAGGGATAAAAGAAAATCTAAACTACCTCCTTGTCTAACCTATACTAACTGAGGGCTTAAAAGAAAGAAAGAAAAAGACAAGGGTAGAGAGAAAAATGAGATTATAAATTTAGACAGAGTGAGAAGGAGAGAATGTTCATCCAGAACTAGATCACTAGCTTGTAAGAACCTCTTTGTGAACTTTGTGTAACCATCCAAGTGATAATCTATTGGGCACAACTCAAACACAAGGAACCTACGATCTCTAAAGGAGAAGTCAGTAGCAAGTAGGGACTGTGGAGACCACCATGAAATTGGCCATCAAGCTTAACCATTTGACTTAAGAGTTCTATGCATTAACTCTGGTTTTCAGAGACTTGACCAATCTCTTATAACAAAAAGCTATAATGGATAGCCCTCCTACTATTCAATGCACCTCCCCACACCATGAAATATTCATGCTACAACTTGTCTCCTTCCTTCATCTCCTTGTAAATACAATCACCACAAATTCCAAAGTCTCCTCTCATAAATTTCAACATGCTCTTAGCTAATCTTGAATTTAGAATGAAATTAAAAGTACCAATTACCTTCTCCAACTGAATATGCTTATTTAAAAATTCAAGGAATGTAGACCCACTTTGGAGAAGGGAAGCCCATATTGAATTATCTCTACCCTTCAATGTATTGGAAAAGGTTCTAGACGAGTGCTTGACTGCATTTACAAACATGACAATAGTGATTGAATTTGTCTACGTTTTCAAATCTAGTGTTTTATATGTTCCTCGTGGCTTTAAAAGATTTGGTCAACCTTGATTAATTTGTCTTCTCGTGTTTGGCATAGTTAATCCTAGATGTTTAAGGAGACTATTGGATGGACTTGGAAGCATTTTAAGTTAAAGTTTAAATTAAGTTTGCATTCAAGATCTTAAAGTCGTGAATTCATAGACCATAGTGAAACTAGACTCATTTGATCAAATTTGTATCTGTTGGCAAGAGACACTATATGGATTCATGGTTGTTGTCATTGATGGCAACAAAGGTCATCCCACATATCCGCAAGTCATAATGTGTCTCTACCGGAAGTCAGAATAAAGAATGTTGTGGTCCGGTGAAGAAGAACAGAGCATGTGGCAAGGTCCGACAGATTGGTCCGGACCTCTCAGAGGAAGTGTCTTGGTGCAGTGCGGATTTGGGAAAGTCAAGAGGACTACCTTGAGTGGTATATTCCAAGGATTTAGCCTCCGGTGATGGACAAGGAAAAAGATATGAATGGTTGAGTACCGGATTCTTGAGAGACAGTGAAAACAGAGGAAGAACTGACTGGCAGAGTATCAGACTGCTTTCCGGATGTGTTACTGTTGATGACAGAGGTTGTGAAGGCATGAATCATGTTTGGCCGACATGATTAATGATATCTACAAGTATATGCTTGATCCGCATTGCTTGGTGAGGAAGGATTCAGCCGACAGAATGAGAGTTTGTAAGAAACTAGACTGTTCCGGATGCCGACTAGAAAGGTGATGAAATTACTTGTGCGGATATATATAGAGGATGGATTTAGTTGTGAAGGGTGTGTTGATGTGGAGATATATGCGAAGAAGTCCAGATAAAGAGCAGAGGTAGCAAAAAGGATCCGGTATGTGAAAGATAGCAGAATAAAGAACAGAGGAAAGATGAAGTGCAGCAGATCAGTGTACTGAGCCTAACCGGAACTGAACTCCAGCATATGCAGATGCTTCCAATCAGTTCAAGACTGTGATTCTCATCACTTTGTAGACAGTGTGTCTTCTTGTAGGCAGTGGGCCTCTTGTGAGCAGTGTGCTCGGGCAGTGAGCCCTAATTGGCAAGTGCCATCTTTGTAATTTCCTATTCTTCTAACAGAGAATAATTTTGGGTTAATCACCCCGTGGTTTTCTCCCTTAACAGGGTTTCCACGTCAAAAATACTGTGTCATGTGTTTCTTGTTTTATGGTTAATGTTTTATGTTTGATTTTATGCTGCATCAATTAAAAGGAAAGTTCAATAAGGGAAATAATTAGGATAACTGATTCAACCCCCCCCCCTCTCAGTTATCAACAATTGGTATCAGAGCCAAGTTCCTCCTAATAGAGCCTAACAGCTTGAGGAAGATCTGGGATTTCAAATGGATGCATATGGTTTAAGGGAGCAACTCAAGACTGCTCTTGAGGATCTTGAACAGTCAAATTCTGAAGTCAGTGAATTAAAGGAAAGACTCAAACAGGCTGATGAATTCATGAGAGAATTAAAAGACAAATTAAGTCTCTCTATGAAAAAGAGAAAGGAGCTGCTTCAACAGTTGGCAAGACAAAGTGAAGAAAGCAATACAAATGAATAATTGACTGAGCAAACCAAGTTATGTGAAAAGTTATCAAAAGAAGTCATTATGTTAAGACATGAAATGGAATCAGGAACTATAAAGTTTACTCAAGAGATTGAAGAAAAAAGAAAGACTGAAGACAATCTAAGACAATCTCTTAAAGAAAAATCAGAAGAATGCCACCAGATGGACAGGATTATCAGACATCTTGAATCTGATCTTGAAGATGCCAAAGATAATGAAGGAAAACTTGAGGATCAAATTGCCTCTCTCAAAAGAGACCTTCAAACAGCAAATGAATATAAAGAGAAATTCAAGATAAGTTCTGCTCAACTTGAAGTTCTTCTTGGAAGTCAAAAGAGGACAGATGACAAGTATGGTTTGGGATATGAGAAAGGAGAAAGCTCCGGATCCGGTCAGAAGAATCTTGGATCAGAAAATCCAAGGAGCAGGCCTAGAAGACCTCCGGTAAGACAGCCAAATGCTCAAAGATATCCATCCTTCAATGGATACTGCCACAGCTGCAACCACTTTGGTCACAAAGCTAATCAGTGCAGAATGAGAATGAATCAGATTAATTCATCCTTCTCCGGACAGTGCTTCAACTGCAAAAGGTATGGACACAAATCTCATGAATGCAGAATTATGCAAGTAAACAAATCATTCAAAGGTAGATGCTTCACATGCAATAGAGTAGGTCATATTGCTAATCAATGCAGATCAAGAGGATATCAGTCAAATATGCAAAGAAATGTTATTTGCCAAATCTGCAATAGGTCCGGTCATAATGCTAAAGTCTGCAGAAACAAGAATCAGGACAAAAGAGGTCCGGTGTATAATCAGAATCAAGACAAGGGTAAACAAAAGATGAATGCGGATGAGGTTAGGAATCAGATGAGCAAGATTTGGGTGAAGAAAAGTTCAGAGAATGTAGAGGTTGGATCCGCACCAGACTCTGGTGCTGATATCTCTTCCGGAAATTAAAAAGTGAGCTCAGGCTCAGGGGGAGACTCAAAGAAAATCTTGTTCCCCCAGCCAAACAAGTGGTGCCGGATGTGGCACAAGATGCGGATCAAAGGGTTTGTAGATATGAGTCTTGAGATACTTCAGTCAAGTTTTCAGAGGTCCGCATGGAGTTATGAAGAAGCTGTGATCGATCAAATAAGACCTGTTCAGGGAGATGCTCCGGTATGATAAAGGATTACAAAAAGATCCGGAAAGATCCGGAAATGCACTATCTTGTTCTGCGGATTGGACAGAGTGTTTGGGATGTTCTTGCAATATGTTACCTCGATTCATTCATGATTGAAAGATCCGGATGATATCCACAGATCAGGACTAATCCGGGATACTCCAAACTATCCAGACAAGGCAAACCAGAATGATGTAGGTGAAGCATTTATTACAGACAGATATTAGGGTTCGCGGAGCAATTTAAGGGATTTCTCAAAGGTCATTTGCTCATTCTGCACTCGAGAAGAAGCGAAAAGTGGAGCTCTGCAACAAGGTTCATCAAGCACACCAAGGATCTCCTGCCGAAGCTATTGCATAAAGAAATCAATCCAACCACTCCGTGCAAACCGAAGGCGCATAAGGTATTCTCCGTTTCTCATTACCTCACTGCAAATCTTTGAAGAATGGCTACTCCAAACATAGTTAAGATCTCTGATAGACCTCGCCCCTCATTCAAGAAACATCCCTACAAATCATTGGAGGTAGATCCACTAGGAGCCTTCTCTAGTGTTCCCCACGGAGTTTTACATACCGAAGACATTAGGGTTTACATACATGCAAGCATTGAAGAATTTGGGGAATTCAAATTAAGAGACCTCTATCACAAGCAACTGATAGACAATGCTTTTGAGCTTAAACCAGAGTATAAGGATATCCAGAAGAAACAATTTGAGCAATTTATTCATTTCCCCTGCTTTGAAGAAGATGAATGGGTCCGGTATGTACTGAGCAGGATGCATGACAACTTTCTATGGCTAGATAGACCCTGCAAGATCACAAAAGAGGCAATTAGAGCAGTAACTGGTCTATACTCTTCCGGAGGGGTACCTATCCTCAAATCTGTCAAGAACAACGTTGTAACTGAGGCCACCGGATCAAAATTTGACAAGAGGGCAATGACCATTGAAGATATTTCGGATCCGGATATCAAATATGCATCAATGATAATAGGATACAAGATCTATCACTCCAGCAGGGAGAATTCTGTATCCGGAACTGCAATATACACTGCTTATGAAATGCTAAGAAAGAATGCAGAATATGATCTCTGCGAACTACTGCTAAGCTAATTAATGGAAAACATACAGAAAATCAAGAAGGATAAGAAGAATTCCTTTAAGTATGGTACTCTTATTGTATGTCTATTCTTCTACTTCATGAATGAGCTACCCGGAACAAGTGGATGGGTATGGCAGAATGACAAACCTGTTGCAGTCCAGATAAGAGACTATTTGCATGGACTTGGGGATGCAAAAGCGAGAAATACAGCTCTATGGGGATACTTCAAAAACTTTCAGAGCATGATGCAAGCAAGAGAGAGAATTCCCCAGTCTCTCATTGAGAAATACAAGGACTCAGTGTGCTTTATGGTTGACACTGATCAGTGCCTAATGGAGGCAGTGGAGCCAAGGACTGTCTGGATCATGCCCATGGGGTATGAAGTTGATGAACAGATAGTGGAGCTGCATGTTCAACACATGCTAAGTCAGCCCAAAGATCCTAAGGCAGAAAGGTTTGGAACCTTTGAGGAGCTGAGTGTAAAAATACATGTAGAACTCAGGGAACCTGAGATTAAAAGAAAAGTAAGAAAAGAAGTAGAGCACATTGCTCAAGGCCTAGGCATCTCAAAAGAAGCACTTGATGCCAGCCGGGAAAAGAGGAGGAAGGCTGAGGAAGAAGAGAAAAGTAAAGAAAGTGCTCCGGTTGAAGCTCCCACCCGGACCAGATCATCAAAGAGACCTGCACCTCCCACAACCAAAAGTTCAAAACCGGAAGTCCAGGCATCCGGTAAGAGATCCAAGACAAAAGCCACAAGGGCTTATGGAAGCCAAAAGGATGAAGAGGAAACAGAGTCAGATGAGGGAGTTAAAGAAATAAAGAAACAGAAGAAGAAAGGATCCGGTAAGCCCTCCACAGGCCAAGACAAGGATGAAATGGCAGAAGGATCTGTTGAAAAGCCCACTCTGTCTCTAGAGAGCATAATCAAGTCGGTCACGGTGGATGGAAACCTTCAACCAATGACTGAATCATATGATGACTTCAGTGAGGCCGACCAAAAGACTCTGCAGGAGGCCACAGTAAAATATCTTAACATATATAATAAGGCTTTCATTGAAATAATATCTCTTATTCCTAAAAGCCTAGAAAAGGAATTGGAAGTAAGAAAGAATAATGCTCATGCTAAAGATCTTGAGATCCGGGAGCAGATAGCTATTCAGCTATATCCTCAAATTGATCCCAAGACAATGAACATTATCTTCAAGGACTGCAAAGATGAGTTCAGAAGCAAAGCCAGGATGAATCAACTCATGCTTGGTGAGACTGACAAAGTGGCCCAAGAAACAGAAGAGATCCTCCGGAAGGCCTTCAAAAGGTTCAATCTTCCTGTTGTAGAGGATTCAGGAACAGAAACAGCTGAGGACTTGGGACCCTCTGCTCCAGAAGAAGTGGCCCATGAACAAGCTAGCATCTCTCCTCCGGTTTCCCCTACAGTCTCCGGATCCAAAGAAGAAGAGCAATTACAGGAGAAGGAAGCAGTGGTGAAAGACAAAGAGGTTGACAGTTCTAAGACTGCAGAAGAAAAGAAACATCTGTCTCCGGCAAGAGACACTGCACAAAATGTTCAACAATTTTTAAGCAAAGAAACTCTAGAGATTGATGAACCGGAGCTTCTAAAAGGCCCATTTGATTTTGACTCTCTCTCTCCGGTACAAACAATGAAGATAGCTTCATTTGCAAATGCCAAGGCAAATGAAAAGCTCCTGAAGTCTCATATGGAAGACTGTGAGTTGATAGAGGCTGCTTCCGGAGTACTTATAAAAATCATGCCATCAATCCAGATAGATCCGACAGCCTCCTCTTCCGGTAATCTAAAAACCTTAGTCAGCAGTGTTGATACACATTTTGATTCTCTAGAAAAATCAGCTGAAGAAAAGGTCCGGAAGGAATTTTTGGATAAAAGATTTTCAGAAATATTAGAATTAATCTCTAAGGATAGGAAGATTGTAAGCATTGGAATAAGGAGCTTAGAGAATGCTCTTAAGGATGGCGGTGACATCTACAAATTTTGTATATCCTGGTCAAAGGCAACAGCAGCATTTGACAAGAAAATAAAAGAGGAACAGGATAAGCTACAAAGCTTATCTCAAAGTTTTGATCCTCTCTCTTCCTCTATAATAAATCAAGAATGTCAGACCATTGCAGTCTTGAATGAAATAAAAAATCTTGAGAAGGAAAGGAAGAACATCACTAACCGGATGGGAGAACTTAGAAGGATTATAATCCCTAAGTTGGAAACTATGCATGAGGCCATCAGTGATGCTCAGACCACCACCCAAACAAAAGATCTGACAGATCTCAAGCGGGCAGAAGCGTTTGCATTTTTGTTAAGTGGTCACATTTCAATTTTGGACAGAATGAAGCAAAGTTGGGCTACAGAAATGATTCAATTGCAGACATCCTTTGCAGACATTCTTCAGTATATGTGAGTATGTAAATATGCGGCTATGTATAGAAAATTTTTGAAAATTTTGGTGTGCGGACCCCACCCTTTGCCATTGATGTCAAAGGGGGAGTGAGGAGCAGTGAAAAATGAGGAATCCAACTAAGGGGGAGTTCCGAAAATTGTATATAAAGACAGAGCATCAGCAAAGGGGGAGCATAGTGAAAACACTTAGTCATTTTTCACTAAGTGTTGCCATCAATGCCAAAGGGGGAGATTGTTGGCAAGAGACACTATATGGATTCATGGTTGTTGTCATTGATGGCAACAAAGGTCATCCCACATATCCGCAAGTCATAATGTGTCTCTACCGGAAGTCAGAATAAAGAATGTTGTGGTCCGGTGAAGAAGAACAGAGCATGTGGCAAGGTCCGACAGATTGGTCCGGACCTCTCAGAGGAAGTGTCTTGGTGCAGTGCGGATTTGGGAAAGTCAAGAGGACTACCTTGAGTGGTATATTCCAAGGATTTAGCCTCCGGTGATGGACAAGGAAAAAGATATGAATGGTTGAGTACCGGATTCTTGAGAGACAGTGAAAACAGAGGAAGAACTGACTGGCAGAGTATCAGACTGCTTTCCGGATGTGTTACTGTTGATGACAGAGGTTGTGAAGGCATGAATCATGTTTGGCCGACATGATTAATGATATCTACAAGTATATGCTTGATCCGCATTGCTTGGTGAGGAAGGATTCAGCCGACAGAATGAGAGTTTGTAAGAAACTAGACTGTTCCGGATGCCGACTAGAAAGGTGATGAAATTACTTGTGCGGATATATATAGAGGATGGATTTAGTTGTGAAGGGTGTGTTGATGTGGAGATATATGCGAAGAAGTCCAGATAAAGAGCAGAGGTAGCAAAAAGGATCCGGTATGTGAAAGATAGCAGAATAAAGAACAGAGGAAAGATGAAGTGCAGCAGATCAGTGTACTGAGCCTAACCGGAACTGAACTCCAGCATATGCAGATGCTTCCAATCAGTTCAAGACTGTGATTCTCATCACTTTGTAGACAGTGTGTCTTCTTGTAGGCAGTGGGCCTCTTGTGAGCAGTGTGCTCGGGCAGTGAGCCCTAATTGGCAAGTGCCATCTTTGTAATTTCCTATTCTTCTAACAGAGAATAATTTTGGGTTAATCACCCCGTGGTTTTCTCCCTTAACAGGGTTTCCACGTCAAAAATACTGTGTCATGTGTTTCTTGTTTTATGGTTAATGTTTTATGTTTGATTTTATGCTGCATCAATTAAAAGGAAAGTTCAATAAGGGAAATAATTAGGATAACTGATTCACCCCCCCCCTCTCAGTTATCAACAGTATCACGCCCACATTTGCCATGTGGTTATGACATGATAACCACATGTCATGTGGTCATGACACGAATTATCAAAAATTTTTCCCACCCGACTCTAAAAACCCCCTCACACGCATTAAGCGTGCTCGGTGACACATGCACGTGATGTAGTTGATCCGCAACCAACATTAGGCACATCACCTGAAGGTGGGGAAGTCAAACACAACTGGGATAATGTGAAACTCATTTCACAATCCCTACGAGACGATAGTCACTAAGGGGGTGTGCATCACGAGGAACGACACTAAGAGGGTTGGTTTCTGTTTTGGAATCCAACCCTAGGGTTTACTAGGTGAGGTGGAACGATCTCGATATGAACCAAAATTTAACTCTAGAACAACTACTAAATTAAATGAACATTAAATACATCAACTACGCCATCATATAATGCACTAATATTTAATTAAAAAGGCAAGGTAAAACAATGATCAAATTATAACGCCATCTCATCAACTATGGGAGAATTGAAAGCAATTAAAAATGACATAACTCACATAATCCCTTTCATAAATTACAACGAATTAAAATAAAAAAAATATCCCCTAAGCACTTTTCAAAATTTAAAATGAAATTAAATAATTAACTAGGGGGTTTAATTAATTAACTAGGGGGTTTAAAAAATTAAAATCTAACCATATAAAATCATATGATTAAACACATCATGGAGGTAAAAAAAAATATAATAAATATGAGACATTAAATAAAAATAAACCATATCTCTTTAAATGCATTTCCTCCATAAAATACAAATGGTAAAAATTAAATAAAAAACACTAAAGCACATCCACACTAAAATCCAAAAATCCCACATTAAATAAAAATAAACCATATCTCTTTAAATGTGTTTCCTCCAAAAGGTAAAAATTAAATAAAAAGCACTAAAGCACACCCACACTAAAATCCAAAAAAACACTCCCACTCTCTAAGTGGGTTTAAAATAGATAAACTAAGTTTAATTCACTAACACCCTCCTAATCTCTAGGGCATCGAACCCTATAAATAAATTTATAAAAGCACTCTATTCTCTCATTTGCTCTCACATATTCACATTGTTTTCTCACAGTTCTAGGTTTTCAAGGAGAGGAGCAAGTGGGAAGGTACTTTCCTCTGAATAAAATCTTTTGATTGTAACTGGCCTACCGGATTGATCCCATGGAATCCTGCTTGGTGGGGGCAAATCTGAATAAAATCTTTTGATTGTAACTGGCCTACCGGAAAAAGTCATTTCCAATTTGTATCGATAAGATCTGCATAAAATGACCTAGTAGAGAGGGGCAAGTCATTTCCAATTTGTACCGATAAGATCTGCATAAAATGACCTGGTGGACCTACCTTAACACCACCTACACTTACACCTACACTTGCACCTACACAACTCTTTCTATTTAAGCAACTCATAACTCACTAACTCCGATATCTACAGCTAAATAGTACCTTCCCACTTGCTCCTCTCCTTGAAAATCTACAACTGTGAGAAAACAATGTGAATATGTGAGAGCAAATGAGAGAATAGAGTGCTTTTATAAATTTATTTATAGGGTTCGGTGCCCTAGAGATTAGGAGGGTGTTAGTGAATTAAATCTAGTTTATCTATTTTAAACCCACTTAGAGAGTGGGAGTGTTTTTTTGGATTTTAGTTCCCAAATGGGATCATTTATTTTCTATCATATTTTGTTTTTCTAACAATTTTCTTTTCCTACAGGGTTAAATAATTTCTCTCTAACATTCTCAAATGGTTTTCTAACTTATTTTCTATTTTCTATGTTAGATGCACAAGTTTCAATAGTTCTCATTCTATAGTTTTCTATTATTTCCATAAAGCAAAAGTATTTATTTTTCCAAGTTTATAAGAATCCTCTAAATGAACCCTAGCTCTCTATTTTTTTTTTAAGAAACATAATACTCAGAGGTATGATTTTCATGCACATAAATATATACAGAACTATAAGATATTACACAGTAAATGCTCTTTATACAACATAATGAATATGCTATAAACACATAATGTAAACTTTTTTCATAGTATATATATATAACATGTAATAAAATTATATATATATACTATGAAAAAAGTTTACATTATGTGTTTATATTATATTCATTATGTTGTATAAAGAGCATTTACTATATTGAATATGCTATAAATGCTCTTTATACAACATAATGAATATGCTATAAACACATAATGTAAACTTTTTTCATAGTAAGTATATATATATATATATATATATATATATATATATACGGTTAAAATAACATACAAGAAAAATGTCTTAAAATGAATAAGGGCTGAATCTGACAATAAAAGTGACAAGGGTTTAAAGGCTTTAATGGGATGTAATGGTTGTGCTATGGCGCACACAGGGCGGTGCCTTGGTCGGGGTGGGGCGAAACAGGGGCATCCTAACCCTCCCCCCCCCATTCACCTCCTGGCCACGCGGCTCCTGCGCAGGGACGTTTTACCCCTGCGCAGGCCGTTGGCCTTACTCTCTTTATCTTTTGCTTACATCAATAAAAATTTTCAATGTAGAAGCCCTAAATTCTTTCATTCAATTCTTCAATATCATATGATAACAAAATTATATATATATATATATATATATATATATATATATATATATATATATATATATATATATATATATATATATATATATATATATATAACTCTCTTATTTTATTTGACAGAGACCAAAAAAGTTAGAGCAAGCTATACTTTTATAAAAATATATATAAATCTCTCTCTATGTATATAATAAACTAACAAAACAAAACATTATATAAGGGAAAAATAACATAATACAACTTATAAAAATAACCTTTTCTCTCATAAGGATAAGTTTGTCTTAATTCATTTAATAGGAGTAGGTCTATTTGTTTTCAATAAATAAATTTATCTATTTCTCATATAAGAAAGAGGGTAACTTTCAACTTTAAATAAATTAATAACATATATGCTTCTCTTTCTTTTTCTTTTGTATACAAGGGCCTAAAAATTATTTTTCTACTTTCCAAGAGCCATTTATTTAAGCATCATATATTTAACAATAGTAAGGAGGGAGAGTAGGAGAGATCTTTCACACACATTAATATGACTATTTCACCAATGAACAATAGAACCAAACCTCATCACATACAATATAATGAAATGAACAAAAATATATAAACATAAAGAGTGATTTACATCATAGGCTCAATGGAGAGAGTTTTCTCTCATTACAACCATACTTTTCTACAAGGCCATAATAGGCATAAGGCAACACATTGCAATAACTTTTACATTTCACAAACCATTACACTTTTCATAGCTTCCAAACTTCCAATCTTCTCCAAGAGCCATCCAAACCTACAAAACACCAAAATGAGATTCTCCAAGCCCATGCAGAGCTCACGTCCCAACCTAGGCCTACAAGTAGGCCACCCCCGAGCTAGGAGACCATCCAAATAACCATGATCAAACACCACAAGGGTTACCAAAACACACAAATGCACTCACACAAAACACATTTACTCCCTCTCAAGGATACTAACATAACTAACCCATTTAACAATGGATTTAGGGGTGAGAGAGTGGACTACTCTCTACTCAAGGGGAACCAAAACTCTATAACTCAATAATGCTCAAACTCATGGCCTCTTGCCATTAAAATTTATCATATTCCAAATGACACAAGGCACTCTTGCCATATAAAAATATCCCAAACTCCATAATAAGGCCCTTGGCCATAAAACTCTTTCAAAAAGATGAGGGAACCCTGAGGAGGTTCACACTTCTCTCACCCATGACAAGGTGAGCTTTCTCACATGGAGAGTTTACCCAACAACCCATAAAACCCACACAATATAAAACTAAGAACTTAACATCAATATAACCATATCACATACACATAAACATAAGTAAAGCAAATAAAAGAAGGTTTGAAGCCTTGAGAACATATCTCTCAAGCCCCAAATATGGAAGTGATGGTGAAGAACTCCCAAGAGTATTTTCCCCTAAAATCCTTCCAAGTGTCTCCAAGTCTTTCTCTCCTTCCGAAAGTAACAATAAAAAAAATGCAAAAAGAAAGAACCCTCATCTCTTCTTAAAGAGATAGATAAATAGGCTTTGCTCACAAGCCCTAATGAATGAGAAGGTGACACTTGTCACTTTCTTCATCCACACAATCCACCTCACAAACCCACAATAATGAGGAGGTGACACTTGTCATCTCCCCATTCCGTGCTAAGCTACACACTCTCACACAAATGCTCTAACACATGTGTGAGAGCATAGGGAGAAGGGATCACACATGGGAGACCTCTCATGAATGAGGAGGTGACACTTGCCACCTTCTCATTCAACGATGCTACACTCTTCCCCACATATGCTCTCACACGTGTGTGAGAGCATAGGGAAGATGTCTCACACATATGAGAAGACTTTAGAAGCTTCTAAAGCACTTGAGGCAAAGGTAACCTTACCTTAGGTGAGTGAGGTTAGGTTAGGTGAGATGGTGACATGCCAACCACCTCTCACATCTCCCAAACTCGTCACTTTACTCAAGAGCCAAGTTTAGGTGACCATACAAGAGTTACACCAAGTTTAAACATGCTAAGAATGGCCCTAGACTTTAGGGGTATGACCTAGGGTCATTATTTGACCATAATTAACACTAAGAAACTCATAAATCTACATGAAAAGGTCTCATAAACATTTAGCAATAAAATTGTGCAAACCAAAACATTACAACCTTACAACACATCAAGGTAATTAATCAAAAGGGTGGACCTTACAAAATATAATATAAATTGAAAGACAACATAAATCATCATTCTCCATGACAAATGACCTTAGTCAATCTTAGGGACTAGGTTAGCTTAACAAGGCTAACACACAGGGTTATTCGTTTGACCTCTGATTTTCCATGGGCCATGGAAATTTATCTGCACACTTACACAAACCCGTTAATAACACATGATACATATAGCCGAAGTGAAATGAATTACATAAACACACACAAGATCACATAAGCACATATATCCTCAATTATAATCACATGCTAACATTTACATGATTCTCAAGTCATTCACATTTCACAAGGTATAATCAGGTTCATCATCACATGGCATTTCATTAATTCAATCTTCTAACTAAACCATTATAATTGAATCAATAACCCATTTCAACATCATGGAATTCATAATATAATCATGCCTATAAGGTATAGCTCCATCCTTCAATAACTCATCTATCTCAAGATAAAACTGACAAATGTCTAAATAGGAGGAAATCACTAGTCCTCAAACAACTACGTATTACCCATAATCCAAACAACAAGTCTATGAATCAAACCAAGAGTGCAACATAAGTTAGCCTCACACTACACTGCTAAAGAGTCCAGTTCAAGCACAAACATGTGATATTCCAATCACTCCTAACTAAGGTGTGCATCGCCTATGCACCCACAACAATCACCACTACTTTATACCAAAGGTCCACCTCATCACTGCACTGACCCAAGATAGGACCACAATACCATAGACCGAACTCTTCGCTAGGGTGAAGCTAAACAATCATGGTCAAAAGGGCAACTAATCTAGTCGCACAAGGGTGGGTCTCACATTCTCCTCCCCTAGAGCTAAACTTCCTCCTGGAAGTTAACATGGATGTACTGAAGAGCAACCCACCTACTAGTCATACTAACACGACAGTGAACTCAGATAGATTTCAAAATAAAAGTAAGGAAACAATTAGGGATTTAATAAGCAATTCACATAGCAATACTCCCAAAGATACCCTCCTCCGCCTAGGAGGGGTCAAGCATCTAACAACTACACAACTCCAACACTTTACGAGAATAAAAAGACACAAGGGAATTAGATGCCCTAAGATAGACCTCTAAGTAATTCAAGGTCTAGAAAGATGGGGAACACCAAGAAGGTTAGCACCATGAGAGGCCCTTCTAACACTAACTTAAATGAATCATACTCCTAGGCCATCCAAAACCTATCTAACATAAAGCATCCCCAGGGGTGCTTGGCCAAACAACTAGCCACAAAACCACCGATCAAGCCCCAGACACGCATCTTACTCAACTTACCATCGATGCTAAGCTAAAACCATAAGACTCTGAGCAAAAAGCACAAGACTCTCCAGTCTCGACTGCCCCTTCTATCAACAGGTCCCCACTAGACTTCTTAGATCAAACTTGCAAAATCTATAGGAACCAAACATGTCTAAGCATCCCTAGCATCAAGGAACAAACTAAACACCTATGCCACTTCAAAACTCAAGGATCAACTCCCAAAAGATTGGAGCAACATGAGGCCTCTTTAAACGAGGGAGCCAATCCATGAGGATAGTGGGTCCACACAACAACAGGAGGATCTCAAGGTTTTCCCAACCTGTATACTCCCTCAAAACTCTCTAGCACCCATTTTTGCTACTCAAGATTCAGCCTCTCAAGATGGGAAAGCACCAACACAAAACTTAACAGAACACAGGGTTAATAAGGACTTTCCGAACCACCACTATCAATGCTCTAAACAACCTCAACTTACAACATCAAACCAAGACCATCTATTCCCATTTTCCTCTCCCCAAGTACCCCTTATGGGTAATGTAGGTTACATAATTCACAACACTACACAGGTACCAACAATACCAACATTAATAAACATCCTCAAAATAAAGGCTTGCAAAAGATAAGTCTTGAATAAATTTTAATGAAATAAAATTCAAGAGATTAAAATCCAAAAGATAATTAAAATTTAAAAGATAAGTCCAATTCAACAATGGCGCCAACATTCAAAATTTAAATCGAAATACGATTAAACAAGTCCTTGAGGTAAGAGGACTGTAATAAAGTTAGTCGGCTAAGTAGCCCAAGTAAAGAACTCAACACTGTTGGGTTTGCAAAATAAACAAAATTCAAATAATAATTAAATAATTATCCACAATTGCACATTACAACATCATATATAGATAACATAGTCACAAAAAGGGAGAAGAGGAATAGTGTCACATTCTCAACTAAGGTCATGATCAACTCAACTAATGATTCCCCACATAATCTAGGCAACCTAGGATATCCTCGGAAATGATTAGCAAAAGTCATGTATCCCACGAGTCACCTTCGAAGTGGGGCCCCTTCGTGCTTCCTAGCAAGGAACACATACCAACACCTTCATGGATACTACCAACCCAACTAAAAAACACTATCTTCCAAAGATTGGTAATCACACTATGCAATTCAAATTTACAACAATGACTTGTTCAAGGTACCAAGATATTAGAGTGGGCCTAAACCAAACCAACCCTAGTCGTGACTAACATCACGTCAACTTATCCTAGCACAAAGTTCAATACAACAAGGTTGGAGAACCCCAACCAAGGCGTTCATAGTTAAACTCTAGTTCAAAGCCATTGCCTCAATACTGCCCTAAGGCTACCCAATGGAAGCATTTGTGTCGTTCACACATGTCGATCACAACACTTAGCCACTAATCGCCCAAAGGTAACACAATCAACTTATTATCTCTTCCAAAACGAGCCCAACTTTCCAACGCATCCTTACAATCCCCATCATTTCTAGAAGTGACTATCCACATACATTGCCCTATAGCAAGGTGGGTGAGTCCTTAATCAAGCCAACATCTAGATTTATTGCATTCTTTAAACTAATTTCTTTCTATTCATTAGGGGCATCTTCGTGGGAATCGTGCAACCAGTTGCACAAGGGACTCACCTCAAGAATTACCAAGATTCAACAACTAAAATGTTTCAAGATAGGAGAGTTGACACTCCATCTATCTCGTCGCATCAACTATGCATTCACCTTAAGCATCTCATGCGTTCTATCCTACAAAAAGGATAAGAAGGCACCACTAGAGGGTTTTCACGATAAACCAAGAGGACGAGTATAAAACTTAACTTTCCTCACTATAACCTGACACAAGGCTTCACTATAGCCTTCTATGCACAAAGACATATGTTACTTCCAAGGGGAACTCGTCACCCTATCAAGACATAACGGTAATCAAACTCCAATGAAACAAGGTGACAAGGACAGGATTAGGTTGCACTTAGGTTATCATTAAATAAGCAATTAGGGAATTACACTTGTAACTAGACCTTACCTCTTGTCTATCATAAAAAGGTTTCAACATCAAGCACTTACACCACCTTTAAGCCCTTAGACCACGAGGTACCATACCATAAGTGAACCAATTACATCACAAATTAATGCGAAGGTAGTGCATAGCCTAAATACCTATTAGGCACAAACAAGCTACCAGGAGATTGATGCGACGTGGCACAACAAGTGACAAGATTCGCAACCATGAAGTGGTCCACAGAGCCACTACTTATCCTTTCATCTACCCCAAAGGTTTACATAAGAAGATAACCATGAAAGGTCTTACACGCCAACTCTTTTAACATCCTCTACTCCATCTTCAAGATGAGGGTACCAAGCGACCCTAACAAGAGAATATACTAATTTATCCTCTTTTCACTCTTTAGGTGACAACTACCCATCAGGATAACTTAATCCTATAACAAGGGGAAGGATAACTATAGATTTACAACTTCTTCGCATTTCGACCAAAGGTCTTCTAAACAAGACACAACTTACTACAAGATACAAAGGTTAATCGAGTGACACAAGGTGAATAATAAATGAAATAGGGTACATAAGTCTTTGTCTAAGATTAGCGTACCACTTTAATACATTTCTCTCCTCCAACAAGGTAGGATAGACACAACTCAACATTCTTTGAAAAGAGTAAGTCTCAAACGATGCAATGGCACTCATGATCGGCATTTGCCACTCAACATTCACTAGTGCAAACCTACAAGGTGGCCAAAAGAGAATAATTTACGACAATAAAACCATTCCAAGGGTGCGACCTACAACAGGTTGATATGACCCTTAAAGAAGGATCAAAATGCACCACTAACCAGGACAAGGAGTGAGGATTAGCTCGAACAAAACACTTAGCAAAACTCGACCAATAACATCCTTTTAGGGTAGCATTAGATAATGGAGTTAACTAACTCTCGAATTTAGGACTTGCATGGTCCTTCAACTACCCTATTCCTCAAGAATACACACCCCAAGTACCTACAACACCCTGCCCTACGTGGGGGTTAGCGGAAGCAAAACCGAGGGAAACCTGTCGTTCCCAAGCAAGGTGTCTTATGAACTCATTGCTATATAAGCTAGAGTCAGACACACAAACAAGTATGCATGATCTACCATCGGCCCAACTTAACAATATATACACCTAGAGATCCTAGTGTTTGAAACATGGGCTCCAATACCAAATGTTATGCCCACATTTGCCATGTGGTTATGACATGATAACCACATGTCATGACCACATTTGTCATGTGGTCATGACAATTTGCTTCCTCGTGTCTAGAGAACTCATAAATTGGCCAAAGGACCAATAAAATTTGACAGAGCTTGTCACGTGTCTACTCTTCATTCCCTTAGGCCACAATCCATGTCAATACTAAGCCACATGTCAAACCATGATTCACTCGAGCACTAACTTACAATCGTGGACTTGAGAGCATAAATACCATGGACTTGAGGCCACTCATTGAGTTCTTTTGCATAATGTTTTAGGGGTCCACTAAGAACATAAAGCATGAAGTAAAGTGAACTTCTAATGCAAGGCCCCTCCAAAATTTGATTAATGAAACTTTTAGGGCCGACAAATGTGGGCCCCACAAACTTCAAGGTGATATTTTGGACTTCAAACATCTACTCAACCCAGTTATATGGGGTAGCTCAAGTTCACAAGAAATCAACCAAGTAAATATCATATGCAAAAAGCTATGTAAATTTCACTTATTAAAAGTTTGTTTCAAGTTTGTAAGGTTTGGATGCCTTACAGACCTAGACTTAACATTAATGTAGATTATTAGGCTTTCTGCACCCAGTAATGTATAACATGTTCTTTAGTACACATGGGCTCTTGTATACATCTTGGCTTATTAGCAGTTTGAAGTTAGTGGTGGCAAGTTTGTTTTACATTTAGATGTGCCAACAAGCCTAGAATTTTGTTTTGAAGGAGGCTTCCGAGAGGTCTCACACCTAATGGGGGCTTCAATTTTGAGGTATGAATTAGTTGATATCAGATACATGGTGCTTTAGCTTGATTTTTGTTGTTGCTTCGAACCAATCTACGATATCATAATGCCAACAACATACTTCAACTCCTTGTTCTATACTTGTTCTTTAGTACATTACATTCAAATAGAAATAAAAAAATATGTTTTTTCCAAATTTTATGATTACTTAAAATACTCAACTAAATGAGAGTATCTATCGTCATGCCCATTGCACATCATGTGCGATGGCTAGTTTCTATCCAACATATTGAATGCCCATTTAACTTTAGTTATTATTTAATTGAAATTTAAAAATATATTAAATTTTAATTAATAACTATGGTCAAAGAAGAATGCTGCATGCTGAATAGACAGTGCCCCTACTCCCCTTGTTGGGAACATAATCAATAAATAATCCAATAAAGAAGCCACTTACTTTCGATCTCATGATGTGACATATATACATAAACAAAAGATAGCGGTGTTCATCATCTTCTTCTGCATCAAAGTGCGGGCCTATTGTGAATTCCAAGGCGCATCCCTAATCAAGTGGCTAGAGATTTTTGGAGAATTGGAATGGAGTACCCAACTTAATAAAAGTAGGACACACCATGTCCAAGAAAGAAGAGCCCTTCAATGGGTGGTTGCAGAGAGTTAGAAGAAGTGGGGAGTTCAGTGATGTTACGGTCATCCTAAATGGCCAGGAATTTCATCTTCACACTCTTCCCCTTGTCAATGCTAGTACTTATTTTAGAAACATCTTGTGTCCCTCAACCCAGATAGAAATAATAGAGCTGACAGATTTGGCAAGAGGAGGAGTAGCAGCAACAGAAGCTTTCTCTTTGGCTGCAAATTTCTGCTATCTGATAAAGCCAGAGTATACTTTCCAAAATGTGGGTCAGATTAGAAAAGTTGCAGAGTTTCTGGGCATGCCCGACCTGGTAGATGCTACTAAGAAATTTTTGTATGCCAATGTTTTCAGCAACTGGAGTTTGTCTGCAGTTTTTTTGGGGCAATACCAGAGGGTGGGGGATGTGACAGTGGATGAATACATTGAGACAAGATGTGTAAGGGCCATTGTTAATGGGTGTACAAAGGCCTTTGTTGAAACCAAGCAGCTGCGTGTACAAAAGTCTATGTTGTCTTCTTTGACTCCATCTCCATGTCCATCACAGCAGCTCACTGAGATTTTGGTGACAGTGGCCATGCTGCCTGACAGGTACTGTAGTATCAAAATGCCTAAACCTTCACCATCTTGATCTGCATTGCATCTTTAGTAATTGAAAAACTCATTTTTTCTTTCTTTCATGTTTTCTTTGTTATTAGTTTAGACTCAGATTAAGAGAGCCTCACCATCTTCATCTGCATTGCATCTTTAGTAATTGAAAAACTCATTTTTTTCTTTCTTTCATGTTTTCTTTGATATTAGTTTAGACTCAGATTTTGGTGACAGTGGCCCTGCTGCCTGACAGTTACTGTAGTATCAAAATGCCTAAACCTTCCACCATCTTGATCTGCATTGCATCTTTAGTAATTGAAAAACTCATTTTTTTTTTTCTTACATGTTTTCTTTGTTATTAGTTTAGACTCAGATTAAGAGAGTCTACTGGGTTGAAATGGAATTATATTTGAAGTTTGATCCCTACAGATGTCACACCGAAAAGTTTTGAAGCAACCAAACAATTTTTATTTTAATACCAATAACTTATTACTCGTGGAGATGATCCTTAACCTGAAGATCGAACCAGGGTCTTCATCAAGACAACTGCTCTCGTTGGTATAGATATATATATTGTAAGAAGTACATAAATTACCTCAAAACCCATATAATTGCTGCATGATATTTTATTTATTAGCAGCTGTATGTGATATTGGAAATGCGTATCACTCATTGTGATGCCTTTACTTCGGTCCTTTTTAACCCCTTCTGAACCCTTCAAGCTCCTCCTTGTGCCCAATGGCCCATCACTATTTCTTTGACGTGGCACTGTTTATTGTTTAAGTACCAGTTTCTATTCATGATCTTCTCCTTCCCTTATCATAGTTTATTGTTTATTTTAGACGGAGTTCCTTGATCAACTGCCTGGCAAGCTTTCTTTTTCGAGCTACCTCACTCATCTTTGATTATTGTCTCTCTGAAGATGAGTGGTGCAGCTCACTTGAAACGTCGGAACAAAAGCTAACACACAATTTGATCGAGAATATTTATCTAAAATGGAGTCCTGCCAAAACCTCTGGTCTAGACTTGTCTTGATTATTTAGAGTTTAGTTGCTGCTGCATGTATATGCATAATGGATCGATCACATCCACCCTCCCATCAATGGACCTTTATCTAACTGAAAAGTATCGATTCTTGTGAATTCTGTTATAGATTGGTTATATTTACATAGATAATAGCAGATGTTCTAGTATATATTTTCTATTTGGTGAGTCAAAAGAATTCACAGAAGGATAGCCACTGAATGAAGAATATAACATAAAACGTTTCTTAATTGTTCTTCCTCCTCAGTTTTAGTTGATCAATTGATGACAGCTGCTCAAGATAGCTAATCGCATTGAAAATGCAGGTTCTAGTAGATTTGGTATAGCAAGTGTATGTGTTACTTCTCTATAGCTCCGGTGCTGTTGCAGTGTTAGCACAATCCGTCTTTCAAGGGTTCTGATTTGTTTGAATTTAAATCTCAACGAAAATAATTCTCACTCTGCTTTTGATTCTCATTTGCCTGCAATGTCATATCAGGAGCCTTTTCAAGTTCATATAACCGAAGCAGCAAGTAGAGGTGGTGGTGGGAATTCAGTAAAAGCCATTCCACAATAGGGGGATCAAGGGGCATCTTCTCGATCACACTGTATCATAATCAATAAGCTAGTTACCAAAGGCAGTAAAGGTGTAGGAAATGATGGTGATGATAATGATCCAAACCAGTGTTCCACCCCCAAAAAATTGCCATCCCCGGAGACAGGGGATGTTTCCAAGATGCTGGGAGCAGGGGAATTTCCCTTCGCTGTGCCACCATTGCCACTACCAGGTAGGAACGTCTCCCTCAGAGACCGGATGTTTCCTGGGTGTCCCTCCTTGATGTGGACGTTGAGGGGATGATGGGACGTCCCCAAGACCCTCAGGAAACTCAACTATGTCCCTTGAACATCCAGGAAACTTGCAGCCGTCCCCCACATTTGGCATTTAAAAAAATACTTTAAAAAAAGGCATTTTTTTGAAATTTGGGTCGCTAACTCTGATCTTAATAGTCTA
Organism: Cunninghamia lanceolata; assembly: GCA_027924645.1. NCBI lineage: Eukaryota > Viridiplantae > Streptophyta > Pinopsida > Cupressales > Cupressaceae > Cunninghamia > Cunninghamia lanceolata. Next base: position 2,985,455 of record BSBN01000853.1, on the reverse strand, counting down.
ATGGGCCCTGCCCACACCCTAAACACTCAAAAAAAGCTATAAAATTTGCATAGCCCTCATCATTTAGACCAATCAGATTCTTCAGCTTCACTGTTAGTTCTTTGACGACTGAAGATTTGGGTAGAAATATTGAAATAGTGAGGACATGGTCTTGTAGAAAACATAGTGATAAAATTATGAAAATGGCATGTGCCGTGAAGGTCTGTGTGGTGTCAACTCCTATGTCCTTGGACCCTATGAGGGGTGCTGCTCCTTGACCTCGTTGGGGGTGCTACCCCTCAATGCCATTGGGGGCTCCACTCCCAAACTTCCATCCCTTTCTGTCCCCCCCACTGTCCCCAAATCAAGGTGCTCGGTCCCCCATCCTCGAAACTTGTCCCCCCAACTCCTCATTTTGATACTCCGTGGAACATGAATCCAGACAGAAGAAAGTGGATAATCAGAACTCTTCATCAACCAAAGAAGATTAAATAATAAGACAAGGAGAAAGAAGATGCACCTAATGACGATTAATCTGTGCGGTTAGCCACACTAATGTCAGCGCCAATTGATCCCAAAAAGGTCAATTGTTCCATTAATTGATCAAGATTTTGTGCAGGCAGCGTTGCAAGGGAGGCAATTCCCAAACTTCAATCCTGATTTCTTTGATGCAGTTCATGCGTGGCAAGAAACGCCAAAGGCTGATTCTATAACGCAGATGAGATTTTCAAGCTGTAGAGTTTGGTAACATGCAATTCAGAAAATTGCTGGAAGAGGTGGTGTGATTGAAAGTGGAGAATCAGACCCTTTTAGAATATTGACAAGGTCTGCACATCGAGGGTGAGTCAGGCTCCTATTGCACCAGAGATGCCTACTACTTCTAGCGAGCATCATGAAAACTCACTCGTGAATGAGTGGACTACTTATGGAGCTGCATTGAAAGAATATATCATAGATAATCTCCATTCGACATAGGAGTTGCTTCTGTCTCTATGGAATTCAGTACAAAATCTGCAAGGCTATGCACACAGGTTGATCTCAACACATAAGGAGTTCCTCCGGAATCTAAGAGCTTGGAGCCAAGAAAGAGATTCTTTGCAACAAATAGTAGATTTGACTGATCGTGTCTTTGATAGAAACCATATGGGAGCCAGTCCTCAAGCAACATTGGAATGGTTCTAAACTCTTCAACTCCGTTGCAACATTTTGGAAGGATCATGCTAATTTTTTGCTGCAATGAGCTTCACCAGATCCTGAGTGGAACTGTTTTAGTTTTCCAAATGTATTGTGTTTCCTCTTCTAATCTTGATGAGGGGAATCTTTTTAATCCTGAGGAACATAAGGATTCAGTTTTCTGGTAGGTTAGCGACAGGATAAAGAGGTTCACCTCCCCTCAAGCTGAAGCAATCATTGATAAAACATTCCTTAAGGAGGTGTGTGATCTCTCCACCAACATTCTCAGCTTGCAAAATTGAGTGGAGGAACTTGGAAACAAGAGAGTACAAATTGATGGTTGCCTCCTTCAACAGAGCTTGCACCTGAGAGGGTTCAGGTCATTGGATCTCTTTGCCATCAGCATGGTCATTGAAAAGTGGAATTTTCCTGCTACTGGACCTTACTTTTCCTGGAGAATTGAAGCCATTGTTGAGCTGCATAAAGAATGATGGTTTTGTGCAAAATGCTTTTCAGTCAGCTTAATGAGTTCCAATGATATGTTATATATTTAAAGTGACCTTTCACTTTATGAAAAAGGGACCCATGTGTATTTTAAAAATAACTTAAGTGACTTGGGTCACTCGAGTTGTTTTAAGGTTTCAAATGTATTCAGAGTAGTTATAAGGTAGTTACAAGTTAATTATGACTTATAACTATCGAAGCTGATTATAAAAGAGTATCCCCCTTCATTTGTACATATCTTTCCAAATATCAAGAAGGAGGAAGCATAGGAGAGAGTGTTTGATACACTTGTAAAGGGCTTTTAGGCCTTGAAGAGTTTAAATTTGAGAAGTAATACAAATTTGCAGATTCTCTGCGTTATTTCTGCAAGACTTATCACTTGTCTGTAAAAGGAATTGGTCATCCACACTTGGTTCTTGTTCTATTCCAAGTGGATTCACATTTTCTTACAGATTAGCACTATAGGAGAAAATTTGATTTCAATTTCTCTAAGTAATGTAGTTTTCTTTTTAGTATGCAGTTTGAATGATTCATCTTTTTTCAAAGCAAACTTGTATATATGTGAATATGCTTGTATATTCCATCATGTGTAGTATTTTCACAAATGTTTAATAAAGGGAAACCTTACCTTGAAATAGAGGAGGAACTTAATCCCTCAAGCTGCCCCTTCTAATAAATTTTAGGGACAACAAAACCAAAACCAAGCATTCTTGTAGGCAGAATCAAGAGATGGATTGTATGGTGTTGAGAATGTATCATAGAAGATGTTGTCTTTGCAATGTTCAACATGATAGAAATTGGGCAGATTATAGTTATAGAGTCTTCATGTCAATTACAAGATGGTTCTGTTCCAAGAACTGTTAAAGTGCTAATTGGTTTGGGTGCCCAAACTGAGCGTTGGTCTGCAGGCTGATGTGTCATGAACTATCTAGGTGTCAAAGATTCCGCTTGATCCTTTATTGGAAGCATGTGCTTCTTCAGTGACTCGGCTTTGTGTTCTTGCACATGTGCAACCTAAGGAAGTGGTGTGCACTTTGCAGTTTGACTTGCAGGTGCTGTGAAGTGGTAATTATGATATGCTGCAAGTTTTATAGGAAGTGTTCATAGGGCTACAAATCCAATCTGGATGTGCTTGGATCATTCTTTGTAGCTCTCTATGATGCTTAAAATCAAAATGCTTTGCAACTCCCACATTACTTTTGTAACTGTCAGTGGCATCTAAGATTCTTTACAACTCTGTCATTGCTTTGCAACTGCCCTTGACACCTAAGCAGTTTCGTAACTCCCCCATTACTTTTAGTGGCTTCTATGACAATGTTTTTTGTAATGCCCCCATTATGACATATATGACAAGATTCTTTGTAATTCCTGTCATTCTGATCACATATTCATGTCTTTGACCCATCACTCATTTAATGTATGATATCTAATGTAAATAAAAAAAAAACTTTAATTTTTACCCCAGAGCCTAATTACAATCTAGATACATAGAGATGACTTCCTTCATTTTGCATGCCTTCTGAAAATGCTAGAATAAAGTATGGTATAATTCTACTTTTAGAAAGCTCAAGATTTGCATGTTTTTCTAGAGGTTTCTGATTTCAGTATTGGAAATTAAAAGAAAAATAGTATCAGATTTTCTTTCCAGAATTTCTACTCTAGCTATTGTAGTTGGCTTCCATTTTTTATTTGCTAAACCTTAAGAAGTTGGATCTTAACAATGGGTGGATACTAACAATGGTATCAGAAAAAAATCTGCTGATGATTCAGCTGGAGAAGCCTTCCTTGGATTCCTATAAGGGCCTTGCTACTTTTCTTTTTGTTTTCCTTTTCTGCTTCTCTGCCTACTTTCAGCCTCTTCTTTGTGATGGATTACCTTCCTTACATATGCCTCAGGGATTAAATGGTGACTGTTCTGGTCTCTCTTTGACTTTCCACAGTCAATATTAAAACATATAACACTGCAATTTAAATCAAGTAGAAGCTTTGCAATTGCTTAGAAAACCAGAGCTTTGGGACAGTACGTTTGAAGACAATGATTCCTTGGCAAATTTGAACAGAGGGACTATCATTAGATTTAAAGCATACAAATAGCATATTAAAATATGCTAATGATCCCCATATTTTGTCGAAATAATTCTCATAGTTGAAAACTTATAATAAAAAATAATTTAGAAGAGTGGAAATTGTACTTAATTTTGATTTAAATGTTCTACTGAAGCCACATCTTCCTTAACCATATACTCTTATCCTCTTATTTCTTTAGGGTTTGTACCATGTTTTTCATGGCCCACATGTGGTTACCGTGTCAAATGTATAATTAGCTATTTAATTTGCCACTGCATTCTTGTGTTGGAGTCACAAGTCACCTACCTTCTTGATGAGAGAACTGATTTTAATTTTCATAATATTAAGATTGAGTTGTGTTTGCTCTCAATCTTAAATCATCTTTCATTTGATATAATTCCTCTCCATAGTTCATAACCATACAGTGGAATTCATGTGACTGTAATTTGAAATTATTGTTTTGATTCTGCCCATTCCCAGGATTCTATCATACTACTTTTGTTTAGGTCAAGGGATTACTATTTTAAAGTCATATTCGTTTGTCCATAACACTGTAATGATCAGTTTGACTTTGTGTTGCTTGGCCTGTAACAGGTATGTCCAGGACGTGATTGATGCTCTTGTCAAGTGCCATCTTAATTTGAATATAAAGTGCAGACAGGGTAGAAATGTCCGGGATTGGGTTGGCTCTCTGATACATGAAGAATGCAAAACCAACAGAAGCAGATTTTGGGTCATTGTCTGTCTTTCAAGAATGCTGCAGAAGAGTTGCTCTACTGATCGCCCTTGGCTGGAACTCTCCTCTCAGTATTGGTGCAGTCTTTTGGAAAATGCAGATCTGTTGGTAGAAAAGGGGGATTTGGAGGAGGAGATGCAAGAAAAGCTGATTAGTATTAAATCATTCCTTGAATATAAGATTGGAGGAAGCTTGAATGAGCTTGATGAGTACCTGCATTGCTACAGGTTTAGCACACAAACATTAGTAAGTTTGGTATCACATTTTAAAGATAAAGATGTTGGAGAAAGAGAAAGAGAAGAAGTTTCCAAGGAAGTTGACAGTTGTCTGTGGAGTTGTGTGGACTGTGGTTCCATCTCCCCCTCTGATTTTTCCTTCATATTTGAGTCATTTCCTCATTCATTCCGACAAAACCACGACTTTCTCTATACAGCCATTCAAAAATTGGTGGAAAAGCATGGGTTGTGTATTGAGGATGCACAAATGTTATGGAGGCTTGTTGATATAACTAAACTCTCACCAGAAATATATGACAAAGCTTTGAAGCATGCAGCCTTTCTGTGCCAGCCACATGTACTCGAAAAAATATTGGAGAGACATAACCAAGAGCTTGAACAGATTGGAGATGGGGAGGACAATACAAACAGAGGTAGAGACAAAAACAATTTAACACATATAATGCAAAAAGTCATTAAAGCAAGCCTTAAACTCCTTGAGGAGAATTCTCGGCGTTCTAGAGAGATTATAGAACTCCAAAAACAGTATGCTTCTCTAATTGAAGGTAGAATTGGAATTCTGAGAGAGGGATGTGAAGCCAGTCCAGACCTGTTCAAGCCTGTGTGAAAGAATCTGTATCAGCCATGCTAGAATGGCTTCAAGTTGATAATTCTGGATTGGAATCTCAAACAACTAATTAAGCAATGTGTTGTCTTCTCCAATGCACTCTGATTCTTTTATTGTATGTATAATATACATCACTCTTTTATTAACTACCATGCTTTCCTTAATGTATATACAAGAACAAGTATAATTCTTGCATTCTCTTTCCTTTTTTTAATCTTAAATGAATTTAATTGAATGAAAATTTGGTAAATCTCATCAATTTCAATTGGTTAAAGAAAAGTGAGGAAATCGTGGCAACTTCAAAGTTCAAACCTTTGTAATAGAGAGTCCCAGATTTTATGCTATTAGGCCATTTAAAATTTTAATCATAACTTGCAACACCAGTTCTTTTATTCATGCTTAACTTTCTATAATTGTTTAACTAATGTTTCATTATACAAAAAGAAAACTCAGAGTTTGGTCTTCTTTGTAATGTAATTTTCTTGAAGCATCCTTCAAGCAACGAAGATTGGGACATTTTTATTTTTGCTTCATCTTTCCCTGATACATCTTTAACTCATAAATGCTTGTATTCGATAATACTTTCTTGTATGACTGCCTCTTGGTTTCTTTTTCTTGACATTGGAAGTGACATGTTTTAATATCAACCTTCTTTCTTAATGTAACATGGAGCGTAGGATGAGTTTGTAGTCAGTGTATAATGTTGATTCTTATATTTGATAATATGGGTAATCCGACTACTCCATCTAACGACTGCATCCGACTATGTAATCCGACTGTATTAATTGGTTGTCAGCTCTCGGCTAGTTGAGAGTTAGTTAGAGTTGGTTAGTTGACGGTTGTGTTCCTCTTGGCAACCGTCGGGTCTTTTAAATGGTCTTTGTATCATCAAGGAAAGTAGTATGAGGTAGTCGGATCGACTCTGATCCTTGGCCGAACATCTCTGGTCTACTTCTGTAATACTTTCATGTGCTAATAAAGATATACTTTTACTCCACTGTCTGGTATGCATTATTCATTCTGTTCATTATTGCAAGTATTCAATTTATCAGATAGGCGAGTAAACAGAGTTCATGTCTTTTTTTCTTACAAACTCTAACTGAAGTTAGTATAAGGCCTGCTAAAACTGATAGAAGACTTGCTGTTGTGAACCTTATCTGATCTTGCATTGATGATAAGCCACAGGGAAATGCCTGGAACAGATTGGGGGTGGTTGGGGATTGAGGGCTGGGGATGTTAGGGCAGACAGGGGGGAGGGTTCCAGGTATGAAGATGCTCAATAAATGCTTTGAAATGCGTCCATGTCATTTCATCATCTTTGAATGCCATGGAAAGGTCTCAGGGATGTTTTGAGGCCTCAAATGGCAGTTCCAGGCTAATTCAGGTCTTCTTAGTCCCAGGATCTACAAAAGAAACAAAAAAAGTTAATACGACTTCAACATAAAGAAGAGCCCAACTCTCCTGCTTTTTCTGCTGGACAAGGTGGTTTCAGATATAACGGCTATGAATGATAGGAGAGTGTTCGACCCTGTTCAACGGTAGACATAATTATAGTAGAAGCTGAGGAGCTACAATCGTTTGCCTCTTATATTCTTTCACAGGCCAAAAGTCCTTTGTCATAAGAGAGGAACTAAAACACCTAACAGTTTTGAATGTAGTATATTATCATTTTTATCTTCATATTGTGACATGGTAGCAATCATATTCTTTACGTACATACAAAATGCCAATCATATAAAAAAAAAGCAGGATTTAAAAAAATACTTTTTTACTCTCTAACTAAGAGAGTGAGTGTAAAAAATAGAGGGCTAGTCCTACTATGGTAGGCAATGCCATCAAGGGGTAGGGCCTACTATTTTAGGGGAAGCCCTAAGTTATACCTAAACCTTCATTTGAGTATAAATTAAAAGCACCTTCATTAGGGTATAAATTAATAGAAAAACCATTTCTATTTAAAATTTTAAATTAAAAATAAATCTATTCAAAGTAGAACTTAGAAAGGAAATTTAAAATGGTCTAACCCTAACCCCAAAAATAAAGATTTTTTATATTTCAATTTGTTTGTGCCTTGTATTTTTCTGTCTTTAAGTGTAAAAATGAGCCAAAAAAAAGATTAGGTATATTAAAAAATTTAAGGCCACTTTTTGAAAAACTCAGGAAATAACCTCAGAAATAAGGTAGATCACAATTACCTAGGATTAATCATGAGTTTTTTGAGTGTAATGCTAGTACGTATTCTGTCACTCAAGGTTGAAGAATAGGTTGCAGATCTTGAAAATCGCAGCTTGGAAGTTTTCTTTTCTACTTCAGATCTAAGAGAGTTAGGGAAGCGATATTATACACAGGCATCTAGAGCTAAATTATGTTGGTTTTTGATGCCATGAAGGAGAGGGAGCTAAATCACTCACAACCTTCTCCTTGCAGCAACACAACACAATCCTACCATATTGAACTCAACACAAAGGCTAGGCAACCCACACACATTTACACCCATTTGCTGACACAAAGTTAATCTTTAACATGCCAAATAAACACCAATTTGCTGATGGAAATCAGATTACAAAAGTAGAATACTCACAACACTATTTGCTTATTTCATTAATCTGATTTTAACCACAACATAATACATAAACTTGCCGATTTTTTATTACTCAAACTATGAAAACCTTACTTGAGTTTCCTTCCCTTACAAAGACATCCAAACCATAAACCCATTCCCACAAATCAACATGCAATCACTCTACAAGATCTTGGGGAAATTTTAGCCGAGTTTTCCCCTATAGAACCAACAATTCAACCCTACAAAACAACCTGCAATGCAAATCAACAACCTCTACAAAGCAACCTCACTGAGTACTCTCACTCTCAACACCTCTGGATACTCTCGAGTTCTCACTTGAGCTCCAATGGTCTACAACAATGAAGAACTCCTCATCTTTAACCTGCATGAAATCAACTAGGAATCTAACCTCCTTCATTCCCAAGCAAGTGAAAAATGCTTTTCCTCCAAGTGTGGCGCCAAAATCCAAAAGATTCATGGATGTGATTAAAGTGCAACTCTTTTAAAGTAACTCCTTCCTAATGTGGCTGCCATGCGTCAAGAGGGTCAAGCAAGAATCCAAGAATCAAAGTGTAACTCCAAAGTAACTCCTTCCACCTAGCCACCACAATCAAAGCAAGCATGTAAGATTCTCCTCAGAGTAATTCCCCTCCACACAGGGACTCCAATCAATCGCAATCGTAATTGAATATCTTCTACAACTGAAATCACATGAAACCATTAAAAAGCACACCACATGGAAATTTGAAACAACACATATTTTGTATTTTTTTGGAATAAATCACCACACCAACACTGAAATCTTCACACCACTAACAAATTGATAGTACAATGTAAATCAGCTCAATGGAAATTTCTTGATGGAATTTCTCCTTCGGAATAGAGGGTTTTCATCCTCAATCCCATTTACCAATAGGCTTTTCATCCTAGGGCAAGAAATGAACACGTGGCCTGATTTCGAATACAAAGGGTTTTTTGAATAATTTGATGGAGAGTTGCAAATGAGCCATCTATCGCTTTTTACAAACTCCCTAGGAATTAAAATTAAAATATTTATTTTTTCCTTCCTAAAATCTAATTTTAAATTGACTTTAGTAACTCTACCGCAAAATATTAAAATATAACTAAGAATTACAAAAGGCCTTATTGTGCACCATTTAGGTGGCCTGGAAATAATAAATAAAGTAGTCTTTTACAATGTTAACAAAAATGACAATAAGATAAACTTTAATTATTATTAAAATATCTTCCCTAACTGAACCCATTATTCTATGGGAAATTAGAAAATAGGCTAAGGGACCATGTAGCACACCTAGGGTCGAAAAGGGGACATGATAGTCTGCCCTACTCGAAATTGCTTGTTGTCAAGCAATTGGAAGTTAGGATGCTCCAGAATTTGCGATCCTTTTGATGTTGCATCTTCCACAAGGAGATTCTTCCAGCAAACCAAGTATTTAGTGATGCTTTTGTTTATCAACTTCCTCTCCCTTATGTCCACAATTGTTTCAAGAACCAACACCAATTTTTCCCTCCTCATCAAGGGGAGGTAACTCTGTTGAAGCTACAATATATTTTCCAAGTGCCTTTTTGATACAAGACACCTGGAACACATTATGAATCTTACTCCTGTCCAACAACTCCAACTCGTAGGCAACTTCACCAATCCTCTTCAAAATTTTGTAAGGCCCATAAGAACAAGACTTGGGCTTCTTGGATCCACTTGCTTTGAGAGAGGATTGTTTATATGGCTGCAATCTCAAAAACAACATATCTTCAACTTCAAGTTCTCTCCAAACAGTGCCGGTTTGCATACATCTTCTGCTGATTTTGTGCTTGTTGGAGATTATTCTTGAGAGTTTTCAAGATGTCTTGGCTTTGACTCACCAAGTCACTTGAACCTAGAACCTTGATGTCAGAAATAACAAGGTCAACAAAAAATTGAGCTTCATACCCATAAAAATCCAAAAATAGTGTCATCCGAATAGACGTGATAAGTAGTGTTATAACAGTGCTCCCCCAGATGGAGCCATTTGATCCATGCCTTCTGATGACTAGCAACATAATTTCTCAAATAGCCTTGCACCCATTTGTTCACAATTTTAGTTTGCCCATCCGTTTGGGGGGGGGGGGAGGGGCTAGTGTTGGGAGTAAGTTCAGTTTCTGTCAAATGAAAGAGCTCTCGCCTAAACAAGCTTAGGAACCAATTGTCTCTGCCACTCACAATATTTTTAGGCAACCCATAGAGCCTAAACACTTCTATGAAAAACAAATTAGCAACTTGGGGTGCTTCGAAATCTGAAGAAATGAGCATACTTCGTGAGTCTATCCACCACAACATAAATGCAATCCTTACCTTGCACTTTGGGAAGCCCAATGATGAAATCCATGGAAATGCTTTCCCATTTTTGATTTGAAATGGGTAGGGGCTGCAACAAACTAGTTGAAGATGTTTGCTCTGTCTTGTTTTGCTAACAAACAAGACACTCTCTTATGTGCTTAAGGACATCATCCTTAAGTCCTTTCCATGAGAACCTCTCTAGAATTTGCTTATATGTCTTGAAATACCCCAGATGGCTATGCAAAGGTGTATCATGGAAGCCCTCAAAATCTTACCTTTCATTTTAGATTTGGGTACCAAAAAGACTCTATCCTTGTATAGGATGAGTTCATTAGCCACCACATACTTCTCATGTTTCAACTTCCCTTCCAATATGTCAGTGAATGTCAGTGGCAAAAGCATTCTTAGAATATTCCACCAAAATGTGGGCCTTCCTATTTGCTGAAATGTCTATCATAGAACTTAGAGTGGGTTTTCTTGATAATGCATCAACAACTATGTTCTTTTTCCTTCTAACATATTTAATGTCAAAGTTGTAAGCTTAATGTTTACCTATCTATTTTTGTTGCCCTTCATTAAGATCTTTTTGGCTTAGGAAGTACTTCAAATTATTGTGGTCAGTCTTAACCACAAGCTTTCCGCCCACAAGGTATTGTCTGAACTTGGCCAAAGCATGCATGATGGCCAACATTTCCTTGTCATAGATTGAGAACCTCTTTCTATTCCTCTGAGTTTGCAGCTTTCAAAAGTAATGGGATGCTTATTTTGCATCAAAACAACTCCAATCCCTTCGCCATATGCATCACACTCCAACACAAAAGGAAGAGAGAAATCAAGAATGGCCAACATAAGACATGAACTCATCACTTCTTGGAGTTTGTCAAAAGTTTGCTGCACTGAGTTAGACCATGTGAAAATCCTTTTTTTCATCAAATCAGTCAAGGGAGCTACCAACTGAGAAAATCCCTTCACAAATCTTCAATAATAGCTACAAAGGCCCCAAAACCCTCTTAGCTGTGTCAATTTTTTTGGGGGAGGCCAATCCAAGATGGCCTGAATCTTCTCTTGATCAACTTGCACACCTTGAGCACTAATAACATGCCCCAAATGCAAAATTTCAGTCATTCCAAACTCGCACTTACTCTTTGGCAAATAGTGCTCGTGCTTCTAAAATGCCCAAAACTTCGTCCAAATGTTTCAAGTGATCTTCCCAAGTCTTGCTATTGATGAGTATGTCATCGAAGAAGACTAGAACAAACTTCCTCCACTACTTATTGAACTTTTGGTTCATACATGATTGAAAGGTGGCAGGAGCATTAGTCAAACCAAATGGCATGACTAGAAATTCATAGTGTCTATAATGACATCTGAAAGCTATCTTATGAACATCCTCTTCTCGAACTCTTATCTGGTGGTAACCTAATGTAAGGTCTATCTTTGAAAAATAGATCGCTCCATGCAACTCATTGATCAACTTATTGATTTTGGAAATTGGATATCGATTTTTTATCGTCTTTTTGTTTAGAGCCCAATAGCAATGCACATTCTCATGGTCCCATCTTTTTTCTTGATGAGGACTATTGATGAAGCAAATGGGCTCGAACTAGGTCGAATGTGACCCATATCAAGAAGTTCCTTAATGGCCTTCTCTATCTCATCCTTATGCTGTCTAGGATGGTGATAAAGTGTGGTGATCACAGGCTTAGCACCCTCCAACTCTATAACATGCCGAAACCCCCAATCAAGAGGTCTCCTTGGAGATATGTCATTGAAAGTGTCTAGAAGAGGTTGGACATCAACATGATATGGCTTCTTTCCACTTGGAGAGTTTGCAGTGGTTACCAAACATTGGGTAGCCCATGCTACTTGCCCATGACAGAATGTTCTCTCCATCCTCTTCTCGAACTCTTATCTGGGGGTAACCTGATGTAAGGTCTATCTTTGAAAAATAGATCACTCCATGCAACTCATTGATCAACTCATTGATTTTGGGAATTGGATACTGTTTTTTTATCATCTTTTTGTTCAGAGCCCAATAGCGATGCACATTCTCATGGTCCCATCTTTTTTCTTGATGAGGACTATTGATGAAGCGAATGGGCTCGAACTAGGTCGAATGTGACCCGTATTGAGAAGTTTCTTAATGGCCTTCTCTATCTCATCCTTATGCCGTCTAGGATGGTGATAAGGTATGGTAATCATGGGCTTAGCACCCTCCTCCAACTCTATAACATACTCAAACCCCCAATCAAGTGGTCTCCCTGGAGGTATGTCATTGAAAGCCTTACTGTGCTTGTCTAGAAGAGATTGGACATCAACATGATATGGCTTCTTGCCACTTGGAGAGTTTGCAGTGGTTACCAAACATTGGGTAGCCCTTGCTACTTGCCCATGACAGAATGTTCTCTCCATCCTCTTAGTTGAAACAACTCCTGGTACTGTTAATGATGTTTTCTTGACAACAACAACATTAGAATAAAACACCAAGTGCGCTATCCTCTCTTGAACAAAGCGTCTCAAATGCTAAGCTATATGATCAAACAAGAACGCTCCAAGGTTCTTTGTACGTGATTTGCAACGGATAGCCTCGATGGTGTGATGTGATTTGCTGCGTCACAAAGGGACTTACGTAGAATTGTCACCTCACTCCATTCAAACAAGTTACTTCCTCTTTATGAAATGGAACTTCTTAAATTGATTATAAGAAAATGGAAAAAGAGAAAGGGTTGAGAGGATTCTAATCTAAGAACAATAATATAATGCACATGCTACAATAGACAAATTCCTCATGTAACCTTACTCCGCTTCACCATGAGAACCAACAATTACACGAAGCTGGTGTAATCTCCAAAGGTAACTCAATGATTTTCATACTGTAAACCTCCATCCAAACGTCCACAATTGGCGCAGTTTGAACAAGCATTCACAATCGAACTTAAGCAAATGTAGTTCATGCTAACTTTGCACGAGGACTTGCCAGTGACAACCATTGAGGAGTTCATCAAATATCTTTAGCATATACATCACATCAATGAACTTTATCTACCCTGCTATTTAAGCTTCTTGGAAACACATCTCCGTCATATTCAAGAACTTGAAACCATGCTAACATTTCAAGGCCACAAGATCACCATGCAAAACAACAACAATGAGCTTGTATTACTTTTGAAATGTGTGATTACAACAATCTCATGTCTCTCTTCATGACTTTGAAGAGTTCCCTCTCTACTCTACTCCTACTTGATCTCTACTTCTAATCTCTAATCTCCCCTCTAATGATCTTCTAATTCTAATAATGTCCCCCTATATTGTCCCTTACAAATGAGAAGAATGAGCCTTTTATAGACTCCAGAAATTACATGAAGGGCCAGGATTGATTTGACAATCAACGGTCGAAATCGAGACAAGAAGGCAGTTTGTTACAAAATTTGCTATTTTTAGAACATGAAAGAGGCAATGAAGGCATGTTTCCCAATGTGATAAGCATCTTTGGAGCATCTTTATGGTGGGCCCTCTTGAATAAATGACATGACAGAATTCGATTGGCCTGATGATGTGTACGTGCCAAATCGGCATCTTCAAACGAACTAGTTTGGTTCACCTCATGTTCACTTTACTTGGAATATTTTCTTCTTGTTGTCTTGATGTAACTTATGGATCGCTTTGATGATCATGCTCATCTCTCATCTTGTGATGTTGTGCTTGTGTAGGATTATGCCTCTGGATAGTTGCATGGACTCATGGAGTAGACTAGTGCCTGATGAGAGTTCTTCTTGTCTGGCACATGATATGTGAGCTTCTGGATGATGACCTCCTTCAAGATGTGCATGGTGAAGTGACAACCTTTCACTGATCCTCGCCTCAAATGGATGATGCTCTTGATGATGAACTACACTTGTAACCTTGATCATCTTAGACTAGCTCCCCTTCGCATGGCGTTGATGTCTTCCTCATCCAGACATACAAAGTCTTCGAAGTAAGATAAACTTGATGTTGGAGCTCTCCTCCATGTGGTGATGATGACAAACTTGAGCAACGTTCCTCCACCTTCAAAGCTTCTTATGTATGAGCTTTCGCCATTCACCTCCTTGGATCCTCAATCACCTACAAGAAGAAACACATCAAATTAAGACTTGATATAAAGGATTTTCAATAACAAATTACATTCATCTTATGCATGTGGGATCAAAAAATGACATTTCAAAACATACCCTTTTGCGTGAAATCCATGCCTAAGTTTTCAGAGTGCCTATGTTGGGCGGGTTTAAGAGTGTTGGTTGGAGAGTATCATCTAGAACAAGACACGGTCCTTGAATGCACCTTGAGGCTGCCTAGGAAGGGCGGGTTTAGAGGTGACCCATGGAACTTTGCTTGGATTGCCCTTGATTCTATCTAACTTGCAAACTTTCATTGGAATTTCATCATATCCTAGTGTCTTGTGCAAGAAAACCTTGAAAACTTAACCATTTTTGCTTAGGCGGATTTGTGGGTGTCGTCTGGACTGACTCTCCTGGAGGTGAAGACAATGTCCAAGAGGACCTTGTGAGGCCGCCCATGCTAGGCGGGCTAGGAAGGAGTGCTTGGATAGTGTCATGTGAAGCCTTAGAATCACTCAGACTTATGAAATTTCTTTGAATCTTATCATCTCTGTCCTCAAAACCTTGTAAACTTGACAACTTTTTCCTTGGGCGGATTTGAGGGTGGTGTCTGGATAAATGCATGTGCAGGACATCAAATCCATGAACTCATGCCAAGGCCGCCCAGGCTGGGCGGGTTTAGACATGGAGTGAGGAATTTCTTACCTCAGTCAAATTTTGGATTTCCTGAAAGGAAGTATATTGAAAATATGTTTAAGTATAATTTCTTATACTTTAAATATTTATCAATATACTTCTAGGATGTTTGAGATAGGTCCTAGATCCATAGGATTTAGCATGCAGATTCTAGATTTCTGAGGATCCACCAGATTTCAGACTTAGTCATTTTTTCAGGATTTTTAAGATATCAGACTTAGTCATTTTCTCAGTCTCAGTGACATGCATCAGGATGAAGGCATATAGACCTCTTGGCAAGAAACTGTCGAGACATGGGCAAAACAACACTACCAAAACCCTACAAGCTCAGAGCAAAACTAAACTTTAAAGCAAAACGAAGTGAGAAAGCAAAAATAAGAGGGAGTTAAAGCAAAACGAAGCGAGAAAGCAAAAAAAAAGAGGGAGTCCCCATTTGCAATGGGGCGATGTGTGATTACATCACAACAGGTACTCCATTCGTCATTCCGTGAAGTACCACTTCCTTTCCATGGTATTGGAACTTGAGTTCCATGGTTTGAAAATTCTGCATGATCTCTCCCAAAGAATGCAGCCATTGCACTCCCAAAACCACATCTGTATCTCTTATGTTGATTTGAAGCCATCTCCAAACAAAAGTGACATTCTGAACTTCTGGGATGAAGTCATCAGAAATGGACAATTTTAACAAGACTTCTTTATGACAGTTATCCAAATCTACAAGATTTGAAGCCATCTCTCTTTTTAGGGCTATTCTATCACAATTCCTATACTCAGCAATGGTGAATATTTTGTGACTCTAGACATTAAAGTTTTGGCCTGTCAATTTTTGGGCTTTGGGAAAAATAAGATTTTGTATATTGGCTATGACTATGCAACCTAGGGTTTATAGGAAAAAATTTAGATCTTGATAAAGAATTGCAGATTAATGCAAATATTTTCACAAAAAATACTGCAAAATTTGTATGTTTGACTTTGGAGCAAACAATTGAAAAGGATTTCAGAAAACTTAGTATCCATGCACTTCCATGTGAAAATCACCCCTTGATAGCAGTTTCTTTTTCTTCAATTGGTTTTTGAAAGCAAACAATCAACCTTTAACAACAGACTTCAACAGCAAATTACAGTTGGCCTTCAACCAGGGAAACGCAGCAAAACAGATTTAAAATTCTTTTTTTTTTTATTTGAAAAAAAATACCAGATCATTGTTCATATGTAGGTTACTGTACAATTACAAGTTTATCTGTACCTGAACACCATTCACCTATGATTTCTGTCCATCCATACCAAAATGCCATTGTTCATTCGTATGGTACTGTTCACCTGTAGTGTTCACTGCTCAATTGCACAGCAATTTTCCTCCTTGAACAACATGTTTGACAGACTTTGACAGCAGATTTCTTCTCCTTTTGACATTGCTTTCCTCTTTCGATAGCGATTTGATGGTGATTAGACATACCTCCTTTGACAACAATTCTCCTTTCTCCCATCAATCTTTGTCTGGATCAGTGTACCCTCTCCAAGAGTTTCCTCGTTTTGGATTAGCATACCCTTCCTAGGGCTCTCGTGTGCTAATTCCAAATGTTGCAAAAAAGAATGCATAGAGTTTGGGAGAGTTGGATGGCACACACTTCCATGGTTGTGGCTTGTATTTATTATTGAATAAGGAAGTTACAAGGTGGTTGTAACTTAATTGTAAGTTACTTTTAAGACACAATTAATGTGGTGGTATTACATCATTAACATAAGCAATTAATGCCTATGTACAAAGAGTATTCCAGCATTATGTCTAACATTATATTATATCTAATAGGGAAGTGGGTAACAGTTCTTTCCATTGATTTTGTTGAGAGCAAGATAATCTGTGTCTAACTGCTACTCATTATGTTCCTTCTTTGGCATAACAAGACTAGCAGATCCACAAGGAGAAGTCCTGGGTTGGATCTTTCCCTCTTTGAGCATCTACTTGATTTGTCTCTCAATCTCAACACTCTGAAATGTCCCTAAATGAACATGAAGCACAATTTTCACCAAATCTTCTTTTCAATGTGAATACAAAAACTAAATCAAATAAGCTGCAGCAGTGATGATTTTGATTGGAAAGACTGGAAGTATCAGATGCAGATCAAGACCATTCGCAGCCTGATGAGTCACTCAGCTCAGGAAAGAATATAGCATCACAGGAATTGTGACTCCCTTCCAATGTCTAGCATCCTTTAATGAAATCAGTCCACATTGTGAACAGCCACATCAATAATACTAACTGCAGCCCCAAGGGATAATTACGAATCCTTTGAAACTGGTATGACAGCCTTGTACAGCGCCCCCCAAACTGAAGTAATCTCATTAATTTATAGGTGGCCAACATAGTCTTGATTTGGGCACGATTTAGTCTAAGAATAAGATGACTTCAATTGGGAAGCTACACCCTTCTAAAAGGTGCATACAATATTAATGGAATGTAATAAAGGCTTCAACCCCCACCACTAGCTTAAAGTGGCGACTCCCTTGACCAAAATGCCTTGATGTGGCTGGCAGAATCACTCCCTTAAATTTTGGAGGCTGTGATCACAACTACTATGGTAGATCATGTAACAAGCGACAGAAACAGTGCACTACAGCAATCCTTGATTAAATGTATTTGTGGTTACATCAATAATCTGCATGTGAGACTTATTCTAATTGGCGCCTTAATGTTTTGGAAAGGCTATGAATATCCAAGCGCATCATTTACAAGAATATTGACTCCAAGCAATAATGCTCAGCCTGCATTCTTTAATCTTTGAAAAAACTATAATTTGCCAAAGAGGAACATAAAATGTCTACTTGAATATATGACATGGCTGCTTGAAAGAGATAATGAAATACTATGCAACCCTTCCAAGGTGTTGGTTAACAGATTTGTCTTGGTCTAATAATATTTTATTCTGACTCTATAAACCTTTCTTTTTTTTCAGAGCAAATAAGTTAAACAACAATTGGGTGAACTATCAGAAATAATTCCCCTCTGAATTAAGGTACAGTTCCCTTTTAAATCTTCAATGAATTTGAACTATTCTAACATTTGAATACACATTTAACCAGAAAGCATTTAAGGCAAACTAACATTCACACGTCACTATGTCATGAATGCGATATCTTTTCTTTCTTATAAAATCATTTAGTGATAGAATGCACAGATTCCATCTTCAACAGTAATCAAATATATATAGATATGTACATGTATCACTGAACCAATAAATGATAAAACATATATGATGAGTCTTCCAGTGAAAGAATAATTACCACATAAAAGGAGAGCTCACACAGAAACTCGATTTCATACACTTAAACACACAGATTCAAGTTTGTAGCAATCATTTCTTCCTTTCATTCACAAATGAAAAATTTCAGACAAACATCACATACATTGTAAACATAAAAGTTCCGCCAAAAGTTCCTTATCTCCTTTTTCGATTCCCTTTTAGTTTTTAACCGAACATATATATAGCTTACCCTTTTTAACTGTTCTTTAAACCCAGAGTTAAACAAACTCTGACCCATAGCGGGATTTAGTTTTTTTTGAAAATTGATTAAAAGATAGAGTTTTTAAACATAGTTCCGAACTAAATAACTGAATAAAAAGATTAAATAAGCACGATCATGACTGGGATAGCACGTTGGAATCTCCAGATTTGCTCTGTTCTGCTGAAGAGACGTTGCATCTTCTATCCTTGGTATGCGGCAACAAACTCTTGAATCTTTGGGAAGTTAGGAATGCCAATATGCTTAACTCGTGCCTTCCAAACATCCTTTTCTTTTCGAATGCTCGCTACCTTTTCCGCATGTTCTGGGAGTGCATCGACGCAAAGGTGAAGTAGTGATTCCACTTTTGATATCCGGGAGAAATTATCAATTATCAGATTATCATTCTCTTTGACAAAACTGATTTTCTCTTTGAAGGATTGTATTAACAGTATCAATATCTTTTTCTGGCTCACCATCATCTTTTAAGTACTTCACATCGATACATTCTAAATCATGTTGTAGAGACTGAGTAAACTCAGTTATCTCTTTAATCTTCTTTGTAAACTCTATTCGTCCTTGTTTTGACACTGAATTTCTCCATTCAATGTTTCTCTTGCTTACATATAGCATATTGTCATTCAGGCTTGTTATGTTCTTTTCTGATAGAAACTTCGCCACTCCATACTTCTGAATTTCAATCATTTGATTTATTACACTCATCCATTTTGCTTCATCCTTTTCCCACGAGGCATTCTGTATTTTTAAATCTTCAACAGTAGCTATGGTTTCATCATATATACCTTTCAAATCATTAATATATTCTATACCTTTTTGGATGATACCATCTAGCTAGTCTTCGAACACTTTAGTCACCATCTTATTTCTATGTATTTGATCAAGCATTTTTTGATTAACTGGAGACTTTGGATCAAAAGATAGAGGTAATTGAGAGACAGGCTGTGGATCTGGATTGTGAATGGCGTCAATATATTCTGCCATGGATCGTAATGTTTGCTTCAACTCCCTCTTATCCTTTTCATCTTTCCATGTACGGCTAACTATCTTTTTAGTAGATGCCTCGAGATGGTGTACATCTGCAGCGCGCGATGCAATTCCAAGGTCTATTCTTTCTATTGCAAAATCTTGGACTGTGGGGTTCTGGACTTCTTCATTAGCTATTGGCTGAGCTATCTCTGCACTCTAATTTCCTGTATTGGGATCAATGTTCACCCTGTAAGTGGTTTTCAGCTTTTTAGATTTTGGAGCCTTTCCCAGACATTTGCTAACCATATCTTCCAATGGTAAAGAAAATGGAACTATTTTCCTTTTATCATTAATTGAACTCTCCAACTATCGAGGCGCAATGATTGGAATCTCTTTATCAAGAGTAAGCTGTTCAGAAGGTGCATTTGGCAATATCATTAAATTGGTAGAATCCAAAGCAATCTCTACTTGTTGGTTCGTATTGATTTCTTCTGCCATTGATGAACCAAACCCTTGATCACTCATTATTTCTTCTGAATCTTCTTCAGTATTTAGGTCCACAACTATTCTTTCTGAAATTTCCTTCTTCCTACTCTTAGCTCTTGACATGGTGGTGCGAGTAGGCAGAATGGTCACAAGGGTTTTCTTAGACTTTTTGGTGGCAGAACCCTTCTCAATTTTTGACTTTGGAGTACCTGCATCACAGATATTAATAAGCTGATTAGAAGAGCTTACAAGAGATTGTGATTCATCAATGGGTGCACATCGTTGGAAATCTTCATTCTGAACTTTTCTCAATCTCTGTTCCCTTAACCATTTTTCAGTTCTTCTTGTCACGAGGAGGGTTTTAACTTCAATCCGGTCCTCTTCATCTCTATTCCAATCAACTTTTGGAATAGGCAACTGCTTTACTTGTTCAAAATGAGAATCTATCACTTGTTCCTCATCATCTATTATACCAGTAATATTCATTTTCAGGTTAAGGGTGACTATTTGCCCTAGGGAAAATCTGCACCAAAGCCTTTTTCTAACTTCAAATTCGTCTGGGCAATCTTCCCAATAGTCCTCTATTTGGGGAATGTGTGAAAATCCCTCTCCAAAATCCAAATTGTCTCTGGCAAAACCTTTGCTATCAAACTTGAGTCTGGCATTATAATATTGAAAATTGAACTTCTTTATGCCCACCTCTAGATTTAAAGCATCAGAAACTGATTGACATGAATAGTGACCAAGCTCAACAGGGAAAGATATACCAGATTCTCTTTTCATTGAAAATTTCTTATCTATATGAGCTAACTGCCTGCAAACTTCAATTAACACAAAGCGGTCAAAGACATATCTGGGTAGTTTTACAGGCTCACAAAACCGCCAACTCTGATGTAAGTGAATCTGGGAAATTGAATGAAGTAAATGCCATAAATGCTGATTAATTGCATGGCTTCATCAGACATCCTTTTATTAATATTCCCTGTCAATTCGTAAACCATCCTACCAGTGAAAACATCATTAACTCTTCCATAATTTTCATAACACTTCTGCATTTGTAAATGAGAGTAATAATCATAAATTCTAATATCTTCAACTAAGGATGCATGGGGTAATCCTCTCCACTCTCTTGTGGATGCCAGGCAGTAAAAGAGATATGAAGACATGTAAAAGTTTTTATTTCCCAGATAATTACTCAAACCTTGATGTAAACATTTAGCTATGATTTCGGCCCAGTCTAGATATTGTTCTCCTTGAAGAATCACTTGAATAAAGAAATACATCCGATCCTCCCAATAGAATGCTTGAGAACTACCTTTTAATCTGTGTAACAACACCATGATATCCTTTACTTATGGTATCATATATCCCCTCGTTAGTGATCTGGGTAGCCTCGAACCTCCCTTTTGAAATTTTAGTAGCCAATTCCTTGCAATTACACTCTTGTAATTTGCCTTTTTTAATGAAAAATAACTATAAGAGGAAGTAATGTCAAGATCCGAGTATGGCTCCTTGGGCGGGATTTTCATTACGGCCATTAGGGTTTGTCTATTAACAGGCAATAACACATTTCCATCAGAAGCTCTAATGCATCTACTTTGAGGGTCATATTTGTTCATGCATTCGAGAACTAACTCAAGGCATTGCACTGCCATAGGAAAAGCTTCAGTGTCAATTAAACCACTTTCCACTATCCTTTCCATTATAGGGGTAGACATAGGATTTTTAGCTCTTTCCTTAAAATTCTCTAAATCATACTGAGCTAAAAAGGTATCTCCATATTCGAGAAGAGAACAAACAAGGCTAGAACCATGTTCGGAACCAAGACAAGCAACTTTCATGGCTACAGTTAGGATAAATAGAACAAAAAATGCTTGAACTGCTTTTATAGTATCAGAAACTCAAATTGATTCTCTTTTTCAACAAAGTAATGGGAACAACTATAAGAAAAGTCGAAACTCACCTTCAACAGATCTGAATTCACTGTCAAACTGGGCAAGAAAGTCTTTTACCTTCAGCGCTGTTTCCTTTTCGTATCACGCTATATGTTTTACTGCTAAAATTGGCCTGTTCCTTCTTGATGAAAGGCATAAAATCTGGTCGAATAATTACTGGATCAATTAGTTTGTGCTGAATTTACTTGATAAGACAAATTCTGACAGATGCATTAATTGTAAGTAATTCCCGCACACGGCCTTGATGTGCAATCATTACCCTTAACCTCTTGAAAGTTAAAACTTTCCACTTCATAAGGTGTTTCGAATATATTTCCCTCCAGAAGATTTTCTTCGTTAAAATCTCCCGCAATTTTGACTTAAAGAAGATTTTAGGGAATAGTGAGACTTAACACATAGGTACACTTGTTACGCAACATTTCATGATGAACTATTGAACTTTTGAACCTTTGAACTCCGATATGAGGTTCAATCGGGAGGTTCAAAGATACAAATTGTGCTGCACAAGAGATCGAGGGTAAATGACTTTTCTAGGAACATTGAACGTTGAACCTTTGAACCTTTGAACCATAGGATTTTTAAAAGGTTCAAGTTCGAAGGTTCAATACTATAATTATTTTGCACATAAGACGACAGGGGAATGATTTTTAAATAACAAAGAGCCGACCTAAGGAGTAAACATATTGACCAATAAGGGAAAACGGTAGATCGACTTTTGCTGAGGGAAGGATTATGAAACATTGAATAAGGGTGAATGAAAAGGTAACACAAGGGACACAGCTCCCTAACCCAAGTGCTACGATTTACTGAATTACATAATATTCCTCAATAGAAATAAATAGTCAATTATATAAAATAGGAACTTCATTAATGAGGTTGAACCAGCAACACTAGATTTTATTGCAAACCAAACTGCTATCAAAACTCTATACACACATTATACTGGAATCTAACAAACGCAACACATTGCAAACCTGCAAACCACTCAACTCTGCAAACTAACACTGCAATCAAAACCGCAAACCCATAAAATCTCTGCAATCTCCACACACAGAAAGATTGGAGACTAAAATTTGGAAAATGTTGATGAAGCTCTATGCAATCCCTGAATTGGAATCAGCAACAGAGTCCGAGAGTTTTCGTTCCCAAGTCTTGAAGACCATAAGGGTTTTCGTCCTTGGATCTTCAACCACAAGGGGTTTTGTCTTTGGATTGAATCTTGAACACAAGTGCTTTGAAATTGAGAGAAATTGATAATATCATGCCTTGATGATCTTTTATAGCTTTTTCCCTTTCTTTATAGAATTGTTGAGGAAATAATTAATTATTTTTTCTTTCCTATTTTCTCTCCACTAAAATCAATTAAGAGATTTCCCTAATTGTGGACTGAAACTCCCACTCCTAAAGATAATTAAATATTCTCTTGGAGTTACAAATGGCCTTATTTCCCCCATTTAGGTGGCCCCACCTAACTTCTTAAATAAGTTCTCCTTAACAATTTTAAAATAACATGAGGACTAACTTAATATTGTTTATTATTTTATTTTTTTCCTACGGAAAATAAAATAATATTGCAGAGGAAAAAAGGGGACATTACACTCTCAATGAATGTAGTGTAGTAAGGCGGTCGATTTGCAATTGAGAACTTGACACCAAATCAATAGAATGCTCAATGGGCCTTAAAGGAGGAAGTCTTTTTGGCTCATCAAAAACAACAGAATATTCATCAATAAGAGATTTGATTGTTTTAGGAGGAAAGCTTGTTAGCATTATTTACCTTGGCTTCCTAGACGATACAAAGAGTAACTGTTGTCCTATTTTTACTTCAGGCCAAATAGCCCAAGGATCCATGAAATTTCTAAGTGTTTTCCCTTTTGAAGTGCAAGGAAAAAGCCCCCCAAATTGTTAAGTCCAAAATCCTAAGTGTTTTCTGCCTTTCGGGGTTCGGAAACTCAGGGTTCCGTTCTTCATCATGCTTGTCTCGTTGGATCCGAGAGCTCCGCCTTGATAATTCGTAAAGATCGCCAAAGTGTTTTAGGTGCCAGAGGTTGGGAGGTTCCTCTTCTTGCTTTTCGTAAGCGGTAGTGGAAGGTACGATTGCCGAAGCCCGAAGAGTTCCAATGTTTCTAAGTGTTGCGGGCATTGGCAAGCGGGAGTTATCTTTTCTTCCTTATTTTTCAAGGGCAGAAGACAGAAGGCTCGACAATCGAGGTGTTGTGACCTAATCACACATCGCCCCATTGCAAATGGGGACCCCCTTTTCTTAGGCTTCGATGCTTTGTTTTTAGATCTTGGATGATGTCTTTAAGATAGTTTCATGATGAAGTTAGTGGTGTTTTAGTCTATAGCTTCATGCTGGAAACCATAGTCTCGTCCACAAACTGGAAAGTGAGCCTCACCAGAAACAAGTCAAGTGCATTAATCTCCGTCAAACAAGGTGTAATTGAGAACACTGAAGTCAATCCCTGAGACACTGAAATTAACTAAGTTTGATATCTTGAAGTTTGATGTTCTAAGACCCTGAAAATTGACTAAGTCTGAAATCTGGCGGATCTTCGAAAATCTAGAATCTGCATGTTAAATCCTATGGATTCGGGACCTATCTCAAACATCCTGGAAGTATATTTCAAAAATATTTAAAGTATAGGAAATTCATATATTTTTTAAATATACTCCACCCAGGGATTGTCACCTTCAAAATTTGCACGAAAATGGCTAAGTATTCAGGCTAGCATCAAAATCGTGATCTAGTGCGCCAAGAGATGAAATAGTTTTGTTGCAATTTTATGAAGGCATTAGGAGAAGATCTAATTTCCTCATCTAGTGCGCCACTATTGGAGGGTGGTTTAACTCAAGTTTTAAGACATCTTTCAAGCGGAGGATGAAATTGTGAACCAATTGCCCAAGATGGAGAAGTCTGTTTTGATTGTAAGTGCAATTTTCAAGCAAAGGATGAAATTGCCATCCAATGCGCCAAAATAAGGAGATTGGTTGTAATTTGTCAAGGTGAAATTTCAGACGAAGGATGAAATTGTGATCCAGTGCGCCACCTTGGTGTGAGGTTTAATTTAAGTTTTATGAAGGCTTTTAAGCGAGGATCCAAATTCTCATTCAATGCGCCTAGACCAAGAGGGTTGTTACAGTTTGTAGAGGCATGATTTTAAGAGAAGGATGAAATTCTCATCCAGCGCGCCACTATTGATGAGGTTTGATTCGAGCTTTATGAATAATTTCAAACGAAGGATGAAGTTGTGATCTAATGCGCCACTATTGGAGTGATGATTAATTCAAGTTTTATGAAACCTTTCAGGAGGGAATCTAATTTGGCATCCAATGCGCCACTCATATATGATGCTTAATTTAAATTTTATGATTGCATTGAGGAGATCAACCAATTTGGCATCCAATGCGCTTAGGCTTGGAAGGGATATTAATTGTTTAAAATGATTATTTTCTGTTGTAAGGTCAAAGAATTGAAATGTTTCTTGATTTGTGTTGCAGGATGGGGCTGAATGGTCATCTAAGGAGCAAGCGCCTGGAACCACCTTCATGCAAGGAGTGAAGTGAAGATAGAAGATAGCCATTCCAAAGGATCACATCAAGTTCATTGTTCAAGTACACTTCATCATTTGCATTAAGCGAAGACATCTATCCATCAAGCTTCAAGTTCTTTCAATCTTCAAGTCTCCAAAAGTCTCCTACTCCATGAAGCATCATCATCATCTACTCTACTTTCTATGAAGAAGCAAAGAAGATCAACCTTTATCCTGCATGAGAAGAACAAAGTTAGACAGATGAGCAACATGCATCATACATATCCGACTCACAAAGAACAAGGCAAGATCAACAAAGATACATTCCCAAACGTTCAAGTTCAAAGCAATCACATTCGAAGACATCACACAAGATGATGCAATTTGGGAATAACCCCAAAGCAAATTGAATAAACAGTTGGGATCCATAAGAGTTGCTGAAGTGGCACCTATGTGGCAGATACACATCATCAAGCCAATCATATTTCGTCACATCATTTCACTAAAAGCTTATCATCTTGGAAAGCATGCCTTCATTGCCTCTCTTATGTACTAAAAATAGCAAATTGTTGTAACTAGCTGAGATGGCATGCTCTGGGCCCTTGGCTACTTGAATTGATTCAAGCCATTCATTGTAATTTTGGAACTCTATATAAAGGCCTTGTTGCCTCATTTGTAAATATAACAGTCAGTAGGCAGTAGAGTAGAAAGAGACTCGAAATTCTCTGAGAGTACTTGAAGGTTGTTGTAAATATTTCTCAAGATTAATGCAAAAACATTGGAGCTAGCTTGGTGTTAAGTGTTGTCTTGTGGAATAACATGGTTTCTTGTATCTTGATGAAATGAAGAGATGTTTCTAAGTAGAAGTAGAAGTAGAAGTAGTAGCTCATTGATGTAATGTATGTATGTATTGAATATTTGATCAACTCCTAGCTCATGCTTTTAACATTCATCGTTGGTGAAGTGTTGTGGAAAGCTAGTCTGAGCTTCATTATAATTTGCTTAAGTTCAATTGTGGATGCTTGTTTGAGCTGCGCCGTCTAATGGGTGCTTATATAAGCTTTCATGATTTGAAAACCATTCGCTACCCTTAGGAGATTGCACCTACTCCATATAGTTGTAGGCATTCTTGATGAAGTGGAGTTAGGTTGATTAAGGAGTTTGTCTATTCATGCATCATCATTGCCTTATTGACCTTAGGTTAATTTCTTTAAACCCTTATCCTTTTCCCTTTTTTATATATCGTGCATACATCATCCACACTGAAAGGAGAAATAAGCTGAATGAAGTAAGAAGAAGTCCCTTTGTGATTATCAACAAGATCACATGTATTCACTAAGTTTATCCAATGTAAATCACTAATAAGGAACCTTGAAGTTGTCTCATTGGATCACATAGCTTAGCCTTTGAGAGACTTTATCCAAGAGAGAATAGGATACTTAGTGTTTTATTCTATTGTTGCGACACGAGGTCCATCAATTTCAAGCTTTCTAAGTATTGCGGATCTCAGAGGCTGGGGTTGCGGTATTTTCTTTCCATTTGGCAAGCGATAGGCGGAAGGCCCGATTGCCAAAGTCTGCCGAACTTCTAAAACGTATAAGTATTTCAGACTCCGGTGAGCGGGAGTTTTCTTTTTCCTCTTTTCTTTTGGAAGGCGGAAGGCGGAAGGTCCGAGACCCGATCCCCGACAAAACTTCATAATTTCTTCTAAGTATTTCGGAGTCGGGGATAGAGTGTTTCTTCTTTTCAAAAGCATGATGCACAATGAAGGCCCGATCTTCAAAGCTTGATGGTTTCCCTATTGCCCCTTTCAGACTTTGGAAATCAAGGTTTTCTTCTTCACCTTTCAAAGGCCCGATCGGTGGAAACCCGATCGGAGGAAGCCTGATTGACCGGAGCCCGACCTGTTTCGCCTTCCTAGCTCTTTCTACTGTTCCTGATGTGACGTGACTGCTCAGCGACTTTCCTGGCCACCATTAATGCTTCTTCAGAGCCCGATTGCTTGTGGAAAACGGATTTCTCACCCTCCTATGCCACTGTAGCTCCTTTGCATTGAATTTCTTGTACCCAAAGCATGGGCAGACACTGTTCTTTAGTGGATTTCCAGGGCAGAGTCATGTGGGCGTGCTTGAAGGACGCATAAATGAATTTATTGCAGCATGGGCGATTGGTTGTCCTTGTTGACCACTCTTTTCCACGTCCATGGCTGCTACAGTGATCAGAAAAGCTATATATGCATGTATTCGAGATGAATTTCTGTTGGTTGGCTGCTCTGGGTCATTTTCATAGGCAGAGGATTCATTTATAGGCTCAGACCTTGTGATTTTCTCCAGAACTGAGCAGATTTGATGGATTGTGTTCTTTTCTAAGCCTCTCACGTCTTTGTATCAGTTCAACAATGAAGGAGATCCTATTATTTTGTGTCCATTTCACCTATAATGAATTTGTCTTCTCTTTGTAATGGCTATTTAGCCTCTATGATCAATATAACTGATGTTTTGTCTCATTGTTCTTGCACTGTGTTTATTTGATAAATGTAAGCTATGTATTGTGGATAAAACGGTCCCTTTCATACTTTCATCTCTTTGCCTTAACCTCTGTTTGAGCCTGCATGAGTTTGTGTGTGTTCCCTTCAACGTTTGAGATCATTACTGTGCTAGGTCGGTTGCAGTTAAACACCCTAAATCTTGGTGCATCACCTTACAATTTCAATGTCTTCTTCCCCTTCTTCTTGGTGGTCAGTAGCATAGGTTTAGTTGATTTTTCTGAACTTTAAATTCAAAAAGAGGAACCAACCTTCTTTGGAGGTTTGATCTCATTTGCAAGGTCCCACACTTTGAGATCAGTCCCATTGTGTCATTGGAATGCTTCAACAGGCTTCAAGTAGGGTGCAATTCCATGTAATAACAGTTTCTGGCACGCGCAGTGGGACCCTCTGCTTTGAGTAAGAGCTGAATTGAGAAGATTTGGTGTTGTTCTTAGTTCATGTGCAGTTGTGAAAGCATTTAACAAGCACCATGACGACTTTGCTGATCAAATATGCTGGTGAAAGCAGTTCAAGTGCTTAAAGATCCATCAAAGATCAGAGTTCGGTGATGCTCTTGGTCTTTTCCAACCTTTAAGGTTCTCTAATCACCTGGCGACTCTCTTCCGGTATGTTCACTGTCTTCAAAAGCAGGCCTGTTAACCCTTATTTTCAAAGAACATTTTGATGCATCTCTGCTTTTCAATGCTCTAGTATGTCAAGCTATTATGGAAGTCATGGTCTTTTCCCTCCATCAAGAATAGGCTTCCATATACCCATCATAACTTTTACACCTACCTGTCGTGGCTTTGCCAAGAAACAGAACCTTTGTGGCCTTCAATAGTGGAAGTCCTCTAGACCTTGCACAATATGATGACATCCTAGTTTCAACTCTAAAGGTTATTCCCCTTT
Organism: Cunninghamia lanceolata; assembly: GCA_027924645.1. Taxonomy (NCBI): domain Eukaryota; kingdom Viridiplantae; phylum Streptophyta; class Pinopsida; order Cupressales; family Cupressaceae; genus Cunninghamia; species Cunninghamia lanceolata. Next base: position 2,956,564 of record BSBN01000853.1, on the reverse strand, counting down.
TCACTAGTGAAAATTCCACTACCCCTGTTGAGCACATCCAAGACATTTCTGTGCACAATGTTACCTAAAACAATGCCGCGGTAAGGCTCCTTGCTTCTTCTTTGAAAGGAAAAGCTCTCCAGTGGTACAGGGGTTACTTGCAAATTCAATTCATGAATGGGATGAGTTAGGAGATGGGCTTTGTTAGTGTTTTAAAGATAACGGTGATCATTTGTCTCTGATAGAGTAGCTACCCACTATAAAAAGGGCTCCTTATGAATTCATGGTGGATTTTAATTTAAGGTTTCAAGACTTGGTATAGAATCCCACCATTGGTGAGACCTTCCCCTAATGCTGTCTTCTTTTATTATTTGAGATCCCTGAACAATGATATCGCTGTCATGATTCAGTCTCTAGGAGGGGATGTGCTCCCTGATGCCTATGAGGTAGCTATTAGGGTAGAGAATTGTTTGATTTTGGTCGGAAAGATTGCTCCCATGCCTCCAATGCCATTTTTTTTAGAAGCCCTAGTCATTCAGCCAGTTATGGCACTGATTCCTACAACTAATGTGCCATACCAAGCTCCCAATCAACCCTATTAGCCTAGCGGGCAACCTTTCAGGGGAACAGTCAAAGACAAAATCAACTGAGCTATGTTAGGTGCCTGAACTCCATAAACTCATCTGCTACAAGTACATCAGGCGTACTTGTTCCAATTCAGAATAACCTGGCTTAGGGTAATGAGTGGCACCATCCATGCAATCAACCTTGTAGCCAAAACACAGGCCGAATGGAGAATTTAATCAAGCCTCGATGGTCTAGAATTTGTTAGCAGTTCCAAAACAACAGATTGGACCTAGTTAGCAGGCTATGGGAGGACAAAGGCAAACACAAGCTGAATTTGTGTTTTTGAATTGGCAAGAGCATGAGGGCAATCTTGTCTTGGAGGAGGAAGCATCTAAAGCAAAGGATTCACAGTAGCATGAGGGTCGTAAGAATGATGGCAAGTTGTTGCAAGTTGAGGCCAAAAATAACAAGGAGGTTCCAGCTCATGAAGACGAGCATATAAGTAGCCCTATATTGAAAAGTGTAGAGAACTTGGAGAAGGCTCATTTCTGGGATGAGCTTGATGTTTTTTCCTCAAATCTGGATAGTAAATCAACTCCTCTTAGTGAGGCAGATCATGAGCAGTTCGAGCAGATTGAGGAGGCAGTGATTCCTCCAATTGATATGCATGAGCCAGAGCATTTAGACCAGCAGGAGAAGACAGAAATAAAGCAAAGGCATGAGATCAACTCTATTGATTTGCATGTCATCTCAAAGGGATGCCCTATAAGGCATTTGACCTCGCTAGAAACATATGAGAAAGAGTCACCACTTGTCATGTTTACTTCAAAGCATGAGGTTGAGTGTGAAGTGCGGCTAGATCAACCCAATTATCCACTTCCAGGCAGCAATATTTCCAATCAATGTAAGTGGATAGGTAAGTTTTTCTTTGTCTTTGGGGAAGCATTTCACCACATTGTTGTATGCCCATCCCTTCCCCACCTCCTTTTAACTGTCCACAAATATGTGAAGCATTGTAAACTGTTGAGAAAGGGCAGTTATTTTGAAAAACCAATTAATGGCTTTGTTTAAAGCAGCCCTATATTGAAAAGTGTAGAGGACTTGGAGGAGGCTCATTTTTGGGATGAGCTTGATGTTTTTTGCTCAAATCTGGATAGTAAATCAACTCCTCTTAGTAAGGCAAATCATGAGCAGTTTGAGTAGATTGAGGAGGTAGTCATTCCTCCAAATGATATGCAGGAGCCAGAGCATTCAGACTAGCAGGAGAAGACAGAATAAAGCAAAGGCATGAGATCAACTCTGTTGATTTGCATGTCATCTCAAAGGGATGCCCTATAAGGCATTTGACTTCGCTAGAAACATATGAGAAAGAGTCACCACTTGTCATGTTTACTTCAAAGCATGAGGTTGAGTGTGAAAAAGGGCTAGATCAACCCATTTATCCACTTCCAGGCTGCTATATTTCCAATCAGTGTAAGTGGATAGGTAAGTTTTTTTTTGTCTTTGGGGAAGCATTTCACCACTTTGTTGTATGCCCATCCCTTCCCCACCTCCTTTTAACTGTTCACAAACATGTGAAGCATTGTAAATTGTTGAGAAAGGGCAGTTATTTTGAAAAACCAATTAATGGCTTTGTTTAAGTTAGTTTCTTGGTTGGTTAGTTTAGGGTCAGGATAGGTTTGTTTTGAGTAGTTTTCCTTTCCTTCAAGTGCTCTTGCACATGCTGCATCCTCATTGCGTGTTTGGTTTTGTGTTGGTCTAGTCAACCCTTGTCCTTGTTGCTGTGTGCCCTTTTGACTCTGTACCCAATGGATTGATAAGGCTTTTGGATCTTAGTGTTTAGCAGGCAGACACCCCTACATAGTTGCCAAAATGTTGTCCTATTTTGCCTTTAGGCCAAATAGCCCAAGGATCCATGAAATTTCTAAGTGTTTTCCCTTTTGAAGTGCAAGGAAAAAGCCCTCCACCAATGGCTAAGTCCAAAATCCTAAGTGTTTTCCTTGTGTTTTCTTCCTTTTCGGAGTTTCGGAGCTCGGGGTTCCCTTTTTCATCATGTCTGTCTTGTTGGCTTCGAGAGCTCCACCTTGATAATTCGTAAAAATCGCCTAAGTGTTTTGGGCACCAGAGGTCGAGAGGTTCCTCTTCCTTCTTTTCGTAAGCGGTAGATGGAAGGTCCGATTGTTGAAGCCCGACAAGTTCTAGTGTTTCTAAGTGTTGCGGGCGTCGGCAAGCGAGGGTTCTCTTTTCTTCCTTCTTTTTTGAAGGCGGAAGACAGAAGGCCCGATGACCGAGGTTTGTCGGTTTCAAGGTTTCTAAGTATTGCAGATCTCGGAGGCCGGGGTTGCAGTCTTTTCTTTCCATTTGGCAAGCGATAGGTGGAAGGCCCGATCACCGAAGTTCACCGAACTTCTAAAATGTCTAAGTATTTCGGACTTCTGTGAGTGAGAGTTTTCTTCTTCCTCTTTTCTTTTGGAAGGCAGAAGGCGGAAGGTCCGAGGTTCAATCCCCGACAAAACTTCATAATTTCTTCTAAGTATTTCGGAGTCGGGGATCGAGCGTTTCTTCTTTTCAAAAGCACGATGCACGGTGAAGGCCCGATCTTCGAAGCCTGACGGTTTCCCTATTGCCCCTTTCAGACTTTGGAGATCGGGATTTCCTTCTTCACCTTTCAAAGGCCCGATTGGAAGAAGCCCAATTAACCGGGGCTCGACCTGTTTCACCTTCCCAACTCTTTCTACTGTTCCTGACGCGACGAGACTGCTCAACAACCTTCCTGGCCGCCATTAATGCTTCTTCAGAGCCCGATTGCTTGTGGAAAACGGATTTCTTGCCCCCTATGCCACTGTAGCTCCTTTGCATTGAATTTCTTGTACCCAAGGCATGGGCAAACACTATTCATCAGCGGATTTCCAGGGCAGTCATGTGGGCGCGCTTGAAGGACGCATAAATGAATTTATTGCAGCATGGGCGATTGGTTTTCCTTGTTCACCACTCTTTCCCACGCCCATGGCTGCTACAGTGATAAAAAAAGCTATATATGCATGTATTCGAGGTGTATTTCTGTTGGCTGGCTGCTCTGGGCCATTTTCATAGGCAAAGGATTCATTTGCAGGCTCAAACCTTGTGATTTTCTCTAAAACTGAGTGGATTTGATGGGTTGTGTTCTTTCTGAGCCTCTCACGTCTCTGTATCAGTTCAACAATGAAGAAGATGCTATCATTTTGTGTCCATTTCGCCTGTAATGAATCTGTCTTCTCTTTGTAATGGCTATTTAGCCTCTATGATCAATATAAATTGATGTTTTGCCTCTCTCATTGTTCTCGCACTGTGTTTATTTGATAGATGTAAGCTGTGTATTGTGGATAAAACTGTCCCTTTCATACTTTCATCTCTCTGCCTTAGCCTCTATTTGAACCTACATGAGTTTGTGTGAGTTCCCTTCAGCATTTGAGATCATTACTGTGTTCGGTCAGTTGCAGTTAAACACCCTAAATCTTGGTGCATCACCTTTCAATTTCAATGTCTTCTTCTTCTTCCCCTTTTCCTTGGTGATCAGTAGCATAGGTTTAGTTGATTTCTTTGAACTTTAAGTTCATAAAGAGGAACCGGCCTTCTCTAGAGGTCTGATCTCATCTGCAAAGTCCCACACCTTGAGATCAGCTCCATTGTGTCATTGGAATGCTTGAACAGGCTTCAAGCAGGGTGCAATTCAATGTGATAACAGTAACTTATGCAAATTTACTTATTTAATAGCAGGCCTGTCAGAGGGCAAAGGATTAATAGAGGACGAAGTGAATTTCTACACTTTACCATCCTTGTTCAATCGATAGGTCTAGTGGATTCTATTAGAGATGGCTTTGTGGTCATTATGGATAAGGCACTCCAAGTATCAAATTGCGACAATCTAGTGGAGTGACATCACGATCAATTGTATCCTAGAATGGCTCAATTGAAAATGTGATGAAACGTTAGTGAGACACAAGTGTGCAATGCCCCTCCTTGACCCACCCCAAGTGGTGTGTTTTAGTTGGCAATTGAAGATCCTGTACCAACTTTTGTGAAATCAAGTTCTTTTGACTACCATTATCAAGTATAAGCTCTATTCTTTATTTGACAATTATGATTTAACAGAGCTTCTTTATTGTTGATAGACTAGTCATTGACCACAAGAATGAGCTGAGGATTAGAAGTGTTTGGATTTGATACCTGAATCTCTGAATTTTCATATTGTGAAATCTACTTAGGAAGAAAGGTATTTGCATTATTTGATTTGAGGATGCAACATTCGTTGGTAGAATGTCCTGTGTGCATGTGACAGGCACAATACTTCTTTCCATCTCTGGATAAGGGGGTTTAGCCCTTAATGGATCCAGTTGGTGAAGAATATCCATTACTGGACAATGAGCAGGCTATATGAGAGCAGTTGGCAGTGGCCAAAGATTGAAGAGTAACTTTTTTTCTTAAAAGAAATTGATTGACTTGCCTTTGGTTATGCCTTATGTTGTTCTAACTTCTGCTTCCACCTTGAAAGCAAGTTGGAAAGCATGCTCTAAAGAAGTGGTGCAGTGGAGCTCTAAGTCATGCTAAAGATGAGAGAATAATCCAAAAACAAACTTGAAGCGAAGTACTCCATCAATGCTCTGGAGTCTGTACCTCTAACTTGATAGAGAGGCGATTGAACTGCTCTATATATATTTGGACTGATTGGTCAAATTCCTAGCCCAAATGGAGTATTCATGCCAATAGCTCTTCTTTGTAACCAAGGAGGTAAAATTGTGCCCGAATAGTTGCTTTGAAATCTATACAAGTGTGAATTTCTGGTAGCTGGATCGCCTTTAGAAGCTGGATGTGAAACTACCACCAGGTGATGGCTTGATTGTTAATACGAACCTCCAGTATCACGATCTATTGTGGCTTTGTGAGAGGTGATTGTGTCTTGAAATACAGCCCCAGACTGCAAATTCAAGCATCTCACTTGTCCCTGTCTATTGTGCCATCAAAATGGGGAATGAGATCCTGGTGTCCAAACTGAAAGCATGTTGGGCAATCAGACCAGTCAAGGGAATGGAGTTATTTGTCTGTCATTGTTCCATGAGTTGCTGGAACATTCTTGTCATTTGCTGAATAAGTTGAAGTTGAAATGCATTTTGCTGTTGTCTTTGTTTGTGTAGCTCTTGGGTGAACACTGGACCAAATCAGAATTCTGTGTGGAGCTTGGGGGACTAATTGAACTATCCATCAAGGAAATTAATTCAAAGCAATTTAATACAAATAAAAACTACCACTGTGGTGATAAACAGTCTATAAGAAGTGATAGAATAACAAGAATGAGAAATAACAATTAATTTATACAGCAGAAAATTGATAGAAAAAGATATATCTGCAAAAAATTGACGGCAGATCTTAACAGTAGAACTTTTCAAAGCAGAACCATTGAAGTTTGAACACAAAATTTTTGAAGCAAATGAATATTAGACTTGAAAAATTGAAATCTACAATCAAGAAAGCCTGTATCAGTAATCTCAAATCTGATAAACAGCCACGTCAATGTGCATCTTGGTTGTAGTGAGAGGACCCAGAAAGGCTGAGTAATTTGAAATTTGAGAACATGCAGAGAATTTCAGATAAGGGAAGGCCTAACTGTTAGGTGTGCTAGAAATATGCAAGGAGTATATCAAGGGTTGAGTAATCTAAAATTTAGAAATATGCTGAAAATATCAGATATGGGAAGGCCTGATTGTTAGATTTTGATACCAATTGATATGATTAGTTTGTTGAATGCATTTCTCTGTATTTTTATTACATAAAAGAAGCTTGTATATATTAGGCAAAAAATCTTGGGATGCATCTGCAGGCCTTTTCCAGGCATCCCTGTCCCTGACACATTTTGAGGATGCAGGGAACCCTAGGAAACTTTGTTGGGCTGTCCTTGGTCTCCCATACTGGACTGGGTTTGTCCTGGAAACAGCACTGAAACACTCAGAAACGTCCATGGACAGCTGGGGACATCAATGAAAACCCTTGACCATCTAAGCTGGCAATTCCCAGAGGGTAAACAACATTTAAAAAGGAGGGGTTGGAATAAAGCTGTAGCCAGTATCCTCACGCAAAAGAATAGCCAGTATCCTCACGCAAAAGAATAGCCAGTATCCTCATTGCAGAAATTGAAAATTTCACATAAACATATACAGGCTATTGACATTTGCTTCTCTGTTTACATCATCCACAAGTTTAAAAGATATACACTGCTAGAACAATGACTCGGCAATGGCCCTCTTGGCACAAGTGTCGATGTTGATCAAACCTGTTTTTTTTCTCAATGGCTCATTTAGACAATTCCTTCAAATTACGGAGTGCAGATCTATATTGATGATAATAGACATATTTAATTAAGTGAAACATTCTAATGCTAATGCTCCCCTATTGAATAAGCAGTGGCAGATCAGTGACCCTGAAATGAGATTGCAACAGCATTGTCAAGTCATTTGAAAGCAACAACCTCCATGAGAAGGGGATGGGATGGCTAGTAATGCATCAAGGTTTCGCTGTCAAAGCATGATTAACATTGGTAGTGTCAATGCTTTAAACTCATCATGCTTTTGTATTGCGTTTGAAAAGAAGAGATAGTTGATCATATTTTTGAAGGATGTACGCTGTACAACAGCTAGCAGGTTTTGAGGTTGGTTACAAATTGAGTTCAATTTTCTTATATTGCCTCACTCTTTTGGCAGGGACCTTTTCTTGGATGGTCTGAGACAACTTGAAATTTCCCATATTTTTAAATTTTCCCAATTTTTAATTGCTGTCCCCTGGTATCCTCACAGAAAAAGGGCTCTCGTCCTTGAAATGCGTCCCCATGTTTCCTGCCATCCTTATTCAGGAAACACTTTGGATCATAGCTGTCTACTTATTTTTTGTTTACTTTCATCTACACTTTACAACCATAATAGCTGTCCATCTACCTTTTACAGCTGTTCCAACTGTTTATTGACTTTTTAGTTAATTGTTATCTACCTTTTTCAATTGTTCCAACCATAGCAGAAAAAATCTTTTGGGGGAAAAATTGGCAAACCAAAAGTATTAAGATATTTTCAAAAAATGGGGAAAAAAATCAGATTAAAAAAAATGTAAAAAAATGCAAAAAAAAAGAGAGAAAAACCTGCCGTTTTTTAAATTTGAAGGCATTCCAATAGTATAGAGATATAGAGAGCAAATAAAATTGAGAGTTTAGGCCATTGATTGTGGAATATAGATTTTTGTCATTTATGTTCATATTGCCGATTACATTGCATTGCACAATGCATACATCATAGTGCATAAATAATCACTAGATGTTAATAGTTTTGAAATTTTCAATTACAATTTACTTTTGTACAAAGTCCACCTACAAACTGAGTACAAAGTTCCAAAAAGTCATACGCAACCAATGATTCTTGTTGCTATGAAGAGAGCTACATTAGAGGGCTGCAGGTCCTGATGATGAAGCTCCTAGGTTATAGCCTTCTCCGAGTCGTTCAACCACATCACTATCATAGTTGCACTATTTAAGGAGATCATCATCATCATCATCATCATCATCACCATCATCAAGGACATCATAATCATCACCATCGTCAAAAACATCACTATCATTGTTATGAAAATGGCCCTAATATTAGGTAGTTGCCATTTGCCTTAATTTAAGGGACTCTTTTTTGTTTATATTATTTAATCTGCAGTATTAACCTGTTAAAAAATTGCCCTAACTCTGTAAAATATACACAATCTTTGTTCCTCTCTTAAAATTTGAAGCTAGAAACTGAACCGGTTATCAAGCCGTGGGAAGTGATCCAATAAAAAGGATGGTCTGACTATGTTTGTTGCTCAGTTTGTATCATATCTGTAACATGTTTTTCATGAAAAAAGAACCTGCGTGAAGACTTCCTATTTTGGGAAATTATGGCCATTTTCCTTATTTTTAGACCTCTCTTAAGATGCTACTATTTTTCCATGGGCATAAAAAATTCAGATAAAAAATAATTATGTATGCTGTGAATTTATTGGCTGCTATTCTTCAGGTGGTAATATTTTCTTTCCATTTTTCCATAAAAATTAATAAAATTTAGAATAAAAAATCGCCTCAATTTTTATTAATTATTAGCAAACTCTCTCTCTCTCTCTCTCTCTCTCTCTCTCTCTATATATATATATATATATATAGCAATTTTGAATGGATTTTCTTTGAGCTTGAAGTGATTCTCCAAACAAAGATTAAGAGGTTGAGGACTAGGGTGATCATGGGAGATCTCATCAAGTGGAAGAACTTTCTGAAGGAAGATGCTACATGCGAAGATGAAGGAATGATGCAAAGCATCCATTGGTTGGTGTTGAGCACAACACTTGTTTGAAGGGGTTCATGTTACACCCTTAGTCTATTAGGTGTATTGGGTTATGAAATGGCTGACTCGTGGGCCACTTAACCTTTGAATTATTCATTTGATAATTTCTAGATATAATTATTGTAGTAGTTGGCATAATTGGGATTATGGGGTTACCCTACCCTAATTATATACTATAAATAGGAGGTAGTGGTTTACTATTTGGCATCATATCTAAGAATTTTGTTCTCATTGTAAGGTTTTGAAACTTGCCCTATTGAAGTGGCCTAGTTTGATTTTCAACATATTGTCATTAATTTCATTTGTATTGCATGGATTTGTTCTATTCTACTCTTATTTGTGATGTGATTCTATTATTTTGTGCATGCATTATATTTATTTGCAAAATTTTGTTGTTGCTCTGTTTGTGCAATATAGTAATTTTGTTAGAGAGGGCATCTACTATCACATTGTCATTCATTGATTGGTATTTATATTTCCTCACCTTCTTTTGCATTGATTTTCAATTACAACTGTAAATCTGGTCCTTTTACACATTGAACCAAACTCTTGTTTAGATTCTTCCTTATTCTCTCCTTAAGATTCTTCTTCTTTCTCTTCTTTAGATTCTTGCTTGTAATTGTGTTCAAATTCGTCATTTTTCTTTTCTTTGGATCCATCTATATGCTCTTCTTGTAATCGTTCACTATCCTTTTTGTTATTATTTCACGAATCTTCAATGTTACCTTCAAATTTCTTCTGGTAATCTTCTTCAAACTTCTCTCCATTTTTCTTTAGGTTATTCAAACTCTTCCTTGTGTCCCTCTTTGTTCTCTTCTTCAAGCTTCTCCTTTTGCTCATCTTTGATAAGATGAGAAATACCTTGTGCTGTCAATTTCTTTCTCCTATACCATGAACCCTTTTTGAACACTGATGTTAACAATTCTCAACATCTCTAACCACTCAATTTCTTTCCCCCTTGCTAACAAATGCTTAGAGGTGCTCATGTGCTAAGTGGGTCCCCTTGCCTTGTAATTATTACAAACCTAAATGAGGAAAGCTGTGATTAGTGTAATGACTACTCATTGAGGTCACCTTGGAGATGACTAAAAACCACATGGATCAAATCCTAGAAAATTAAAAAATACCCACGAAAACCTTCACGTGCTTTGCACTTAGAACAGATACAATCAATGCGTTAAACAATAATGTAAAAGTTTTTACTTGTTCCTCTAACATTAAAACATCCCATCATGACCAGTGATGCAATTCTTGCTGTATGACTGTACCTTTCATTGCATCGCAGCTTGCTTAAGTGAGGGTGCTTGCTTGACATTTCAGAACTTGTGTTTTCCTCCTGGAGGTTGAATGCCGCTCTTTTATACTGGCCCTGGTAGCTAATGCTCAACCAAAAAATCTTTCTAATTCTGTTCTAAAATCATAAAGTACAGCTCCGAGAACCCGACAAGGTACAAATCAAACTTGTCTGAGATAAAATTTCTGTCCTTTCCAAACAGTGTAGCTGAAGCCTTGCAATTTTGGTTTGTGGAACTATAACATATTTCATTATCTCATATAATTAACATATAATACAACTTCAAAGATTAGAACATGGCCGAAATCGCTTGGCATGGCACAATTCCAAACCTACAGTAGAATTAAATGGAATGACCAATTGCTGTCTTTGTGCAAAGACTTTGAAGTGTACTTAGTATACCATGTCTTAAGAGTAGCTTGAAGTGAACTCTAATATGAATGCTTTAACAATGTCTCATTTGTGAAGGATACAAGGTTTGGATATACCCAGTTCCCTGCTTTGCAAATAATATCCAGTAGGTCTACCTTACCTGATCAGCCATTGATACACCTGCAGTTATATAAATAATGGACAGGGTATGCTTCTGAATATTTTATGTTGATTGAATGTTTTGCATCATTATACTTTTACAACTTGGCTCTGTTTCAACATTGGGCTCAATGCCAGAGGGAATCATGGTTGTTTCTGAAACCATGATCATGGTACCTTATGTCGCGTTTGATCATTAGTATCCAAAAGATACGTGCCTTTGTCTATTTTTGCAGCTTGTTTAAATAGCAAAAATATCAGCTGTCGGAACAATTTATTGGAATTGTTTCATAAACAATATATTAATGTTGCATTCCTTAAAATTTTGGTCTGCTCCTTTGCTTTCTCTACTCATTAATCTTTTCATTAAAATCTAATTTGGTATTTGATGACTGCAAAATTTTGCTAGCCCCTTGATTGGACCTTTTTACTTTTCGTTAATGACTTGCTGCTGACAAAATCCCTTTCTAGCAAATGCTACAATAGGTATAACTGTATACTTAATATATCTGTGTCAGCACCAGAAACTTCATCAAAACAGTATCTCTGACTGGTTTGATAAATTGATAATGATCCCCAACTTTCAAAGTGTTTAGAAACAACAGAGGAGAAATTGTTGAGGCCATCAGATCTCTTCCAATAAACTAAATAACCAAAATATTTCCACACAAGAAACAGATCTTTAGCTCAGATTCCATGCTTCACAATAATTTAGTTTTGGATTTTTAAGGTTCTTTGACGATAATATTCATCATACTTTATTACTGTGCATTACTTATGGCTGTATTCTCAGACTCTCAGTGCTTGGGATTACCTACAACCCGACCTTCAAGTCATTTGTCTTCTGTCTGAGGGGATGGGCTTGAGCTGCACAAGTACAATCCCTTGATAAGTTGAGGCCTCAATCCTTGGGCTTAACCAGGATATAGTTTTAAGCTTTGTCCTTGGTCCTTGGTGAAGGCCTCAAGGAAGACATATCCCAGTCCTTTTCCTTTGTCCTCAGACTTATCGACAAGCTAATATTTAAGCCATATGCCTTGGCACTCGGGAATGACCTTAAGCTAGGTGTGTATAAGCTCTTACTTTGTGTGTGTACAAGCACACACAGGTTAGAATAAGCTTGGATCAGTATACTTACCTTTAATAATGTCTATACAGTGTACTAATGAAGAATTTATCCTTTTAACAATCATGGACATATAATTTTTGGTCTTCTCAACACCTTTTCTGGCATTATGGTTGTAAATCCCGAAGATGTCCTAAATGCACTGAATGGTTGTGTTTTCTAGTATAGTAGTGTAGGTTGCCTGTACAGGTATGCAGAGGGCTTAAGAACAAATTTAGATATCTTGATATATTTATCCTCAAAGACCGCTAAAAAGTCCTCATTTTGGCATGTCAATTTGTGGCAGTTTATGATCTCATAATGCTGATTATTAATATCAAGTTGTCATGTTTATATAGTAGTTAATGTTCAAAATTATGGTACAGGAATCCAATTATAGTAATTCAGGATTTTAATTTTTGAATGATGTGTTATTTATGATTTTATCAAATACAGACGTTATATATGTTGTCAGAAAGCTCTGAAAGCACATTTTCTAATGGTACAACTCTTAAGCTGTGAATCAGCCTTGGATTCCATATTTACTGGAGTTTTGCTAACAAGCAAGAAAAAGCAGAGTAAAAATCTCGATGTGCCGGTGAGATTAAAGCAACAAGGAACCAAGTTCCATTAATGATTTTGATCAACTCAAGCTTTATGATTAGCCTCCACAATGTAAGGCCAGTATTATGCAGGAGGAATTTGGGGAAACAAGGGCTAATGAGAAAAGGTTATGGGTAGGCTATAAATCAAAGGTACTTGAGTGTTGCTTACAATGAAACCTGGTCATACAACCTGGTTGGAGGATGCTTAGAGCTATGAGTATCAATATTGGGGGTAAAGATGGCTCAACGTGATTTGCTCATATGTCTCCTGCATATATTGAAAATGTGGCCTTCGAACATGCAGTCGCATGTGCAAGAATGCATCTTACATTGCGTGTTAAGTGCTTGCAATGAAAAAAAATTGCCGACTAATTAGCTAAATAATCTTGCAAAAAATAAAGTGATTGCAGAAAATAAAACTGAAATGAAATAACTACAATGATTCTGCAAGAAGTACGTGTTTGGAAATAAAACAAATTAACTCATAATTGAGAGGAATAGTAATTGAGGAACAGCAATTGCAATTTAAATGTATGAGTGCAAGATGCTAAAAGAAACCTAACACGTGTTTGAGAAAACAAAATATGGCATAATATGGAATTCATAAAATTCAGATATCTGACATGATTACACTGGCATTTGTTAGTAGTATTTAGATTTTACTTTTTTTTCCTTTTTTGCATACAATAATGCCACACCTTGAACATGCTTATGTTCTGTCTTGATTGCTTGCAAAAGAAACAATAGGAAACTTGGCGAATCGCTCAATTTTGACATGCGATCACAACTTTGTTTTAAATTTTTTGTGATTCTGTTGAAGACAAAAGATGTTGCGGACATTTTGAAATTAGAATTACATGAACATTTATGACCATTTCTTTGTATCCTGGAATTGAGGTAGTTAACAAGAGGTTCAAATATTGCTACAATTGCAGGTGAATGCTGCAGCAACTAAAATGTGAAAATGAATCAGAGCAGACATAAGTAATGCACGGTAATAAAGTATGATGAGCATGCACCAACAATCATAAGCTGGTATAAATAAAAATGGCAAGGAAGAATTATGAAAGAAGTGACGACAGTAAATGCTTATGCAAGCCACACACAAACCTGTACTCCTGAAAATAAACTTAGAAGATGCAAGCAGAACCAAAATTTTTATTGCCTTGGTAGTGTGACGGTTGAGATCGCATCCTCAAACCAAACTGCAAGAAATAGTTATAGAAAAGTTAGTGCCAATATGCCACGGTGGAAATTGGAAAACGAAATGACCCGTCAAGGCAAGCTAGGTTGGCATTGACGGCAAAGTGTGCTAAGTAATCATGGAAGGCAACTAGGACAGGTTTTGGATGGGGATGGAATTAGTGGACAGGGATATTAATTGGTAATTCCAATTGCCACATGTGCTTTGAACTCTATCCACATCATATTGGGCATGTCTATAATATAGAGAAATTTCATGAATCTTATTGTGAAGGAAAATAATATTTCCTTAGGTAATGGGTGACTAGGTTAATCGAATGCAATACATACAAATAAGCAAAAATCAGCCTAGGTAAATAGAAAACAATTGATATTGATAATTGGTAAAATTGAACATGGAAAATGTAAATATAAAATAAATGTACTTAGCTGGGTAACTGAAGAATATAATAAATTTGATATGGATTTGAATCTATTGTGTCTCAGAATCTAGAACATTAAGTAACTGACTAGCAAATTGCCTTGAAATTGGAATATTTGACTGATTGTGTAGGGACAAGTTTGACTACTAGGGATAGATCCATGACTGCGAACTTGTCCTGCACTTGCAGATTTGACTTGTGTGATACGCATATTGCTTCTCTTCACTTTGCTTGAGATGTCTTGATTTCTTCCATGCTTTTTGATGTCTACAGGTGTTGGGGGTATTGATAAATATCTTTGTTAGCTGGTTGTATGACTGAGCCATGAGGGCACTGTACCTGGATCAACCCCTTGAGTTTGAATAATATTGAAAGAACACTCTTAAGTCATGCAAATGCTCCTAAAATGATTGTGCAACACTGGATTCCTTTTAGAGCATCAATTGAAATGTATAAATCAAATGATTTTTCTCTATGATCCGATGATTATAATGAATGCATTGAATACTTTTAAATATAAGGATAACGACATATTGCACAAACTTGTGTTTAGTTAGCCCTAGGTGGGAAGGTTAAAGGTGGGAAGTTGGTCAAATTTGAATTTAAAAACATAAATTAGGGTGGGATGAGTTCGCGAACATGAGGACGATCCCTCGATCCTAAACTAGTCCTAGGACAAGAAGGGGCTAGATCATAGTGGATTGCATGTGCATGAAAATAAGTTTGAGCATAGAAGTAATAAAAGAATGGATAGGGTGAATGTTTAAGGGTGTGAACATGGGATAGGGGATAAGTGGTAGGTGCATAGAAAGATGTGTAAATGGTAGGTGAGATTATGCCATTAGTCAATATGTCTATGTATCAAAGTATTTATCTCAAAATAGACACAAAATTGTACAAGAAATGACATGGGTATGCAAATTTAACCATTACATTTTCCCACTTTGAGGTGCATATGAATCATTTAATGATCATGTATTTCAAATTATGTAGCATTCACAAACATGAATGTCGATTAAATATTCAAACACTAAAGGATATCACCATGGGGTCCATATAAAGTAATGGACCCTATGAGGATGTGATCATTCGTGTTTGGCTCTTCTATATAAGATTTAAAAGTACTTGTAATTGTTTGCATATATAGGTGTATTTGTTGGGAATTAAGGTGTCTCAACCTTGGTAATTCCTTGCATTATTTATGTTTGTATATATTAATTCATTGCTTATGTTGTAAATAAATTGTAAATTCCATATTGTCATTTTGTGGGATGTGACACGGTGATGATGACTTGTAATTTTGTTCTCACATGAGGAGATAGGCGTCCCACTTTGTGGTAGGAGTATTTTGCCATGTGTCGGCATCTTTCATGTTGTGTAAGGAAATGTTTGACCGAGAAGACATTTGTTATGAAGCATCTTTGAAAAAGACATATTTGGGCACCCCAAGGTGGACTATGACATGTTGGAAGAGGATATGCTATTTATAGCCTGTGTATGACAGATTCTCTTATAGCTGTAAGTTATAACCGTTATGACAGGTTCTATGACGGTCATAAGTGTCGTAAGGGCATTTGTCATAGCCCATTTTGGAAATAGGCGACCACTTTGGGATGGGAGTTGGGGACAAGTGTCAGTCATATTTTATAATGTTGACCAAGTGTCTTTAGGCGTGGGTTTTGGGCCATGAGGCCAAGTTGGACGCCCATCCCAAGATAGGTCCAATATTGCCTTGTATTTTCTATATAAATAGATGTTTGGAGAGGGAGTTGTATCATAGGTTTATAGGTACTGTTATGTTGCCGGATTGATTCTAGAAATGAGTGTCAAAGACCATTGAAGCTTGCATTGCAAGTGTATTGTAAACACCTTTCTGTTTTGATAATACATTGTGCAGGTTTCTGAGGGGTTTTTCACTCGATAAGGGTTTTCCCCACCGTAAATCTGTCTCTTTTCTTCTGTCTTCTTTCTGGTTCATGTGTATTGCTGCAATATCTCGTTTACATGTTCTATGTTGTTGTAGTTGTAAGGAATAATTTGAATTTGCGTAGCCCTCTCCTCATTAGATTAGTGTAGGAAGCGATTTCCGCACACCTAGCTTCCTTTCAGTTGGTATCAGAGCCTAGTCAGTTTTGGTCTTAGTTGTTGGGTAGGGGTTTTTTGAGCTGATCTTAAGTTGAGTAGGAGTTTGATCTTAAGTTGGGTTTTTTTCTGAATTATATTGCAGCAAGGAGATGACAAGCACATCCGGAAGAATGGAAGTGGAGAAATTCAATGGCATTAATTTCGAGCTGTGGAAGCTCAAGATGGAAGACATGCTTGTTGACCGAGACTTTCGGGAAACTGTTACTGGAACTAAACCAGTTGCAATGCAACAAGCTGATTGGGATCTCAAGGATCGGAAGGCTAAGGGTCTCATAAGACTTAGTCTTGCTAATTTTGTGTTGTTAAATGTCCATGAGGAGAAGACTGCAACCTTGCTTTGAAAGAAGTTGGGAGATGTGTATCAAGCCAAATCCCTAGTTAATTAACTTTTTCTGAGAAAGAAGCCGTATTCTCTTCAAATGGAGGATGGAGGATCCGTTGCCGAACATATGAATACTTTTAACATGTTGGTTGCACAGTTGACATCTATTGGTGTAAAGATGGAGGAGGAGGATCGGTGTATGACCTTGCTTTGTTCTTTGCCAGACTCGTGGGATCACCTTGTCATGGCTATTGGAAGCACCACATTCACATTCAAGATGAAAGATGTGGTATCTACGTTGTTATTTGAAGAGATGCGGGGGAAGTCTTCTAATGCAACCAAAGAAGCTCTTGCAGTTCGTGGAAGACCCAAGGAGAAAGAGAAAAAGAAGGACAAGAAAGCTGAGAAGGGTAGATCCAAATCCCGTGGGAGATCCAAATCTCCTGGTAAGTCCAAGGCTATTTGTTGGAACTGTGGTAAATCTGGGCATTTCCGAAAGGAATGCAAAGAGGAGGAGAAGAAGAAGAAGGAAAAAAAGAAAGCTCCTGATTCAAATTTCGATAAATCACAAGATGATGGTGATGCTTTCATTGTAGCCCTGACAACCCATACATCTGATGATATGCGGCTGATCGACTCTGGTGCATCATTCCACATGACCTCGCATCGAGACTGGTTCACTAAGTATGAGGAGTTCGATGGTGGAAAGGTGTCTTGGGTGACGACTCTCATCTGAAGATTGTTGGTCGTGGAAAAATCTCTATCTGAGTCCCTGATGATCGAGTGAAGGTGATCTCTAGGGTTATGCATATCCCAGGGTTAGCACGGAACCTGCTTTCTGTAAGTAGTTTGAATGATGTAGGTGTGCAGGTTGTCTTTTTGAAAGAAAGATGCATGATGACTAGAGGAGCTATGGTGCTTGCTAAGGGTAGTAGGAGAGGTACTCTGTTTCAGCTGGAGGCATGCATTTTACAATGCAATAGTTCTTCTGATTCAAGGAAGAGAGCAACAGTCACTTCATCCCCACCATCTGAACGAACAGTTAAGAAATCTGTTGTTTCTAGTTCTAATGTTTGTAATCATCCCTTGGAAGTTAAACTTCCTGCTGAAAAGACAATGTTATGGCATAAGAGATTTTGCCACATTGGTCAGAAGGGTCTGTGTACTTTGAAAAATAAAAACTTCGTTGAGGGGTTAGATGATTGTAATCTTGAGTTTGACTTTTGCGAACATTGCATATATGGGAAACAAAACCGTGTTCAGTTTTATTCGAGTTCTCACAAGTCTTCTGGTGTGTTGGACCTTGTTCATTCTGATGTATTTGGTCCTGTTAATGTTCCTTCGTTATCAAAATCTATATATTTTGTATCTTTCATAGATGACTACATGAGGACATGGATTTATTTTCTCATAAGCAAATTTGAAATCTATAGTAAGTTTAAGGAGTTTAAGGCCTTTGTTGAAAATCAGACTAGTAAAAAGATTAAGTGTTTGAGAACTGACAACGGTGGTGAGTTTTATTCTATAGAATTTGATAAATATTGCAAAGAACTTGGGATTGAAAGACATAAGACAATTCCATACACCCCGCAGCAAAATGGAGTTGCAGAAAGGATGAACAGGACATTGATGGAGAAGGCTAGGAGTATGCTTAGTGGAGTTGGCCTAGAACAAAAGCTTTGGGCTGAAGCTGTTGCCACTGCTTGCTATCTTGTTAATAAATCTCCTACATCAGCTTTTGTTGGAAAGACACCCATGGAGGTGTGGTCTGGTAGAAAGCCTTCAACAAGGCATCTTCGTGTTTTTGGTTGTGAGGCATATGCACAAGTGCCTAGGGAGAAGCGGTCAAAATTGGAGAACAAGACTGTTAAGTGTATCTTCATTGGCTATGGTGTCGGTGTGAAAGGATATAAGCTTTGAGACCTTGTGGCTGAAAAAGTGTTGTGTAGTAGAAGTGTCATCTTCAGAGAGCTTACACCTTCTTCTACTGTTTTACAGTCAGAAGAAAAAGAAAAGAAAGAGGATGTTGTTCAGTTTCCTCCTACCCCTGAGAAGACTGAACAGAAATACAATGTTGGACCTCATGATGAGGAGAGCTCTTGCAGCTCAGATGAAGAAGCTGAACCTCAACTTCAGCTCTTGAGGAGGTCTACACGGATAAGAAAGCAACCTGAAAGGTTTGGTTTTATATTGTTTGATTCTAGTTGTGCTTTTGCTTTGCTTACTAACAGTGATGAACCTAGAACTGTATCAGAAGCTATGGACATGAAAGATGCATGTTCCTGGAAGGAGGCCATGGAGGATGAAATAGCTTCTTTGGAAAAGAATCAAACTTGGGACTTGGTGTTTTTGCCTCCTGGATAGAAACCCGTTGGATGCAAATGGGTGTTCAAGAAGAAATTTGGTGCAGATGGCAGTATTGAGAAGTATAAGGCCAGATTGGTTGCGAAGGGGTATTCACAAGTGGAGGGTATAAATTATAGTGGGATCTTCTCTCTCGTTGCAAAGCTGACATCCATTCGATTCCTGTTGTCTCTTGCAGCAGCTTATGATTTGGAGGTAAAATAGATGGATGTGAAAACAACTTTCCTTCATGGTGATTTGGAAGAAGAAATCTATATGTCACAGCCAGAGCATTACATGGTGAAAGGTAAAGAAAATTTGGTTTGCATACTTAATAAGTCTTTGTATGGTTTGAAGCAATCCCCTAGGAGATGGTACTTGAAGTTTGATGCCTTTGTGTTGTCTATTAGATTTGTGAGATCGAAATCGGATCACTGTGTACTATAAGTTTGATGGTGATCGTATTCTCATTGTTGCACTGTATGTTGATGAAATGTTGCTCATTAGGAAGGGTAAGAATATGATTTTTGATTTCAAATTTTAGTTGTTAGCACAATTTGAAATGAAAGATTTAGGAGCAGCCAGGTACATTCTAGGAATGGAAATCAGAAGAGACAGAACCAACAAAAAACTTTGGTTAAGCCAGAGTAAGTATGTGAAGACCATGTTGGATAGGTTCAGCATGGTAGATTGTAAACTATTGTGTGTTCCTGTTTCTTTGGGGACAAAGTTGTCTGTTAAGGATTGTCCAAAATCTCCTAGTGAGGTGGGGGACATGAGCAGAGTACCTTATGCTAGTATTGTTGGCAGTTTGATGTATGCTATGGTCTGCACAAGACCAGACATTGCCAAGAAGTGGGAGTCCTTAGTCAATTTATGGCTAATCCTGGACGAGTTCATTGGGATGCAATTAAGCGAGTGTTCAGATATTTGAGGGGTACTTCCGAGTATTCCATATGCTATCATGGTAATGTTTCAGGACCTCTGCATTCTGTTGATATTCGTGGATTTGTGGATTCAGATTGGGCAAGGGACATTGACAGCAGGAGATCCACTTGTGCTTATGTGTTTACACTGTTTGGTGGTGCTATTAGTTGGATGAGTAAGCGACAACCTGTTGTTTTGTCCACGACAAAAGCTGAGTATATGGTAACAACTCATACTTGTAAGGAAACCATTTGGCTTAAGAGATTGTGTTCCGATATTGGTGTTGATGCAGGTCAGATCACGATCAGTTGTGACAGTCAGAGTGCAATTTGCCTTGCGAAGAATCCAACTTTCCATGCTAAAATAAAACACATTGATGTTCAGTTTCACTTCGTGCGAGACATGGTTGAGGATGGAAAGGTAAATTTGGAGAAGGTAGATACTTTGAAAAATGTTGCAGATGCATTGACGAAACTAGTGGGCACAGAGAAGTTCAGATGGTGTTCGGAGTCTATGGGTCTCTCGGCCTATAGCAGTTAAATCCTGTTATTCTATTGGCTCTTACAAGGTGTTCGACAAGTGGAAGAATGTTGGGAATTAAGGTGTTTCAACCTTGGTAATTCCTTGCATTATTTATGTTTGTATATATTAATTCATTGCCTATGTTGTAAATAAATTGTAAATTCGATATTGCCATTTTGTGAGATGTGGCACGGTGATGTGTCATCCTACATGGAAGATAACTTGTAATTTTGTCCTCACATGAAGAGATAGACGTCCCACTTTGTGGCAGGAGCATTTTGTCATGTGTCGGCATCTTTCATGTTGTGTAAGGGAATGTTTGACCGAAATGGTTATGACGGATTCCTATGATGAAGTTGTGACATGTAAGAGTCAGAAATAGAAACTTGTAAGACATGTGAAGACGTGTGTCATGAAACATTTTAAAAAAAAACATATTTGGGCGCCCCAAGGTGGACTATGACATGTTGTAAGAGAATATGCTATTTATAGCCTGTGTATGACAGATTCTCTTACAGTTGTAAATTGTAACTGCTATGACAGATTCTATGATGATCGTAAGTGTCGTAAGAGCATCTGTCATAGCCCATTTTGGAAATAGGCGACCTCTTTGGGATGGGAGCTGTGGACAAGTGTCAGTCACATTCTACAATGTTGACCAAGTGTCCTTATGCGTGGATTTTGGGCCATGAGGCCAAGTTGGACGCCCATCCCAAGATAGGTCCAATATTGCCTTGTATTTTCTATATAAACAAGTGCTTGGAGAGGGAGTTGTATCACAAGTTTACAGGTACTGTTATGCTGCCGGATTGACTTCAGATACGAGTGTTGAAGACCATTGAAGCTTATATTGCAAGTGTATTGTAAACACCTTTCTGTTTTGATAATACATTGTGCAGGTTTCTAAGTGTGGGGTTTTTCACCTGGTAAGGGTTTTTCCCACCATAAATCTTTCTCTCTTCTTCTGTCTTCTTTCTGGTTCATATATATTGCTGCAATATCTCGTTTACATGTTTTATGTTGTTGCAGTTGTAAGGAATAATTTGAATTTGCATAGCCCTCTCCTTATTAGATCAGTGTAGGAAGCGATTTTCGCACACCTAGCTTCCTTTCAGTATTCCCCCCAATGTGGCATGCAGAAGTACAAGCACACAAAGGCTGTAAGGCATTTAGACCCTAGTGGTCTAGAATGGAAACTATGGGCAAGGGCCCAAAATAGAAGCCATAAAACCATAATAAGGGGCAAGAGCCTATAAGAAGGAAGGAAAGTGTTTAACACAATACTTCCAAATGCAATAAAAATGGCTCAAAGGGCACAATAATGTAAGGTTTAATTGTGTAAGCTCAAATCAAATAAGAGCTCCCATGTGGGTAAGATAATGCAATAAGGTGCAATTGTGTGTAAAAGGGGAAGGTCAATGCCCCTCGTGTTGAATGATATGTCAATACTAGTATAGATAAAAAGGGGGTAGGGGGGTTACACATGATGCCCCTCATGTATAAAGATAAGGCAATGATAGTCCAAATGTAAAGGGGGAATGCATGATTCCCCCATGTCAAAAGATATGGCAAAGAGAATCTAAATATAGGGGAGGGGGGTGAGGGCAACAATATGGTGTCTCCTAGCATGACTCAAAAGATGTATTGATGTAAGGTCATAGTCATAGTATAATAATTGAATAGAATAGCCTTGAATGGCTTTATAGGATTGTGTAATTATCATTGGTAGAATTACAAAATGTGGGGGCATCAAACCTAAATAGAGTACCACATTATGAGCCGCTCACTACAACCAATTTCTTTGATCAACCTACAACTAGAATTGTCAAATGTCATATGCACTCTAGAATCTTTCAATTTGGACACAAAAGAAGATTTCTTGCAAGTTATAGAATTTGTAAAACATTATTGAGAGTTTTCACCCTTCCATCACTAAAACATAATTATACCTTTCCCTCACTAACAAACTAATGCAAATTGTTGTCACCAAGAAAAATTCTTCTCCATCATAATCTTAATAAGATGAGAACCACTCCTTGTGAGGAGTCATATAGTAAGAGCAACCTCAATCAATTAGCCAATAGTCATCACTAGTAAAATTAGCGAAAATAAACAATACCTCATTATCGCCATCATTAGAGGATTTCTCTAGGTACAAGAATCATCATAGCTCTTCTTAGTGTTTCTATATCCTTCTTCACATGTCCTCTCATTCCATAATTCTAACTCTTTACTCTTCCTAAGGTTTTTGGATCATCCTTTAGACTTGGACCCATCTTTCAATTTCTTTCATTCCCATTTAGAGCCACCTTTGTCCTTGGGTCGTCCCTAAACATGCAAGGCATCCTTTGAGTCCTCATCCCTAGATTTTCTCATCTCCTCAGAAAGCAAGGTATTAATAAGGGAGTCCATATTTTGGTTCTACAACACTACCAAAAATAGCAACAATTTAGTTGTCCTAAGATTTGGGCAAAGAACAAAGCAATAAGATGCATTTATCTTCTTCATCATGTTTAACATCTACTAAACCTAGCTAACTCAAAATCAAATTAAAGGTGTTCAAATATTCTACAACAAAATCACCTTCATTTTTAAAGAATACAAACATCTTTTGAGATATAACTTAATAGTCAAACTTTTAATTTGACAAGACAACTAAATTGCTCTATTGGTGTAATTAAATATTTAATTACACTTTATTAAATTTACTTAGGGTTTTTTTAAGTCACCTAGGATTTTTTTATCTTGCAAATGTAAAAGCAAGATCTCATATGTATTTAAGTAATCCAATTTCATTATTGCATCCAATATTGTGCAAATTTATCCTTTATGTTTTTTTTCTCTTGTAGAAGGCAATCCTTAGTTTTGCAAATGATCTTGGCAGGTTGAGTCAATCAGTGACTCTTACATGGTATCAAAACTCCAAATTTGCAAGCCCCTTCTCAAATTTGGAGAAAATCAGACAAGATCCATTTGTTGGGTTGGGTGTCTTTCTATGTAAAATAGAGCTTTTCATTGGATTTAGAGTAGTCAAAGTAGTTAGATTAGTCTTTTATTTGGCTCAATTTGAGCTCCGGAGACCAGATCTGCAAGGGTTTATGGTGAGTGCTTTTTTTGGGGGATATGGAGGAAAGATGAATTTCAAGGAATTTTGGGTTAAATCACCTTGTCATCATGCTTAGAAGGCCCAAAAACTCTAAAATCAATTGTCAAATTGCCAAAAACGGACTTGGGATCATTGCGAGGCCATACGACACCTGTACGCCTTGGTTTGTATGGAATTTATGAAAAAATGGGTTTTGGGACACATATGCTAGTTTTTGGTCTCGTTGAATTAATTTTTGGCCAACAAACACACTTTTAGTGCCCCATGACCTCAACAAACAAGTCGCAAACAAGTTTTTGGTGGGTGCAAACTCTTTTTTTGGCCTAGTATTGGAATTTGGCTCCTTGGCTCATCATCCAGCCCATTAGGCCTCACAACCGGTGCCCATGCCTCGAAAATGGGCCCAGTTTTGTCTTCGCAGACACCTTGTTGGCCTCTGTGGCCCAACATCCAGGCGCAACCGGCTTCTCATAGGCCACCACCCAAAATTTGAGGTTGCCACCATTCCAACACTACCATGCCGCTCCTTCTGTAGTGGATCTACCAGTTGACCACCGAATCTCAGCCTCTGCATCATCGATCTGCTGCTAGGGGGCCACCACAAGGCTACAAACCCTTTTTTATTTGCCAAAGGTTTTTTTTTCATTTTCACCATAACTTGGTCAAATGGAGTTAGATTTTCAAAAATAAATAGGTGTTAGAAAGATGATTCCAAGAACAATCCAGTGGTATTGATATTTTTTTTCAAATTTTTTTGCTGGTAGAATTTATTGTTGTTTGAAGTCCAGATACTTTTTGCCACGATCTTTGATTTTTGTAATTCTTGCAGTGTTGGAAAGGTATTGAGGAACTCTCCATGACCATCCATGCACTTTTTCTAGATTCAATCTCAGGTATCTTTTATTTAGTTTGTTAGTTTTACGCATTCTGGTTGATAACTTGGATATACTAGTACTTGAGAAGTTCTATCTTTTTTGTGGGTTTTATATCAGCTTCTATATTTCTGCATTTTAGTTTGTTGGTGTAATCATGTCTCTGTTAGGGTTAGCTGACAGAAGATATCAATTTAAATGCAAATAAAGATTAGACAGAGGAATGGAAATACACAGAAATACTAACAGCGAGAGACAAGTTTTAATGTGGTTCACCCAAACTGGGCTACATCCACCAACAGAGAGTCCAATATTATTATCTAGTAAATCAAACCGATTACAACCAGCAATCCTTGCAACTCAATATCGTTGCAAATGCTACAATACAATATCAACGAAAACCCTAACCCTTAGCTGCTTTTATCAAGCCTTATGTTGGTTACAAAAATATAGTTTTTATGTCAGCCAATAGAAAAAAATAACTCCCGACGCCTTTATAAAATAATAGAAACCGTTTGAGGTTTCGGGGGTGCTGCCCCCGAGCTCCCACAGGGATGTTGCCCCTAGACCCCTCAAGGGGCGCTGCCCGTTAACCCCGTTAAATAATTTGGGGGGAAACGACACCGATAAAAGTGGGGTAAATTTAACCTCTGAGTCTGATTAGGCTCCATATAACAACAATCCCCCACTTGGAGATTGATCAGACTCCACACCATATCATCTCCCACTTGGAGATTGATCATAACACCGCTGACCCTGTAGTTCCCACTAGAAATAAGCACTCTGGACTTTGTTATTCTATTTTTTTTGTTTTCAATCTTGAAGACCAACCGAAATGAAGAGGAGCTCAACTTCTTCCTTGTCACTGCCTTCGTAAACATATCCGCTGAATTTTCATCTTTATCTTTTCCAGCCGTAACTATCCATCATCCAACACTGACCGAATAAAGTGATACCTCAACTGTATGTGTTTGGTATTTGAATGCAAGACATAATTCTTTGCAAGATGTATGACACTCTGGTTGTTCGTAAACAAATAACTAGTAGCCTATTGTTTGTCCAATTCTTCCATGAAATATTGCAGCCATATCATCTCCTTGCTTGCCTCTGTTGCAACTACATACTTTGCCTCTATGGTCGATAAAGCAACCACCTTTTACAACTGTGAGATCCAACTCACTGCTGTCCCACCTACAGTAAAGACATAACCTATAGTACTCCACCTAGTATCAATATCCCCTACCAAATCTGAGTCTACATAACCTGCTAAATCAGTATTACAACCCCTAAAATATAAGTGTTTATTGGATGTACTTCTCAAATATCTAAGAATCTATTTTACCACATTTCAATGCTCCAATTTGGGATGACTCATATACCTGCTTACGACTCCTACAACATGTGTAATATCCGGTCTCGTGCATACCATGGTGTACATTAAACTTCCTACAACTGAAACATATGGTACCTTGGACATTTTTTGCTCCTCCTCGTGTCTTAGGACACATCTCCTTAGTCAGTTTCAAATGACTAGGCAAAGGTGTGCTGACAACTTTTGCATTCTCCATATGGAATCTTTGCAACACTTTTTCAACATAATCAACCTGAGATAGAGTTAATTTTCTGTTCTTCCTATCTCTGCAAATTTTCATACCAAGGATTTGTTTTGTTGCCCCCAAATCTTTCATAGCAAATGATTGTGCTAACTGTTGTTTTAACTCTCTTATATGATCCATGTTAGACTCTGCTACAAGCATGTCATCAACATATAAACATAAAATAATGTAGTTGTCATTATCCAACCTTTTAAAATAAACACAATGGTCAGAATTATACCGGCTGTAGCCTTGCTCAGCGATAAAACTATCAAATTTCAAATACCATTGCCGAGGTGCTTGTTTTAGACCATACAAATTCTTCTTCAATCTGCATACCTGTTTCTTTTTACCTTTAACCTCAAATCCCTGTGGTTGTTCCATATATATCTCCTCCAAATCACTATAGAGAAAGGCAATTTTCACATCTAGTTGTTCCAAATACAAATCTTCAGCAGCCACCATACTTAAAACAGTATGAATAGAAGTCATCTTGACAACTAGAGAAAATATCTCATCAAAATCAATACCTTTTTTTTCTGTGCAAATACTTTTACAACTAACTTGGCTTTAAATCTTTTCTTACCTCCATCTTCGTCTTTTAGCCTATAAACCCATTTGTTTGGTAAAACCTTTTTACCTGCAGGCAACTTACATAATTCCCAAGTCTGATTTTTCAGCAAGGAGTCCATTTCTTCTTTCATTGCATGCTCCCACTGAACCTTTGTATCCATCTGCATAGCTTCATCATACCCTTCTGATTCACCAACATCTATTAACAAAATAGAATACAAAGAAGGAGAAAACTTTTCAGGTGGTCTACTTAGCCTTGTTGATTGTCTAACATTCACTGAGTTTGTGGTATTTCTTGTTGCTGTTGCGGAGCATGGGGAACCACTTAAATATCACTATATAGAGTATCATCTAGAACCACATAATCGCTTTCTTTCTTCTCATGCTGCTACAACTAATATTTGTACAACACATTCTCATTGAATACAACATCCCTGCTTCTCACAATTTTCTAATTTTCAAAATCTCAAAGCCTATAACCAAATTCATCAATGCCATATCTAATGAAGGTACATTTTTTATTATTTTGCATCCAGCTTGGTTCTATTTTCAGAATCTACATGTGCAAATGCTTCACATTCGAAGATTTTGAGAAAAGAATAACTCACCTTCTTACCTTCCATGCTTCCTCTAGAATACCACAGTCCAAAGTAACTGAAGGATCTCTATTAATTAAATATACAACGGTGTTGACAGCCTCTGCCCACATGTTTAAACGCAGCCCAGCATGCAATCTTATGGTCCTTGCATGCTCCATTATTGTCCTATTCATGCGCTCAGCCACTCCATTCTCCTGTCGAGTACCTGGAACCATTTTCTGCCTACAAATTCCATTAAAAGAACAATAATCCTCAAATTTTTTGCTGCAATACTCACCACTATTATCAGATCTGAGACATTTTAATCTTTTACCTGTCTCATTCTCAACCAAGCTTCTCCATTTCTTAAATGTTTCAAATACATCAGATTTTTGTCTAAGGAAATAATTCCAAACCTTCCTAGTTGCATCATCTATGAATGTAACATAATACTGAGAGCCACCAAGAGAAGATACCTAAGCTGGTCCCCATACATCTGTATGCACAAACTCCAACTTTTCATCTTTCTTTTACTTCCCATCCTTGAAAAAACTAATTCTTTTTTGTTTGCCATACACACAACTTTCATAGAAATATATATTAATACATTTCAGACTTGGTAAAACTTTCTTAGAATGAAGTACCTTCATACCTTTTTCACTCATGCCCAAGTCTGTTATGCCATAACAGTGTTGTCTCAGAACCTGCAGCAACTGTTTCAGTCTCTTCCTGCGAACCCACAACAACTGTTCCTAAACCTCTTTGATTTTTCTCTGCAACAACTAAAGTAGAAGGAACAATATGACCTGTACAAAGATATAAGGTGCTTACTTTCACACCTTTTGCTACTATTAAGGCACCTCTTGTAACCTTCCAATTTTTATCAGTAAATATAACAATGCAACCTTCATCAGCTAGCACCCCTGAAACTTCAAACGGTTTTTTATTATTTTATAAAGGCATCAGGAGTTATTTTTTTCTATTGGCCAACATAAAAAAACTCTATTTTTGTAACCGACATAAGGCTTGATAAAAGTGGCTAAGGGTTAGGGTTTTCGTTGATATTGTATTGTATCGTTTGCAACGGTATTGAGTTGCAAGGATTGCTAGTTGTAATTGGTTTGATTTACTGGATAATAATATTGGACTCTCTGTTGGTGGATGTCCTTGCCTGCGGATTCTTTGGGCTCGATGTCCCTACTTGCAAATTCTTTGGCATTTGTTGGGGTTCATCGTGAGCCCTCATTTCTCGTGGCTTCAGGGGAGGATCCCCCCTCTCCTTGTTTCGCTATTCCTGGTTCTGATCCCTCCTAGACTGTGGTTCAGCGTAGGAAGAAAGGTCCTTTGCTCTCTTGTGGCAAAGGTGTTAGATGTTCTAGGTTGGGATCTGGTGTTGTGTAGATCCTTGTTGGTTGTTCTCCAGCTGGGCTATTGTGCTTGTGCTGTCATTTTGTTGTTCCTGGTCTGCTGCTAGGATCTGGGTTTTGTAGCTTGGCTTCAATTGTTCTGTTTTATCCCCTATTTTTCTACCCTTGTGGCCTCGTTTGTAAAGGGTTCAACACCTTGTTAGCTACTTATCATAATAAAAAAACATTTGTGATTTACATTGGTTCTTAATTAATATTAATCTTACAAATCTAAACCACTAAGAGCATAATTAAAAGATTGTTAAGCATAAGGTTATATTTGTTTATTCACTTTTGATTTCTTTAATAATACATGTTATATGATCAATTTGTGGATTGTTTTGTAACTATGTTATTTGATGTTCTCGAAGCCATTAACAACAATTCTTGTAGCTAGTAGTAGTTTTTCCTAAAGCAAGTTTAAAACTATTTTCTTAGGAAATTAGTTTTACCCTTATCTTTCTATTACTAGCATAGTTACATTCGTTCACTCAATTACACTACCTATGGCCCTTGTGCATATAGCCATTACGTCTTTCATAAGCATACACTCCTAGATTGACATAGGATCAAACTGAACCTTAGTATTTCAAACACATTGTTACTGAACTCAAAAACTAAATTTATTTCACAAAGTTGTCCTACAATTTATCTTAGTTTTATCCAATCATCATCTATGGTAAGCCCTTTTCCATTTTTTTATTAAGTTAATGAGCTATGTGAATATGAGATCAACAAGCAATGTGTCAAATGCCTACACTCCCAATGTAGTGTTAGAATTAATGTGTTTATGGTGATGTTCCATCCATTCTAGATCGCATTCTAATCTAATGACTCACATAATCTCAAGGAGGCACTCTCAAAGTTGTCAAAGCCTCGTTGCACCATTGGCTAGTTTAGGTCTACATCATCAATGGTGAGCATCTACCTTATGCATTCATGTGTGCTTAGTGGTGACCTAGACATACCCATTGGTGGGTCTCCTAAGCTCTAAGTTTTCTTGTAACGACATTATATTTGTAGATTGTGAGATATTATGATGAGATGGGTGATCCAAGGTCTCCAACATCTTTTAGAGGCAAGCTCATAATACATCAAAGTGGGATTGCATTGACCATGTGATCAAAAGTCACATTGGAGTATCATGTAATCTATGCACTCTCATGATATCTTTTATAATATTTTCAGCCTACTATTGTGCCATTAGCTAAAAAAGTTGAGTCATCATAAGTGGGCCCAAGGTCTTCAAGTAGGTGTTTTCTAGTGCATATTGGTTTATTGTTAAAGGATTGAGTACATGCACCAACTATTAGATCGACTGTTGAGATAGAGGATCCAACACTCCCCACACCTTTTGTGATGCCTTTATTTTGTGTTAGGACAAGAAATTAAGGTGCTCAATACTCTTTGGTAAAAGTTCTTGAACCAACATGAATATAATCATGATCTCTTATGCATTGATGCTATCCTTACCTCTAAGAAACCTAGAAAATTACTCTATGAGAAGCTCATAACAACTTACCAAAGGATTTATTATTATTGATAGATTGCATTTCCCTATTGTAGATAAATTGATAGAGGCTAAGTTGTAAAAAAATGGATCTATTTTCTAGTAGCCCAAATGGGGTGTTGCAATATGTAATTTTGTTGATCTGATTTAATAGAATACTTTTGGCTTGTTAGTTATGCAATGGAAGTGGGTTGAATCTTCTTCAATTGCACTCTATGAGCAAGCATGGATGAAAATTTGAGCCCTAAAAGGAGGGCAAAATTGATCACACCTTTCTATGTATTATCTCCCTTTTTCCTTTGTTTCTCTAAACCCTATCCTCCCTCCTAACACTTTTCATTGGCATAAGTATAAAAGAGTATATATTAGCACTAAAAGAAAGCTACTAACCCCCTTTTCATATAGTAGTGTTAGAATAGTCATCCAATAGTACCATCAAAGAGCTATCCTTCTCCAAATACTATTATCACATCTTTAGAAGACTGATGGACCTACTGGGTTCTATCTATTAGGATTCTCAAATCCAGTGTAAAGTTATAAGGAATTTCAATAATTTCAAACTTCATTACGTATGGTGACTAGTGTGATGGGGAGTCCCTCCATTTGTGTTGATTAGGGTTGCATCCCATCTTCATCCACCCTACTTGTAATGCACAATTTTTATTAAGGATAAAAATGTGCTAAACAAGGCTAACAACGTTTTTTCTACGTTAAGCGATTGCAACACATAAGATGAAACTATGCATGTTAACTCCCTAGTGTTGTTGTGACACATGTAAACACTACATGCAAAAGTTTTACATGTGTGGAAGATACATGTAGATGACAAACTAGTAGAGAGAAATCTATGAATGTATGGCACACATCCGAATGTGGCTATACCATGCATAAGCAAGTTAACAAGGAATAAGCATAATTAAACACATTAATTCTATTAAGCATTTAATTAATCCAATTAGATTCACTAAGATAATAATTTCTTTTTCTTAAGCAAGTGAACTATATAATTTAGTGATAACCATTAATTATCCTTTCCTTATTAATAAATTGCATAATTATGCGGAAAGGTGTGAATACAGTGGCAGCAAGAGGTGGAACATAATGGTGTGACCATGTTAATAAAAGCTATTAAAGAGCTGACATGTAAAAATAATAAAAAATTATAAAATAGTTGTTAAACAAATAAAATAAAATAGAATAACTCTTAAGTGTATAAACTAATAATAACTAACTCATGAATAAACATTGTTTATATAAATATTAGAAATGCTATTCATAAAGAAAATAATAATAATTTGTGAAGTAAAATAGCTATGATTTATTGTATTGCTATTGAAAAATAAAATAGCTCTTCAATAAAATATAAAGTAAATAATGTCTAAAATAAAATAGATTAATTCAAAAAAATTACTACTATTTTATTCAATAAATAATCAATTCAAAAATATTACTTACTATTTTATTTATAAACTAATTACTTATTTACTCAAGTACATAACTGTTAACTATTTTATTTATCAAATTATATAATAATTTAAATAATTTTTTTAGTTACTATTTTTATTATAATAGTAAAATAACTCTTTGAAGCTAATAGGGGTGTGGTGTAGTGGTCTAATCACATCATTGTTGTGGTGGCCACCAAGGTTCAAATCCCTATTGAGCTGCTAGGCTCGTAGGCCATGTGCCTTTGTTGTGTTGATATGATCGTAGGTTGTGTCCCTGGGTGCTGCCACAATAATGGGTTACACTTTTTGGGACACCCTAATTTTTGTTGAAATCACATATTTTTAGAAAATATAATGATTTAAGCTTTGAAAGTTTCCATTTAAAGGATTTTGATTGAAGAGGGTTTGACCAAACCCCCTTAGATTCAAACCCTCTTGGATAGAACCCCGCTAGTTTTAAACCATACCTATAATGGAGTCTCCTCTACACCTATCAAAGTGCTGATAAAAAATAACTTTTGATTTACCTTTTGGGGGATCAAATAAATTTATTTAAAATTTATGTTTTGTAAGTATGTAGTCCTTATTATAAGCTTCCCAAAAAGTATAATTTTAAATATATTTAATTTGATTATTATATTTATTTTTTATTTCTTATGAATGTAGGTTTTTCACTGAACATTAAGTTCTTTGTTCTACACACATGGAAAATTAGTAAATTAGTGAAAAAAATTCTGAAAAATATCTATGCCCTAGGTATTGATGTCCTTGTTTCAACAAAAAAAATTGAATTTCGATACATATAGAAAAAATTATGTTTTACGGAATACGCCTATGTCTAAATTATAATTGGTTTGACTTCAAAACTTAATTAAAAAAAATATTCAACAAATCATTATGAAACCAAATGCATGCCTTATATATCGGTGTTACCAATCTAAATTCAAAAGAATCAAAATTTTATCCTTTGTAGAAAAAAAGTAATGTGCTACAGAATACATCACTTTAAAAAAATGTTGTTTACTATTAAAAACTAGTTATCAAAGGAGATGCAAAAATTTGTACAATTTAACTCCAATTTTTTTAAAAAAATATATTTAGAATCTACAAACAAAATTTCACAAATCACTAGTTCACATCATCTTCAAATTCCTAACGGTTTAGCGGCTATAGGTGTCAAAAAGTGAAGATTTAGTTCAAAATGTTGATTTCAATGTCAAGTTTGGCCAAAAAGTGTAACCCATTATTGTGGGATGACCCTCCTTTGTTGGGCCATCGTGCTTATTAGTTTGAACAAGGTGATAATGCTTTGGGGACTGAGGTCCCCTAGTAGTGGTCTTGGCAATAAATCCATTGGAAAGAGATCCCCCTAAAAGTGATCTCTCTAGGCTCAGACAATAAAGTAAATAAAGAAAGAACAATGTAAACAAATAAAAATATTTTATAAATAGTTCTAAACTAAAAGTAGCATACCTATCTTTTGAAAAATATGTGTAAAATATGGTGAGAGATATCATTCTCGAGGTGTGTATTCTACTTGAATAAAAAATCCAATAAAAAGTAGGTGCCTCGAGAATGATACCTCTCGACGTCTTTTACATAGATTTTTCAAAAGATAGGTATGCTAGTTAATATTAGAGAAGGTTATAGAATGTTTCTTACATTCCTAACATCATGAAACATCATCTAATCTATTGTTCATTCATTGATCAACCCAAATAAAGATTCTTTAACATGCATTCTACAAGCTATAATGTAAGAATGACCAATGTACACAAATCGTTCCCAAATCAATAACAAAACTTACTAAATTATCAATACAACTAAAAATAGCCTTATAGCATATTAGACACTATTGAACCATGCAAAGAATGAAGTTCCATCACACATAATGAAGCAAGAATTGTAATGCAAAGTTTAGAAACAATGGTTCATAACTTTGTCTTGACAAAGAATTACATGAAGCTAAACATAGAGCACAGAAGGTAAAACTTCCACCTAAAAACCCTTAAAATTTATAGGAAAAACCAATGCCAAGGATAGGACTATGATAGTCAGATGCAATCGTAAAACCTAGGGCATGACTATAAAGCCCCAAATGTGATCAGAAAACTCAAATAACTTGCACAAAACATGAAATCAAAAAATGAATTTTGCAAATAGGTTTTGTGATATGATTTTATAGCTCCTCATTGAATTATTGACATTATGAGTTCATACACTACTTTAGCAAGTTTTTAAATGCCAAATGGCTTATAAATGCACTCACAACAACCATGGATGCACAACATGTAATGAACTCATTGAAACTTGCAACTAAGCATAACTTTTGATTTAGAATGCCTACAAACCTTATTTATAGCCCATTCATTCATAAATTTTCCCAACAAGAGGATCCAACCCTCAAAATGCAAAAAATGTACACAATTTGAATTTTCAAGTTTATAAACACTCATCATCATAAAATTCAAAAATGTCAATATACATAATTTCATGATTTCAAATTAAATACAATAGGATCTCTAATTCAATCATTGCATATGGGATTCGATAAACCTTTCTTGGACACAAGTTTGGATACACAAATATGAAATAACCTAAAGTGATATACAAGTTTTCTCAACATGGAATAGGAAGAGAAATCCAAGTTTGTATGGATTCCAAAGCTTCAAGATCCAATCCAACAAGGGTAAGGCTTTCTCCCAACCCATGTAATTCTTTCAAGTAATTATCTCAATCATTACCCCACTTTCCTCAAGAGAGAGTAAACATGGATCCACATGTATACAAATTGCAAGCAAGGCTCATGACAACATTGAAATACACATCAAACACATGAGGCTTGTCTTAAGCATAATATGGATCACTCTTAGTCCATAAAAGGGGGAATTCATTGTTAGCAAAGCATGAGAGAGTGCATTCCTCCTTGATGCAGAGGCTAGAGGCAAACTCAACTAGGCCTTCATTGGTTTCAAGCCTACATAAGGCTACAATCCTCAAATTTGGTGGTTGCACTTCAAATACCTTATCAGACCCTTGGAACATCTTAGGACATGCACACATGACATATATAAATCACCCATGACTCTCAATAACAGAGGTTTCATCAATTACTATGGTTTCCTTATCTAGGCCACCACAAACTAGTAGGTCTCCAAAACTGATAAAGTGGCGATAACTTGCAAACCAGACCTCATATCCAAAATTTGAAACCTGTTTCAGATACCCATTTGGGCCTTATTAAACATAGGTTCAAATGGGTATAAGTTGTTTTGGAAAGTGAGGGCCTAAAATTGACTGTCCCGTTTTGAGACTAGGCCTAATTAGGCTTGTACAAATAGGTGACAATGGCTTCTCACAACTCTAGACTTTAGAACTTGGGTTTAACCTTCAAAGCATGATGTATGGGACCTATGTGGACTATCCAAACCATTCCCAACCTTCCTCCAATGGTTTTATTGCAAACTCCAATACCTATGGATTCTTTTAATGCACAAAACATGAAGAAAACAACCTAGGGCATCATCAATATTGCATCAGACTCCATCTCCTACTTCTGCAAACTTGTGGGAAATAAATTTAGTCCATATTCTTCCATTTTACCAAGTTATAGCCATTTGTACCAGTGGAAATAAGAGTTATATCATTTTCTTGCTCAAAACCCTCATTGCCTAGGTTTATAAAACTATTTTTAGTAAAATCAAGATATCTTGCTCCAAACTTAACCAAATCATATGAAATCACCACCAGATTAAAGTAGATTCAGAGCACTATCATTTACACATGATTAGAAATAAAAAAATTTGACCATATAGGGTCATACAAGCTTCAGAAACAACAAAGAACATTTAGAATTTGCATAAAATAGAGGCATTTCATTGAAGTTTTTGCATATACGCCATCCTCCTCTTTGTGCTCGGCCTTACATGGCCTATTTAAAGATGTTACAATGTTTCTCCAACTACTAAGTGAATCCCAATGGTCTAGCCAACCTATGACAACCGATGATCCTTCATATTCCATAATTTTGTACTTTTGCAACTATGACAATATTTGTGCAATATTGACAACTTAACAACTTAAATCACCTAATAACCTAATATTGACATACATAACATGGTCTCCATGACCTTATTACAATCATTAGAGCAAAATTTGATAAAATTGCCTCATGGGGGCATGAAATCCCAAGGTGCTCCTACACCATACTCCCGGACAAAAATGAACTCAAGTCCCCTTGAGTGAGGATCTGCAATAATGTACTCAGTCAGCCAATTTACTCCTTTATAAGGAAGGCCCTTCCATTCAGTCAAGTACTGGAAGTAGGCTTTTTCCCTTGAGTCTTTGAGTGCCTTCATGTCTAAGACACGCTCCAACCTTGGTGGAAACTCTTGTACCCTCTCAACATCTGCAAATACTTGAGAATCTGCACCATAACCTGCAACCACAAATACTTGTAAAGAGTATACATCAAAAGGTAAATCTGCAACCTTGAAATCAATGGCTCCTTTGTTCATATCTGCCCCTTGATTGCACTCAACATGTAACTGATCCCATTGATCATCTTGTGTGGGATGGTCTTCACCAATCTGCCCAAGCAATGCAAAAGTACAGTGGACTACACCCTCATACTCCAACTGCAAATGTGGAGTGTCTTCAACCACCTTGAAGGTTTTATCTTCCCATTCTAGAAACTTTGCATGAGAACTAACCAAATCAACATGCTCTTACAACAAGTCTTGAACTTCTAACGACAATTGATCAATCCTACTTGCTGTTATGACAGTCATATGTTTACTCACCATTGTATTATCTGCCTCTTCCTCTTTTATTGGATTTTGCTCTTTCTTCATCAGCAAAGGTTCTTCAATGTCTGGTTCTATCACCCCCTCATGCCTTTTTCTCTTAATGGTATTCTTGATAGGCCATTTCACCTTTTTCCTTATGGGTAAATGCCAACTACCTTCTTGTTGTTCTCAAGAAGTTGCATCTTCATTTGGAACTCCAGATCTATTCTTTCCATATCTTTTTTTATTTGTTTCAAGGCTTGTTTCAATTCTGCTATCTCTTTCTCAGCATCCATTTGCTTGACCTTCTCATTCTTCTTCTTTGTCTCACTTTTCTCTTTTCTCATCTTACTTGGTACCTCCTTACCCTGCAAGTCTCCATAGACTATTTTCCACAACACATCCATTCTTCTTCCTTGAGCAAGTCTCTTTCACCTTGCTTCTTCTTGTCTTTGTGATACCTCACATAGATTTTTTTTCCTTTTTCTCACTACCTAGTCTTTTGGCATCTAGATTCTTCTCTTCAACCTGCAAAAGAGACAACAAACAAACTCCAAAAACTCACTTGCCCAAATCTTTTTGGGCTTTGATACCAATTTGATGCAGAGGCTAGAGGCAAACTCAACTAGGCCTTCATTGGTTTCAAGCCTACACAAGGCTACAATCCTCAAATTTGGTGGCTGCACTTCAAATACCTTACTAGACCCTTGGAACATCTTAGGACATGCACACATGACATATATAAACCACCCACGACTCTCAAGAATAGAGGTTTCATCAATTACTATGGTTTCCTTATCTAGGCCACCACAAACTAGTAGGTCTCCAAAACTGATAAAGTGGCATTAGCTTGCAAACCGGACCTCATATCCAAAATTTGAAACCTGTTTCAGATACCCATTTGGGCATGGTTTAAAAAACTTTGAGCATTAGAATGCTTATAATATATATAAAAGTTATTTACCAATTTCTGTAAAATTAGATTTTCCCTTGAAGAAGAAACCCCTTTTATCTTGACTATGGTAATAATATATCGATATAGAAATATGTTTTGATCTATTTAAAGATGCTTGTATTAAATGTAAACAGGTAAGTGTGTGGTATTATTCTAAGTTTTATGTTTCAAATCATAATTTGAGATGCCTATGTATGTTAACATCATGTATGAGTTATTAAGCAAGAGTTTGAGATCATTCTCACAATGTGTTGATAGTATACATTATTTAGAACCAAGTGATTCTTGTTAACTAGTCATTAGATTCATATTCATGATTGATTGATTCTAGAGAGTACTTTTATATAGTAATATGTGTATTGGAACATCATTTGAATATGAGAATTCTATGTAAACTAAACACGGTCAATATGATCGAGACCTAGATGCAAATTAGTAAATGTCATTTTTATTCAACATAAATAGCCTTCTATTGAAATTGTGTGTTGGGAAAAGAGAGTTTAAATAAGTTTAATTTAATTTCTTATTAATTTAAAAGTATGCTTGTGTGATGAATAACATGGTTCCTCTTATAGGAAAAAGAAAATATAATGATAGAAAATAGATTTCTATTGGTATTATGTTAAGAGATGGTCTTAGATTTCTATTAATATTGTTAAATTAGTTTCCTAGAAGTACACTGATGTTTAATACCTTGTGAGATATACTTAATTTTTATTGAAAAAAGAATCATGCGAGTGTCTTTTTCATAGACTAGAGTTACTTTAAAATAAATTAGAGTTAAATAGACATTCAAGGAATTCAACATCTATTGCAAACTTTCACAATTTGAGCTAAAAGAGTAAAATTGATCTAAATTATGGAAAAAAACTATGTAGGATCAATCATCTCAGCAATGAAATAAATTAAATCTATATATGGCTCACATTTTAAACTCTTTGCAAACTTTCATGATATGAACTAAATAGAGTAAACTTGATCTAAATCTATATATGGCTCACACCTAGAAGCACAAAATTTAAAGTGATGTTCAATTGCTTTTTAGTAGTTTAAAATGTGAGCCATATATAGATTTACTTTATTTATTCAAAAACAATAATTAGTGTTAAAATCTTGGTCATTACAAAACTCTATTTTTAAATAAGGAACATATGTCTAAGTACAAACAAAAGCATTATCATGAGGGAATATTTGTAAATCTATATAAATGAATATATCATCTATTACAAACTACGATTTAAGATAAATAGAGTAAACTTTATCTAAATCTATATATGGCTCACACCTAGAAGCACAAATTTTAAAGTGATGTACAATTGCTTTTTAGTAGTTTAAAATGTGAACCATTTATAGATTTACTTTATTTATTCAAAAACAATAATTAGTGTTAAGAGATTATGTTAGATTTCTATGAATACTACTAAATTAGAAGTACATTGATTTTAATATCTTGTGAGATATACTTAATCTTTATTTCAAAAAGGATCATGCGAGTGTCTTTT
Source organism: Cunninghamia lanceolata (assembly GCA_027924645.1). NCBI lineage: Eukaryota > Viridiplantae > Streptophyta > Pinopsida > Cupressales > Cupressaceae > Cunninghamia > Cunninghamia lanceolata. The sequence goes on along the minus strand of BSBN01000853.1, from coordinate 2,917,889 downwards.
TCATAGACTAGAGTTGCTTTAAAATAAATTAAAGTTATATAGACATGCAAGGAATTCAACATCTATTGCAAACTTTCACGATTTGAACTAAAAGAGTAAACTTGATCTAAACTATGAAAAAAACTATGTAGGATCAATCATCTCAGCAACAAAATAAAGTAAATCTATATATGGATCGCATTTTAAACTCTTTGCAAACTTTCATGATTTCATTACACCTACAAGCACAAATTTTAAAGTGATGTACAAATGCTTATTAGTAGTTTAAAATGTGAGCTATATATAGATTTACTTTATTTATTCAAAAAGAATAATTAGTGTTAAAATCTTGGTCATTACAAAACTCTATTTTTAACTAAGGAATATTTGTCTAGGCATGAACACAAGTATTAGCATGAGGGAATACTAGTGCTAGGAAGCTAGACAATAAAATACATGAGCAAGTTCAAAGGAGTGCAGTTAAAGCCAACCTTGTGCAATTGAGGAGGTTTGACAAATGGTTAGACTTGTATGAGAGAAAATGGAGCATGTCACATGAGGAGGAAATTGTGCTACTCAAAGGACCAATAAAGCATGTGAGAGAAAGTTTGAAAAGTAGGATTACATGTGGCAAATCCCTTATCAAGATGTGTGGATTAAGTGAACACAGTGCAAAATCTCATTGCATGTGTTGGACTACACAAGACACACAACAAACAATAAAAGTGCTTAAGGATTGAATGTCTCAAAAGTGAGACTTATAATTGCATTGCCCAATGCAATTCCATAGGAAGCAAACATGTGTAACACTTGCACAAGTAGACAAACATGTGGAATATAATTACCTGATTAAAACATTAATAAAGCATGATTCAATTTGAACATCTTTGTCTAATTATGCATGTTTTTTTGGTTTATGGATTGCGATTACAGATTGAGGACAATAATGATTCATGAATGATAAATAATAATGAGTAGAGAACTAGCTAAAGTGAATGAGGGTAGATGTGAGTATACATCCATGCATGATAAGGGATTCAACCAATCACATAACACGAAAGGTCAAAAATAGTCTAACTGTTGCTTCTACGCAACCATGATAGTCATTAAAGCACATTAAAAAAATTGGTGGGGAACAAGTTTGTCCCTTTGACCTAATCATATTCACTTTGTTGGGTGTGTCTTTGATTGGTGCATGGTGAAAAAAAAATATAGGGTAAGAGTACACATGTTTGATCAAGGCACATGTGGAGAGTCGCTGGTCCAACTACTCCATATGTTGTACATGTGCCAAAAGGAAACCAATAATGCAAAATGAACTATTCATTATTTAATGGTACCCTTACACTCAAATTTGATGAAGGGTACAAAAAAGAACCAAACCTTTTATTAGGAAAGGTGTGTGTTACACCTTGCATAATAATAATAATAATAATGTAAAATTAAATATTTAATTGTGGTGCATCTCAAAGATGTGTATACCACATGGGTTAGGTATTCATGGGGGCACTTGTATGTTGTAATATTGAGATAAATATTTAATGTGGATGTCACATTGGAAAAATATTTATTATTTAGAAAAATGTAGTACCAAATATTTAATTTGGGGCCAATTTAGTGAGCTCATGTTTTTGATGCCTATCATTTATGTAATACAACTTGATAGTTTTGTGTCAGCTTGTCTTTATAAAAGCAAGAACATGAGTACTTGTTGAGGTTGGCTTGTTGGCTAAGGTTGGATTGAGCATCTCTTATAAGTTGCATATGTGATTAGAGGAAGCATGGATTAGGATGTGTGGCTATATGGTTCTCATTTGCTTATTCATATGGAGGAATGCAACTAAGGTATTTGATGCTTTAGAGGCCTTGCATGGAGACTTTGCAAGTGTATTATAATCTTGTCCTTGGGATAACACATTGAGTGTGTGAGTGGTTTTGGAGGTTGGGTTTTTCCCTTGAGAGAGTTTTCTGAGGGTACATTTGGTGTTATCTTGTGGTATGCTTTGTTATTCTCTTGAATTGTGTATTTTGAATACTTGTTTTGTATTTGTTTCTCTCATGAAGGTTATGTGGAAATGGTCTTTTTTCCTGCGATTTTCTTTCACTTTCACCTTCACCAAGCTTCACCTCATACAAATCCCAAGCATTATGAAAAACTATACCTTTTGTGAAAACAATCTAGAACACTATTTAAGATTATCTCACAATATATTGATAAAATTGTAGTGACACTGATTTTGGAATAAATAGACTTCCCTCCAAGCTAATCACTAAAGTATTATTCAATTTAATTTCTTGAAAAGAGTAGTTGACTTTTTGGAGCTCTTGAAGAAAGGGTAAGTTCTCAATAGAAACTAGGGAGTAGGATATCTAACATGTAGACTACACCATATGAATTTGGGGTCCTCACTCTATAAGAATTTCATGATGGTTTAATCATTTAATTACCTTTCAATAGACATTAAAAAATATAGATTGCCAAAAAAAATTTGTAGCCCATCAAATAAAGATACACCTATATAATTCAACTTGCTATAACACAACAAATAAAGGTACATCTTTGGAAACTTCTAGGGAAAAATATACCTAATAAAATTTAAAATTTAATCTCAAAAAATATGACTGCCATCTAAGTCCCAATCCCTTTCAGCAAAGATTTAAGAAAACAACTTGAATCCTAAAGTCTAATTTCAACAATAATAGTATAAAAATAAAATAAACATTAAATCTTGAAAAGTATCCATATAGATCCCAGTTAAACAAAAGAATCCAATCATCACTTGCAAATTTATAACTAAATAAAAAATCATTACATAAACATTCTAGTACATATAAAAATAAATAAAAAGCTAGTTATATTACTTACAATTTATAACATAGGCCTTTTTAATTCTCTATAATTCTAAATTTGTAATGTTTGGAAATAATATTTCCAAAAAAACTTTTAAATTGATTAGAAAGAAAAAGAAAAGAAAAAAGAAGATAAAGAAGTAAAATTGTGAAAAAAATGAAAAACAAAACTTAAATCTAAAGCTTAAACACAAAGGAAATGAGCTAAAATTATTATTACAATTAAAATTAATTTTTTAAATATCTCTATAATTCTAAATTTAGAAGGCTTCAAAATAATATTTCCAAAATAACTTTTAAAATAGATTAAAAAAAGAAAGATGAAGATTAGAAATAAAATTGTGGAAAAATGAAAAACAAAACTTAATTCTAAAGCTTAAACACAAAGTAAACTAGCTAAATTTATTATTACAATTAAAATCATATTTATAAATTTCTAATTCTAAATTTGGAAAACTTCAAAATAATATTTTCAAAAAACCTTTTAAAATAAATTAAAAAAAGAAAGATGAAGATAAGAAATAAAATTGTGAGAATATATTAAAAAAAACATTCAAAATTTATTTTATTTTTTAAAAACTAAAAACACTTTAAATTCATATATTTATTATTAAAATGAAAAAAAAATAAAAAAAATAAATCATTCATATTCAATAATAATTTTCTATATTTAAAAGATGTTCTAAAGTAATATTTATTCTAAATATTTTTAAAAAATTATATTCTGATATAAAATAATATATATTATAAATTTACTAAAAATTCACATACACATATATATATACACACGCACACACAAATATATATAATATATTATAAATTTACTAAAAATTCACACACAGACATATATATACATATACATACATACATTATCTGTGAAAATAATTCTGTTATACAGCTTACCAAATTTTTAAATAGTAATAAATGGTCCACAGACCAAATGCCAGGCCTGTCTTGTAGCTCATCATTTATCAGAAGAAAGCCTCCACAACATCGTAGAGCATCACAGCCCAAAACCCTCTTTTCTTGTTGTACAAAGCACAGCGTGCACAATATTCATGGACGTCATTAAAATTCATTCACTCAACAATAAAAACTGTCAAATTCTGTATTTGACAGTATAACGCATGCTTTGTGAATATGAGAAGTCCAGTGCTGGAACCACTTTTGCATCCTGTTCCCTATTAAGAGAGGTATGTGCTGAAATGTTTTTGGATTACACAATTGTTGAGAATGTCAAACAAGGCCTGGTGAGAATTGACACAGCGGGGAGTTTTGAACTGACTCACTGTTGCTCCAAGGCTCAAGTAGTGATCTAAAATCTTTCGGAATGCACCCTTTTCCACAATACGAATTTCAAGGGGTCCAATAGTCTTTGCTTTCCTGGAACCAGCATAGCCCGGATCAATTAAAGACTTGTCCATTATTGAACAACATCTATTTAGAACACTTTCTTCTACTTTTTCACTAAGCTCCCAAAAAATTACATAGTGGCCTGGTTCAGTTGACATATCTGCATAGCTTGTGAAGTCAATCAGCTCCACATTTTCTTCCCTCAGGAGTCTGATACCCCTCTCAACAGCTATTTGCAAATCTTTTTCTGTGATCTTGTCAATGTTTAATGTAAAAAGGAGGTTCTTTCGGCATATATATGACAATTGTGGAGTAGAATTGTAAAACCTTGCTACTCTGACAATATCACCGAGTCTGTACCTGTAAAGTCCTGTATTCGTAGAAAGGCATTAAGGAGAGAATCTCTCTGTAACAAAAACTATAATCTAGATTTCAATGTATTTTTGTCAGTAAAACTAAATTTTCTGAGACAAATATAAAACTCAAACCACAAATTGAATATTAGCAGAAAAAAGGGTGGAACGCACCACCAAATGTTGTGACAACCACCTCGTAATCCTGCCCAACTTTCACTTCTGTCAGACCCACAGGTTCAGAGTCCGTATAGTGGGCATCAGCTACATTCTGATCCAGATTCCGGTCTTCAAGATGCTGATGGAGTGGAATGAATTCAAAATATGCATGGTTGGGTACCACTGTGTAACTTACATTCTCTGGTGGGGTTGTGGGATCTATATTGGCAGCAAAACCACCTTCAGTGGCACCGTAAACTGAACTCACCAATGGTAGATCGCCTGCATAATGTTTCAATTTCCTTAGGTATGGCTCCATGGAACCTGTCATGACAGCATAAATATACTTGGCACTGGGCCAAAGCCGTGGGATAATTCCATGCCAATTCTCCAAGTGCTTACATTTTTCGTAGATTACATCTGCTAAATCTGGATCTGGTTTAAGCAATTTTGAAACGGCTGCCCTCATAGAAGGCACTGTGATTCGTTCACTAAGTTTCCCTTCCTTGATATCAGAACAGAGTTCTTGCCAGACTTGCTCGAGGGTCCGGAAAGCATCCACTATAGAGTATGCAAAAATTGATCGCACATATTGTACTTCATTTGAATATAGCATTCCACATAGGAGATGGCAATACAAGGATTGTTGAGGATCGTTCCCAACTACAACCTCATCTGGACTGCATGGAAAAACCTCCCGAGACATCTTAAAACGTTCACTACTAAATATATGTGTAGTCACAGTGCAAGCTATAAAGCCCCCTTCAGTACGAATTTGTTTGCTGTAATAAACAAATTCAAGGGCTTTTGCCCCAGGTCCGATTGGAAATAATCTGCAGATTGAGAAAGGCAATGGATTAATATTTTCATTAGAATATTTTGTATTTCAAGTCCCTTGACCTAATTTATCATTTGTGGACATTAATATAATTTTGTTTCCTTTCAATTGTAGGGAAAATATGGCTGTATATAATTAATAGTATGTTAGAGACCAGATGGATTATCATTTTTGTAAAAAATCAAAGAAAAACAAGCAACTCACGGTTTGAGCTATGCATAGCATTAAAACATTCAACCAGTAAGATGGCAGTAACAATAGCTGCAAATTATGCTTTAGGCCATGGATAAAAAGGCAGTGGTGTGACCACAACCAGCGTCCAACACTTCTACTCCTCTCCTTCCCCCTCCAAAAAGAAATAATACAGAAGTTAAATAAACAAAAGCAGAAACATGTGGCTTCAGGCATGCAGAGCATTAATCAACTTCAATTTTTGGGGCATTCAAGACATCAGCAAAGAACAGATTATTCAATACAAATTTGCTTTACTCTTACACCCTGCAGGAGATGATAGAGCCTTAAGGCTCTTTGATCTGGTAAATATTTATTTTTATTTTCCAGGGTGGGAGGGAAGAGGATAACGTTCAGCTTTAGCTGCCATGACTAAGGGGTATTTCTTTAATAAAATTCATGTAGGACTTGTATCTGGACTCGTCCTTTGGGGTATGTCGCTCCCAGCAAGTTGAATGCAGAGTTGTACCCAATTTCAACACTTGGTCATGTCTCCAGGGATTTGAGCTTGGGATTCTGTTATGGAAGTCCCCATACTTTTACGGTTTACCACTTGAGCTCATCACTTCAAATATAACAAGCCAATTTTAGGGACATAATGATGAAAAGAAAAACATCAATGTTCTAAATCCTACTTGATAATACAGTCGCACTACTGCAAGGGGAGAAATGAAATCATCTTGAGAAATAGCAGTACTACTACTAACACTTCACACTTTGTTGAGAATTATGCACTCAAATGAAATTACTCGTAGGACAAATAGATCAAAAGGAATGTGATGCAGTTCTGTTTCGAAGAATCTGCAAATAAAACTCCAAAAAGTGCTCTGTTCTGCCCTAACTCAAGAATATTAACAAATTCAACAGCAGAGAACAAAAAAACACAAACACATCCATTCTATGATCCTTTTGAAATACACTAAAAGATAACTTATATTATATCAATAATCAGAAACTACAGATATAGATACAGCAGAGGAAACCGAAAACTGTGTCCTCATACTATTCAGTCCCTGTTCGTCAGAGTCTCCTGTGTGCTGTAGTTTTTATCTTCTTCAAAACTCTATCCTCACCTCTAATCTCCCTTTAACTTCTCTTTCCCAAAACTGAAACTCTTCTGAAATCCTATCCGTCCCAGCTCCTACTGCCAGCACAGTTATTCTCTCCTAATTTTAATCTTCCATCTAAATATAGAAAGAAGTTGACAGCTGTTAAATAAAGACTAGACAGAAACAGAGTTACTGAACAGTATACTATTATTGGTAAGACAAAATCCTAAAAGGATTGAACCACAACTCAACGAATAGAAAGTGGGAGGAGGACGTTAAGGAAGATGCTCTGCATCATCCTCCCCTTCTCTTAGAAAATTTGAACCTCCTGGTTCTGGTTCATAGGGTGAAGTTGTTTGGCTGTACTTAAGCAAGTCAGCTTCTGTGATCCAAGAGTTGTAAGAATCTGACAGGCCTTCCCACTTAATGACATACATCTTATATGACTTGGATCATGTAGCCACCAATTTGGTATCTAACACTTGTTCAACCTGCTCTCTTTTCTTCTTCGACAAATGCTTGGTCCAATTGTTTTCTTCCTTCTCATTTTGCTCATCTTCCATCTTATCATCATTTGCCCCAGCTGAATATGAATAAAGGTCAGCGACATTAAAGATAGGACTGATGTCCAAGTCTTCAAGAAAATCAATTAGGTAGGCATTCTCATTTATCTTCTTCATAATTTTGCAAGGCCTGATTTTCTTGGGCTTTAACTTGTTGTAGGCACTTTGGGGATACCTTTCCTTGCACAAATGTACCATAACCATTTCTCCTTCCTGAAAGATTTTTCTTCTCCAATACGAATCAGCACTCTTCTTATATTGCTCATTCATGGACTGCAATTTGAGCCTAACTTGTTAATGTACCTCTTGAATATTCTCTACAAAATCAGTAGCTTCTTGGCTGATATGTGGGTTTATTGGTAGATCAACTAAGTCTACAATTCCTTTAGGATTTGTACCATAAACAATTTGAAATGCAGACTTACCCTTAGACCTATTTATGCTAGAATTATAGGCAAAGTCAGCTTGGGGTATCACCAAATCCCATTGTCGAGGACTATCACCAACTAAACACCTCAATAGATTGCCTAGGCTCCTATTCACCACCTTGGTTTGACCATCGGTTTAGGGGTGGTATGCTGAACTGAATTGTAACCTGTTGTTCAACTTTTTCCACAAGACTCCAAAGGTGGCTTAAGAAATTGGTGTCCCTATCACTAGTTATAGTTTTTGGAATACCATGTAACCTCACAACTTCCCTAAAGAACAAATGTGTCACTTGACTTGCATCATTTGTCTTCTTACAAGGTATGAAATGGGGCCATTTTAGAAAAACGGTCCACCACTACAAACACTGAATCATGACCTCTTTGGGTTTGTGGAAGCCCCAAGACAAAATCCATTGAAATATCAGTCCACAGTTCCCTTGGCACAGGTAAGGGCATATATAGACCTATATTTTAATGTCCTCCTTTTTCTATTTGACACACCCTACAAGCAGCAACAAATCTATCCACATCTCTTTTCATATTAGACCGAAAGAATTTCTCACTCACTAATCCAAAAGTCTTAATCTCTTCCAAAGTGTCCACCTAACCCACTTGAGTGCATCTCTCTCACAAGCCTTTCCGTCCTTGATCTAAGGGGAATGCAAAGCTGAGACCCCTTAAATAAAAAGCAATCTAATAATAAGAAGCCTTCAAATGGATGCATATCTGTATGGTCTTGACTACTTAGAATGGCATAAATGCTGCCAAAATACGAGTCATTTGCATATTCACCCTTCATTTCTTCAAAGCCAACCAGCCCATGACTCATTACAATCAATAAATGATGCCTTCTACTTAAGGCATCAGCCACTACATTGGTTTTGCCACTCTTATGCTGCACAACAAATGTATAGGCCTGCAAGAATGAAGCCCATTTGGCGTGTTTGTGAGATAGCTTACCCTCTGGATTTATGTACTTCAATGATTGATTATCAGTCATCAAAATGAATTCCCTATGTAGAAGATAATTCCTCCAATATTTTAATGCTTGTACCACTGCATAGAATTCTTTATCACAAGTGATATACTTCTTTTTAGCTTTATTTAATTTCTCGCTGAAAAAAGCCACAGGTTTTCCTTCTTGGCTTAACACTCCCCCAATAGCTACTCCTAAAGCATTGCACTCAACTGTAAAAAGTTTCTCAAAGTCTAGTATAGCAAGAATAGGTGCTTTAGTAACCTTCCTTTTGAGCTGTTCAAAACTCACTTCAGCTGCCTTTGTCCAAGTAAAAACCTTCCCTTTCGTGCAATCGGTCAATGGTGCACTTATGCCGCTGAAATTCTTAATGAATCTCTTATAAAAATTCACCAACCCATGGAAGCTCTCCATCTCAGTAATACTTTGAGTAGGCCACTCAAGAATTGCCTTAACTTTTTCTGGATCCATGCTCAATCCATTTGCTGATATAACACTACCCAAAAATACCAACTTATCTTTACAAAATTCACTATTTTTAGGGTTGATAAACATCTCTTTGCTCTGAGTTTGTCAAGCATCACTCTCAAATGCTCTACATGCTCCTCCATATTTCAATTAAAAATCAAGATATCATCAAAATACTATGATAAATTTTCCAATGTGCAATCTAAATACCTAGTTCATTGTTTGCATGAAAGTAGTTGGAGCATTGGACAATCCGAATGGCATCACCACCCACTCATATAACCTATCATTGGTTTTGAAGGCAGTGTTCCACTCATCACCTTCACGAATTTGAATCTGACAGTATCCACTTCCTAGGTCGATCTTGGAGAAGACCTTGGCACCTGACAAGCAATCTAATATGTCATCCATTATGGGTAGCAGATATCGATACTTCATAGTGATTTTGTTAATGGCTCTAGAATCCATACATAATCTCCATTTTCCTCCTTTCTTAGGGGAGAGTAGAGTAGGTGTGGCACATAGACTCATACTTTCTCTTACAAACCCCTTTTCTAATAATTTAGTATTTGCCTCCTCATTTCCTCATTTTCCAGAGGAGTCATCCTATAAGCAGCCTGATTTGGAAGTTTGGTACCCAAAATTAGATCAATTTGATGAGTAATGTCTCTAGATGGAGGCAAACCAGCTGGTATATCAAATGGCATCGATTCAGAATATTGTTGCACCAAATTTTGCACCTCCAATGGGATTGTTTGCTGATCTGATTTCTCCTTTTCTAGAGGGTACAAAAGATAACAAATCTCTGAGGGTACAAAAGATAATGAATCTCTCCCTTAGATTCTCTAAAAAACTCTTTCCAACCCATTGTAAATAAAGACAAATCTGCTATTTCAGTTCTTCCTTTTCCTTTAAACGATTTCAAGGTATGGAGTTTACCCTCATGCTGTATCTCATAGATGCTTTCTCTGCCATGGTGAATCACATTTCTATCATATAGCCAAGGTCTACCTAATAACAAGTGACAAGCATCCATTGGCACTACGTCACACAACACCTTGTCTTCATAAGGACCAATTTTGAAGTCAACTAGACAAGATTGATTCAAAAGCACGCTATGATCCTTTTTCAGCCAAGAAATTTTATAAGGATTCGGTTTTGAAATACAAACAAGCTGTAATTTTTGCACCATTTCTGTACTTACCAAGTTATCAGTAGATCCTCCATCCACAATCATCTTGCACACTTTATCTTTACACTTGCATCGTGTCTGAAACACACTGTTTCTTCTCCAATCAGCTACGAGGGTTTCTTTGTCTCCAACCATCAAGGTTCTATTCAGCATCAAGTTCTCACCCATTTCTGCTTCAACTTCTTCTATCAGGGGTTCTTCCCCTTGGTGTAGGAGCACCTTGGCAAATTAATATTGCCCTAGACAAATCTTTGAGTTTGATTAAATTTGTATGCTTCTACATTGTAATGAGGTTTATCAAGTCATTTTTATGTGTTTAGGTCATTAGGAAATTCAAAAATGCAAAATATTGCAAACTATGTAAAGGTTGTCAATGTAAAATTGGAAAAAAGATGCAAACTTGGAAGGTGAAGAGTCATTTGGCTCTTGGTTCACTCCAAATCAGTTATAAACTGAAGAGACATGTTTTAATTCCTTTAAAAGGCCTTGTAACCATGAAGAATTTGTGGGTGGTTGAAGATTTGAGCATGGAATGAGAAAAAACAATGTTTTCCTGTATTTTCTTTCAGAAATTTGTTGTCTTTTGCTATTGTACAGCCCTGTAAAGAATTGAATGGATGCCTAATGGATTGAAAATGTTATATCCTTCAACCACCTTCCATTTTCTTCTTGTCCCATGCATTTTTATTTATTTTTGTGAAATATATGAGTCTTTTATGGATCAAACTATATATAGTTGGAAATAGTATTGAGTCTACTTTCCATTTCTTTTTGTTGCATCAAATTTCATTAAGATTTGAATAAGTTATGGCATTTTTATTGAGGGTAGGTCTGCAGAGTTTAATTTTCTGAAAATACAGTCTGAAAATATGCATGGTACGACTTGGTACGGCCTCACATTGATAAATATAATAGATGGATGGAAAGATATGTGTTTCTAGTTTACAATTATTTTGGTTTGGTATAATTTCATTAAGGTTTGTGAGAGATATTGCAATTTTGGTGAGGGCAGGTCTGAACGCTGCCTAGGGTTTGTAGTTTTGGGAAAAGAGTCATAACTTTCTCTCCTACCGTTAGATCTTCATGAAAATTGGAGGAAAAATATGTATTAATGTTCTCTTAAACCTGACCAAAGCAATTGGATTAGTTATTTTATTTGTTAATGTTATTGAGGATAGTTTTGGTCCTCCTACCTCTGCATCATATTGGTATCAGAGCTAGCGAAAGATTTGGGTGGTGTGTATTTTTTTTTCTGTCACTAAGAAGGCAGGTGAAGAGCGAGAAGATCTTGATTGTGTAGATAGATCGCCGAGGGAGGCAATCTACACCTTTTGGATTTTGTTTTGCTCAGTTGCTTGGTTGCAGGTGCTTGTTCCATCTAGCTGCAAGAAGGATGTTTTCTGAGATTGTGTGTGGGCAGACAAGATGAGGTCTGTCATGACCATTCTCCAATAGAGATTTGGCTGGAGAAGGATGCATAGAGAAACCACTGAGGAGAGAGTGGTAGGTGCATCACCAGGATCTGCTGTTGGGTGAGATGAATGGTTTGGTGAGTTGGTTTGTTATGAAGCAGTGAGAGAGATGGATACCTGAAGAAGCACTTGATGTTGCAGCCCGAAGCGTACTCCACTGATGGGAGTAGAAGGAGCCTGAAGATGCTTTGTGAAGATGGTAGTTTGTTTTGTTGGTTGGTTGGTCACCATTTCTATAGATTGGAAGATTGTAGCTGAGAAGATTGAAGATAAAGACAGAGGAAAGAGACTTTTGTTGCAGATACATTTCCAAGGGACTTGGAAATTTTGTTGGTTGGTTGTATGGTGCAGGAGCACCTTGGCAAATTAATATTGCCCTAGACAAATCTTTGAGTTTGATTAAATTTGTATGCTTCTACATTGTAATGAGGTTTATCAAGTCATTTTTATGTGTTTAGGTCATTAGGAGTTTCAAAAATGCAAAATATTGCAAACTATGTAAAGGTTGTCAATGTAAAATTGGAAAAAAGATGCAAACTTGGAAGGTGAAGAATCATTTGGCTCTTGGTTCACTCCAAATCAGTTATGAACTGAAGAGACATGTTTTAATTCCTTTAAAAGGCCTTGTAACCATGAAGAATTTCTAGGTGGTTGAAGATTTGAGCATGGAATGAGAAAAAACAATGTTTTCCTGTATTTTCCTTCAGAAATTTGCTGTCTTTTGCTATTGTACAACCCTGTAAGGAATTGAATGGATGCCTAATGGATTGAAAATGTTATATCCTTCAACCACCTTCCATTTTCTTCTTGTCCCATGCATTTTTATTTATTTTTGTGAAAGATATGAGTCTTTTATGGATTGCAATTTTCTGATTTTCCCTGCAACAGTCCTGTTGCAGCGTTTGGTACGGTTTTGTACGGACATATACAGGATCAAACTATATATGGTTGGAAATAGTATTGAGTCTACTTTCCATTTCTTTTTGTTGCATCAAATTTCATTAATATTTGAATAAGTTATGGCATTTTTATTGAGGGTAGGTCTGCAGAGTTTAATTTTCTGAAAATACAGTCTGAAAATATGCATGGTACGACTTGGTACGGCCTCACATTGATAAATATAATAGATGGATGGAAAGATATGTGTTTCTAGTTTACAATTATTTTGGTTTGGTATAATTTCATTAAGGTTTGTGAGAGATATTGCAATTTTGGTGAGGGCAGGTCTGAACGCTGCCTAGGGTTTGTAGTTTTGGGAAAAGAGTCATAACTTTCTCTCCTACCATTAGATCTTCATGAAAATTGGAGGAAAAATATGTATTAATGTTCTCTTAAACCTGACCAAAGCAATTGGATTAGTTAATTTATTTGTTAATGTTATTGAGGATAGTTTTGGTCCTCCTACCTCTGCATCACCCCTTCTTGAGTCACCATCGCTCTCTTGGGGTTTTGAGGGCAGTCTATAGATTTGTGGGTCTCATTACAAATAAATCACCTCAAAGGTTTCCAACCTCCAGAAGATTGTTGTCCTCGTCCTCTACCTCTAAACCCATCCCTCCCTTTGTAAGTTTGGCTTCACATTACCCTCCGGCTCTTCTTCATTGGGATTTGGAGGAACTTCCTCTACCTCTACTCAGATTGTTGCCACCTCTTTTGTTTGCCACTTTGCCCCACCTATTCAGTTTTTCCTCTGCTTTCAAGGCAAATTGATAAGCCTCATCCACGATATTCACTTTGAGCAGGGGTAACTCATCTTGGAGTTGAAATTGAAGTCCATTAATGTATCTAGCTGGTGGATGCTCGCCATCTTCTTGCAAATTAGTCTAGATTTGCAGCCTCAAATTCTTCAATATAGGTTGATATGGATAGCTTCTCTTGCTTTAGATTTTGGAATTCTATAAAAAAAAGTTCTTGATAATTTGAGGGCAAGAAATTAGCTTTCAAATGTTTTAACATCTTAGGCCATTGTTTGATTTTCTCTTTCCCTTGACTCCTAACATTCTGGAGATTCTCCCACCATAGAGCAGCATGAGACTTCATTTTAGATGCTGCAACTTTGACCCTTCATGGATCAGTTTCTTTAATTCCTTCTATGTCATAATATTTTTCTAACTCTTGAACCCAATCCAAAAACACTTCTGGATTCAATTCACCTTTGAAAACAAGGACTTTAATCTTAACTTTAGTTCCCTATTTGGTCATAGCTTCAATAAGTCTTTCCATGGGATCTCTGGCTCCTCCTTGACCCCTTTGAACTTCTGGGTCTTCCTTAAAATCCTCATGTGGAACCTAGCCTCAAGGGCCTGCAACCTTATGAGTACTTCATCAACTGCATTACCTTTCCCTCTAGCATTTCTCTGGCCTCTTCTTCCCCAAATCACATGAGCTCCCCTCTAGGCCATTGAAGTTTTGCTCTAATACCAAAATGGCGCAGTTCTGTTTCTAAGAACTTGCAAACAAAACTCCAAAAAGTGCTTTGTTCTACCCTAACTCAAGAATATTAACAAATTCAACCAAAGAGAACTAAAAAAACACATACACATCCATTCTATGATCCTTTTGAAATGCACTAAAAGATAACTATATTATATCAATAATAAAAAACTACAAATATAGATACAACAGAGGAAACTGAAAACTTTGTCCTCATACTATTCAGGGCTTGTTCCTCAGAGTCTTGTAATGTGCCATACCTACTTGTATTTTTTAATGATCTTTTAGGTGTTATTTTTAATTTTAGAGTGTGATCTTTCAGACTAGACAGAAGATGCAGAAGGGGTTTTCAGTTTTCCTGCTGATGTGTTGTCGGAGCATACAATATATTGCATAGAATAGAAACCCAGAAAAATTACAATAGATATGAAGAAACTATCAAATACCCAAATGGTAAAATGGCCAATAAACGATTACTATCACATACCCATGTTGAGATTTGCAACTTCATACAACTGTTGTAGTCGGACCAGCAATGGGTATGGCTGGAAATGCCTCAAATCTCCATGATATTGGAAGTATTTGGCAATGTAAAGAATTACAATGATGCAAGAGCCTTAGACGCTCAAATATGAGGAATACAATAGCTATTATCACTAAATATTGAGTCCCAAGGACCCCCAATGTCACCCAGGTAAGATGTACTGCTGGCTGTAGCTTAAATATTAGTCCAAATACTGCTGCAAACTCACCAAACAGACCTCCCTTCACCCTGGTTTCTCCTGTAGACCCAAGGCGACCAAGATTGAAGAGTCTTTGTGCCAAGAACTTTCACTAAATAGCCCACACAAGGAAGTACGGCCTGCACATAGAGATACGGCCAACAAGGAATATGGTACGGCTGCAATAAACTATGCCTCAACTGCTCATATCTATTCCACATCCATTGTTATCTGCTGCTCCCTTCCAATTTGCAAACGATCTCAACAAGATATCTCCATAAATCACTCCAAATTGGCTCCAATGAAGTACATATGTGAATACTGGATGTATCCATCTCAAAAGCACCTTTGAGTGGTATTGCACACCTGTAGAATGCTGCTACTCAGGGAGTTTTCATCTCCAAGAGCCTCAAGTTCAAATCCTTCAAACCCTCACCAAAGCAAACCCTAGCAGAGCTCACAAAGAGAAAATATCATAAACATAGCATATGCAAATGAGCTCTATTTTCCCTTTTTATTTCTCCTCTAAGATGGGCGTTGGGTTTTAGGAGGGAACTTTATGTTTTTAAATTCATTTTTCCCCCTAGGGATGGGCGCCCATGTCTCCAAGTGACCCCTTTTGATACATGATTCATAAAGTCACTTTTCCATTAATATTTATAAAGTCCCACTTAAATATATAAGTTATAACTTCGGACTTTAAAATAAATATGAAGACGGTGTCAGAATGCCTTGATCTTTAGCTCACCGGAAAGGTCTCGACGAGATGCATTTAACCCCATTTTGAAAATTCCGAACCGACACCGAACCCGAACTTACTAAAAATAGTAATGGTCAAGAGCAACAGAACCAACTCAGAGGGTGCCAACTGGATCCACTGACCTCAAACCACAACTCAATCACCGACAAACACCTCCACGGCCAAACTAACCACAGTTCTCTAACCAAACTGCTAGTCCACGGGAACCCAATGATGGACTAACCATGTATCAAGAAGGGGACATTACAAGTCTCCAATGTCGTAGTTTTCTTCTTTAGAACTCTATCCTCACCTGTAATCTCCCTCTAACTTCTCTTTCCCAAAACTAAAACTCTTCTAAAACCCTATCCGTCCCAGCTCCTACTGCCAGCACAATTGTTCTCTCCTAATTTTAATCTTCCATCTAAATATAGAAAGAAGTTGACAGTTGTTAAATAAAGATTAGACAGAAACAAAGCTACTGAACAACATACTATTATTAGTAAGTCAAAATCCTAAAAAGATTGAACCACAACTCAACGAACAGAACGTGGGAGGAGGACATTAAGGAAGATGCTCCGCATCAGAATGCAATAGATCAATGCTTTAATCTTCAAATTTCATGTTGACAATAGCACTAACTTCGAAGTAGCTTCAAGTATACAGAGGAAGCAAATGACTAAATTAGGTACCTAATTTTTCAAAATCCCACTATACAAAAATGTTTTAGTGTACCAACATCTAACAAAAGGCATCTAAGGTGGTTGCTATTTTACATAGTTTCTTTTCTTGAAATTGGATTTTATCATGTGTTTTTGACCAACTGGCATCAATTGAAGTTTAATTGGATGTCACTAGCCACACTGATGAATACCTCTATTTGAAGTTAGCTACCTAACAACATGTTAAAGCTTCCACTTATTATAGTTGTTCGTAAAATTCTAAAGTTGATGTTTTTAATACAATGGAAGCATGTATATCTAGGATTGTTAAGATGGAGGCCAACTATCTTTTAAGTAGAAGTTATAATTATGATGAATAAACCATATATCTACTTAAATTTAGTTCCAGAACTCTAGAATAGCGAATGTGGACTAGACGGAGATGAAAGACCAAGATTAAATACACAAATTTCTTAACAAAATTTATTCTTATAGACACATATATGGTTTTACAATGTTACTGCCTCGCTGACAGTGAACTGTTAGAAATACAAGCAGTGCATAATTGAAATCACAGTGAATTAGCAATAAAAACACAAAATAGACAACACAGATTTACCTGGAAAAACCTGGTAATATACCAGGAAAAAAACCATGGGCAAAGATATCTCAATATTATTCTCAGAAGAAAATTTGCAGTTACAAAACTTTTTCTCATGCCTTGGGATTCAAGCTCGAACACCCTAAATATTCACAAAAAAGCACATGCAAAAACCGATCAAATCTAAAGATAGATTTCCATGCATAAAAGTGCAAGTGGCACTTCCGCATGCAATTTTGCATGGTGAACACGTGGAACATGGCCCAAAGCAACCCCCTGTCCAACAACCTTTCAGGTTTCCATTCCTTGGCCTTCGGCCCCGCCCGGCAGGTACCTAGGGCACTAGATGAGATCTCAGTTGACTGCTTGTCACTGCTGAAATAAGTCAAACTGACTTCACATTTCAACAATACCAATACCAAAGAATGAGATCACTACAAAATACAAGGCCATGAGCTAAACCGATGCATGCACACTCCACACAATTCATTTAACAAAACACAATCACTATACAAGTGGTGACAATCACCAAAGCACTTCCTATCAAATGACACTCCTTGACATTTGTTGGCACAAGACATCACTAATTTGGGAGCCAACTAACTCTTCCTACAGCCCACCATAAAACGAGATTGCAAGGGAAATAACTCATTATTACCGTTCAAATGCATTTCATCATTTCATTTCCATTTCAATATATAAGCAATTTCCTTAGGGAACTATTACCGCATCGCACCACCTTCAATCATGATGCTGTTAGCTAAACTCGCAACATCCTCATGAGACTTCTGGACACATTATAATCAACGCTTCCCACATGGCTGTTGGCTAATGATGCATTTAATTTTTTGGGACCATCCTCTTTAGAGTGTTGATTATAATTCATACCTTATTGGATCATACTGCCACCCACAAGACTCCACGCATCATTGAACCAAACCTCCATCAACAGCTCTATTGGCTTATCAATCATTTCATTTCTACATGTAGAGAAAAAGAAGCCTGATAAACCTATACAATAGAAGTAGTGAATATACAATCTAAAACAATAATAGAATAAATAGAAAGCAAAGACAATATGCAGTATTTTCACCTGGGAAAACCCTTTTAGGTAAAAACTTCAGCATAGTAAAATTCTTCTTTGTTGCATAAAACTTAACCATTCTCCAATATAATAATGAATCTCTTAGTTCACCCTTAAGCATGTGTGGATAAATAGGCACATTGAAAGCAGTTTTATATATTGCATGAGTTGTGCAAAGATAAACATGAGTGCTTTAAAACATGGGCAACTATTTTTAAAAATCCAAAATAGCCCCATCTTGACTATTAAACATGGAAAATGTACAACATTTATCCAACAATCTCCTACTTGTTGAATACTTTCTATAAGGGTCACATTCTTGAAGTGTTAGTTGTTGAGGGAAACCATGCCCATTGATTTCCTATACTAAGAAAATTTCTCAATACTCACAACCTTTGTTAATGAATCAGCAACATTCTTTTTTGTATCAACTTTTTCCAACAATACTCATTTACTTTCAATTATTTCTCTCACAAAATGATAATGTACTCCAATAAACTTTGATCAAGCATGATAAGTAGGACTCTTTGCCAAATATATTGCACTCTGATCATCACTGTGAATCCTTACAATCTTTTATACCCAACCAATAGTCAAGCACAACCTCTATAGCCCAACTGCTTCCTTACATGCATGAGTAGCTACCATGTACTCTGCCTCTATTGTAGATAATGCAACCATTGCCTATCTTTTACACGTCTAGCTTAGTACTCCTCCAAAAAGACTAAATACATATCCACTGATAGATCTTTGAAAGTCAAAACCTCTAACGCAATCAAAATCTATGTTGTTTAGAATCAACCCAAGCACAAAACAAGTGAGTCAAACCACGATGCAATACATGGAATTGCACCCTTGCTAGAGGCGCACGCCCAATCATTCCTGCTCTCGTGGAAGGAGCCAGTCGAGTGGTGGTGAGACTAAGGGATTGTTCTATTCTCGAGGAAGCAAAACGTCACAAATGGCAATTGCACTGTTTGTGTGGGCTGTTTATATGAGTGGTTGATCGTTATTGTGATTCTCGTGGTTTAATTGTTGTAGTTGAGAGACTAGATCTTGTAGTAAGTTTATATTGCATGCATTTAGGACATTTAGGATTCAACACTTATAAGTGAACCAAGCATTTCCCCACTAGCAAGCCTTGGTAGAAAATACAATAGGAAAAATGGGCAAGTTTGGGTTCCAAAATGACATTCCAAACAATTTAGAATCTCTTGTTCCAAGCCTACAAAGGAGACTAAATACACCATCTCTTATTCAACTTTTGTATCTCGTTGAGCAAGGGGCAAGCCATTCATATCCTTTGTTGGGAATGCAATTGTGAAATACTATTTCAACATACCACTTCTAGTCTTTGCACAAAGGACAGCTGGTCGTCACCGTAATGTTGTGTTGCATATTAGGAGGCACAACATCAAGAATCTCTTGAAAGGATTCATGAATCAATTTCTCAAATTGAACTTTTCTTTGGCTTTAGGCTAGGAGAGCCAAAATCAAGTGGCCTTGGAGAAAAGATCTTCAATAGTCTGAATGCCTCATTTAAAGAGCTTAAGGATATGGATCCAAGGAACTTCAACCACCAAAACATCATGGAAAGTGATGATAGGAGACCACCAAAGACAATGTTGATTAACCAAAATCCCATCACAAAATCCATTGTCATTCCGTTAAATCAAGGGTTTGATAGCCTTTTAGATGCTTATGGACACAAAACTCCCACAATCTTAACAGAGACTATAATAAAGAGAATGGAAGCACAAATTTCTCCAAGTTGTATGACCATAAGGGAGCCCTGAGGATATACAATTTCTCAAACGGACCTCCTAGGCCTTATCCCCTTCAAATGAATGAATAATCCGTTTGGCATTGAGGGCTGTGCCTTGCCAATGCACATCCAACAAGCCTAGACCACTAGAATCGTTGGGAAGACAAATCAATGAGATCCTAACCACACTCAAAACTAGCCTAGAGAAAGTCCCTAAGCAATTTTTCCAATTTAAGATATGAAGCTTTTGAAGGAACCCAATAGGAAGAGTAGTAAAGGTGGGAAGCCAAGAAAACCTTAGAGCAAATATGAAACTTGCTAGCCAAGGAGAGTGGCTTAGTGATCTAGTAGGCTAATTTTTTCTCCACTCTATCAATAGCATACTACCACAAGGAAGGAGAGGCTTGGAAGGAAACTAAAATACCTTGAAAGCAAAAAACTTCACCATGATTAAACCACTTCCACACATAGGCTTGCAACCAAGCAAGAATCAACAAGAAGGATTGTCATTTCAGCAACATGGATGGGTTCAGCCAGGTGGGCAAGAAAAGTATCCTTGCCTCACTTAATCATTTGCCATGTCAAGAGGATGATCAACAAGATGTGGAACAAGAGGAGCAAAATGAAATAACTAATATTAATAGCTTCTAATTTTCCTAAGCCTAACCTAGTTTGTGAGTCTTTGGAGCGTAATCCCATGTTGTCTATATTTTTTTATGTAAATAGTGTATACTTTTTTCAAATAATATTGCTATTTCATTAAAAAAATACTAATAAATAAATAATTGTATAATTTAACCTGAATTGTGGACCATGCAAAGCCTCAATTTTGATGGAATAAATCATCCCCATGGAAAACTTGCTCTTTAGAAAATGCATGGTCAACATCTATGATTCATTAACCATAAAGAGTTGTAAGTCACTAAAATTAGGGGTTTAGTTCGATGCAATAAATGTGATCACTAAGAAACTCTAATATAGCCTATATGTGGATGAGATAACAAAGTGAAATGTCATCAAACCCACAAATAATCAATGTACCTCGGGGATGCGCCCCCTAGTTTTTCAAGGGTTTCCTAAAATAGGGGTGTTGTGACATAATCACACATCGCCCCATTGCAAATGGGGACCCACCCTTTCTTTCTCAATTTTGATCTTGTAGGAGTCTTTTGGAGGTGTCATTCGATCAGTTCTCCTCTACAAATCACTCAGCTCATCTCAGCATTCCACTTAGGTCTATGGCGCACTTTTAAGACACCCTTGTATTTTACCATTTATACAAACATGCTCAAGAGGTCCGCTCATTTCACCTTAGGCGGACTTTTGGAGGAGGTTTGCACAAACGAAGATTATACATGTGATCCCAAAAAGGCCGCTCATTCTCTCAAGTGCACATTTCAAAAGACCTTGCATTTTGTAAATTTTCAACTTATGCGTAAGGCACCAAAGAGTTCGCTCTAGTGCACATCCACGATCACCTTGCATAAATGGATTTCAAATACTATGCACATTCCTTCAAAATGTCCGCATCAAACAGACTTTCATGGTCTCTTTGCAAATCGTGTTTTCCAAGCATACATACTCATTCCAGAAGTCCGCTCAAACATTTGTGAATGACTTGATGAAAAATGCGCCTAGGTTTTGGTGAGAGACATCCTCCAATCGCTGCTGAAGATTTTTGAAAAACTTAAGAAAATTATGCCCTTTTTTTTTTTTTTGAGCGACCTAAAGGAAAATGCGAACCTCTTTTGTGAACAATATCATTAAATCCCCGATTTTTTCCTATTCAAGACCTATTAAGGATTAGGCTTAAGTTTGTTATGGATACACTTAAAAGAGGTGCGAATTGTGAAGGAATAAACAAATGAAATTTATTTCTTTCCTAAGTGAGTCAATCTATGTAAAAGAAAAGTGATAAATAAGGTTTGTTGAAATCAATGTTGAGGTCGGCTTGTAGGAAAGAATTTGCCTTAGACATGTATTTAGGTGAGATTTTCAAATTATAATAAATAGAAATTGATTTAAGAGGAAAGGGGTGAGTCATGTGTGAAGAAATATTGTTTTTGTTTAAAGTATTATTTTGTTCATTTCTTCTAAAATGGACTTTGAATAAAATATCAGTCATGTTTTATCATTGTATTGAATTAAGAATTTTGTTCCGCATGACTATTTGAAATTTTCTTATTTGTGTAGGAATCCAGGAGCAGGGGTGACTTCGGGAAGATGTTCGAAATGATCGCAAAGAAGTTCCAAACCCGAAGAAGGAAATTGCATTCACTGACTTCACAAATTTCCGATAAAGACATGAAGTGATGCAAAGAAGAATTCCACATCAGGGATTCTAGTTCAAGACATGATGAGACAAACTTCAAATTCCACATAAGGGACAACAAGAAGAAATTCAACAAAATTCCTAAGTTTATATTTCGAAGAAGCTAAGTTCCAAAGGTGAAAATTCGAAGACTCGAAGACTACTACAAAAGATGACAAATTTTGGGAAGACATTCCGAGCAATATGAACACAAAGAAAATCAAACTGGTTTGCTCGATGTTGAGGTGGCATGTGCATAACATTGATCCAATCACAATCTGCCATATCATCAGTCCGCATTCAATGTTCTAAAAATAGTAATTTTTGTAACTAATTGCCTTGTTGTCTCAATCTTGGCCATTGATTCTCAAATCAATCCTGGCCATTCATGTAATTTTGGAGCCTATATAAGGCCCATTTCTCTCATTTGTAGAGGAGATTATCAGAGGGAGAGCAAGAATCAAGTAGTAGGAGTAGATGCTGTTAAAGTAGAAGTAGATTAGAGAAGACTCTTCGAAGTCATTAAAGAGATATATGAAATTGTTGTAAAGTACATCTCCAAAATCAATACAAGCTCATTGTTGGTTCTCATGGTGATTTGTGTGGTGATGGAATGTTAGCATGGTTTCAGATTCTTGAATATGATGGAGATATGTTTCCAATTAGCTTAGAAGTGGAATAGAAGTTCATTGATATAATGTTTATATGTGAAGATATTTCATGAATTCCTCAGTTCATACTTTTTGAGGATTGCCGATGGTGATTTGAAGTGCAAAGTTAGCCTAAACCTCGATGTTTGCTTTAGTTCGGTCGTGGATGCTCATTCAAACCGCTCCAGCAGTGGGTGTTTGGATGGAGGTTTACAACATGAAAATCCTTGAGTTTCCTTAGAAGATTGCACTGACTTCGTGTAGTTGTTGGTTCTCATGGCGAAGCAAAGTTCGGTTTCATGAGGAATTTGTCTATCAGAGCATGTTTCATTATACCATTGCCCTTAGATTAGACTCTCTTAACCCTTGTCTTTTGTCTTTTCTTTTCATACCAGTTTGAGATAGTTCCACTTCACAAAAAGGAGAATAACATATTTAGAATGGAATAAGGAGTATATTCAGCGTAAGTCCCTTTGTGAGTTTCAGCAAATCACATCAACTACTGAGTCTATCCATTGCAAGTCAAGACCTGACATATCATGAACCTTGGAGTTGTCTCGATTGATCACATTGTTTAACATTCGAGAAACTTTGTTCAAGAGAGGATAGAATACCTTGGTATTTTATTCTGAGTTTGCATGTGCATAAAAAACACATCAACAGAATTGGCGCTAGGAGGGCGAACAACGAACTGCTCCCTTTGTTCCAATCATACAAAAGATATTCTGGTGTTTTATCATTCATTGCTCTATTATCCATCACTTTTATGCACACCTCTCCTCATCTCGCTCGACAGAATTTAGCAGGGAGGAGGCCAGAACGAAGAAATTCCTACATCTCAACTCAGGATAAAAGGGCATGAACAAGGAATTACATTGCTTCTCTCACTCCAAGCACGTGAACAAATTCCGAATTGTGGAATTGGAACCCTAAGAGCTTTCAAAGCTAAATTTGAGATTTGCTAGATCTCTCTTATGCCAGAAAATACAAAAAAAAAAAGTATAAAAAATCAAAAATACAAAAAAAAAGTGAAAAATCAAAAATAGGCATGATGTTCAAGGCAATTCAAGATGGATCATCCTCAAGATGATATTCTTCAGCTTTGGTGGACTTTGAACGCACAACTCTATCCTAAGAGTTTGGGTGATTTCACATCAAGGGAAGGATGTAGAATTCACGACACCAATGGACACGAGGAGCTATTTTGCATGACATTCTTATCAAGGATGGAATTAGCACTATAAGGGAAAGTTTCTTTTTCACAGGTACATGAGCCAATTGTTTCTGTGAAGGTGGTTCCTGACGCCTTATTTGATGAAAGAGAGTTCTTCACAAGTTTTAAAGAAGTGATCAAGAAGAGATTGAGCATTGAAAGGGATTTGCCTCCAGAAGAAATGTTGATTCCAGATGATTGATGCAGGATACATAACACAGCTCATTCAGAATTCACATGTTTGTCTTGTCAGGAATCTATTCATCAAGTGAAGGAAGAATTAAGGTTGGAAGAAGAATCTGAAATACAACTAAGGCTAGACAACTTATGGGTCAAATGTCTTCAAGAAATCAATTCACCATCCAAAGGAGAAGATGTTCCCATGTTACTCAACAATGGAGATAGCACAAGCAATCTCGATAATCAGGTGGAAAGTCCATTTGCATACCTACTTCCAAGAAAGAACGAGCCTATTGAAGAAGTTGAAAAAATACTAGAAGATGTTCAAACAAAAGTAATTGATAGACAAGAGGTTGATTCCTCCATCAAAGAAGAAAATGATTCAAGTCCATTGCAAGATGAAGAATTCCTTGTTACATACTCATTCATGTTGCTAGAAGAGATTATTAAGAGTGAATTGGAAGAGGTTTCAAGAGTCCTTGAAAGAGGTGATAATCATGAAGATATGCTACAAGCCATCATCTACGAGTCCGACAATCAAGTGCAATTCGAAGGGGTACTCAACGTTCTCATGAATGAAGAACAACAAGAATTACAGCCAAAGTCATCCCAAGATGAACAAGATGAAGAAACAGAGGTCAAATACACAATGCAATTCAAGTTGGTGCTAGGCCCATTGTTGAAAATCCAAGGTGAGCTTACAGGTGAAATGTTCCATGCTTCTAAATTTCCATTATTTTCACCTTTTCATTTTGATATGCCCACTGTTGATTATAATGTTGATTTGCATGTTGCGGATGCGAGTGGGATGATTCATCACCAACTTCAATCTCCCGATGTGTTGATAAGCGACGAGCATGAATTTTCGCTTAAGGATGAAGAACACCAAGTTGTCTCTTTCCCTGCAATTAATTGGAAAGATTTTGAATTTGATGATTATTAATTTCCAAGTTGTGAATTTGAAGAGTATGAATTTGATTGTGGAAATTTTGGAGAAACAACCTGCATAAGGATTAATCATGGTCCAAATGAGTCACCACAACTGCTGATTTTGTGCAAAAAATTTTCTGAACATGAGAAATGTGTGATGAGAGAATACTTTTCCGAATTCAAGGACAAATTTGTCAAAATCCGAACTATCACATGTGCCTTATTGTTGCTTTTCATTTTGAGAAACCATTCGATGTCTTGTATATATTTCGGTCTTTTGAGTCGTGTCTACTCTTTGTACATAGGTTGCTTAGAATAGGTTTTCTTTTCTGCTGCTTTAGAGTAGTTTGTCGTGTTTAGTTAGTCCTTAGCTTTGTTTGCTTTCCGTAGTTTGGGTTGTTGCTTTCTTTTGTGGGTTTCCCACTTGTGGTGGGCGTTGTCATCCTTTAAAGCACATATAGCCTGATTCTTATTGAATGTTAGTTCATTTCTTGGATAAATGTTCATGAATTTCTTTGGATCCTGAAGATGATTTTCTTTAACCTTATCAACTAGCTAAGATATGTACTTGACTCAAAAAGGAATCGTATATTGTGTCTTGACACTGGCATCTTCTGATTACTATGTTTAAAATGCCAAATCTTAAATCTAATTATTAACCTCTTAATTTTCCTTTGAGAAACTTGCATCAGATGGATAGATCCATTGTGGACTCCATTATTAGTGTTTGAATAGCATGTTGCTTGTTCTTGGAAGATAAATTGACTGTTTAGAATGGCTTGAAGTATTTTGAGATCTTATACCTTTTCACGCTTTTAAAATTTGGAGCTACCTAAGTGAATCTTTGTGATCTCGCATTAAGTGAAAAATCTGAAGGTCCACCTTTGCCGCCATCGGAATTCCACACCTAGCTAGCTGAGTTATCACAAGTAGTGGTACTGCATTGTACTCTACTAAAGCTTAATGGAATATCAAAAGAAAAGAAAAAGAAATGCAAAGAAAATCACAATCACACACCATAACTCAGTTAGATGGACGATCGAGTAATCTTTATCGGGGCTATGGACGCCTGACCGGTAGTATGGCTCTGCTCGAGTGGAATTACGAGACAAACCCGTCGAGGCTATAGATGCTCGCTGGCAGCGGGGCCATGTCCAGGTAGTTCATGAGGTGTGTACTAATCACGTAGCTTAATGCGACGGAAATGAGATGATCTTAGTTGCTGATGGATGGGAATGAACTCAACTGCACACACTTGGATCTTCGGGATATGAATGATTGTGCTAAGCTTTTGGTTTTGACTCTTTGATCAAGTATGCATGTTTATTTGGCCTAACATGTGGGTGTACGCAGGAATTTTGAAGTTGTGATTCTTGTTTATCTTTGGAACACTTGAGATTTTATATTAATCACTATTCTAGAAATGTTTAACAATGAAGTGTCTCGATCCAATCTAGGATTCTTCTTCCCTTTTGAGTGTGTTTCCTAATGTGTTGATGACTTTAAAGGTATTATCTGACGTTTCTGGGTCTGGATTGGGTGTTTATTTTTGAAATGTTCAGGAACATTTATTTGAATTGGCACTAGATGTTGTGACATAATCACACATTGCCCCATTGCAAATGGGGACCCACCCTTTCTTTCTCAATTTTGAGCTTGTAGGAGTCTTTTGGAGGTGTCATTCGATTAGTTCTCCTCTACAAATCACTCAACTCATCTCAGCATTCCACTTAGGTCTATGGTGCACTTTTAAGACACCCTTGTATTTTACCATTTATACAAACATGCTCAAGAGGTCCGCTCATTTCACCTTAGGCGGACTTTTGGAGGAGGTTTGCACAAATGAAGATTATACATGTGATCCCAAAAAGGCCACTCATTCTCTCAAGCGCACATTTCAAAAGACCTTGCATTTTGTAAATTTTTAACTTATGCATAAGGCACCAAAGAGTCCGCTCTAGTGCACATCCACGATCACCTTGCATAAATGGATTTCAAATACTATGCATATTCCTTCAAAATGTCCGCTTCAAGTGGACTTTCATGGTCCCTTTGCAAATCGTGTTTTCCAAGCATACATACTCATTCCAAAAGTCCACTCAAACATTTGTGAATGACTTGATGAAAAATGCGCCTAGGTTTTGGTGAGAGACATCCTCCAATCGCTGTTGAGGATTTTTGAAAAACTTAAGAAAATCATGCCAAAAAAAAAAAAAAAAATTGAGCGAGCTAAAGGAAAATGCGAACCTCTTTTGTGAACAATATCATTAAATCCCCAATTTTTTCCTATTCAAGACCTATTAAGGATTAGGCTTAAGTTTGTTATGGACACACTTAAAAGAGGTGCAAATTGTGAAGGAATAAACAAATGAAATTTATTTCTTTCCTAAGTGAGTCGATCTATGTAAAAGAAAAGTGATAAATAAAGTTTGTTGAAATCGATGCTGAGGTCGGCTTGTAGGAAAGAATTTGCCTTAGACATGTATTTAGGTGAGATTTTCAAATTATAATAAATAGAAATTGATTTAAGAGGAAAGGGGTGAGTCATGTGTGAAGAAATATTGTTTTTGTTTAAAGTATTATTTTGTTCATTTCTTCTAAAATGGACTTTGAATAAAATATTAGTCATGTTTTATCATTGTATTGAATTAAGAATTTTGTTCCGCATGACTATTTGAAATTTTCTTATTTGTGCAGGAATCCAGGAGCAGGGGTGACTTCGGGAAGATGTTTGAAATGATCGCGAAGAAGTTCCAAACTCGGAGAAGGAAATTGCATTCACTGACTTCACAAATTTCCGATAAAGACATGAAGTGATGTAAAGAAGAATTCCACATCAGGGATTCTAGTTCAAGACATGATGAGACAAACTTCAAATTCCACATAAGGGACAACAAGAAGAAATTCAACAAAATTCCTAAGTTTCAATTTCGAAGCAGCTAAGTTCCAAAGGTGAAAATTTGAAGACTCGAAGACTACTACAAAAGATGACAAAATTTGGGAAGACATTCCGAGCAATATGAACACAAAGAAAATCAAACTGGTTTGCTCGATGTTGAGGTGGCATGTGCATAACATTGATCCAATCACAATCTGCCATATCATCAGTCCGCATTCAATGTTCTAAAAATAGTAATTTTTGTAACTAATTGCCTTGTTGTCTTAATCTTGGCCATTGATTCTCAAATCAATCTTGGCCATTCATGTAATTTTGGAGCCTATATAAGGCCCATTTCTCTCATTTGTAGAGGAGATTATCAGAGGGAGAGCAGGAATCAAGTAGTAGGAGTAGATGCTGTTAAAGTAGAAGTAGATTAGAGGAGACTCTTCAAAGTCATTAAAGAGATATATGAAATTGTTGTAAAGTACATCTCCAAAATCAATACAAGCTCATTGTTGGTTCTCATGGTGATTTGTGTGGTGATGGAATGTAGGCATGGTTTCAAATTCTTGAATATGATGGAGATATGTTTCCAATTAGCTTAGAAGTGGATTAGAAGTTCATTGATATAATGTTTATATGTGAAGATATTTGATGAATTCCTCGGTTCATACTTTTTGAGGATTATCGATGGTGATTTGCAGTGCAAAGTTAGCCTAAACCTCGATGTTTGCTTTAGTTTGGTTGTGGATGCTCGTTCAGACCGCTCCAGCAGTGGGTGTTTGGATGGAGGTTTACAACATGAAAATCCTTGAGTTTCCTTAGAAGATTGCACCGACTTCGTGTAGTTGTTGGTCCTCATGGCGAAGCGAAGTTCGGTTTCATGAGGAATTTGTCTATCAGAGCATGTTTCATTATACCATTGTCCTTAGATTAGACTCTCTTAACCCTTGTCTTTTGTCTTTTCTTTTCATACCAGTTTGAGATAGTTCCACTTCACATAAAGGAGAATAACATATTTAGAATGGAATAAGGAGTATATTCAGCGTAAGTCCCTTTGTGAGTTTCAGAAAATCACATCAACTACTGAGTCTATCCATTGCAAGTCAAGACCTGACATATCATGAACCTTGGAGTTGTCTCGATTGATCACATTGTTTAGCATTCAAGAGAGGATAGAATACCTCGGTATTTTATTCTGAGTTTGCATGTGCATAAAAAACACATCAACAGGGGGCATCCACGATTTTGAAAAATTAGGAGAAAAGGGGACATCCCAAGGACACCCTCTCTACAAGAGGAATGTCCATTGTCCCTTGAGCACATCCCCCATTTGGGTACTCCAAGGGAGCGCCAAGCTATCTGTGGACAAACATGGTTACTCTAATTCTAACTGGCAAAAAAAAAACCCGCTCAAATGTTTACAACACAACTGCAAATGCCACGATTTTTCCACACATGATTGCAACTAAAAAAAATAAAACCCACAATTGGCAACCTTCACAAATCCAGGTTCCCTTCACATTGCACAATTAGATTGCATCATTACTCTGATGGAGTTGTGTTCAAGCTATAGGGAAATGAGATAATGTGGATGGACGGGCCAGTCCGTGTTCGTTGTTATGGAGGTAGTCGTCATAGTTGGAGCATTGGTCGATTGGTTGAGTGCCTATCCAAAAAAGTCAATCATCTGGATCTCAACAATAAATGATGGGTTGTCACGTGATTCATCCAATCATGGTATGAAGTGGCAGTTATCATGATGGAAGGATATGTGAAGGTTAGGGTGCAACAATAGGTGAAGTCCACGAAAGATGTAGAAAATTATATTTCTACATATTTAAATTTATAAAATATATGTTTAGAAAGAAATATATAGTGTATCTTGTCAGCGATAATGTATAAAATGAGACTTAAATATATGGTGTATCTTTAAATATCTTGTCTTGCTTAAATATTATTAAATGGAGATTTATTTAAATTTATAAAATTATATGTGTATTATATTTTGAAAAAAATTTGGTCCTATAAACCTGTCCTCCCATCCCAGAAACTCGAAGAAACACTACAAATAGTCCAGATGTTGTACACTAACATATGGACTAGCAAAAAAACCATGGCGGTGAAAAGCAGGGGAAAGAGCGAAGGGGGGCCGTTTGAAACAATGCAGGGGCAAGAGCGATCTGGGTGATGAAGGGAGAGATTCAGGCGACGATGATGGAGTGGAGTTCGACCTAGACTACGCAAGAGAAGCAGAAGACTGGTTTGGTTCTTCCGTTGAGGGTGAGGACGTGCGTCTGCTCCTGTCAGAGCGTGGGTTCCGTTGCCTCTAGAAAGAGCCATGACACCTATGCGTGGGTTTTGGGGCTCTACAGGAAACTAAGAAGGTGGTCACTGGTGGCTCTGAGGGCCATAGTCTCCGCAAGGGGTTCCTTCTTCCCTCCCAGGCACGAGTGGTTGATGTGCACGATGGGGCTTCTTGCCCTGTGGTTAACATAGGTAGTGTTTCTAGCAAGGGAGGGATTCTGACTGATCCTTTTGTCTTTTCCAAGGAGGGTTTCTGTTCTCCTAGGTTCATGAATGCGGGTGGCTTGGTTGAGCCCTCTGAGACTGCGGGCTTGTATCTCCTCAGTCCGCCTGATGTTCTTACGAAGGATGATCCTGAAGGTGGAGGGAGTTTTTCTTCTCTGCAGGAGCAGGGCTTGTCGTCTGAGTCAGGTCCTTTGCCTGGGGCCTCATTTGCTTCTAGGGATTCCCAAATTTTTGTGCTTGACTCTGTTGTTGATAGATCTGCTGCTTGGCTCTGGAGATCACTAGTTGGGAGATTCTGTGCTAACCGTCCCAATATCGACGTGATCAAAAGGTGGGTGCTTCGAAAGTGGAAGATTAAGGGGCAGGTGGAGGTAATAGCTTTGCCGAATAACTTCTTCCTTTTTTCATTTTCATACCCAGAAGATAATTCTAGGATTCTCTTGGGCGGTCCCTGGTTCCTGGGGCAGAATGGACTATTTTTAAAAACTTGGTCCCCTGGCTTCAACCCAGAGGAAGATTGCTCCATCAAGTTTCCGATTTGGGTTCGGCTGCATGGGCTTCCTTTAGAATATTGGGATGAAGAGGTTTTTATGGGCATTGCCAGTGCCTTTGGACAGTACAATGCGGCGGATGTTGTTACTAAATTCAAGAGACATTTGTTGTTTGCCATATTTTGTGTCTTTGTGGTGATGGATAGGGTAATCCCTTCTCAGATTACTTTATCCTCCAAGTTGGTAATTGGGTACAATAGATTGATTTTGAGAACTCTTCAGTCATTTGTGATCATTGCCGCAAAGTGGGTCATGCTGCTGATGTTTGCCAGGGATCCAACATAAACTAATCGATGTGGAGGAAAAGGGTGCAAACAGCTGATGCTTGCAAAGTTACTAAAGAGGATGTGTCGAAGAAGACAAGTAGGGAGAAGGAGGAAGCTATGATGAAGACTCCTTTGATGATGGTGCAGCAGGAGCAAGATATCAGTTCTATAGACAAGATGAAGGTGCAATGTGATAATGGGACCCCGAGTGGACCTTTGGATCATCCTAGCTCTCCTAAGAAGATAAGATCTGAGAACAAGGATTTCAAGATCAAGATGCAAAGCTCCTTGGAGCAATTTGGTTTCAAACCACCTTGACTTTCAGTTGGTTTCTTGCTTAGGGTGCATGACCCTGTGTCTAGTTTTCTAGTTGTTTTGCTCCTATTGTGCTCTCTGTCTGTTGCTGGTTCTGTTTAGTTTTGCTGGGCTTCATTGTTGTATCTGTTCTTTTGGACAAGGGTCTGGGCCCTTTCAAAATCCCTGCTTACCATTATCAAAAACATATGGACTAGCAGCAAAGTTATTCCCATATAAAGAAGGCCCATAGATGAGGTTTTAGGGCTTTGCAAAATCAATTTTATCACCTACTAACATTTGGAGATATCACAAATCTAAAGTTTGTAACTATAATTTTTGTCACCTTCGCAAAATTGCAAGGAACTAAGGAATATTTCAACAAAAACATTAAGAATAATTGTCTTTTCAATCAAAATGCCAGATAAAATGCCAAATTATTTGGAAGGACGTTACATAGAATGGACGTCTTTTAAGTCTGAATGCTTTGCAAGCCTAGAGGACCCCCACTGAAACTTGTCAGTTTGACATTTCTTGCGTGCAGTTTGCAGTAGGTGTCTTCTGAGATTGGTCGATACTGTTAACAATGAATTATCTGGGCTTGGCTGGATTGTAACTTGCGAAATTAATCCCTTTTCCTGTTTTCAGCTTTACGTTATTTCCGTTATTCTTTTTAGGGGTGAAGTTGCTTCTCGGAAAAAAGTTATGTCTAGAAAAAAAAATTATAAATCAAAAACGTTCTCATCTTTTATTCTCTTTTCTAGCTCTCTTGATGATGGATCATGAAGTGTGATCCGAAATGTTAGATAAAAAACTTATACACAGTTAAATCCTGAAGCTCTCAAAAACATATTATCATGGACTGTGGAAATCTGATGTCTTTAGTTATAAATCAATTTGCACGGTAAGAGATTTAAGAAGCACAACACAAATTACCAATAAAACAAATATATTCAGACAGACATATTCCCTTTCACTTCTTCCTTAAGTAAATCATAAATCTCTTTGTTAGGTTTAACTTTACGTCTCTTCCCTTTCACTTCTTCCTTAAGTAAATCAGAAATCTCTTTGTTAGGTTACTATTGTAGACCAACCTTTTTTGTCTTACTTTAAGAAGAGGCGTAAGAGGCCTAAAATGTTAATATATTTATGCAGGAGTTCTGCATGTTCTTTGTGGAATATCTAATCCCAACCACAGCTGAATAATAGATAAGTATTTAATAGACAACTATTTAATAGATAGGAAATCAGAAATTTCTTTGTTAGGTTTATTTTTAGTCTCTCGACTATTGTGGACCAACATTCTTGTCTTACTCTAACAAGAGGTCTGAAATGTTAATATATTTATGCATGAGTTCTATGTGTTTTTTTTGAAATTATCTAATCCCAACCACCACTGAATAATAGATAAACATATAATAGATAAGCAGGGAGCTGCTTTTGTATTTAGTGGAGAGGTTTTTTTGGGTTGGTAATGACTGATCTGCTTTTTCCAGATGGGAAAGTGACATCTACAGACTTTAGTTTAAGATTTATCTTTAGTCTATATTTTAGTCAGCTTTTTCTTCAAGCTATTGTGTGGATTTTCTCTTGAAATGTTAGTATGGAGTCACTATGGAGATTTAAAAAATGATATTTTTCTGTTTGAAATTTCTGTGTGTAAAGAGCAGCAGCTCTCTCAGTTTATCTTTGTAAGGTTATGTTTAACTATAAAAAATATAAAAGAACAGAAGCTCTGTTAATTTTTTTTTTAAACTGCTTTCATCACTCTATTTTCTTTTCTCTCTGTTTTTTTCCCTTATTTTCTCTGTTTTTTGTTTCCTAAATTTCAGGGCCTAAATTTGATGGCCGTATGATTGTATTTAGCTATTTTCTCTATAAAATACAATCAGAATTTTAAGAAGAATGTATCTCATGAAAGGAGAGATTTCAGATAAATCATCAAAATTTCTATAAAATTATTCTGATATATATATTTAATTTATATACAATTTTCTTTATAATAAAATATATCTTAATATTTGAAAAGTAAATTTGAATAGATAACTACGATAAAAAATTTGCTTGACAGGTGGGTGATGTCAAATTTATGCCCTACCCTTCATTCTTCTTCAAGACTAATTATGTGCTACTGCAGAGTCCCAGGGCCTAAATTTAAGGGCGGTATGGCTGTATTTAGTCATTTTGGCTGTCAAATACAATTAAAATTTTAGGAAAATTTTATCACCTGAAAGGGAAGATTTCAAGCAAACTGTCAAAATTTCTATATAATTATTTTTATATATAATTTTAGTCTCTATATATTTTTCTTAAAATAGATAGGCTTTAATATTTGAAAGACAACTGT
Source organism: Cunninghamia lanceolata (assembly GCA_027924645.1). Classification (NCBI taxonomy): domain Eukaryota; kingdom Viridiplantae; phylum Streptophyta; class Pinopsida; order Cupressales; family Cupressaceae; genus Cunninghamia; species Cunninghamia lanceolata. The sequence goes on along the minus strand of BSBN01000853.1, from coordinate 2,883,817 downwards.
TCATTAAAAAAATATTTGAAAGACAACTTCAAATAGATAACTGTCCAAAAAAAATTGATTGACAGGCAAATTTAGGCCCTGCTGCAGAATGTTGCATATCCCTGCATCAGATAGACTGCAATTCTGAACTGCCAAATCCAAGTGTGCAGGGAGTGGAAGGAAATAGTGAAATATGCAAATCAACAATCCGATTCAATGGTTCAGCAACGAATCCAGAGGGAAAACTGGATCATTAAACAGGAGCTGATCAGAGATGTTGCAGTGCAAGGGGGCAATGTTAAATTTTATAGTTTTTTAGACTCGTTATTATAGGGGAGAGGAGCCATTAGTTGAACACCCTCTCTCAAAATCATACATGACAATTTCAAATTATTCCGAATTTTTATAGCTTTCTTACGACTGGCTAGTGATGTAGTTCTTCTTTTTGAAGCAACAAGAGAAGCATTTCCCCAAAAAAAGAGGCAGTACGAGTCATGCAAAGAGATCGAAAAAACAAATAACCAGAGATAGTCAGGACGGCATACCGAGCTCGATAGGCGGCAGAAATATGAAAGGTCTGCACCATTCCTGTGAGCAAGTCATCATTAATAGGGAGGAACTTAGGCCTTCCGTCGGTAGTCCCAGAGCTGCGCATAAAATGAAAGCCAAATTGTAAATTTCAGTTTCAATCCAGAAAAGAGAAGAAGAATTAGGTATGCAAGAAAGAGGATGTGTAGAAGGACCTCAAGCAGAAGGTAGAGATGGGCTGAGTGGTGAGAAGGGGGGACTGATCTCCTTGGGTAAGTCGGATTATGTAAGGCTCGAGGTCGGCATGTGTGGCGAGAGGAACTTGGGCTTTGAATTCCTGGGGATTTGTGCTTCCATTCACTCCCCATTTGCGCAAATACTCCGTTGCACTATTCTGCTCAATAATCTTCTTCAAAGTCTCTCGCTGCACTTGCTCTGCATCCCTCGTTATTGCCTCGAATTCCTCAATCACGTTGTTGTACCAACTATTTAGATTTAGATTTAGATTAGGTATTTCCGGCATCTTTTTACCTTATTCCTTCTACTTTCTACCTTCTGCCTCTACTGATCCAACGCCATCTTGAAACAGAATGAATAATTGAAGGATTTTTAATATATCCACAAGATGATGAAGCAGTTTAAGGGACCCAAGAACAGTATTCTTAAGACATTTTCAAGTTCTTTTTGATGTGAACAGAAGGCTATACAGTGAATCAATGTGACTTACATTACTGCATACAGATATTTTCAAATTATATTATGGTAATTAATTTGTTCCCCAATTTTAAGTTAATGCACTATTACAAGTCGACTTGTAATTTGGAGTGGATTGCTTGATGATTCCATCTTCAACAAGAATTCTAGAAACAGATGACTTGTAATTGGGAGAGGATTGACTAATGATTCCATCTTCAAATCAATCAATCCATATATAGATTGATTGATTTGAAGATGGAATCATAAAAAGAAGAAATTGTGCCTGACGTCCCATCCTCGGACTTCCCAGTACGGCCTAGGCATCCATATATTGGATGACTACTGCCATTTGTAACAAGTAGATTGACTAATGATTCCATCTTCAAATCCATCTTCAAATCAATCAATCTAAATCAATCAATCCATATATAGATTGATTGATTTGAAGATGGAATCATAAAAAGAAGAAATTGTCCCTGACGTCCCATCCTCGGACTTCCCAGTTTGCCCTGGGCATCCATATATTGGATGACTACTGCCATTTGTCGCAGGTTGATTTGTAATTTGGATTCCATCTTCAAATCAATCAATCCAAATTACAAATCAACCTGCGACAAATGGCAGTAGTCATCCAATATATGGATGCCCAGGGCGTACTGGGAAGTCCGAGGATGGGACGTCAGGCACAATTTCTTCTTTTTACAGGCGGTGAGAATATTACCTATGAATGCCCCTGACAAGTGACAATCTACAAACGTAAAACGTAAAAAAAGGACAGCTGCACAAATTTCCTTCTCAAAAATATTGTACGGGACTGTATATACATTCTGAGCTCTATGGATTTCTTAATTGAATACGCACCTTATAATATTTGGAAATTTACCCGACTTTAAGGAGTTGATTAGATTTATGTTAAATTATTATAATAGAATTAATATGTAAATTGATATAATACTAGCATACCTATATTTAAATTAACAATGGCATTTTAGTGTGCAATTGGTATGTCTAAAATGAATGTGGAAAGAAAAAGCAACCATTATTTTGCATATGGAAAACTTGAAGTAGGGGAGAGGGTCCAATAGTGGTGCGGGTACCAGTTGTCTAGTACTTGTACATTGAAAGCCCAATATTTTAAAAGTATGGAACTAGTAATTGTAAGGGAGGACCCAATAGTTGAACAAAATATGCCCATTACATTCAAAAAACAACAAATCATATGATGCCACATTGACACACTAAAAAACATGACTTAATGCACCACTATTGGTCTAATTTTTTTAGAGCCCTGTTATGGCCCCTCAACAAAAAGTAGATTGATGACACTTTTTTTTTTTTTGGGTCTATGCTAGGGGAGAGGAGCCAGTAGTTGAACGGGGTCCTATTGTTGTTATAGTAGTTGTGGTTATATATACTAATATTAACACAAATTAATACTATATCATGTTAATATTCTTTCCAAATACTAATTAAAATATTACCAATTATGTGACTTATGGGACCTTTAATTGAACACTTGAGAACTTGTCATCTTCAAATAAAAAAACCATAAATACATATGTTGTTAAATGTTTTGTAATATGTTTTGTTCTTTATAATACATTATATCTATCTACTATGTGTGTATCAATTTTAAAATAAAGTTACTTGCATTAATATTTAAGAGTGTGTGACAAAAAAATGTATCCATTATATATCACATTTAAAAATAAAATGTATAAGTACTAAATCTCATGTGCACAAATATTGTTACAAAGTGGTACAAATAAAGATTTGATTTGTACTTGTGAACAAATCATTTTGAACAAGTTAACCAAATTTTTTATTCCACTGCAGTCAACTAGTGTACAACTACTGGAGTACTTATCAACTACTAGAGTACTTATCTAGCCTATAATTGATATCCTCTATATTTAAAAATCAGCATTTTATTCTAACTTCTAAATCCAGATTGCTCATAGCTGGTACATTTATCTCATTTTGAACTCTCATCTACCATTGTACCTGCAAGATTAAACACCCATATAAGGCTCACCATAAATTTAGAAATTTTAATATAAACAAACAAATAAAATCTTCAAAAATTCAAATGAAGTACACACAATCAACCAATCAATATTGAGTAAACACAACTCAATCCATACCAACCAACAATAGCCAATAGGATGAAAGTCCATGGATCAAGCAAATTTAAAAAGTTTAAATATTGAAAATGCTATAAAATCCATTGTAAAAAGAAGTCACTTTCACCGAATTTGTTCAGAATAGTAGTGATTGTTCAGAAGTTGCAAGTCTACTTATTTGCTCTCATCAACATCAAGTCTACTATTTGATCTTATCAACATCTTCAACAACTTAATCAGTCACTATATCCAGGTACGTCACCTTTGTCTAAATATTTATGCATAAGTTTGTTTAAATCCAAATATTTCTGCATATAAGTTTGTCTCTTTATATCTAAATTTTTCTATGTAAGTTTGTCTCTTTATATCTAAATATTTCTGCATATTTTTTTTCTTTATATCTAAATATATATACCTGAAAAGTACCAACAGAAACAACATAAGCTTCTATACTCCCGATTCAGGACAAAACATTAAAGCACATGTCTTCCATGACTTTCCCTGATTGCATGTAAAGAATTAGAAGGGATTGAAAATTTTGAACTTAATGTATGACTGCTTAAAATAACAAAAAAGTTAAAAAGAATGACTTAAGAACAAGTTAGAGCTAAATTACTGCAATTATTAAGGAAGATTAAAATGTAAAGTCATGCCTGCATTTAGTTTAGTTCAAGTAAAAACATTTTATGGGATAACTTTGACTGGTTAATCACAAACAATTTTGCTTGACACTTTGACAACTTGGTGGTAAATCCCCTCAAAAACATTTGAAAAACTTAGAATTACTAACAGTTAAATCTATACATTCCCCTGAAAGTTTTCCCTAAGTTTGCCATATAACAATACCAGCATTCAGTTCTAGACAAAAATTAGGTTAGTCTTAATTTACTATTGAGAAGGCATTAACAAACTAGTTCAAATCATAGACATTGTTGTGGTCTTAAACAACAGACCAAGAAAGTATCTACCAATTTAGGGCTAGCATTAATGGTTAAAGAAAACTAAAGAATTATCTACTAGCTTAAAGAAATACCTACTAATCCATTACCTCTTTGAGTAAAGCTCAACCTTCCTCCAACTTTCCCCAAAAAACTTCTTACTGAAGCTAGAAATAAACTAGCCTCTATTTCAGAGACCTTAATACCACTTTCCAGATCACACCCATGATGAGCTTCTGATGCAGAAGCATCCCTTTCCACACTTAAATCATACCCATTTGTATTTGTATATATAATATGCAAGGGAGTGCCAGAGCTCAAAAGCAAATATAGATGTTCCTGTTTCTTAGAACTAAACTCATTCATTTGTGTTGCAGTAGTGACCCCCAAATCCAAGGCTGCATAACCAAAGCTTCAGTAAACTACATGGGCATGTAGTAACTTACCTCTCTGTGGCAATAGTGAATAAACCCAATATACCACAATAATGACCAAAACCCAAGTAGATAAGCACTTTTAATAATTCACCTACTACCCAGATTTTGAATGCTACACCTAGTCCTCAACAAATGATTCAGCGTCAAGCTCTAAATAATGATACTAAATTTCTGGGTTAAGCTCTTTGCCCAACATTATTTCAACTCCTAACTTAATCATGAAAATGGTTAACACCTACTTAATCATGAAAAAGGTTAACACCTTAACACCTCCATTTGGAGGCCTTGTAAGGTTTTCACATCATTTGATCATTGTCATTGCTTTCTGGGGTTTAATTCCCTACCTTATTTAAAATATAATAACCCTAACCCTTGGTAATAACAACATTTGAGTAGAAGAGGTTATAAGAGTTAGCTTTCTGTCAAAACACACATGGGCTGCACATTTATGCATCTGTTGTAGTTAATTTTTTTACTCTCATAGGTTTCTTTAGTTTTCAGTGAGTTTTATTTTATCTTTCTACTGTACTTCTACAAGAGGGGTCACATATTTTATTTATCTGTTTTATTCATATGTATACATTTCAATTGATTCTTACAGATATATTTAATTTATCTATTGTACTCATAAAATCTATTTCAGATTGACTACAAAGTCCTCACATTTCACCATGAAACATTCCAAGAAGAATCGAGTTCAGAGAGCAAGGCCTTTGCCCAAGCCCAAAAGAGGGGTGATGCTTCATTGTAATCTAGAAAATGAGGGCACTACTACAGATCGACGAACTGAGATACCAGATTTGGAGGTGACTGGAGTTTCTACTACCTCTAAGAATGTTTCCATTAACAAAATGTGGACACAGTCAGACATGGACAATGCAGTCAAAGATGTTGAGGACAATGAGTACTCAATTCGAGCTGCTGCCAAGAAGTGGGGTATTCCTACAACAACCCTTTCATATTGGTTGCAAGGTCTCACAACTACAACAAAGAGAGGGCCACCTACCATATTATCTAATGAAGAAGAGCTGGAGATTGTGCAATGGTGTCAAGACATGGCAGAGTTAGGATATGGTCTTGAAATCATACAGTTGAAAACACAAGTTGCTCATATTTGTGAGACTAGGCCAAATCCTTTTAAGAATGGCCTCCCTGGGAAATCATGGTGGACAGGGTTTAAAAGAAGACACCCTAAGTTGGCACTAAGAACTACAGAAGGCATAGATAGAGACAGAGCTACCATGCTTCGACCTTCCATTGTCGCTGCATTTTATGAAAACCTGGGTAAAATTTACAAGGAAAACTAATATGGGCCACACCAAATTTGGAATTGTGATGAGACTGGTGTTCAAGCTGGGAGAAACTGTGGTATGAGGATAATAGCCAAAAAGGGTGCAAGAAGTGTGCCATATATTATGTCAAAAAGTAGAGAATGGATTACTATATTGTGTTGTGTTAATGCTGCAGGTCAAAGCATCCCTGGATTCTACTTTTTCAAAGGTCAAAGGCAATTAAAAAATTACATTGCAGGTTGTGAGCCAGGGGCTTGTATGGCAGCCCAACCTAATGCATGGATGACCAAAGAACTATTCCTCAATTGGTTATATCATTTTGCAAGATCTGTACTTGGTGGAGTTTCACCTACCAAGAGACATTTGCTCATCTTTGATGGCCACGGCAGCCATGTGGCACTTCCCACAATTCAAGAGGCAAGAATGTTAGGAATTGATTTGCTTACATTGCCAGCTCACACAAGCCACAAGCTCCAACCCTTGGATGTAAGTGTGTTTTCTCCTTTCAAAAACTACTTTAAAAGTGAGAGATCAGAGTGGATGGCAAAACATCATAAATTAGAAATTAATAGATTTGAGTTAGCCCATTTATGTAGCAAAGCATTCAAAAAGGCTCTCACAGCAGATAACATCAAGGCAGGATTTAAAAGAACTGGTATTTGGCCACTTAACCCAGCAGCACTTACTAATGACATGAATCCAAGAAGAGCATTTGATGTTGGTGATGAAAATGAAGCAATTGCAATTGAAAGTATTCTAAGATTTGCAGGAATTACTGAATCTAATATTCAAGAGAGTGCAGAAAGATTTCAAGAAGAAAATGCTGCAATTGAGGCACAACTACAACATAATCCTTCTATTGGTAAAGAATTACATCATAATTCTACTACTCAAGCACATGAAGATACAATAGGTTTAAGTATTCCTACTCAGGTAAGTATACCAGAATACATAATGGAAGGTGCCACAAACCTTGGTGTCAACCTTGACTTTGATAATGAAGATATAGGACTCTCAATGCCATCCCCTCCTCCATCTCTTACAAACAAGACAATAATTCATTACTATGCAACAACTGGAGACTCTAGTGTAGAAGATGAAAGAATTTCACAAGGAGAAAATGATAACATGGTAGAAGAAAACATTAATTGCAGCCAACCAGAAGGCAACCAAATGCAGATGTTATCATCTTTTCTGAAGTTGCCAAATGCAAGGGTGAATGAGAAATATTCTCATGACAATGGTGGTCCAATAAGGTTGAGTCGACAGTCTCAAATACTCACTGGAGATGAGTACATGCAAATATGCATGGAGCAAGAAGCACAAAAGAAAGAGATTGCAGATATAAAGGCAAGGAAAAAAGAGCAGGCAGATGAGAGAAAAGCCAATAGAGCTATTGAGTGGGAGATGAAAGAACAGAAAAAAAATTGAGAATGCAATGAAGAAGCAGCAGAAAGAACAACTAAAGATGATACAAAGGCAAGAGAAAGAGAAGAAAAAGGAACAGGTAAAGAGGATGAGGGAGTTTGAAAAGGCAAAGAAGGAGCTAGTCAGACAGAGATGTTTAAGCAACCCCTTGAATCCTATTCCTGAACATGACATTCTGAGGGACATGATTAACATTTACACCCCTGGTTTTTCATCTGTTTCCAATTATCCAATCAATAATCAGGTTTCTACAAGCCAAATACAAATGCCAATAACACCTGCCAGGGAGCATGCAAATGGAGGATTGAGTCCTACCACACCAACCACAGTTAATGATGGTAATTGCTCCTTGCTTCCTCCATGGATGGTGTAGTGGGAAATCATATGGAATTTGTTTTTTTTTTTGGGGAAATTTGAATATTCTGAAATATATGAAGGCAAAACTAATCCTCAAGTAAGACTTGTTCCATGGACTTGGATTTTTTTGGAAGGTGGGTACATGATTCATCATGCCATGGTATTTTGTTCAAATCACCTTGTCATAATGATGTAATTTTGTGAACAAATTATGAATTGATCTAATCAAATGTAATATCTATTACAAAGTATTTTTTGTAATACATGGTTCGATCCAAGTTTTTGACATGACTTGTATTTGTTGTAATACACACATACCTATGTATGTATGTACATACATATATACATATGTATTAAGTATGTACATACATATGTATATATGTATGTACATTTACATATGGTATACATATTTATGTATGTATATTTTGTGTATATACATATAAATGTGTGTATATTTATGTGTATATGCATAAAAACATAGACATGCATATATTTGTTGTAATCTTTATATTTTACAGATACATGGTTTAATTGAAGTTTGTATCTTTATATTGTATGACATGACTTGTATTTGTTGTAATACATAGACATACATAAATATGTATGTATATATACATATGTATTATGTACATACATATGTATATATGTATGTACATTTACATATGGTATACATACATATTTATGTATGTATATTTTGTGTATGACATGGCTTGTATTTATTGTAATACACACACATACAATATGTATATACACATACAATTTGTTGTAATACACACACATACAATATATATACATACATATGTATATATGAATGTACATCTACATATGTGTGTATGATATACATACATGTGTACAACTATATACATATGTATATTTGTGTATTGGCATATAAATATTGACACGCATATAATCACATGCATACATATTACATAAAAATACACAATATAATATATATCTACACATTGTGTGTCTCTTACTGTGATGCTTGAAAAATATGAAAACAAAATACAAAATGATAAATCTTAAAAAACAAAATATGGTTCATTGCCTTAGTAAGGTCAAAATTGACCTCACCTGAAATCCTTGGTGACTTCATACTCCTTATACACTAGTTGCTTTCCCCTTTCCTTTGAATTATGTTTTCCTGCAAAACATAATTCAAACAATTGATAATTAACACTACATAAAGAAAATATAATTGAACTATGCATTTGTTACATTGTTAAACACATAGTTGCTTAGGCTTGGATGAATTTTATATGAATTATTTGGTCAAAGAAATAGTTGCTTAGGCTTGGATGAATTTTATATGAATTCTTTGGTCAAAGAAATAGTTACTTAGGCTTGGATGAATTTATGTTACTTCAAATACTGGATGAAAGAAAAACTATGGCTTTGTATATGACATTATGTCTAAGAGTTTATGGCTTCATTCCTAAGTAAACAAGGCAATGATATTGCAACTTACTCCATCCATGCTAGTACCTAACTTCTAGTTCATAAAAAAAATTCAAAATAGCAACCACCTATCATAGTTAAACTTATTCTCCTTTTCATCAATATTAAGATATTTTATTTTATTTTATTTTTATGGATCAAATGCACAATTCTAACTCATTTAGTTGGCTTGGGGTTGAAAAGTCAAATGCTGCGATCAACTTTTTATCTAAAACAATGTATTTATTATTCCTCTATTATATTTATTTACCCTAAATATTTATATGAAAAATAAAAAATAATAACAAATTTGATATTTTTACTTTTAACAAGTAAAAAATACATTTAAAAAAAAAATCAAAAAGTAGGTGGTGTCTCTTGTGCTTAGTGGCTTTAGTAGACAGAAAAAAGAGGAAAGTAACTTTAGTTTTTAATCACATTTAGACAATAAATGAGAACAGAAAGAAAAGTATATAAAAATGGGCATCTAATCCTTAGAATAGAGTGTCTTATTGAGTTGTTTGTTGATACTCACAAAACAACTAGTCCTTGGTCAAGTGCAGCACCAAGACTTGCCTGCATAGCTTTCCCCTGCTATATGGAAGTCATGGAATTTATACTCTAGAAATCTTTCAAACCATCTCACAAGGAATTCATATGAATCCTCAGCTGCAGACCCACAAGCTCTAATTCAATCACAAACTATAAGAAAAAGAAAAAAAAGTTGTAAGTGTAAGCCACTAACTTACCAGTGAATTTATCATCTAAATTGAGCAAATCGAAAGAAGTATTGGTATATGAAAACCCAACACCTACTGGGGATTCCACGAACACTAGATTCGCTACTGGATTAAGTGTTCCATACCATTGAAGAAGAAAACAATATTAGATGTACCTAATCATTGATATTAATATCCTTTCATATCTACCCTTGTTCCAGGAATATTTATTCTGAGTAAATGAAATTAGTATACTTTCATATCTACCCTTGTTCCAGGAATATTTATTCTGGAGTAAATGAAATCAGTATACTTTCATACCTACCCTTGCTCCAGTAATATTCCTTCAACTGAAAATAGTTTACTTTCTACTTACCTTTGTTCTAGGAATATTTATTCAAGTAAAGACCTGTTCCATTTGTATTACGATTCATTCCAAGAATATTTCTGGTGAGTGGCTGTACATTTAAAAAGAAAATTTAATAGATTTTCTATCTATTTTTGTTTAGTGCAGGATTTAACTATACCAATGGAGATTCTATGTAAAATAAACAGTGAACATAAGAAAAGAAAAATCTGAGAGCGCACCTATACAACGAGTTTTAGCAAATTGTTGAATTTTTCAAAGGAGGCTGTTTTGGAGAAATTGTTACTCCCACGCTCATATAAACATCTGTTAAGCCCCCAGACATATGAATATAGCAAGGGCGTGGTGTGGATACCTGTGGATATCAAACAAACACTAGAGGCATATAGAAGGAAATGGTGAAGTTCTGGATGACAAATTTTTAGTATTGGAATCCTAACAGGAGAGATATTTCGGTATTGAATATAGACAAAAAGGAAAAATGTTTCAACACCTCAACCTTCATCATTCTAAAAATATACAGTAGGAAGATTAAAATAAATGTTGGGTCTGAGGTAGTGACAATGTGTGTAATAACCTAAACTAAATGCGTACATATAATCAAACCCAGAAAGACTAAACAACAGAGATTTTTTTTATATTATTTTCATGAAACACATACATGCAAATGGAGAGAAACTAAACTATTACAACTCACTGGGAACGCCCAGCATACAGATCTAAACTCTGATATATCCTAAACACACTACAGTATGCAAACTCATTGTCCTGTTGATCTTGGACATTCTAACTAAATAAAAATAGATAACAGCTAAACAGACTACAGTAGTAGATGTTTTGGGCGGATTAAAGGAAAGAAAATAGTATTCCTTTGAGAATACGGTGTGGATACACACCTTTACAAACACAAATTATTAAACTGTAAAAAATACATCCAATTTGTGCTTCCCACGCAGCCAGGAGTGAGTGCCTGTTTCTCCAAATCCTCGCCGTGCCTCCAAACCCTCGACATGCCTCCAAACCTTCGCCATCCCTCCAAACGTTGCGGCCCCTTATGAGAATAAATAAACTGTAAAAAATACATCAATTTGTGCTTCCCATGTAGCCAGGAGTGAGCGCCTGTTTCTTCAAACCCTCGCCGTGCCTCCAAACCCTCGACGTGCCTCCAAACCCTCGCCATCCCTCCAAACGTTGTGGCCCCTTATGAGAATAAATTAGGTTTAATGTGAACATTGATGCATTTTAGGGTGTACAAGATTAGGGTTAGGGATTATCAATTTTAGATTTTAGGTGTATTAAATTTGGGGTAGTTATTAACAATATAGAGGAAAAATATAATGTGTTAGGATAAAATTAAAACAAATATATGGAAATTTATGAAATGTATAAGTTGTTTTATAAATAAAAACATGTTATTTATTCAACATAAATAATGTTATATTTATTCAATTATTGGTTCTTTTATATAAGATATAAAGTTAACATATAACAATAATAATGGTTATTAAAAAAAATTGTGATCATTTGGTAGTTATATAAGTTACATTTGAAATAGGAATATGAAATTTTCCTAGTGACAAATGGCATTTTTATGTTCAATTATTGGGGATTTTATGATAAACTTTTGGTCGAATCTTCAAAAATTCATTTTAAAGACAGTTTTTACTAGACGTGATGATGTGGCAAGTTACGTGATGAGTCACACCTCCAAACCTTAGTTGTAGATAGATAAGAGACCATATTACATTTCTAAAAAAAAACGGAGGTCCTATCATAGTCCATGTAACGGCTATAGCATCACAAAGTTAGCCCGTTCGACTACTGGCTCCTCTCCCCTAGTGAAACAAAATATTTGAGTTGTCAACATCCTTGGCCACTCGAGGATATAATTTTTTAATGTCAATATTGTGCGTTCATTGCTATGTCAACCCATAAAGTTAGGGTGCACCACTATTTGGGCCCTCTCCCCTATACATAGTTTATAAAATTGAGTCAGTAAGAGCAATAAATAAGGGAGCATATTTGTAAGAGTGGTAAACAAGATTTTTTTATTTGTTTGTAATATTAGTATTCTCAAAAAGAGAGTATATAGAATATTTGCATTAATTTTTTGGGTCTATTTTGATTTGTTGAATCATGGTCATCATTTGAGCATTTAAACCATGTAACGATGTGTGTTGTTTTTCTATAGTGGTAAGTAAAGTTTGAGTAGATGATTTGGACCAACACATACCAAGCTCCACTTTTTACATTGTAAAAGTACCATAGCGTAATATTTAATGTAGGGTTTTCCATTGGAATGCTTGACCATAACCTCAAGTCTATCACACAATGGAACATTTTTTCTCACTATGCTTATGCAGTTAAGCTTAGTTTTGTAATCCCGTGATGGGTTTAATGAGTTTGTGTTTTAGGAAATGTCTTTAATTGTGATGGGTGGTAAAGGTAAAATTTGGAAATAATTATTCATAGGAAGGTTATGCATGTAGCCATGTTCTCACTTGAAATTTAAAGGTACTCTCTCTCTATCTCTCTAGGTCTCTATATATATCTTTGTCTCCCTCTCTAGCTCTCCATTTCTTTTTATCTCTCTATGTCTATATTTCCCTCCCCATTCTCTCTCACACACTTCCTCTCTCTGAGATTTCTCTCTCCCTATGTTTGTCTCTCCTCTCTCTGAGATTTCTCACGCTACCTATCTTTTTTCTTTCTCTTTGTTACGTCCTCTTTATGTCTCTATACCTCTTTTCTTTGCTCTATCTATTGCTCTTTTCCTCTCTCTTTTGTTGTATCTCTTTCTCCCTCCCTCCCCTCACTCTCCTCTATCTTTGTACCCCTCTCTCTCCACATAACATCTTAAGGGTAAATTGTTTAAGGTGGAAGATGTGCAAAATTTGACAAAATAAAGACTTAATGAAATGATTAATTTAATTGGAGGTTTTGATCTGATAATAGGTGGAAGCCCCTATAATAATTTAATAGGAAACAACAATATCTCTCTACATATGTTTCTCTCTCTATATACCTTTCTCCTTTCTATTTCTCTTTATCTCTCTTCATCTTCGTCTCCCTCCCCCCTTCTCTCTCACACACTTCCTCTCCACGAGATCTCTCTCTCCCTATGTTTTTCTCATGTTTCCCTCTTCCTGTGTTTTCAAAATGACACTCTAAAAAGACTATTGGTGCATCAAAGAGATTCCCAAAGAATAAGTAAATACTCTTGCATGGAGTTATGATGTTTGTATTCTTTTCTTCATCACTTGTAGCCAAATAAAAGTATTATTTTTAAACACAAGCAAGTAAATGAAACCATTAATTATATAATTATATTAATAACGTATATAAATAATAACAAATGCTAACACTTAGTAACAAGAAATTTCATCCAATCAACCTATACAATGACAATATTCTACTCTTGTTATTCTTCTAGGTGCATTGACATGAGTGATGTGTTACTTATTTTTTCTTAGCCCATTTGTTGCTTTCTGATGTATCAAAAATCCTAGTTAATTCATTAGTAGTCTCACTTCTTTGTATCCCTAGATAAATTAAGAATTGTCTTTTATTGTGGTTTGGGACATTTCCTATTTTTACCTGAAGCTTGTTGTTAGTTGTAAAGATTTTTTTTGATTTAGTTTTTTTCGATAAGACAGAGTGGAATAGAAGATAATGTAATCTGTAAATGATAATCTACGTATCTAGTTCCTCCATTTACAGATAGCTGGCCATAGATTTTCCTTTCTTGTTAGTGGAAATCTATATTTCTTAGAAGTATTTTTTCCATGATAATAAGTAGTTAGGAACTAAGGGGATCTCATTGCCTTAAGCCTCTACAACTATTTACCCTTTTAGATATGTATTGTGATGGAGAATGAGGGGGCGCAAATACAACAATGTATCCAATCAATCATCTATTTGTTGAATCTAAACTTTCCTAAAGTCTTTAGGAGAGAGTTCGAATCACACTTGTCTAATACTTTAGATATGTCAAGCATTATAACAATCCCTAACCAATGTTGTTTTGGCTGAGTGGAGTTCTTTGCTAAGATCATGTCCTTGATATTGCATGTATGGTTGTTCATCCACTTATAATAACTTTATAAATTAGTGAATGTTCTAGCTCTTCCTATCTCCATTTTTTGTAGATTCAACATAACTAAGTGGTATACCCAAATGATGCAAAGCAACTTTTACACCCCAGATTTGAGAGAACAAAGAAAGGATATTGATCCTAGACAAATAGGTTTCAAAACAAATAAATGGTATCCTATAATGAACAATTTTACATCTATGGAAGGTAGTTTTTAAATGTTTGGTTACAAAGTCTCCTTCATGAATCTTTTAAAAATACAAATTTATTTTTAAAAATAACTTATTTACAAGACACTTAATTTGATATAATGCAATAATTTTTTCTCATAAACTCTTAGTAATGTTTTGAACTAAAACATTCATCAAGAATAAATTAGAAAAACAACCTAATAGTAGATCTATCTCTTCTATCCAACCTTTCTCTCTCCCTTAATCTCCCTTCTCCCTCTCTTTCACATACTTCCTTTCTATCAATCTAAGCTCTATGTATCTCTATTCTCTCTTTGTCTATCTCTCTACCTCTCTTTTGATCTATCTCTTTCTCTCTTCCTCTCTTTTTCTTTATCTCTCCTTCCCTCCCTCCCTCCCTCCCCCCTTTCTCTCTCCCTCTCTATCTTTGTACCTCTCCTTCTCTTCCTCTCTCTTCTCTATCTCTCACCTACTTTATTTATGTTTCTCACTGCATCTCTCTCCCTCTCCCTTCTCTCTTCCCCTCTCTCTATATACATCTTTTTCTCTTTCTCTATTTTTGATCTTTCACTCTCACTCACTTCTCCATCTCTCTCTCTCTCTCTCTCTCTCTCTCTCTCTCTCTCTCTCTATTTCTATCTCTCTCCACTTCTCTATTCATCCCTTTCTATCTCTTCCTCCCTCCATTTTTTGTAGATACAACATAATTGGCTAGTATACCCAAATGATGCAAAGCAACTTTTACACCCCTAATTCTAGAGAACAAATAAAGGATATTGATCCCCTTTAGATAAATAGTCTTTTAAAAAAATATCATATTCTATTAATGAACAATTTTACATCTATGGAAGCTAATTGACTCACTGTACTACATGAAAATCATTTAAATGTTTGGCTATAAAGTCTCCTCCATGCATATTTAAAGAATACAAATTTATTTTCAAAAATAACTTATTTACAAGACACTTAGTTTTATATAATGCAATAATTTTATCTCATAAAATCTTAGCAATGTTTTGAACTAAAACATTCATCAAGACTAAATTAGAAAGATACAACCTAATATTAGATCTATCTCTCAATGTGTAAGATTCTACCTTTGAATCCACTAACTTAGGTGCTACACTTATATATAATAATTTAGATCTCTCTCTCTCTCTCTATATATATATATATCTTTCTACATTCCTCTCTATCAATCTACCTCTTAATATATCTCTATCTCTCCTCCCTCTATCTCTATATCTCCCCTCTCTCTCCAAGCCTTGGTGGATATGGGGTTAGTGAGCATCTCCTCTGATGTATGTTCAAAATTCCATTGTAGCGAATAAATGTTTAGAAAAGTACTTGATAGATGGTGCAGGAGCACCTATCCTACAGTGGCCCCCATGAGGCAGTTAGTTAGTTTTAAGGTTGTTTATGTTTTCAATAAGGTCCTAATTGGACATTCAATGTAATAAGGTCTATTTGACCAAGATATGCTATTTTTAGATCAGTTGGTTAGAGTTAGTTAGAGTATGTTGAACAGCTGTAGTTCCTAGCCGCTTGGAGAGATTTCCCAGCCGCTTGGAGGCAAGTCTGTACTACGAGTGGTAACTAGATAAATACCCTAGGATTTGATGGATGAAGGCATCTAGATTTTGTAGTAACTGAAATAATCAGTTGAATTGTGCTGTGGGAAAATAGAGTACTGTAATCGCATCTTTTGAAAGCTAGCAAAATCCTGTTGCATTTGAATTCACTGTGTAATTGATTTCCTGTATTGAGGCCGGATGGATTTGATTATCCATTCCCCTGGTTGATTTTGCGAATTGGAGGAATGGTCATGTACAATAGTTTAGGTTTTAGTTGTGTGTTTTCTGTTTCTATTCGCATGCATGTTTACAGGTTCGTGGTTGAGAGGTGTTGAGAACCCTAGCATGGGCATGTGCTAGGTCGTGCAGGTTGAAAGAGTTTGAGAAGCCGCCCAGGAAACAAATCGGGCCATCGCTGGAGATTGCTGGGATCAAACTGTGAAAATCTGTGAAGTTCTAAAAAATATACAAATTGTGTATATATCATTTTTGTATGCGAGATATATAATCTGTGTGTATATCGCTTTCATATATCGTGGGTATATCGCTTTTGTTTCATCGTTGTTGTATGTTGAAACATACAGGAGGATATACAAGTCTATCGCATATACATAGGAGAGAGAAAGGTCAAGATCCCTATCGGCATACAAAGAAGTCAAGGTTTGGTCAAAGATACATTTGAAAATGTATGTTAAGGAGATACAAGTTTGAATATACAATTTTTGTATATACTGCAAATGTATATCGGGTTATGCCACTTGTGAGTATCCATCTTTTGTATGTTGGATACAGTTCCTGTGTATCCGTCAATTGTATCAGGCAGATTGTATGTGTTAAATGTACATCGGACATGTACATCAAAAATATACAAAGGCAGTCAGCGGGTCAAACATACATCGAAGGCATCTCCGAAGGAATATTCGGCGAATGTATATTTTGGTTTGTATGTGATAAAGATACAACAAAATAGATGCATCAGGTTGATGCAAAAGGTGACTGGGCAGGGCGGTAGCCCGAATGTATGTTGGAAGGTTCTTTTGTCTGCTGATACAATACACCACTGGCGGTAGGAGGTAAGGGTACTGGAAGAGTAGGTTGCGAGTTGTATGTATATTGCGAATGTATATTGGAATATACATTCTGCGATACAAAGGGTTATGTGCAAGCAGCGACCGATAGATCGGGTGAAGGTAACTGGCGCCGACAGGTCAGAGTTTGTATGTTCTATGTAAAGGAAGCGACAGATACAAAGGGACCGCTGGTTCGGCAAGTAAGCATTTGTATGTGCGAGTGCTACAGTGATCAGGTTTAGGTATTTTGTGAAGCCAGTGCAGGATGTTTGCCGATGGCAAACAAAAAGGGGACTTTATAAATTAAAGTTTGTGTGCATATTTGGAAATGCATAAACATACATTGATAATTGTATGTTAGGGTTATTGGTGGTGGATGCTCTGCATCAATAGATAACAAAATGGAGTACTCTATAAGAGAATCAATAAGGACTATGATAGGCCAAAACTGGGGTAAAGATGAAATGGATTTACTATTTAATAATAAGATTTAGCTTTGGTCTAAGTGTCAATCTAGGGGCATAAGCTTACGAAAGTTGTCGTGGCTATATGCACAAGGGTTGCAAGTCGTGAGGTGAGTGGGGATGAAAATGCATTCCTAAACTCAATCAATTACCTAAGTTGAAAATTAGATTAATGTTTATGTTTTTCTTGTGATAGGAACTACTACAGAAATTGTAACTAGTTCTACAGCATTTTTGCGACAGGCATAATAGGAAGCATGACAGGAACTGCGTAAAAATTGTGACAGTAAATTTTGAGACAGAAACTTAATCAATAAATATCATTCACGAAAATCATAGCAATTAATTATGCAATGTGGAAATAAGAATCAGATCAATAATACATGTAGTTTATTAACACATGTCAAATGCAAAAACATAACAATGCAAAACGTAATCTATTAAAATCATAACACACAAAAATATACCTTGTAGAAAATAAAATATTTACATTCCATTGGTAGCTGAAGAGTGGGTGCCCTACATCCCAGTCAGCCAATGAAGATGAAGCTTACATAATTTCTGGGAAAGACTTGAAAACATTTTCTCAATAATGATACCAAATGTATTTCCTCCCCTTTTCATAGCTGATATTACACCATATATATAGGTAGAGATTATAACAGCTACTATCTAAAGCTAATTAGAATAGTTTATTTTGGCCTACGACCAACAAATTAAAGAGTAATGGTTCACATGAAGCCTTGGCTGCTGGCCAGAAATTAAAAACAATTTTATAACAAAAGACAGAAATAGGAAATGAGAAGATTTTTGGTGTTCTCCTCCACACAAATAGCAAGAGTAGTTGTTATAACATAATGTACTCCTTGAAATGAATCCATGTGCCTAAAGAATGTAGGCAAAAAGTCCAACAAAAAGATTTTCCCAACAAACGTGACAACAGAAAGCATGTGTCCAACCCAAGAAATAGGTGTGAATATGTGTTATGAATAAAATGAATGTGTCATGGAGAAAGAGCTCAAGGAATCTGCCATTGGATAAAATGGTGACAGTCAGCATCAAAGAGTGAACTATAGTTACTGGAGTCAACCATGTAAAAGGGAAAACTGCAACAGTAAGCATAAGCCATATTTCTGTGAAGAAGGTGACAGGAAGGTTCCTATGAAGAATGTGACAGGAAATCTGCATTCTTCTTCTTATTCAATTAGCATGTTGCAGTATATATTTTCTTAAGCTGAAATAACAATGCTTATTAATAAAGACAATCAATAATTAATTTTCATATTTTTATCTCAAACTATATTAAATACCACTTATATATATTTAATCATATTGAACATAAAGGTGATAAAATGGCATGATAAGATATGGAAATGAAATATGAGAATGGGTATGAAGGCATATGAAAAAGGCTAAAATGTAGCATAAAATGGGGCATAAATGGCTCTCATCGGACTATATAGGGAATTGAAAAGACTCTCTCTCTCTCTCTCTCTCTATATATATATATATATATATATATATATATATATATATATATATAATATCTCATTCTCTATTTTCCCTATCTCTTTTTGTCAATCTCTCCACTTCTCTATTCCTTTCTCTATTATATTATCTCTATCTATCTATCTCTAGCTCTTTATTTCTTTATATTATATCTTTATGTCTATGTGTCTCACTCTTTCTATCTTTTTTTCCCTCACCCTCTCTCTCTCTCTCTATATATATATATATATCCCTCTCTCTCTCTATTTTAAATTAGTCTCTAATTCTCTCTATTCACCCCTCTCTGTCTCTCTCACTTTTATCTCTTCATCCCTCTCTCCCTCATCTATCTCTCTCTCATGCACCATATCTCTTTCTCATTCTCTCTTCTATTTCAAATTACTCTCTCTCTCTCTCTCTCTCTCTCTCTCTCTCTCTCTCTCTCTCTCTAGTTTTTCCCCATATAAAGATATTGGGGGATTTTCCTAGCAAGAAATCTTCTTGTTGGTCAAAACTATTTTAACCGATTTAACAGTGTAAACAAAATTGGAGACATGGTAAATAATATTGCAATATATGATTAGTTTCTAGGTAATATTTTGATGCTTGAATTATCCTCTCTAAATGATGATGCAATGATGAAGTATGATACGGGGGGGTTTGGTGATGATTTAAATGGATTAGGGCTTGTCACATATTTCACATTTAAATTGAAAAATAATGATTAATAGGAAAGGAGTTGGTATAAGCCCAAGATTCATTTGAATTTAAAAGTTCAGAAGTTGAATCTACATAAACCATACTTGCATATTTGACCTAGCATAATAAATGGATAAACTACAAATCAATTCTAGATTAAAAAAAGTTTAAAGATTGAGACTAAACTTAATTATAGAAAAAAATCAAGTTAATGTCCAATTAAAATGAAATATGCACTTTCTAAAGCATTGTCAATACTATTTGGTAACTATGATTGTAAGTATTTGAAATTGTAGTGTATGTTTAAAATATATTGGAAATTCATATTTTCTTAACGATATTTATTTTTACATTTTTTATTTCAATTATGTAATATAATTTCATTAGATATTTTAAATATAATATAGATTCGCACCTTAGTGTGTAATGGGTATGCCAAGATAGCATGTAGATAAAAGTAATTAGTGGTTTCTTAAGAAGAGAGCATATCATTTTGTTGCTGGTGAATGGTTGTTGTACATCCATCATTTAAACATTAAAAGAATGTAGTGATATATGTTGACATCCATGCAAGTAAATGTGTTTTTAAATAGTAGTGGGTAAAAGCAGGTATGCTTGTAAAGTTGTTTTTTGTTTCGGTCAATTATTTGCAAGTGATAGTAACCTTTACTAGTCATCTTCTTATTTCCCAAGCATGTTGAGCCCATCTAGTTGAAATGGTAGGCCTAGGTATAGACTTGACAAGACTTCCCATTCATTAGGACTATCTTCTTGCAACATTGCATGTCCCCAGATAGAAGGAGTTTCATCATCATTATCTATCAATGGATCTAGAGATGTAGCATTCTTTCCATTTGTTGGACTTTCAAGATGATGTAAATGTCTATTTTTGAGCCTCTTCAATAAGTGACATTGTTTCCCATTATATTGGTCATGCCCTATATGAATCAATGAAGCTTGGAGATGGGATGTTGCACTATTAGAGATAGCTACACTTTACTGTGCAATGGGTACACATGTCATCTTTTCTAAATGTATGCTTTGTACTACTACCAATGCACGATTATACATTAGTCATAATTTTTTTTATATAATTTATTTTTCATTTACTTTGCACACATTTCATCATTATAAATTTCACTAATCATTCTATTTCCTAATGATATGGATTTATATATTAACTATAAAATTTGAAAGTTTACATGATTGAATTATAATTATTAATTATTGCAAAACACTAATTCTATTAAGAAAATAGATTATAATTTATTTATCCATATAAAACCTACTCTTATGCCATACTAATTATATGTCCATTACAACATCTAATTCATGTGAATGCTGGAAAACAAATAGTGTATCCATTGTAGATAATATTATTTAAATGATTTAGAAGATCAGTGAAGCTCTCTATACCTCTCCCTCTCCCTCTCTCTCTCTCTCTCTCTCTTTCTCCCTCTATATATCTTATCTCTATCTTTCTTTCCTACTCTATCTCTATTTCTCTATGTTGGTCATTTAATGTTAAAAAATTTACTAAAGGGATTCAAATTTTTAGGGCCTAATTTTGAAAGTTGACCTTTCCTGTGAAGCAAATTTTCTATGATAGCTATCAAGTTTTTTCTCCTTCCCTCTCTTTTTCTCTTACCATCTCTCTCTATTCATCTCTATCTCTATCTCTATACCTCTCTATACCCATGATCTCTATATTAATCTTGCTAGATGATCTGGACCAACCCACACCAAGCTCCATTTTTTACATTATAAAGGTATTGTAGCATGCTCTTTACTGTAGAGTTTTCCATTAGAACACTTGACCATAGCCCTAAGTCTATCACACAACAAAACTCTCTCTCTCTCTCTCCTTCCTCTTCCTTAACGTTCAAATCTAAGTTATCTAAATGTGAACCCAAAACCCTAAATATTGACACTAAAGCATTGTTACCTAATTGTGCATTTCAGCCCAATAAGGTCAGGCTAGGATAACACTGATGTTTGTTGCTTTGAAGGAGATAGGTTCAAGGGGAAGAGTAGAGAAAAAGATGAAAGCTTACAGCCTACTATGGAAGGCCTACTACTCAAGTAGAAGGCCTTTCCTATGATCCATTTTACCAGATTCATGTAGCAACTCAATAAGAATTGCTAAACAAACCAGATAAAATCAAAAGGGCATCCTATCGAAGCAAGAGGCATCCCAAAAGAATTGAAGAGAAGACTAACCTATGAGTTGCAAATTGTTTTTATTGTCCATTCATTATAGTTGATCCAATTTTCAAGTGAGAAAGATACACAAAAATTGCTAAATTTACTCATGAATATAAACAACTATACCATGCAATAGATTTTAGATTTTCCCTTATTCAATTGAATGATTTACAAAATAAAATAATACACAAATCATTGCATGAAATAACTATTTATATTCATAAAGAGAATGTGCTCATAGTTTCCCACACAAGCCATGGGATTGACTGTACAAGATGTAATGAAAGAAAACATGTATATCTAAGATAAAAAAAGTAAACATATAAGAGGGAAAAAGGGATCCGTCATTGCCTGAATGACGAACCCCATTGGCATCTGCACCATCTTCAGATCCTCCATTGAATGTCTTCACATGTACTGTTGACCCATTTTCCTCCGTCTAGAGTCAAATAGTTCATCTTAAATATCTCCTGGATATCCCTTGGAACATAGTCCTGCAGGCCTTAAATATTTCAAATCCTCATGCCCTGCCTTACAAAAATCCCTAAAATCTCATTTGGAAAATCCTTGCAAAAAACCCAAAAAAACCCAGAAATCCTTAATCTTCAATTGCCTTCCTTTGTAGGGATTTCCATCCTTTACTTAGTCATTTCGACATGAATATCCTAATGACATCATCTAGATCCTAGCTAACATCCCTAATATTATCTTAATATCCCAGATCTTAGCTAAGGTCCCAATCTCCCTTTTATATTTAGACCTTAGTTAATATTTGGATGTTTCCCTAGCTAACATCTAGATCTTAACTAATGTCTGGGTCCTTTGCAAATGTGCAGACCGTTGCGAATATAAAGCTGACGTCATCCAAATCTCCTCTTCAACGAAGCTCTTCATGCCGATGACATCATCCAGACATTCCACCTCTGATATATCGCCCCCTAGTGCTAATATCCTGATGACGTAGTCCAGATCCTCCCTTCGACAAAGTTCCTTATGCCGATGACATCATCAGGATATTCAAAAGGCATCCGGATCTTAAGTTAGTGCCCGGACATTAAAAGTTAATATCCATACAGATGACAACCCCTCCATGCTATGAAGGAAAATTTGACGGGTGCATCAGGATATCGCATGCCCGTAGACCGCTTAAAGTTGAAGTCACAGTCCTTCCGCGCGGCTGCAAAATAATGACAAGTGTAAAGTATATCAGGTGCCCATGGCCATAGCTTTGAAGATCAGATGGTAGTGTGGTGTCACAGGTGAATCTTTCTTATAGGGAATATTCTATGTGCGACTGCAAGATGATGACACGTGGACATCCAGATGCTGGTTGACACGTGGACATCCAGATGCTGGTTGACTGCAACTTTGACAGTGAATATCTCCCTCATCCTGAGGAATTTCTACGTGATCCAAAAGGCAAAAGTACTTAGATTTTCCTCCTATTTCATTTGGCAGGATTTTTGGGGGGATATTCTCACTTTCAAAATATGATCTAAATTTCATGATCCAGATGTGCATATCTAGATAAAAGGTTGGTCGCCTACTGAGGATGAATTTGTAGTCTCGACCGGCAAGACATCTTAGTGATCGACTTGAAGTGTTGCAAGGACTTTCTAGATGCAGATATTTGTTGCATTGATGGTTGTAGGTGAGTGATTCCATAGCTCGCATTGATGGCCCAAAATATCTTTTAGCTGCTTGATGGATCCAGATATTTTCTGCATTGAAGTCTTGCAAATGGACGTCTCTTCTGGCGGAGATATTTTTTGACAGAACACATGGGGCAATTTATTGTAACCTAATTAGGTCATTTGGAATCAGATGCTATATATGCATGAATGTTAGATGTAAAAAATGTTGGAAAATAGTTAGTCTTATGCTTCTGTATTCCAAACAGAACTTTCCTCTGCTGTAACTATGCCTCTTGATCAATACACATGGTGTTTTACTTCTTCATGCTTTTTTACTCTATGTAGTCTTAGAATTGGCTATTATTTGTGAATGTTTAAATTCCTGGTAATCCATTCTTTACCTTTGTTAAAATCTACATGATCTATGTAAGTTTATCAATTGTATTTCTTTATTTGTGCATCTTAGCTCTGTGAATGTTCTTTATTCAAACCTGGTGTATCACCTCCTTTTAATTTTAGTTTTACTCCCTCTTTCTCTTTTCATAACTGATGGATAGATTAGGTTTAGTCTAAGGTTCGTTGAATCTCTTATTAAGCAAAGGAACCAGCCTCTCTCTGGAGATCGGCCTCCCTGTACGGTCCCACACCCGGAGGTCGTCTCAATATTTCACTCGATTGTTGGAGCCCTAAAAGCCTTCAACACTGGGTGCAAATCTATGTGACAATAGTTTCTGGCACGCCCAGTGGGACACTAAGCATAAGCAATCAAAGGATCAAGTTGATAATCTGATGTTCTTATTAATACTTTGCATTTTGGCAAAAATTTTGTGCACCTGGTGACTCTACTGTTGTCTAGTTCTGATCAGTGCCATCTTTTATGCCTGTGCAAACTAAGGTGTCTTCAAGAGGTAATTACCAATTTGCTGAATTATCTATTGTTGTTGTTTCAAGGAGAAGGTCTAGGTTATCTAGGTCTCCTGTGAGAAGGGGTAGCACCTTAGCTTTACCTCTTTCAAGAGCTCAGTCTGCACCCCTTCCTGTTAGGTTTCAGTATAATAGAAGAAGCTTGCATATCCCTATATTGAACCTGAACATTTCTAGGATGGCAAGGAATTTTCCTTTTGTAACCTTTAATGGAGGAAGTCCATTAGACTTGGCTGCGTACAATGATATACCTACTGCAGCCCTGAAAAGTGTTTCACCCTTCACGGGTGATGGTTATGTAACCCCTACTGAGCATATCAAAGACATATCCAATGTGTGCTTGGTCCATCATTTACAACATGAAGATGTTGCAGTTCATGTCATGGTCTCATCTTTCAAGGGGAGAGCTCTTCAATGGTTTAGGAGCTTGACCCCTACTTCAATACATACCTGGGATGAGCTGGGAGAAGCCCTCTACAAACAGTTTGGAGAGAGGGCAGATAACGTTTCATTGCTTGAGCAGTTGACAACTATCAAGAGGGTTCCAAGTGAGCTACTGGCAGACTTTAACTTCAGATTCCAGAGGACATGGGAGAGAATTCCAGCTACCCTCATGCCATCTCCACAAGGTGCTTTCTTGTACTTTTTAAGAGCTTCAAATTCTAACATTGTTGTGATGATGCAATCAATGGGTGCTGAAACCCTACTCGCTGGCTATGAGACAGCTCTGAAAGCTGAAAATTATTTAATATAGGCTAGAAAAATTGCTCCTAGACCTCCTATCCCACTTTTTCTAGAGCTGCCTTCCTCATCCTAGCAACGCATTATTTCTCATATCCCAAAGCCTAAAGCTTCAACATCCTCTCTTTCTCAAGAAGAGAGTGACCTTAAGACCCTAATGTCTAATTTGACAAATAAGGTGAATAGTATAGCTATTAAAACTGCTCCCAAACCCTATCATAACTATAACCATGTGCAAACATCTAATCATAATTGGAATCAAGGGTATAATCCTAATAGAAACCAAAATTGGAACCAAGGTTATCAGCAAAATAGATACCAAAATCCTAACCCTGCACAACCTTTACAAATAGTTTGACCCATTCAGTAGATACTTGTTGTGAATCAAGTTAGGGCTTTAGTCCCTACTCAGAATATTCTAGCCCAAGAGGCAGATTGGTGTTACCCCTACAACCAACTTCATAATCAGTCCACTTGTGCTTTTGGAGCACAAGAAAGAGCTTTAATGGTGCAAAAATTTCATACTCAGCAGGCATCATTATCAGATGAAGCAAATAATCATCCTGAAACATCAATTGAAACTACCCCTGATGCCAGTATGATGCTATTGACTGCAGAAGATTTTTATGTTGTTAATTACCCATGGATAGTGTTGTTATGCCTATTGCAGAAAACATTAGGCCAAAAAAGAGGCAATTAGAGGCTAGCCCTATGCCTGTTGTGTTATAAAAGGAGCCTGTTCCAAAGGCTAAAGTGCCCAGTGCCACAATTCCTATTCAGAGCAGCAAATCTGTTGCTACAAAAGAAATTCCACCAAGCTTAAAAGTGCCTGAACAAACTATAGATCAAACAAAGAAAGGAACATGGATTCCCTCTATGCATCAAGTAGCCTCTGTTCCATTAAATATTGTGGAACAGATGAAGAAAACAAACATGAATGTTTCTATGTGGGAAGTGATGTCCATCCCCTCTCAGAGGGATCTATTACAAGAAGCCTTAAGGCACTTCCTATCTTCTGAGTTAGCAGCATCAGACTTATCAATTAAGCAAAAAGAGAAGGTCCCTGCCAATCTTGTGTAACCAATTGAAGGACAAGTAAGTATAGTCAAGAAGCCATCTCCTTTCTACTTGTATTTAATTATTAGTAAATTTTTAGTGCATGACTGCATGATAGACTCTGGGGCTAGTGTTTTAGTCATGCCAAAGAAGATAGCAGATGCATTAGGCATCAAGTATACCCCTATTTCATCAGGAGTATTATAGTTAGATGGGACCTCTGTGAACACTATAGGAGTGATCAAGGGACTGGACTTGACTCTGTATGCATGTCTGAACTTAACCTTCAAACAAGATATTTCAGTCATTGATCTCCCTCCCTTCTTTGCCATTTGTCTGTCAAGGGATTTCACAACAAAGGTAGGTGGCTACCTTTCTTCTAACTGGTCTCATATGTTGTTAAGGACTAGATATGGCACACAATTTACCATCAAGGTTGAACCAATTTCATAATATCATGTGGAGAATTATGACCACAGTCTAGTAAATCCGTATGTGATGATTCAGGGTGAGGAAATGCATGACTCAGAACCTTCACCTCTTCCCATCCATGACCTATTCTTAGATAAGTGGGCAAAGGATCATGAAAATTTTGACCCTTATGGTTCCACTGAGGCAACTGACTTGGGCAAATACATGCTACACGAAGGGGATCATTCAATCCCTTCTGTACTTAAGCTAGATGATGACTCCAACAGTCCATGGAAGATGTTCTTTGATGGTGCAAAGAGTAAGAATGGAGTTGGTTCAGGTATTTTTCTAGTCTCTTCGACTGGTAAAAAGTCCATGGCCTATTGATAGCAGAGAAGGAAAATATCAAGAATCTAGAGATCTTTGGTGATACTGAATTGGTGGTTAACCAAGTCAGAAAAAGATGTGCAACGAAAAACCAGCTTCTAAGAGCTTACAGACATAGAGTTTGGGCCCTGTTTGAGAGTTTTAATGCTCTTAATCTACAGGTGATCCCAAGAAAACTGAAGGTTGATGTTGATCAATTAGCAACGATGGGAGCTCAATTTTCCCCACCTATAGATTTGTTTGAGGGTCTCGATTAGCATGTGAAAATGGTTATTAGGTCCTTTGTTCCTGACAATAATATTCATTAGCAAATTTTTGACAACAATGAGCAGATCACATGCTTCATCCAGAATGAAGCCAAGTTCTCTTCGAGGGCACAGCCTAGGTTACAAGAATCCTATGGTGATCAAATTATCCAGCTCAAATTAAACAAGCTACCCAAGGGTCTAGTCACCCTTGAGGCCATCTTTAGCCATGATGATGAGTTTAGGGGCAAGAAAAATACATGACCTTCAAGAAACAAGATTACTAGAAGGTAACCGTCGCCTAGGACAAGGAGTTGCTGCTGAAAGGAAGCAAGGTGTGTGGAAAATGCTTCCTATGCTAATCTAAAGAGGAGAGATGAGTGCAAATTCTTTTTAATCTTTACAATTATAGTGTTATTAACCCAACAATTGAGATATTGCAGCAATACACATACACACAGAAAGTAGATAGAAGAGAGAGAGACAAGATATACGTGGGGAAAACCCTTACAGGTGAAAAACCCCACACTCCAAAACACAACTCAAATGTATTACAGTAAACAATCAAGGTTCCAATATAGTTTCAGAGCTAATGCTCTTGTAGGAGTCTTCTAGACTCGTATCTGGAGATATTCTGGCAGTATAACAGTACATGTCAATCACATAATACATCTCCTCTCCAAGCATTTGTCTAAATAGAAGTTACAAGGCAAAAAATAAACCTTTCTTGGAATGGGCATCCAACTTGGCCTCATGGCACAAAATCCACACCTAGGGACACTTGTCAAACACTACAGCATGGTCATGACACTTGTCACATCACCCCATCCCAATATGGGAGCTTATTCCCAAGTTGGGCAATGACAGATGCTCTTACACATCTTACGACTGTCATAGAACCTGTCATAACTGACAGCTCTTACAGCTATTACAGAATCTGTCATAACTGCCTAAAAATAGCATATTCTACTTACAACACATCATCACCCTCCTTGGGGCACCCAAAGATACCTTCTTCCAAGATGCCCTTTGACACATGTCTTCACCTGTCATAGAACCTTCTGTTCCGACTCTTATGCATCATAGATTCTGTCATAGGAATCTGTCATAACCATTTCGGTCAATATTCACTTACGCACTAGTCAAGATGCCGACACAAGGCAAAATTGCTCTACCACTAAGTGGGACACCTATGTCCTCATGTGAGGACAAAAGTACATGTGGTCACCTTCCATGTAGGATGACACATCACCGTGCCAACTCCCACAAGATGACGAAACAGGATTTGCATCCTAATTACAATAATAGGCAATAAATAAATACATTACAATAAATAAATGTAAAGAATTACCAAGGTTAAGACACCTTAATTCCCAACAGTTGCTAGGAAAGGTATGTGGTGATACAGAAGAGCAAGAATTCATAAGACTTGCCCAAAAGTATAATGATGTCCTGGCATGGACATGAGGATCTGAAAGGATTCAATCTAGATGTGGCTCAACATGCCATTGATCTGGATCCCAAATGCAAGCCAATTCACCAAAAGTAGCAACCTATAAATCCAAAGATCGAGCTGCTCATGAGAAAAGAGACTTCTAAGCTCATACAAGCAAAGATTATCTTCCCTATCAAATATTCTACTTGGGTGGCTAATCTAGTGCCTATGAGAAAGAAAAATGGAGAGATAAAGGCTCTGTGTATACTTCAGTGACCTGAATCGAGCCTCTACAAAGGATCATTACCATCTGTCCTCTATGGATCAAATTTTACAAATAGTTATGGTGGCAGAGAGCTTTTCATTATTAGATGGCTTCTCTGGCTATAACCAAATCATTGTCAGGGAGGAGGATAGATTTAAGACAACATTCACAACCAAATGGGGAATCATGGCATATGCAAAAATGCCATTTGGTTTGTCTAATTCTGGTGCAACATTTCAAAGGGCAATGGATATTGCCTTCAAAGGATTTATAAATAGGTTCATCCTAATTTATCTAGATGACATCACCATTCTCTCTAAGAAGGGAGAAAACCACATGGAACATCTAGAGAAAGTTTTCCAGAGGTGCAAAGAGTTTGGGGTGTCTTTGAACCCTAAGAAATGTATTTTTGTTGTTGCCCAAGATAAGCTTTTGGGCCACATAGTGTCTGAGGATGGGATATCCATAGATCCAAATGAAACATCTTCCCTGCTTTCTCTTCCTCTACCCGCTCACAAAAAGGCTTTACAATCATTTATAGGGTAGATCAACTTTGTTAGGATGGTCATTCCTAACTATGCTGGCTTAGTGAAGCCTCTAACCCTTATGCTCAAGAAAGATGCAATCTTCAGATGGACTAAAGAACATGAACATATGGAGGAGAGAACAATATTGATGTTGTCTTGATGTAGCAAAATGAACATGGACTGGAGCAGCCTTTGGCCTTCTTCAATCAAACCTTGAAAGACTAAGAGGTTAGATATAGCCCCATGGATAAGCAAGTATTTGCCATTGTTAGAGCTTTAAAGAAATTTAGATATATGCTGACAAATAATCATATGAAAGTTTTAGTTTCTCATCCTAGTGTGAGAGATTACATAATGGGCATAAAGATTAGTGAAAAGAGAGCCAGTTGGGTCACAAAGATCCTAGAATATGATGTGATCATCAAGGCCACTAAGATGATTAGAGGCAGAGGATTGTGTGAACAACTAGCTCAGACATCAGTAGATGAGGTGAATTCATCTTACCATTTGAATGAGGAGCCTCCAGCTGAGTCATCAGTTGTGAGTTCTTAGACAACAAATATGGTCAGGATCCTATCCACTGGTAAGTATCCCTATGGACTGGACAGAACCAAAAGAAGAGATTTCAGGCTACAGTCTATCCCTTATGCTTTGCTAGATGGTGTTCTCTTCAAGAAAAACTTGGATGGAGTCTTACTAAGATGCATAGAAGAAGATCAAGTTGATAGAGTTATTAGTGAGTTTCATGCTGGCCTAGCTGGTGGCCATTTCTTTACTAGAGCTACATCAATGAAAATAATGAGGGCAGGTTATTTTTGGCCCACATTATTCAAAGATGCCCATGTATGGGTAAGAAAATGCAAAGAGTGTGCTCTCTTTGCTGGAAAGAAAAGATTGACGGCTCTTCCCCTCCACCCTGTTCAGGCTGATCAACCCTTCTCATAGTGGGGATTAGACTTCATTAGCATGATAAACCCTATTTCCAGTGTTGGTCACAATTGGGTTTTGACTGCAACGGACTACTTCACCAGATGGGTTGAAGCAGTCCCACTCAAGGAAGCCACTGAGTCATCTATCATGGATTTCTTTGAAGAAATCATGATAAGGTTTGGAGCTCCTCATACTATTATTTCTGATAATGCAAAAGCATTCACTAGTTTCAGGATTGTTGATTGGGCTCTTAAGTACAATGTGTTCTTAAAGACTTCATCCAACTATTACCCCCTGTAAAGGGTAAAATTTGGATGTTTGGTTTTTGGTAGTTTTGGTGTATATCCTCCTTTCACCCTTACATTCAAGGACCTAGGGTCAAGTTGCAATGTACTATCATACCCTAGGTCACTATTGAGATGTAGGGAAACTTGGATTTTTATGATTTGATTGTCAATTTCCTTCTTTTATGCTCAATTGTACCTTAAAACCCTAATTATGCAAATACGACAATAAACAGATGAATTACAGAAAATGCTGCCACAAAGATATGTAAAATAACACATAACTATACACCTATTTTCAGGGTTCCAAGGCAGAAAAGTCAGGGACTAAAGAGTGGGTGCCCAAGTCCAAGGCTCTGCTTTTTGTTGAGATCTGGAAACAAGGTCTGCAACCTGTATTTACTGTACCAGATATTTTCCCATTGCGAAACTTTGAGGACTAATGAGTGGGCGCCCTAGTCCAAGTGGCTATTTCTTTCATTGATTTGCAATTCTGACACTCTGTTGTACCCTCCTACAACTCCACTCTGTCTGCAACTCCAACCTGTAACCTGCAATCATGAAAACTTTGGGAGGGGGTTGTGGTGTTTAGAGGCTTACCTCAGTCAAGCCCCGGAGAGACATTCAAGCCTTCTGAACACCATTGTCAGATAGAGAGTGCGTGCCTAGGGAGGTAAAGGCAAAAACTAAATGATAAATGCTCAATAATCACAATATATATCACCTTGTAGTGAAGATCTCATGGGAGGAAGAAGCTCTTCATTCCATGAGGAGATGGATGCTCAAATCTACAAACACAAACACATAGACAACACAAATATGCTCTTACAACACAATGAAAGCCTTGAATCACCTTTAGAACACAATAGCTTGCTAGTAATCATCTAGTTTACAAATGAATGCCTAAACATGCTTTTATATGCAACTACAAACATTCCCGCCAAGATTTCGTAAATTCAAACTTACCGTGTTGGCCTAGGGACCAAATAACAGTCATAAACCGACACTAGAAATTTGGGCTTGACCCAAAACAAGGCATGACTAGGGCGCGGGCACCCAAGTCCTCCCCACTATTTTGGGGCAGGGTTAGGTTCAAGGGGTCCCCCTAGGCCCCATTTGTCATGGTACCCAGGGTTCATTCCATAGGATCTTGAATTATGATGCAAGATGTCCTAAATGCACACTAGAGACCCGGGAGCTAAACCTTGAGTGAAAAGCCCCCAAGGGGACATTTTTTGACGTTACATTTAGCCCCCAATTTAATGTATGTATAAATGCGAGGCCAATACATGCATTAAAGTACAGTCAACAAACACAGCAAACACGCCAAGCATGAAGAAGACATGCCAAGCACATTGAAGACAATGACAGGCACACAAAACATGGAGAATACAGTTACAGTCCCGCAAAACACGGAGAATATAGTGAGTGCATATAAGACACATTAATGCATAGAAGACACAAATGATTTCTTTTCTTTTCTTTTTCTCATATATATGAAATGCAGATGCAAGTACAAGAAAGTAAACAAACCTCCCATAATGCAGGATGTACTCATTGCACAGGTCTTTAAATTGCATATATGGGGAAACACATGCGTAAGACACGCAAACCTCCCAAAATGCAGGATGCACTCATCGCACAGGTCTTTAAACTACATATGGGGCAACAAACATGCCAAACAAAGAAAGTACGCCAAACACACACACTTTGAAGACATGGAGAAAACACGGCAGACAAGCGATGGAGTGTTACTATTTCTAGGTCCAACACCATCACAGGCACATTATAGGCACACACCGACAATTGGGGTTTGCCATAATAATCACCAAAGACACACTTAAGGGTTGAATTAGTCACATAACCGCTTCCTGCCTCTGTAGAGGACTTTTGAAAATGACAGAATGATGCAATCTGCTCCGAGAAATACACCATCCCCACCTTCGCAGAGGGCTTAAATGATTGATTGATTGATTGCAAACAAACTCAGAGTGTAGGATGTACTCATCGCACAAGTCTTTAAACTGCACTTGAGAACAAGCACATTGCTAACATCTATAACAGATAGCTTACCTTATATATGCCCCCACTTTAAGGTGGTTGATATCGTGCATCGATATCAAGCATGTTAAGGTAGGAAGAAAACACACAAGGGAACACAGAATTTTGCAAAGCCCATGCCCTCCAGAGATGACATGCACTTTACAATCACCAAATGTTCCCACAAACACATCCCTGCAAGAAACATGTTAGTGTCTACATAAAAGAAACAACATCAATGCATATGAAATATGAGGCATGCAAGATTCAAGATAGACAAAGTGCACGGAGAAAGAATATTGTTATGATTTGTAAATGAGATAGAACACCATCAAAATCACTACGCGAAAAGCATGAGTGCTTCCACTAGCCAAGCGTTGGATAAGATATACAACCCCATCATCATATTAGGAACTAAGTCCAATTTTTTATTTCTCACGAAAGGGACACTAGGTCTACATCAGTATAAATGTTTTTTGTCATCCGCCTACTAGATAGAAACACTAGAGGAAGGGAAACAATAAATAAGAGAGGAGAAACAAGTGTCTTAGGGACAGTCACGTAGGAGGGTACCCCCAGGTCACCAATCACAATGCTATGTCTACAAGACACAACACACAATAATGAAATTAAAGAGAGAGACAATATAGAAGAATGATGATACAAATAGAAGAAGGTCACAACATAGGCGGTCTCCTAGTATCCCAAACCTTACAAGAGAATCAAGGGTCATCCCAGGAGGCCTAAACAACACATAACACATCACGAGAGGGATAAAGGGTTAGAGATACTTACCTGTAGGGTCTTCGTATCAGATTTTGGAACTTGCGAACCTCTTGGAGAGGTACTCGATCATGTTGAGTGCAAAATTTGAGTGGTTCTTATGAAAGTCTTATTTATTATCATATGATGCTTGTTTTGTAATTCCTTGTTGAAGTGAGACTTTTTGTTGCTTATGAGGGGGAGAACCACTATTATTTCCAACTGCTGACAATCGTCTTACTCTTTTTCAAATTTTAGCAATTTTTTGTTGTTGAATCTTTCTAACACAGTAACATGAATTATTCTGTACCTTCTCACTCGTCTGTATCAGTTGTTCTGCTTGTTTTCTAGTGCATTTTGGTTATCTCCCTATCCATATAAGGATAACGGAGGAGGAACCTAAGCATAAATTCCCTTTCTTCATGGGTGAGGTGGGTTATCCATTTGCTTCTTATCCACTTCAATCATACCCACAATATTATCATAGTCTAAATAATCATCGTCATCTATTTCCCCTAAACCTTGTTCCATCATATTGGTATCAGTATGTTTAGGGAATGGATTAGTAAAGATTTGTAAATTTTGATTCAGCGAAGCAACTGATTTGTTTCTATTATCATTCACACCCGATACCTGGATGATATTCAAATCAATGATGTCTTGTATTTCATGTTTAAGATGCATACATCGTTCAATGTCATATCCTTGTGTCCGATGAAATGACAAAAGGCATTAGCATCAAAGTAAGGTCCCTGTGTTTAACTAGGATCGACAGGCTTAATCGAGAGAAGCTTCAAAATGTTATTACTCACAACTTGATTCATGATAGAATGATAAGACTCAGATATCAGAGTAAACTTTCTTGGTTGATATGATGTCTTCTTCGAATTTGTGATAGCAGACACATTAGAAAAGTTGTTTGTATTTGGTCCATTAATCTTGATGAAACTCCTATTATTGTTATTCCTCTTAAAGTTGTTTTGTGATGATCCACGCATGGATTGACTAAATTGAGCCGATGAGTTTTAGTTTTCATACTGACTAGATGAAATTTGGTAATCACGAAGGGCAGTGCATAAATGTTGAAAGGAGTTATACTTCATCAAGAGGATCTTATCATGAATATTAGGTTGTAAATTTCTTATAAACACCTTCTGAACATCTTCATCTTTCGTTTGATATTGGATTTGCGTATACAAAGCTTGATACCGACTAATGAATTTAGTTAATTTCTTTTTTAGACCTTGCTTGCAATGAACCAAGTCAATTAAGGAGACTTGGGGTCTGATGTTTTCTCGAAAATGTTGTAAAAATTGATCAATCAACTACGAAAAGGAGTGTATTGAATTTGGAGGCAAAGAGAAAAACCATTCTAAAGCAGTCTCTTTGAGAGATCGCGGGAAACATTTTGCTAACAAATCCTCTTCAAAATAAAAATCACTACACATAGTTGTGAATGCTGCCACGAGTATTAGGATCACCTTTTCCACCATTTTTTTCAAAGCGAGGGGTCTCAAACCTCTCGGGCATAGGAGTTCTTAGGATAGCATAGGAAAGGGGATTACGGGCATGGTATGTTGGTATATTAGGCTGCAAAGAATTTGTCAAGTTTGTTACCTTTTGTTGTAAAGCGGTCATGCCCTACAAAAGTTGGTTTAGGATGGCATCATTGGGAGATGCGGTTTGCTGCGAGGAGTTGGAACCAAAGTGAGGAGGTGAATGAGCTTGAGATATGATAGGCGAAGGCTGAGAATATGTCAACGGTGGTTGGACATAATGGTAGGTGGAAGATGGTTGCGAGTAGGTAATAGGTGGCTGGAAATGAGTGGAATAGATAGGTGGTTGAGAACAATTATGCATAGAAGAGGTCCCCTTAGAGATCAAATTCTGATAATCAAATCCAACAACTTTGTAATTAGTGCCATTAGATACTCCAATACTAGTGGTAGCATTACCACAAGCATTCACATCAGTTGTTAAGATTGTGGATGTAAAAGTGGATATTCTTGTAGTTGATATAGGTGCTGAAACTTGTGTATGAGATAGTGACAAAGTGTTATTTATCACTTTTACACATTCAGTCACTGACATGATATTATTTTGTACAATATGTGCTAAACCACGGATTGCATTAACACCATCTTGTCCTTCTTTTATCAATTCTCTTACATGGTGAATCACTAGTACTGCTTCTTCAGCTATCCTCTCAGTTTGCACATAGTCTTGGAATTCAGCTAAGTCTTTGTCAAGTTTATTTATTTGCTCATCAGATACATATCCTGTCATCTCAATAGTATCATCAACATCATGAAAAGTTTGCTCTTCCATTATACTTGTGATAGGTGTAATGTCTTGTAACATTTGTGTCTCTGCTTTTGTAAAGAAGGTGTTCAATGTGCCAAATTGTTCAAAAGCACTAGATCTCGTGTCTTATGTTTCTTCTTAAATGAATGTTTCTCTTAGGGCAGTGAGTTATTAGACTCATGCAAATCTAGGATGATGACAAGTCAAAATATAGTGAAAATACAATAAAACATGCGATTTTTCACCAAATCTCAATGCAAAAGAGCATGATAAAGGGTGTTGTGAGGAAAATGATGATGGACAGAAAATTATATTAGTAATAAAATTCTCTTAGTGCAAAAATATCTGTCACAACACACTTTTAGTGTCACTCAAGGTCAAACCCTAGTGTAAATATAGCAAAAATAGGCAAATTTTCACAGTTTTTCAATTCCAAGACCTAGCAAAAGGGGTGTTGTAAAGAATTTTAGGAGGTGCAAAAAATAATATTGATTATATCAGTCACTTCAATCCATAAAATTTGTTACAACACATTCGGAGTGCAAACTAGGCCAAACCTTAGGGCAAAAATAACAAAAATGTGTAGTTTTTCACCAAAATTTTAATATAAGAGCCTAATAAAAAGGTGTTGTGAAGATTTTTAGGAGGGGAAGAAAATTATTACCCCAATAACAACCAATTAGTGCAAAAATATCCTTCACAACATGCCTACGGTGCAAATCTAGATAGTCGATAAGGCCAAATCTAGTGAAAATCAATGTTTTTGAAGCCCTAGGTTTGAGATCTTGACACAAAATGCTATATGAATGTTTTGAAATCTGATTTATAATGAAAATGAAATAAACTCAGATCTAAAAATGATTTCCAAACCTTAACATGCAAAATGCAAGTGCAAATCTAATGAAAAATCAATGAAAATGCTAGTTTTTTGTTGACTTTTTCTATGCAAAAATGCAAATTTGTAAAATCTAAATGCAGATTTGTTCTAAAATGCAAGACTACAGCCAAATGAAAATTTGAATGAGTCTCTAAAATTAGTATAAAATTTTGAAACAAGAGTTTACCTACAAACCCTAGATTTTGGAATTACTAGGTTATATGCAAAATTTACAATTTTCAACAAAACCCTAGCAATTTTATGATAAAAATGCAATGCAAATTACTAATTTTTTTGTAATTTTCTGTAATTTAAATCAGATCTAATGCAAAAATAATAAATTTTATGAAATTCAAATTAATTCATGCAACATGCAAAACCTAAAATGCCATTTTTTTCAATTTTTTCAATTTTTCAAATTTTCCATATTTTCAATTTTTTTGTAAATTTTCCAATGCAATAAGATGAATGATTATATGAATGAATGAAATCAATGAAAATATGAAGCACAACACTCAGCAAAGTGCAAACAAGTCCAATAACATGGGTTCACCAAAATGTAAAGGGTAAAATTTGGATGTTTGGTTTTTAGTAGTTTTGGTGTATATCCTCCTTTCACCCTTACATTTAAGGACCTAGGGTTGAGTTGCAATGTACTATCATACCCTAGGTCACTATTAAGATGTAGGGAAACTTGGATTTTTATGATTTGATTGTCAATTTCCTTCTCTTATGCTCAATTGTACCTTAAAACCCTAATTATGCAAATACGACAATAAACAGATGAATTATAGAAAATACTGCCACAGAGAGATGCAAAATAACACATAATTGTACACCTATTTTCGTGGTTCTGAGGTGGAAAAGTTAGGGACTAAAGAGCAGGTGCCCAGGTCCAAGGCCTTGCTTTTTGTCGAGATTTGGAAACAAGGTTTGCAACCTGTATCTGATGTACCAGAGATTTTCCCGTTGCAGAACTTTGAAGACTAATGAGCAGGCACCCTAGTCCAGGTGGCTGTTTCTTTCACTGATTTGCAATTTTGACACTTTGTTGCACCCTCATGCAACTTCACTCTATCTGCAACTCCAACCTGTAACCTACAATCATGAAAGCTTTTGGAGGGGTTTGTGGTGTTTAGAGGCTTGCCTCAGTCAAGCCCCAGAGAGACATTCAAGCCTTCCGAACACTGTTGTGAGATAGAGAGTGCATGCCTGGGGAAGCAAAGGCAAAAACCAAATGATAAATGCTTAATAATCATAATAGATATCACCTTGTAGTAAAGATCTCATGGGAGGAAGAAGCTCTTCATTCCATGAGGAGATCGATGCTCAAATCTGCAAACACAAACACATAGACAACACAAATTTGCTCTTACAACACAATGAAAGCCTTGAATCACCTTTAGAACACAATAGCTTTCTAGTATTCATCTAGTTTACAAATGAATGCCTAAGCATGCTTTTATATGCAACTACAAACACTCTCACCAAGATTTTGTAAATTCAAACTTATCGTGTCGACCTAGGGACCAAATAACGGTCATAAATCGACTCTAGAAATTTGGGCCTGACCCAAAATAAGGTAGGACTAGGGAGTGGGTGCCCAAGTCCTCCCCCCTATTTTGGGCAGGGTTAGGTTCAAGGGGTCCTCCTAGGCGCCATTTGTCATGGTACCCAGGGTTCATTCCTTCAGGATGTTGAATTTTGATGCAAGATGTCCTAAATGCACACTAGAGATCCAAGAGCTAAACCTTATGAGGGAAAAGCCCCCAAGGGGACATTTTCTGACATTACACCCCCAAGGTAAAGAGCTGGCTGAATCTACCAACAAGAATTTGATCAGGATCCTGAAGAAGACCATGAGACAAACCAAAGGCATTGGCACAATAAGATCAGATTAGCTCTTTGGGCTGATAGGATCACATATAAGAGAGCCATTGGGAATTCTCCTTTTGTTCTTGTATATGGAAGAGAGACTAAATTGCCTATATCCTTAGAACTTCCTGCATTGGATTTAGCTCATTAATTAGATTTGGAAGGAGAAGATGCAAGGTCTGTCAGGATGGCTGAATTGATTGAATTAGAAGAGGAAAGACAGAAAGCCATGATCACACTAAAAGAACATCAGTTGCAGACCAAGAAGTATTTTAACAAGAAGACCAAGGTCCAAACCTTAAAAGAAGGTGATCTTGTCCTGAAATGGATTGTTGATCGAGCCAAACCCGGAGGCCACACCAAGTTTGATGCATTTTGGAGTGGGCCTTATGTCATCATCAGCACTAAGCAAGCCAACACCTTCATTCTTTCAAGGCTAGATGGTGAAGTTCTACCCATTTTAGTTAATGGTATTAATCTCAAACCTTACCATTAAGGTTGGTATGAGATCTTGTACATATTGTTTTAGTTTATTTTGAGTTTTAGGTTTCCCTTTCCCTAAGCACTTTTGCACATACTACATTGTCATTGGGAGAATGCAAGACTCTTTCCTTTTGTGTGTTTTGGAAGGCAGGTTTCAGTTGTCTTGACCTGCTTCATTCCTCTTTTGACCCCATGCCCAATGGATGCTTAAGGCTACTGATCCAATTGTTTAGCATGCAAACATCCCTAAGAGGTCACCAAAATGTTGACCCATTTTCCTCTATCCAAAGTAAAATAGTTCATCTTAAATATCTCTTGGATATCCCTTGGAACATAGTCCTGCAGGCCTTAAATCTTTCAAATCCTCATGCTCTACCTTGAAAAAATCCCTAAAATCTTGTTTGGAAAATCCTTGCAAAAAACCAAGAAAAACCCAGAAATCCTTAATCTTCAATTGCTTTCCTTCGCAGGGATTTCCATATTTTACTGAGTCATTTTAGCATGAATATCCTAATGACGTCATCCGGATCCTAACTAACATCCTTGATATTATCTGAATATCCCAGATCTTAGCTAAGGTCTTGATCTCCCTTTTATATTCGTACCTTAGTTAATATCCAAATGTTTCCCTAACATCTAGATCTTAACTAATGTCTGGGTCCTTTGTGAATGTGCAGTCCCTTGCGAATATAAAGCTGACATCATCCAGATCTCCTCTTCAACGAAGCTGTTCATGCCGATGATGTCATCTAGACATTCCACCTCTAATATATCACCCCTAGTGCTAATATCTTGATGATGTCATCTAGATCCTCCCTTCGACAAAGTTCCTTATGCCGATGACATCATCAGGATATTCAAAAGGCATCCAAATCTTAGGTTAGTGCCCAGATATTAAAAGTTAATATCCATGTTGCGTAAGAAAATTTGATGGGTGCATTAGGATATTGCATGCCCACATACCACCTAAAGCTGATGTCACAGTCCTTCTGTGTGGCTATGAAATAACGACAAGTGTAAAGTATGTCAGGTGCCCATGGCCACAACTTTGAAGATCAGACGGTAGCGTAGTGTCGTAGGTGAATCTTTCTTACAGGGAAGATTCTATACACGACCGTGAGATGATGACACATGGACATCTAGATGCTGGTTGACCACAACTTTGACCATGAATATCTCCCTCATCATGAGGAATTTCTATGTGATCCAAAAGGCAAAAGTGGTTAGATTTTCCTCTTTCATTTGGCGGGCTTCTTTTGGGGGGGGGGATATTCTCACTTTCAAAATATGATCTAAATTTCATGATCCAAATGTGCACATCCGGATAAAAGGCTGGTCGCTGACTAAGAATGAATTTGTAGTCTCGGCCGAAAGGACATCTCAGCGACTGACTTGAAGTGTTGCGAGGACTTTCCAGATGTAGATATTTGTTGCTTTGATGGTTGAAGGTGAGTGATTCAGCAGCTCACATTAATGGCCCAAAATATCTTTCAGCTGCTCGATGGATCTAGATATTTTCTGCATTGAAGTCTTGCAGATGGACGTCCCTTCTGGCAGAGATATTTTCTAACAAAGCCCATGGGGCAATTTATTGTAACCTAATTAGGTCGTTTGGAACCAGAAGCTATATATGCATGAATGTAAGATGTAAAAAAGGTTGGGATATAGTTAGTCTTATGCTTCTCTATTCCAAACAGAATTTTCCTCTTCTATAACTGTGCTTCTTGATCAATACACATGGTGTTTTACTTCTTCATGCTTTTTAACTCTGTGTAGTCTTAGAATTGGCTATTGTTTGTGAATGTTAAAATTCCTGGCAATCCATTCTTTACCTCTGTTAAAATCTCCATAATCTATGTAAGTTTATCAACTGTATTTATTTATTTGTGCATGTTAGCTCTGTGAATGTTCTTTATTCAAACCTGGTGTTGTTACCTAAATTTCACTGCAACTCATTTAGGTAGAGTTTTGATTCAAAACTTAAAAGGTACATTTCATCTAATCCTTCATACATTACACTCAAGTGCATAAATGAAATAATTCAAAAGATTATGTTTATTAGATTACTGCATTTATCCAAGTGCATGTAACATAATAAAGATTTATCCAAATCTTTTCCAAAGAATAAATAATCTTTATTAAATGTAAAATGTACATTATCTCACATAAGCCGTGAGATTAACCTTCTTATTCAATGAAATTGAAGAAACATTCTATACATGAATAAGTAAATGTAAATAAATGTGCATGTAAGGTTAGAGGCCAGTCATTGCCTGAGAATGATTGGTTCTGGTTCTGGTATGTTGTCCTATTGCCTCGGCTCGCCTTTGTCCTTCCTAGTTTTATGTCGTCTCTAGTTCCTACATCTGGGAAAAAATAGTGTTGTTAGAGAAATTCTCAAGGGCAATGAATGGTCCCAAACCATACATGAACAAGATACCTATGCATGTATAAACTGATCCTCAAATGCATTAAACAAGAAATGTATACCTTGGGTGTCCTAGAGAACAATCAAGTCATCAAACACATCCAAAATATGCATTTATTTTCTAACAAGTTTACTTCATGTGCAGATACAGGTGTAATTATGTTTCTATTTGATTCATTAGGTTACATTATGAGTGGAGGAAATGTGGCTCCCACAAGGGTTGAGCCCAGCTCATAGTCCTTACAGAACATTTCATATGCAATACACAAATGCAGTGACAGTGCT
Source organism: Cunninghamia lanceolata (assembly GCA_027924645.1). NCBI lineage: Eukaryota > Viridiplantae > Streptophyta > Pinopsida > Cupressales > Cupressaceae > Cunninghamia > Cunninghamia lanceolata. The sequence goes on along the minus strand of BSBN01000853.1, from coordinate 2,841,839 downwards.
ATCACAAGGCAGTGAAGCAGTCAACTTAATATAACAACCAAAAGCATACGAAGGAGAAGTCCTATATGGACTTTGTTTATGGGCAGACATAAAAAAAAATAGTCATTAAGGAATAACAGACTATCATAAGGTTGGGACAACAGTCATGTAGTACAAAGAAGCGACAAAACCCACAAAGGGACAACATATTGATACAAGTAACAACAGTCATAGATAGCAGCAAATCAGTGGACAATCAGCTTAAAAGAGCTTGAACTTCAAGGGAAAGTTAGCAAATCCAATGAAGAGCAGCATAAAGTCATGGGGAACAGTCATAAAGGTATGTCAGACAGTAAATAAAAGATGTAAACAGTCTAAGCATGATAGTTAGCAAAGAGCCAAATCAAAAGGGTCGAGTGAATGCCATCAAGGTATGCTCATGCAAATATAATGCTATCAAGTATCTTGATGACTACATCTTATCATGAAGATCATGGGGATAGTTTGTAAGACTGTTTTCCTAGATGCTACACAGAGATCTAGAATGGTGGATAGAAGGTCTGCGATAGCTAACACAAGATCAAGATTATTGCCTCCATCCATAAGATTTTCTCAAATTAGTTTAATGCTTGGTATATACAAAAAGGGCATTCAAGGTATAATAAGATTAGTCATGAACATCCCTTGTCTTGAGTGCCAAGATAAACTAAGAATGAGAAAATGAGCAAGTTCTAATTTGACAGAGGAAAAACATTGATAGATAAATGTGCACAGTATGCAGAGATAACTAGAGATCTTTGAAAATGTTTGAAGATTCTCTCATTCAAATACCTGCCACAGAAGAGTAAGAGATCTACAAATGATTGAGGGAACAATGCATGGTTGATTGGAGAGGTTGAGAGGTCATTGAAAAGAACCTTGTTGCAGTAGTAAGCATGATTCTTTTTAAAAGAAATATGACATCAACTTGTTGGTCTTGTCAAGTTCATTGAAGCTTGTGTTTTATAAGTTCTGCAACATGAGAAAGAGGTGTGATCAAGAGATAGGAATAGTGGCAGTACTGTCCACACTGGGATAGTGAGCATAAAGCATAAAAAAGATTGTCAAAAGGGGCTTACATACAGAATTCAAGAACAACTCTCCAGAAGTAAATGGAGCAAGCAGAATAGAAGAAATTCTATCAAATGTCAAAGGTTTTACCAGACTTGTTTCAGTATGGGGTTATAATTGGTGAAAATCTTACAAGGGTTTGTCGCCTAATGAAATCATTGACTATGTAATTGAAGCAATTCAAACAACAATCAAATATGCCACACCATGTCTCAGTTTTGGAACAACAATTCAAAATGATGAAAGGAATGTAGATACACATAAAATGAATTTTTTTCAAGCTAATGCTACAACCATATGCATCCTTAAAGAATGACTGATTACCACAAAGCAATGGAGAAAGTACTTATCATTTTGTTGTGAATGAAGAACATATATATGATACAGTCATGTAAGAGTGACATCCATGATAATGGAAGGTCCAGACTCAAAGAGTGATGGTCATAGCATGCAGACCCATAATTCATCAAGAGAAGAAGTCAATATGAGGACAGTCTACGAAGTGACATTACAAGCCCAGGTTTGGCAAAGACAAAATGGGAGGATGCATCTTACATGGAGACAAATTATACATAAAACCAGATAGAGGGGCAGTCATGTCTAACAGTAGTGAAGGCGTTCAAACACCAAGCACAATGAAGTGACAAGTATGTCACAGTCAGTGCATTACAAGAAATACAAACTCAGGTACATGTATTATCTTATGGAGAGAAGATAAGACAACATATCTCATTTTTTCCCATTAGCAATAATGATAGCATGCTACAGATGATAGTTAACAATCAATGAAGAACAATAGTATTTTGAGTGCTATAAGGGGTAGAGCTACAATGGATGTCATAGCCAACCAGGAATACAAAGATCATCACAAAAGAAATGCCAAGCCTTTACAAAAAAATTCTTACAGGGACAACATCAGTCACCATTGCCCAAAATATGCTAAAGAATATAGATATAACTGGTGCAGTTGATGTAAGAATAACTGATGCAAAAGGTACGAAAGTTGAAGCTACAGTACCAAATGTGAGGAAAATCAATAGTTATGACATGCAGAAAGAGTCCAAATGATACAAGTGTATGCTAAAATGAGATACTGAACATTTCCAAGCTTGAATGCTATGAGAAGTTTTAGTAATACAGTGAGAATTTGCAGCTATAGTGATAGCATTTTTCCTCATATACAGTGAAATACTGATAAAGTTGAATCAAATGATAGGAGAATAATACATACAACTACATTCAAAAGGGTATTGCATGCTCATAAATGCTACAGATGATTTCATAAAAGGTACAAAGGTACATAACGTGAACTTATAGAACAAATGTGAAGTCAAATATTAAGAACAATAGAAATGAGTTGTAGTCTAGTGCAAAGATGATGGTTTTAATTTTCTGTATATCACAAATGATAAAAAAAAAGAAGGCCAGTTCGAGTCAAAAGAGGAACAACAAAAAAATGCAAAAGGTCAGAGACAGTTCTGAATGTGAGGGCATCTGGAGGTATGAAGAGCTCATTTGGAGGCCCAACATTTATGTCAGTAGAAGAAGCTGGACTGGTAGAGATGTTAGCACTTGACATGCATGAACATTTTCTATGCCATCTTACATTTCATCTTTAAACTTGTTAAGGGTTATATCAGAGCAGGAAGGTTTACATATTGAAGAACTCAATGAAGGGAGAATTTGTGATTGGTTTGTAAGGGACAAAGTTAAACGCGAGGAAGATATTAATTTTGCCACTCTCAAGTGGGAAACTAAGTCAGAATGGTGACATTGAACTCTTGGGGAATGTTTCCCATATACATCGAAAGATCTCTGAAAATAAAGAAGGATCTATAGCAAAAAATGAATTACTTTTTTTTTCTAACGTTTGCTGTGTAAGATCACATTTTTTCTCCTCAAATGACCTTCATACATGCCTCACATAGTGAAAATGAATGCATAAGGTGGTCATCCATAGAAAGCCATAAAAAGATGCATAAGAACCAGTCAGAAATCATGGCTAGAGAGGCCCAAATTGGCCCAGAATCGACTTCAAAGGGTCAAAATAATCATAATGCAACTTACCTTGTTGTTTACATAGAAAATCTGCATCGAATCCCTCATAAATCGACCAATATTGGGCGTCCAAACCCTAGCAGGAGAAGGCAGTGTGGCAGCAAGATGAAGAAATATAAAATGCATAATGAAAAGTTTAGGTTTTTCTTCTCCCTTTTCATTGATCGACCAATTTCCATTTGTGTTTTTTTTAGTTTTATTTTAAAACAAAATCATTGCTATCTATTCGTGCCCATGGTAAAGACTTTTAGTCTTTAAAAAACCTAATCACATTGCACATGGGGCCGTGAGACAATTTTTCTACCTTTTTTTTCTTTTTTCAAAGTCAAAGAAAACATTATGAAGGCATAAGGGTCGAGTGCCTTGTATTTTGCTAAGGCATGTGTTGGTGTTTAACTCATATGGTGAGTATGATGATGTGTATAAGGCATTGTAAATATTGCATATGGAATCATTTGGATGCCTTGTAAAATGTGATGAATGACTAGTGTACTATGGCATGGTGTTTATATCAAGACCATGATGTGAGATGCGAGAGGTGATGCAAGTGCATGGGGAGTCGTGTTTATTTTGCCTAGGGGTTACAAGGTGTTGTTATGTTGATTTTGCATAATCTAGAGATAGATTAGATGTTGTAGACGAATGATAAAGTAATAAATTATGAATTACTTTATCATTTGTAATAAAAATGCAAAAGGACAATAATAGGCAGATTTATCACACATGGCAAAATAAGTCTCGTCAATTACTTTGTCATTCTTTCACAATATTTAATTTGTCCCTAAATCATTCAAAATTGGGAAATTAAATGTTATGTCCTAAATGCCATTATTTTCTGCATAGGTTTGTAATAAATTTGGATTGTAAAAATATTAACTAAGTGGTGTAATTCTAAACCAATTGGTCAATGTTAATTAGATGTAGAAAATAATGTGTATTTATGTCATTTATTGTGCAAATATCAGACATTTATGATTTTCTGCAGGGGAGGTTGACAAATAGGTTGGGGAGTTATTGAGATATTTGACTTGCTTTCAGTAGCTTTAAAGAGCATTTAAAGGCATTTTCAGGTGCTTTTATGATTAGTGATGACATGCCCTAACTTTTTCCTCATTGAGAGCCCACTTTAGAGGACTTTTGGAAAATATTTTGAGGGCATTTATGAGATACACGAAAATGGAGGTTGCTCATGCTTATCTTGTTACAAGCTATTTGGGAAGTATATAGTCTTCTTCCTTGTTCATTATTGAGTAGTTCTTTCTATTCACTGCACTGTATATTGTAATTTTTGATTTCTTTTACAGAAGTGAACAATTTTGTAACCCATTTTCATAGTAGCATAGAATTGTAACACCTTTTTAGCAATAATAAATAGTTTATACCTTCCCATTTCTTCTGGTATTGTGTGTTCTTAGTGTTAGTACAGATCCTTGTGATGTTCTTTGTCCTTGGGACTGTATTTCATGTTGGTGCCTTTATGTAGGGATACATATATTTTTGCAGGTTGTGAGATGTGCTAGGAATAAGAATCAATTTTTGAGTGGTGAGAATGTTGGGATAAGGTGCCATTAACCTTGTAAATCCCAATATTGTATTTATTCTATTTATTATTTGTAATTTGTAATTACCCATAAGGGATGTACAAGTTTCACCGGCAGTGGTAAAAATTATTTACTGTGCATGGTAATTATGGAGTTACTACACGGTAAGTCCCAGAGTTACTGGTGGTAGTTATGGGATGTTATTTACTATGGTAAATGGTAATTGGTCAAAGTGGGGTGCACATGTGGAGGAATAATCTATTTTTAGTGTTATGATGCACGTCATAGATGCTGTAAGGTGTAAGAGATTCTATGACAACTGTAAGTTGTCATAAGAATCTATGACACTAATAATAGCATATGACGCTTCATAAGATGTTGTAAGTGGCTATTTTTAGCCCCAAGGCATTCAAGATTGCATGGGCACTTTTTCCCAAGTGTAGGATGCATGTATGACAGCATTTATGACCCCGTAAGAGCCTATTCTTGGCAATGGACGCCCAAGGTTGTGTTGTTGACTCTTGACAAGTGTTATGAGCTTGTAAGAAGTCATTTAATGTCTTGAGGTTGTGTAAATTCTATAAAAACCATAGCGTGGTAGATGAGAAGAATAAAACAATTTACAGGTATCCAGGTTCTGCCAGAGTGAAGGCTGAAGGACAGAGGAAGTGAATGTATTTGTAATCTCTTTTTGTGAAGATATTACAACTTGGCCTCTTTTCTTGGTGGAGTTTTTTACCCGCAAGGGTTTTCTCCACATTAAACACTTGTGTTATGTGCTTCATTCTGCTTCTAGTATATTTCTATATTATGGATCTATGTTTTGTTACAATCTCCATTAATAACACACAGTTAAAGATTGCTGAAATTTATCTTGAATCAGATTTTCATTGAAGTAGTGTTGCTTTCATTTCTAACATTTGGTACCAGAGCCTGGCCAACTTTGACTCTTGGGTGGTAGTGTGGAAGCTGTAGCTGTAGTGGGAAATTTGGTTGCATTTGTTTTGCAGATCTTATGTTGTTATTATGGTTGCTTCCACCGTTGCATCAACCTCTCATTTGGACATTGAGAAGTTCAACAGAACGGGGTATGAGTTGTGGAAGCTGAGAATGGAAGATTTGTTGGAAGAAAGAAACTAATGGTTGGTTGTCCAAAAAGAGAAGAAACCTGATGATGTCTCTCAAGATGAGTGGGATAGACTAGATAAGAAGGCACGGGGAACCATTTGGTTGTGTCTTTTAGACTCTGTCTTGTTGAATGTCGCAAAGGTAGAGACTGCATACAAGTTGTGGACATGGTTGGGTGAGATCTATCAAGCCAAGAGTATGGTAAATAAACTTTATTTAAAAAGAAAATTGTTTTCCATGAAAATGCGAGAAGGTGAATCAGTTGCAGAGCATTTATATTCTTTTAATTTGTTAGTGAGTTAGTTTGATTCAGTAGATGTTGAGGTTAGTGAGGAAGATAAATGTATCCTACTTCTTTGTTCTTTACTTGAGTCTTGGGAGAATTTTATCCTTTCTATCACTGCTAACCTTGCGGATCCAAAGTTGGATGCTCTTGTTTCAGTGCTACTGTCACAGGAATTGAGGAAGAAGAGTTCAAATAGTTCAGGGGATGCTCTTAGTGTCAGGGGAAGGTCTAAGGAAAGAGGACCTAAAGGAGATTAGAAAGGGGCTAAGGACAAGTCCAAGGGCCGGTCTAAGACTCCTGGTAAAAAGAACAGAGTTTAGTGTTGGAATTGCGGTAAAAGGGGACATGTGAAGGAGTGCAGAAATCCCAAGAAATAGTGGGAGAGTGCTTCAAATAAGTCCTCGAATGCATGTGAAGAATTTTTACTTTCTTCATGTAATCTTGTTTCTAATGATCACTGATTGATTGAGTCAGGATGCTCATTTCATATGACCGTGCATAAGGAATTGTTCTCCTCATATGAAGAATATGATGGAGGTAATATCTACCTTGGTGAGAACTCTACATATCCAATTGTCGGGAAAGGAAAGGTATTGTTGTGTTTCAGTGATGGGAGGATTAAAACCCTCCCTGGTGTTTTGTATGTTCCTAGATTAGCTAGAAATCTAATTCCAGTTTCGAAGTTGAATGATTTGGGAATGCATGTGACATTTGACAAGCATGGCTACAGATTGGTGAGAGAGAACTTGGTGGTAGCAAACAGGAAGAGATTCAGGAACATGTTTAAGTTTGAAGCCACTATAGTTTGTAATGCCTCTTATGTTTCTGAGGCTTCTGAAAACACTTGTATGTTGTGGCACCATAGATTGGGCCACACAAGCAATAATGTATTAAAAACTATTAAGAATAAAAATTTGTTGGATGGTTTCTCCTATTCTAATGAGCACTTTAATTTTTGTGAGCATTGTGTGTTTGGTAAACAAAACAGAAAATCATTTCCTTCAGGAAGCAATAGAGCAAAAGAGAAGTTAGAAATTATTCATACAGACGTGTTTGGACCTGTGGATAATGAATCTATCAGAAAATCTCGTTATTTTGTAACCTTCATTGATGATGTATCCAGATTTACATGGATTTATTTTATGAAGCATAAATCTGAATTTTTCACTAAGTTTAAGGAATTCAAAGTCTTAGTAGAGACCAATCAGGTTTAAAGATAAAAATATTAAGATCTGACAATGGAGGGGAATATTGTTCTAAGGAATTTGATAAGTTTTGCTAGCATGCAGGTATAATCAGACAAAAGACAACTCCGTATACACCACAATAGAATGGTGTTGCAGAAAGGATGAACTGAACAATTATAGAAAGGGCCAGAAGTATGCTTAGTGATGCACAGTTGGATAAATGCTTTTGGGCAGAGGCTGTGTGTACTGCTTGCTACTTGATAAATAGATCTCCTTGTAAGGCTCTTGATTTGACACCTTATGAAGTGTGGACAGGTAAGAAACCTTCTGTTTCACATTTAAGGATTTTTGGTTGTGAGTCTTTTGTTCATGTGCCTAAGGATAAGCAATCTAAGTTGGATCCAAAGGCTAAAAAGTGTACATTCATTGGATATGGTGATAATGTCAAAGGTTATAAGCTTTGGAATCCACTAACCGACAAGATTATCTTTTCTAGAGATGTTATTTTCAAGGAACTTAGAGCTATTTCTGAACCTGAGCAGCCAAAAGAAAAAGATGAAAAGGTAAAGAAGGTGCACTTTGATTTAGAGCAACAAGATGCACCTCAGGAAGAACAGAATGATGGATTGGGGGTGAAGAAGAAGAAGAAGATTCGAGTAGTTCTGATGAAGATGAGTCTGTTGTTACAGAAGAAGTTAGTGCAGATGATCATGCAAAAGAACAAGTTAAGACTCTTACTCCACCCTTGAGGAGATCCATAAGACAACAGAATCTAGTTGACAGGTATAGCCCACTAGATTTTCGTTGTGTATATGTTTTATTGAGTATTAACGATGAACCTAGATCTTACAGGGAAGCTATTTCTACAGATGATAGTGAGTCTTGGCAGCTAGCCATGCAGGAGGAGATGATGGCTTTAGACTCTAATAACACCTGGGATCTTGTTCGTTTGCCCAAAGGAAGAAAGGCCATAGGATGTAAGTGGGTCTTCAAGAAGAAGTTTGGAGCAGATAGGTCTTTGGAGAAGTACAAGGCTAGACTAGTAGCCAAGGGCTACTCCCAGAGAGAGGGAGTTGATTTTGGTGAGATAGTCTCTCCTGTTGCTAAATTGACTTCTATTAGATTTCTCTTATCCATTGCTACAGCTTATGATTGGGAGATTGAGCAAATGAATGTTAAGACTGCATTCATGCATGGAGATCTTGAAGAAGAAATTTATATGCAACAACCTACAGGTTTTGAGGTAAAAGGAAAAGAACATTGGGTTTGCAGGTTAAATAGGTCTCTCTATGGTTTGAAATAGTCCCCCAGAATGTGGAATCAAAAGTTTGATTCATTTTTTTTGAAATTGGGTTTTGTTAGAAGTGAGGAGGATCATTGTGTTTACATTCATTGTGTTGATGATTCTATATTGGTTATTGCTTTGTATGTTGATGACATGTTATTTTTCAGCAATGCTAAGGGTATGGTCAGTGAGCTTAAAGCCCAACTTTCAAGTGCATTTGAGATGAAGGATCTTGGTGCTGCAAGGTATATTTTGGGAATGGAGATCAGGAGGGACAAAGTTAACAGAGAACTTTGGTTGTCACAAAGTAAGTATGTGAATACTATTTTGCAAAGGTTTAGTTTGCAGGACTGTAACCTAGTTAGAGTTCCTTTACCTATTGGTACTAAGTTTTCATTAGATATGTGTCCAAAGACTAAGGATGATCTTGAGGATATGTCTAATGTGCCATATGCTAGTGCTGTAGGGAGTTTGATGTATGCAATGGTTTACACTAGACCAAATATTGCCCAAGCAGTGGGAGTTTTGAGCAGATTTATGTCTAACCCTGGTAGACAACATTGAAACTATGCGAAGAGGGTGTTTAAATATCTTGCAGGTACTCCTGATCATTGTTTGGTTTATTCTGGTACTGATAGTGCTGATAAATCTTTAGACATACAGGGTTTTGTTGATGCAGATTAGGCAGGTGACTTGGATAGTCGAAGGTCCACTAGTGGCTATGTGTTTACTCTATTTGGAGGTGCAGTGAGTTGGATGAGTAAGAGGCAGCCCATAGTTGCTTTGTCCACAATAGAAGTAGAGTATATGGCTGCAACTAATGTCTCTAAGGAGGTAGTTTGGTTGAGGAGACTGTGTACAGGTATTGGTTTTGATTGCAGGAACATTTAGATTGGTTGTGATAGCCAGAGTGCTATCTGTTTGGCTAAGAATCCCATGTATCATGCTCGAACTAAGCATGTTGATGTTTAGTATCACTTTGTTTGAGAGTTGATTGCAAATGGAGAGATTGAGCTGAAGAAGATAGACACTCAAGAGAATGTTGCAGATTCATTGACCAAGCCTGTGAGCACATAGAAGTTCGTGTGGTGTAGAGAGGCCATGGGCCTTGTTTCTAGTGCCTGATTATTTTTCATTTGATTTCCTATGGGTTGATTTACAATGTATAATGTCAAGTGGGAGAATGTTGGGATAAGGTTCCATTAACCTTGTAAATCCCAATATTGTATTTATTCCATTTATTATTTGTAATTTGTAATTACCCATAAGGGATGTACAAGTTTCACCGGCAGTGGTAAAAATTATTTACTATCCACGGTAATTACAAAGTTACTGCACGGTAAGTCTTGGAGTTACTGGCGGTAGTTATGGAATGTTATTTACTATGGTAAATGGTAATTGGTCAAAGTGGGGTGTACATGTGGAGGAATAATCTATTTTTAGTGTTATGACGCACGTCATATATGCTGTAAGAAGGTGTAAGAGATTCTATGACAACTGTAAGTTGTCATAAGAATATATGACACTAATAATAGCATATGATGCGTCATAAGATGTTGTAAGTGGCTATTTTTAGCCCCAAGGTCTTCAAGCTTGCATGGGCACTTTTTCCCAAGTGTAAGATGCATGTATGACAACATTTATGACCCCGTAAGAACCTATTCTTGACCATGGACGCCCAAGGTTGTGTTGTTGACTCTTGACAAGTGTTATGAGCTTGTAAGAAGCCATTTAATGTCTTGATGTTGTGTAAATTCTATAAAAACCATAGCATAGTAGATTAGAAGAATATAATAGTTTACATGTACCCAAGTTCTGTCGGAGTGAAGGTTGAAGGACAGAGGAAGTGAATGTATTTGTAATCTCCTTTTGTGAAGATAATACAACTTGGCCTTTTTTCTTGGTGGAGTTTTTTACCCGTAAGGGTTTTCTCCACATTAAACACTTGTGTTATGTGCTTCATTCTGCTTCTGGTATATTTCTGTATTATGGGTTTATGTTTTGTTACAATCTCCATTAATAACACACAATTAAAGATTGCTGAAATTTATCTCAAATCAGATTTCCATTGAAGTAGTGTTGCTTTCATTTCTAACAGAGAAAACATCTTTCTCCTTTACAGAACTGCTGTTATTTAGCCTTCTTATAAATTGATGATGTAAAGATTATGATTTATTGGGTTGTGTATGAGAACCTTATTATTACTAGTTCTATAGTGTGTTAGTCACTTGTGTAGTCTCTGATAACCATTTTGGTGCATCACCTTAGATAGTATGTTTCATTTTCTTGTAATCCTTCTTACTCTTTTCCCTGCAAAGACATTAGTCCAGTAGTTTCTAGGTGATAACCAGCTAGGAATCCGGCCTTCTCTGGAGGTTCTTTCCATCACAGGTGACCCACAAGCCTGGAAAGATCCCATATTTCTCAAGATTGCCAAGTTCTATGACTCAGTAAGGGTGCAAATCTGAGAGACAACAGTTTTTGGCATGCCCAGTGGGACTGTTGGAATTAAAGCAGTTCAAATATTACATTTTTATTGCTGGTTTTGATGTGTAGCTAGTGATTTTTAGACCTCTAAGAGGTTAAAACCCACATATCTGGGGACTCTAAGCTTTGGTCTAACAAAATCAGTGCATTTTAGCTTATGAAAAGGATACAAACCAGAAGCAGTTCTTCATCTTTTGAGTATTTACAATTATCACCTAGGAGAAGAGGGATAATAGTTGAGAAACCCAAGAAGACTTGTGTCTATTCTAGGAGAGCCAAGTCTACTCCTATTGTTAGAACTCATACTGCCCCAAGAATCCTAGTTACAATGATTCCTATAGCCAGAATTTAGCTGTTTGTTGCATTCAACCAATGCAGCCCACTGAATTTAGCTCAGCATGATTACATTCCTGTAGCTACCTTGAAAAGTTTACCATATTTTAATGGTGAAGGTCAGACTACTCTGGATGAGCATATAAAAGATGTTGCAAACTTGTGTGCTATCCATCATGTGACATAAGAGAATGTTGCAATCAAGTTGTTAGCAGCTTCCCTCAAAGGGAAGATTTTGCAGTGTTCAGAAGTCTGCCAGTCAACTTGATAGATTTATGGGATCATTTGGGAGAGGAGCTGTGTAGCTTCTTTGAAGACAAATCAAATCATTTGTCATTGGTGGAGTAGTTGTCTACGATTAAGAGGGCTCCTCACGAGATTATGCCTGACTTCAACCACCATTTTCATAAGACGTGGGATAGAATCCCACCAACGGTAATGCCTACTGTTGATCATGCTTTCTTATATTATTTGAGCTTTAAACAACAATATTTCTATTATGATTCAATCTATGGGAGGAGACTCCTTACCACAAGCTTATGCTATAGCCATAAAAGCTGAGAACAGCCTCATACAGGCTGGTAAAATTGCCCCTAGACCTCCTTTGCCAATATTCCCTGCTATTCAACCACCAATACCAATGCAAGTGCCTCCTATAGCTGTTATACCCGTTGCACCAACGTTACCATCACCTCATACTTAGCCCAATAACCAAGAGAATGTTGTTCAAACTCAATCTTTTGAGTTACAGGAGATCAAAGGACTGTTACAATCTTTTGGTAATGAGATAGTGAACCTCAAGAGGTAGCAAGGTCAAAATTTTAGACCTTATCAGCCCCCATTTTAGTCTAATTACCAGCAAAATTAGTCAAATAGGCCACCTTATCAGCCAAATAATCAAGGTCCAAGGCAAGCCTTTAACTCTAGGCCTTATCAGGCCTACAATCCAAATGCTGCTAGTTCCTCAAAGGAAATTGTACCCATGCAAAACAATTTGGCTTAGGACTATGACTGGTGCTTTCCTTGTAACCAGCCCCATAACCAAAATACCTGTGCCATTGGGGTGATCAACCAAGCTTTGATGGTTCAAAATAGTCCAACAGTGCAGTCTAATGTGCCTGTAGAACCTCATGTTCAACAACAAGAAGAACAGGTACCTGAGACAACACTCTTAAACTAGCAAGGAGAGGAATTCTATGGTATGAACCAAGTTGGTTCTTCAATTGCAGCCAATACACGCAGCAAGAAAAGGGCTATAGATGAAGGGCAACAATCTAGTAAGGTACAAACTCATGAGCGTCAAGTGCCAAACGTGGATTAATGTGTTTCTAACCCATCAAATGCTGAGAAAATTCAAGTTTTATCAAAAAATCAGCCTTTGGTAGGCAAGGAGCAGCTTAATCCACTAGTTTAGCTAGCTTGTACTCAAGGTGACGTGGCTGCCCCCAAAAGCCAAGTTAAATCAAGTACATCTGCTTTCAATATACTTGAGCATATGAAAAAAGTAAATGTATCTATGTCTATGTGGGATTCCCTAAGTATCCCTGGCCAAAAGGACTTGCTTCAATTAGCCTTATCAGATTTAAGTTTATCTCAAGAGCCTAATGTAGATAAGTCTAAGGCTGTGTTGACAAATATGACTAGAAATGAGAAAGAAAAGCAAGCTTCAAAGGTTAAACCCCCACCATTTTATGTGTCCTTGATCATAGGTGACCATTTAGTCCATAATTGCATGATTGACTCAGGTGCTAGCAGTTTCATCATGCCCAAACAGATTGTTGACAAGTTAGGAATTGAATATGAGCCATTAGAGAAGGGAGTTGTTCAGCTGGATGGAACTACTGTTAATACAATGGGTGTCATAAAGGGATTGAGTTTAACTCTTCATGCTAGCCCAAATTTCTCTATCCCACAGGATATCTATGTCATTGAGTTACCTCCTTATTTTGCTATTTGTTTGTCAAGTGATTACTACAAAGATAGGAGGTTACCTGTCCTCAGATTGGTCTCATATGCTGTTTAGAACTAGGTACGGCACTAAGATGACTATCAAGTCGGAACCCATTGCCAAAGACCATATTGAGCCTTACACTCCACGTCCCATCAATGCCAACTTGGTTGCAAGTGAACAAGAGGAGCAGCCCACTGTCCAAGAAGGCAATACGCAAATTGAAGGTATACTAGAAGTTCTTCTTGATGAATGGGCATATCAGACTCAAGTGGTTGATCCATGTGAGCACCTAGAAGAGGCTAGTTTGGGTGTGTATATGATGCATGAAGCTGATTCATTTCAGCCTAACATTGAAAAAAGTGCAGAACAACAAGATGGACAACAAGATAATGAGGTCTAGAGCTATTTTTTGATGGCTCAAGGAGTAAAATGGGTGCCGATGGTGGATGCATGCTTGTTTCCCTGAGGGGTCAGAGGTACTATTCAGCTTTTAGATTCTATTTTAGCTGTACTAACAACGTGGCTGAATACGAAGCTCTTATTCAAGGTTTGGAATGGGCAAGACAAAAGGGGATTGGTTGTCTAAAAGTTTATTGGGACAACAAATTGGTTGTAAATCAGGTGAGAAAACTTAATGTTACAAAAAATGATCTACTTAAGTCTTACAAGCATAGAGTAGGGATCTCTTGGAGGGATTTGATGCATTTAACTTGATATCCATACCTAGAAATTAGAATAAACATGCTGATAGGCTGGCTACTGTAGGGGCTGAATATGACATTCCCAAAGAGATTAGTAGTGGTAAGACTAATCAACATATTAAGGTGGTTGTTAGGCCTGTTATACTAGATAACAACATGCATTGACAGGTGTTTGAAAGTGACCAGCAGATTGTGAACTTATTGAGAGAAGAAGATGAATTCTCTCATACCAACCAAGAGAAGCTACATCACCAGTACAGTGACCAGATCATTCAGTTGAAGAATAACAAGATGCCGAAGGGTTTGGTCACCCTAGAGTCCATTTTTAATACTGATGATGAAGCTACAAAACCTAAGTCCAACATGCAAGTTCAGCAAGATCACTATGAAGAGTTTGAGATCTTCAAGGGTAAGCTCCTTAAACTAGGCAAGGTATGTACATCAAAAGAAAAGCATGCATTTATTCAACTTTTCCAAGAATTTAGTGACATCTTTGCATGGGAGTATAGTGATTTAAAAGGATTTCACCCCCAACTTGCTCAACATACTATTGAACTTGACCCTGATGCCAAGCCTATTAGGCAGAAACAAAGGCCCTTGAATCCTAAATTAGAGCCTCTTATGAAAAAGGAGCTGAACAAACTAATTGAGAGTAGCATAATATTTCCTATTAAGCACACCTCATGGGTTTCTAACCTTGTGCCAGTTAGGAAGAAAAATGGGGAGATAAGGCTGTGTGTAGAATTTCATGACTTGAATAGAGCTTCCTTGAAAGATCGTCATCCTTTGCCTTCCATGGAACAGATACTCCAAGTAGTCTCAGGATCAGAGAGGTTTTCCTTACTAGATGGTTATTTCGGTTACAATCAGATATTAGTGAAAGAGGAAGACTAGTATAAAACAACCTTCACCATAAAATGGGGGACTATGGCTTACAAGAAGATGCCTTTCAGTTTGTCCAATGCTGGAGCAACCTTTCAAAAGGCTATGGATATGGCCTTTCAAGGCCTAATGTATAAAACCGTCCTAGTCTACTTTGACGACATTACTATTTTCTCCAAAGAGGCCGAGAATCATCTAAACCACTTAAGGCAGATTTTTGAGAGATGTAGGGAGTTTGGGATATCACTTAATCCCAAAAAGTGTGTGTTTTCTATCCATGAGGGCAGATTTCTTGGTTACGTGGTGTCAAAACAAGGTATCACCATTGACCTTGAAAGAATAAGTGTAATTTTGGCTCTCCCCTTACCAGCACACAAGAAAGGCCTGCAGAGTTTCATTGGTAGGATCAACTTTGTCAAGAGATTTATCTCTGATATTACTGATTTGTTAAATCCACTAACTACTATGTTGAGAAAGAATGTGTCTTTCAGCTGGACTAAAAAAGGAAAATGAAGCTTTGAGCTTATTAAAGAGGCATTGGCAGCTGCACCTACACTTCTAAATCCTGATTTTTCTAAAGATTTCACTTTGTATGCTTATGGTAATGTTGATTCTATTTCTTCTATGTTGGTATAGAAGAATGAATTAGAAATGGAGCAGCCTTTAGCTTTTTTCAGTCAAGTATTGAAGGATTATGAGCTAAGGTACACCTTCATTGAGAACACATGTGCTTGCTGTTATAAGGAGTTTAAAGAAATTTAAACACATGTTGTCAAGTAATAAGATTAATCTAATGGTTGCTCATCCAAGCGTGTGTTGGCACTAATTTTGGTCTAGATCTGAGCGCAGATGTTGGAGGGTTTTTTCTTGTTGGGCCCTAAGTTTCCTTGTTCATCGTTGTGACTTTCCCTATCGGCGAAACTTCTTTTTGAGTGCTCAGATTATGATTGAACCATCGTTTTGAACCACCACGTTGAACCCTTTTGGTTCATGGTTCAACGGTTCAAGGCTTTGTGTTTGTGTTTGTGTTCGGCAAATGTTCTTTTTGAAGTGCTCCGTTCGGCGTTGAACTTCTTGGTTGAACCATCCGTTTGAACCGGTTCATGGTTCAAAGGTTCTGATCTTTATGTTTTTGGTTCATCGGAGTGATCGGCATCATCGGCGAGCTATTTTTTGTTCCCTCCGATGTGTTTGGTTTGGCCGATGGAAATGCCATCGGTGTGATTTTCATCGTCGGCAGGCTTCATTTGTGTTTGGCCGATGGATGTTATCGGCGTGTGTTGTATTGTCGGCGTGAGTGTTTTGAGTTGTGCCGACGATGGGGGGCTTGGCCGATGGGACCAAGGAGGATGTGTCTATCGCGGTGACAAGTTCTATCAGTGTAGGCATTTTGTTGTTCGCCGATGGCTTTGGTCATACCGACAGGCGAGGAATGTGGAGACTTCATCGGTGAGAGTTTGGTCCATCGACTGGGGATCTTTTGCTTGGCCGACGGTATTGGTCTGGCCGACAGGGGATTGCGGTGGCTTCATCAGTGTAACTGATGAGATCGGCGAAGGTTTCGATGGTTGGCCCGATGATGCATCTCTGGCCGATGGGGAAGCGAAGGTAACGGTCGGCCAGAGGATTTTTGGATGCTCCGATGGAGGGAGTCATGCCGACGGGGGTGCAGAGTGTAGTTTGTGGTCATTGGCCAGACTATTGATGTTGGGATGAGTTTTGTGGAGTTGGCCGATGGTTCTTCTCTGGCCGATATGTAAGTTGTAGGCTTTCGGGAGGTGTCGTCGGTGAGACTTGATGGATCGGCAGGAGGATTTGGGAGTGTGCCGATGGCTCGGGTCTTGGTGATAGGCTTTGGACAAAGGCTTATGCGTCGAGCGCGGCAAAAGTGCTTGACATTTGTTATACATGCGGCCGTGTTTTTAAAATGACAAAGTTGTCTCCGCGGCACCAATTGGGATTAATCTCCCTACATTTTTTGAACCTGTGGCAAACGCATTTTGGAGGGAACTTCATTTTGATTGCTGCGACTGATTTCTCGATGGCTGCGGGTGGTTGAGCCATCAATGGCAACTGTAGCAGGGATATGGGTGATGGTACAAGTGATTAAACTGCTCGATTGTGAATGAGGACTTCCATATGGTGGCGCAAGGCTCGAGGCCTCCCTGTCAACTCTCCTGCCTACTGCATTGATAAATTTTGAGCGCCATTCCTTTGAAGGATTTGTATTAGGTGAATTTTTTGTCAAAGCCATGTAATTAATGCTGAGTACGCTTCTTTGGCTGTTATAAGCAGGAAGTGTTACTCATTTTAGGTTGTTGAAAGTTGAACATTTTGGCTCTGTGATACAATACAGTTGGTTTTGGCTGCTCTATCCATAAAAACTTGTGAGTCTATGTATCTCTTGTTGTATGTTTTTGCATGGATCCACTGATTTCATGGTCAATCTTATATGAATAATGCTATGTTTGCATGTGTTATGCTAATTCTGTCTCCAGTTTTGCATGTATCTTTCTTCTGAGTCTTGGTATTCAAGGAATGTCTAGGATTCTAGAACATAGAATTCCTGTGTTGAATGTTTAATCTTTTAACTTCTGCTCAAGGGGTAGATTAAACTATTTTCAGATTGAATATTGGGAAGGGTATACTGCAGTAGGGATGCCATAAGTATAGATAGCTTAACACTTTGTATTGGGAGATATCTGTAAGGCAGGTATCATATGTATCCCCCTGAAATCCAGTTTTAGTTGTTTATGCATATCATTCACAAGTGTATGTCTACTGACTCCAGGCCCTGGATAGGCACCGATCTAGCTTTATGTTTGTGTTACATACCAGGTTCAGCTCTGCATCCAAATACAAAATCAAAATCAAATTCTAAAACAACCATTAGGACAGTAGAATTAGTTTAGGATCCAAGTCCTCTGTCTACAACTGCAAATAGGCCCAAAGCTAGCCCCTTTGCTCTTATCTTTCAGTTTTGGTCTACTTACAGGAGGACTTATCTACTTTCTGTCAGCATCCCAGCCTTTGTGTGCATATCCTCATGGATGTTGAGTAGGGAATACCCCCCTAGGTTTTGCAGAGCCTGAAGAAGAAGAGGAGATAAAATATAGAGTCTATCTCCTACACTGTTGGCCCCTGGCCCAGAGATCTTGTTGATCATTGATGGCTACCTTGTAGGGAAATCTGGGAGTAAGCATCCAGTCTGGGAAAAAACCAACAGAAATTGGTGACTCTGCTGGGGAGATCAATGTCATATCCATGAAAGTTTGAGTCTACGAGATTGAAGAATTAGGCCTGGATGTGTTTGTTGCAGTAGAGAAAAAGGTTGTATATGTGACTCTGCTGGTGGATGACCTAGAAAGAAAGAAATCAATTTGCAACTTCAGCTTGTTTGAAGCTCATTCCTCTTCAAGGAGGTGGCGACTCTGCATCAAAAAACCTAATAAAAGAACAAAATCAGTCAGAGAAGAATTTGCAGCTCCTGCAACATATCCAGGTATTTCATATTGTTTGATAGACTCCCTATTTGGTGAGACAGCACTAGTTAAAAGGGAAACATTGGTGAAAGCAGAGCTTGCATGCTTTTATTAGAACTTATTTTGTATTTCAAAGGGCATGCAATGTTGCTAAAAAGATTCATTTAAAGGACTTTAGGAAAGTTTGAAAAAACAGTCTAAATTTTGAGTGCCTAAAGTCATTGTTTGTAGAAAATCTGAGTAGAGAGGAGGGTTGCAAAAACATAAAGGATGTATTATCAGCCTATGCACCCTTGTGAAGTGTCAAGTGCAAAAATGTATAGTAGTCAGTCCCAACAATGTAATAAAAGAAGTTTCAACATAGACAGATATAAGCCCATAAATTTCAGTGGCATTTGTGGCTATCCAAATGCTCTTCCACCTAAAATCAGAATTTTTTTGCCTAAATTTAATGGTATAAAGGATGAATCAGCTGAGAGACACTTGTAGCAATTTATGAATGTGATAGATGACTTTGAGATTGACCATGAGGATGTGGTTATGAGATTATTTGTTCAATCTCTAGATGAAGATGCAAGGGACTGGTTTTCCTACCTTCCAGCTCACTCTGTCAGCTCTTGGCATGGTTTTAAATCTGCATTTCTAGTACAATATGGTGAAAGAATCTCTGAATATGCAGTTATTAGTAATTTTATGTACATCCATATTGAAGAAGGTGAGTTGATCCCAGCTTTTAACCTCAGATTTATGAGGGCATTGAATAGAATTCTAGAATGCATGAGACCTAATGATGCACTATGCTTAGTTGTCTATTTGGGAGCTTTTGATAAGAAAATGAGTTACAGATTAAGAGACAAGGAGCCCACCACATTGCATCAGGCACATCAGTTTGCAATAGATATTGAAAATAATTGGAGGTATGGAATACAAAAGGGTTATTTTTCTAAAAAATTTTGTTGTCCTGCAGCCCCCGATGTTAATGAAAGATTTAATTCAGGAGTTGACAATGAATGTCAAAGTATTCACACCCCTGTTGTCCCAGTTTTTGCATCATTTCAAGTTGATGATGTTTCTGTTATAAAGGAGGATGTCTTGTTTTGCCCAACAAATGAAGTTGAAAACAATGGTTTTTCAAGTAATATTTACATACCAGCCCTTATCAAAGAGCCATCATGTTTAAATGATCTAGTTGTGCAAGGTTGTGATCATGTGGATCAACAGTCAGTATCAGTTTCATCAGGAAGTATTAGAGGGATGGAGAATGATGCAGATAGCTCAACTTCAGAATGCATTGAAACAACAGAAATCTTGTATATGGGGCAATCAGTTGATAGAAATGATATCCATGATCAATTCATGGATCAGGTTTGTTCTTCTTATGACTCTGGATTTGATAGTACTAAAGAAGAATTGGAGTATCATGAAGAAGAAGCAGAGGCCTTTGCGGTGAGTGTTAATCCCCTTTATGATGAGTCTACAGATGCCTTTGATGCTGTGAATCTTGACTTTCAGTGGTGTAGGATTAATCCTCTTTTTGAGGATGATGATGAATATAAGGAGACTGTTGACCTTGGTGTTACATCAGTTTGTGAGTGGGGGGCATATGAATCAGATATCTTCAGTTCTTGTGAAGATACTATGGATTTGCAAACTGTGAATGATGGATGTTCATCATCACCTAGTTTAGATATGTGCAACATTGGGTGTGTGCATCAGGATTTGTTTTCAATATCAGTAGATATTTGGGGTCTCATTTTTTCTGAGTATTTTGAGTTTTTGGATCAGTTGGATGAGTGCCTGATGGTATGTAGTAGCCAGATAAATGATGAAGACTGCCAAGAGCAGTATGATGTACCATCTGAAGAGTATAACATGCATATGTTGCTTAATGCTGAAGGATTTTTTAGCATGTATGGTTGCATGTTTGATTTTGAAATGCAGAGCGACAGAGGCAGTACTACAAGTGGCAAGCTGTCAAAGGTGGTGGAATATCTAATTGAGCAAATGACCTTATGGACAAACTATGCCAATTTTTTCAGTTGGGATTGGGATCTTTCAGTTTGGAATTAGGCATTTAGCAGGAAAAAATTTTGGTTCTTCCTTTTTGGCTACCCGAGGCCACCCAAGTGATGACTAAAAATATAGTTTTTGTGTAGGTTGGTGCAATGATCGACTCTCTTGCCCAATAGATATGGCCCAATCTGCGAAACCAGAGATTCTGAGGTCCTCGCTGCAGTTTTGCACCTGCACGTCCCCAGACAGAGCCAGTGTTGGCACTAATTTTGGTCTGGATCTGAGCGCAGATGTTGGAGGGTTTTTTCTTTTTGGGCCCTAAGTTTCCTTGTTCATCGCTGTGACTTTCTCTATCGGTGAAACTTCTTTTTGAGTGCTTAGATTATGATTGAACCATCATTTTGAATCACCGCGTTGAACCCTTTTGGTTCATGGTTCAACGGTTCAAGGCTTTGTGTTTGTGTTCGGCAAATTTTCTTTTTGAAGTGCTCCGTTCGGCATTGAACTTCTTGGTTGAACCATTTGTTTGAACCGGTTCATGGTTCAAAGGTTCCAAGCTTTATGTTTTTGGTTCATCGGAGTGACCGACATCATCGGCGAGCTATTTTTTGTTCCCTCCGATGTGTTTGGTTTGGCCGATGGAAATGCCATCGGTGTGATTTTCATCGTCGGCAGGCTTCATTTGTCTTTGGCCGATGGATGTTATCGGCGTGTGTTGTATTGTCGGCGTGAGTGTTTTGAGTTGTGCCGACGATGGGGGGCTTGGCCGATGGGACCAAGGAGGATGTGTCTATTGCGGTGACAAGTTCTATCGGTGTAGGCATTTTGTTGTTCGCCGATGGCTTTGGTCATACCGACAGGCGAGGAATGTGGAGACTTCATCGGTGAGAGTTTGGTCCATCGGCTGGGGATCTTTTGCTTGGCCGACGGTATTGGTCTGGCTGACAGGGGATTGCGGTGGCTTCATCAGTGTAACTGATGAGATCGGTGAAGGTTTGGATGGTTGGCCCGATGATGCATCTCTGGCCGATGGGGAAGCGAAGGTAATGGTCGGCCAGAGGATTTTTGGATGCTCCGATGGAGGGAGTCACGCCAACAGGGGTGCAGAGTGTAGTTTGTGGTCATCGGCTAGACTATTGATGTCGGGATGAGTTTTGTGGAGTTGGCCGATGGTTCTTCTCTGGCCGATATGGAAGTTGTAGGCTTTCGGGAGGTGTCGTTGGCGAGACTTGATGGATCGGCAGGAGGATTTGGGAGTGTGTCGATGGCTCGGGTCTTGGCGATAGGCTTTGGACAAAGGCTTATGCGTCGAGTGCGGCAAAAGCACTCGACATTTGTTATACATGCGGCTGTGTTTTTAAAATGACAAAGTTGTCTCCGCGGCACCAATGTGGGATTAATCTCCCTACATTTTTTGAACCTATGGCAAATGCATTTTGGCAGGAACTTCATTTTGATTGCTGCGACTGATTTCTCGATAGCTGCGGGTGGTTGAGCCATCAATGGCGACTGTAGCAGGGATATGGGTGATGGTACAAGTGATTAAACTACTCAGTTGTGAATGAGGACTTCCATACGGTGGCACAAGGCTCGAGGCCTCGCTGTCAACTCTCCTGGCAAATTTTGAGCACCATTCCTTTGAAGGATCTGTATCTGGAAATTTTTTTGTCAAAGCCATGTAATTAATGCTGAGTACGCTTCTTTGGCTATTATAAGCAAGAAGTGTTACTCATTTTAGGTTGTTGAAAGTTGAACATTTTGGCTCTGTGATACAATACAGTTGGTTTTGGCTGCTCTGTCCATAAAAACTTGTGAGTCTATGTATCTCTTGTTGTATGTTTTTGCATGGATCCACTGATTTCATGGTCAATCTTATATAAATAATGCTATGTTTGCATGTGTTATGCTAATTCTGTCTCCAGTTTTGCATGCATCTTTCTTCTGAGTCTAGGTATTCAAGGAATGTCTAAGATTCTAGAACATAGAATTCCTGTGTTGAATGTTTAATCTTTTAACTTCTGCTCAAGGGGTAGATTAAACTATTTTCAGATTGAATATTGGGAAGGGTATACTGCAGTAGGGATGCCATAAGTATAGATAGCTTAACACTTTGTATTGGGAGATATCTGTAAGGCAGGTATCATATGTATCCCCCTAAAATCTAGTTTTAGTTGTTTATGCATATCATTCACAGGTGTATGTCTACTGACTCCAGGCCCTGGATATGCACCGATCTAGCTTTATGTTTGTGTTACATACTAGGTTCAGCTCTGCATCCAAATACAAAATCAAAATCAAATTCTAAAACAACCATTAGGACAGTAGAATTAGTTTAGGATCCAAGTCCTCTATCTACAACTGCAAATAGGCCTAAAGCTAGCCCCTTTGCTCTTATCTTTCAATTTTGGTCTACTTACAGGAGGACTTATCTACTTTCTGTCAGCATCCCAGCCTTTGTGTGCATATCCTCATGGATGTTGAGTAGGGAATACCCCCTAGGTTTTGCAGAGCCTGAAGAAGAAGAGGAGATAAAATATAGAGTCTATCTCCTACACTGTTGGCCCCTGGCCCAGAGATCCTGTTGATCATTGATGGCTACCTTGTAGGGAAATCTGGGAGTAAGCATCCAGTCTGGGAAAAAATGAACAGCGTGAAGGAATTTTTGTTTAGTAAGGATCTCAGTGATAAGAGAGCTGGTTGGGTGACTAACGTAATGGAATATGACATGGACATTAAGGTTACCAAGCTAGTCAGGGGTAAAGAGCTGTGTGAACAACTTGCTGATGGTGTTATCAGCAAAGAAGAACGTGAACAAGAAGCTGTTCTATCATTACAAGATCAAGAGTGAGCAACAGTTTCCGTTCCTGTTACTAATTGGGTGCAAGAAATGATTCATTTCCTGTAGACCGGTGAGTGTCCTCAGGGCTTGGATAGAGCCAAATGAAGGTATTTCAGATTGTAGTCCATACCTTATGTGCTCATTAATGGCTTGCTTTTTAGGAAAGATTTCAATGGAGTATTGCTGAGATGTATTGAACCTAACCAAGTTAAAAAAGTGTTGCATGAATTTCATGAGGGGTCAGCTGGAGGCTATTTTTCACCTAGAGCAACAACTCTTAAGGTGATGAAAGGAGGCTATTATTGGTCCAGTTTGTTTAAGGATGCACACTTATGGGTCAGAAGATGCAAGGAATGTGCTCTGTTTGTCAGAAAAGAGAAGTTGGCAACCTTACCATTGCAGCCAGTTTAGGTTGAACAACCCTTTATGAGGTGGGGATTAGACTTTATTGGGGTTATAAACCCTTCATCCAGTGCTGGCCATAAGTGGGTTCTTACAGCCACTGATTATTTCACTAGGTGGACTAAAGTAGTCGCACTTAAAGAGGCCAATGAGTCTAAATTTTTATGAAGAGTTGGTCATTAGATTTGGAGTGCTTGAGTCCATTATTTCAGACAATGCCCTTGCCTTTGTTGGTTCTAGAATCTTTGATTGAGCTGTAAGAAATGGTATTTATCTCAATACATCCTCCAATTACTATCTGCAAGGCAATGGCCAAGCGAAATCCACCAATAAGAACTTGATCAGAATTATCAAGAAGACCATGGAGGGTAACTAGAGAGCCTGGCATACACAGTTAAAGTCAGCATTATGGGCTGGCAGAATTACTACAAAATGGTCAATAGGGCATTCATCTTTCATGTTGGTGTATGGCAAGGAAGCAAGGCTTCCTATCACACTTGAGTTACCAGCACTTGATTTGGTGAATTAGCTAGACATGCTAGAAGAAGGCCCTATGATAGTAAGGCTAGCTCAACTAGTTTAGCTTGAAGAAACCGGAAATGATGCCATGAGAAATATAGATCATCATCAAGCTCAAATGAAGAGGTCATTTGACAAAAGAGCATCTCCAAGAACATTCCAGGAGGGTGACATAGTGCTGAAATGGGATGTGTTGAAAAGCAAACTTGGAAAGCACTCTAAGTTCGATGCTTTTTGGAGTGGGCCCTATATTATTTTAGAATGCAAATAGCATAATGCCTTCCATCTGTCTAGGCTGGATGGTGACATCGAGCCAATCCCAGTCAATGTGATTCATCTCAAGCATTGCTTCTAAGGTAGGATCTTTCATGTTTGTACATATTTCATGAAGTTTCTGTTGTTAAATAAGTGTTGCTACATAGTAGATTAGATGCAGATTTCATTTCCCTAAGTGTGTTTTGCACAGTTGTGAGTTATTCCTGGGTTTAGTTATGTGTGAGGATGAAATTACTGTAATGTACTACAGCTGTATGTGTAGACAACCATAATATGAAATAGTGAATACATATATTCACTGTCACATATCATACCTGGACCCCCTCATAGAGCTGTAATAAATCGTAGTAGTTTGCTAAGGAGGTGTTCTTGTCGATCATCCCCTTCTAGCTCATCAAGTAGATGCATATCATTAATGACAGTGATTTTTGTTGGTTCACTATCACCAACCATACCCATGCACTTGATGGATTAGAAACGATTGCAGTCTGAAGTGAGTTACAACAATCAAAAGAAATGTTTTCAAGTTTTTGTCAAGTATGAGGGAATCTATGCCCAATGGATAAGCTTCAGGCAACTGGTCTGATGTTTAGCAGGCAAACATATAGCAGATGTCAGCAAAAATGTTACCTAAATTTCACTGCAGCTCATTCAGGTAGAGTTTTGATTCAAAACTTAAAAGGTACATTTCATCTAATCCTTCATACATTACACTCAAGTGCATAAATGAAATAATTCAAAAGATTATGTTTATTAGATTACTGCATTTATCCAAGTGCATGTAACATAAGAAAGATTTATCCAAATCTTTTTCGAAGAATAAATAATCTTTATTGAATGTAAAATGTACTTTATCTCACACAAGCCGTGAGATTAACCTTCTTATTCAATGAAATTGAAAAAAAATTCTATACATGAATAAGTAAATGTAAATAAATATGCATGTAAGGTAAGAGGCTAGTCATTGCCTGAGAATGACTGGTTTTGGTTTTGGTATGTTGTCCTATTGCCCCGAGTCACCTTTGTCCTTCCTAGTTTCATGTAGTCTCTAGTTCCTACATCTGGTAAAAAATAGTGGTGTTAGAGCAATGCTCTAAGCAATGAATGGTCCCAAACCATACATGAACAATATACCTATGCATGTATAAATTGATCCTCAAATGCATTAAACAAGAAATGTATACCTTGGGTGTCCTAGAGAACAATCAAGTCATCAAACACATCCAAAATATGCATTTATTTTCTAACAAGTTTGCTTCATGTGTAGATACAGGTGTAATTATGTTTCTATTTGATTCATTAGGTTACATTATGAGTGGAGGAAATGTGGCTCCCACAAGGGTTGAGCCCAGGTCATAGTCCTTATAGAACATTTCATATGCAATATACAAATGCAGTGACAGTGCTATCACAAGGCAATGAAGCAGTCAGCTTAATATAACAGCCAAAAGCATATGAAGGAGCAGTCCTATATGGACTTTGTTTGTGGGTAGACATAAAAAAAAATAGTCATTAAGGAATAACAGACTGTCATAAGGTTGGGACAACAGTCATGTAGTGCAAAGGAGCGCCAAAATCCACAAAGGGACAACATACTGATACAAGTAACAACAGTCATAGATAGCAGCAAATAAGTGGACAATCAACTTAAAAGAGCTTGAACTTCAAGGGACAATTAGCAAATCCAGTGAAGAGCAGCATAAAGTCATGGGGAATAGTCATAAAGGTATGTCAGACAGTAGATAAAAGATGTAAACAGTCTAAGCATGATAGTTAGCAAAGAGCCAAATCAAAAGGGTTAAGTGAATGCCATCAGGGTATGCTCATGCAAAGATAATTCTATCAATTATCTTGATTACTACATCTTATCATGAAGATCATGGGGATAGTTTGTAAGACTGTTTTCCTAGATACTCCACAAAGATCTAGAATGGTGGATAGAAGGTCTGCTACAGCTAACACAAGATCAAGATTATTGCCTCCATCCATAAGATTTTCTCAAATCAGTTTAATGCTTGGTATATACAAAAAGGGCATTCAAGGTATAATAAGATTAGTCATGAACATCCCTTGTCTTGAGTGCCAAGATAAACTAAGAATGAGAAAATGAGCAGGTTCTCATTTGACAAAGGAAAAACACTGATAGATAAATGTGCACAGTATGCAGAGATAACTAGAGATCTTTGAAAATGTTTGAAGGTTCTCTCATTCAAATACCTACCACAGAAGAGTAAGAGATCTATAAATGATTGAAGAAACAATGCATGGTTGATTGGAGAGGTTGAGAGGTCATTGAAAAGAACTTTGTAGTAGCAGTAAGCATGATTCTTTTTGAAAGAAATATGACATCAATCTTGTTGGTCTTGTCAAGTTCACTGAAGCTTGTGTTTTATAAGTTTTGCAACATGAGAAAGAGGTGTGATCAAGAGAGAGAAATAGTGGCAGTACTGTCCACAGTGGGATAGTGAGCATAAAGCATAAAAAAGATTGTCAAAAGGGGCTTACATACATAATTCAAGAACAACTCTCCAGAAGTAAATGCAACAAGAAGAATAGAATAAATTCTATCAAATGTCAAAGGTTTCACCAGACTTGTTACAATATGGGGTAATAATTGGCCAAAATCTTACAAGGGTTTGTCACCTAATGAAATCATTGACTATGTAACTGAAGCAATTCAAACAACAATCAAATATGCCACACTATGTCTCAGTTTTGGAACAACAATGCAAAATGATGAAAGGAATGTAGATTCACATGAAATGAAGTTTTTTCAAGCTCATGCTACAACCATATGCATCCTTAAAGAATGACTGATTACCACAAAGAAATGGAGCAGGTACTTATCATTTTGTTGTGAGAAGAACATATATATGATACAGTCATGTAAGAGTGATAGCCATGATAATGGACGGTCCAGACTCAAAGAGTGACGGTCATAGCATATAGACCCATAATTCATCAAGAGAAGTAGTCAATATGAGGACAGTCTATGAAGTGACATTACAAGCCTAGGTTTGGCAAAGACAAAACAGGAGGATGCATCTTACATGGAGACAGATTATACACAAAACTAGATAGAGGGGCAGTCATGTCTAACAGTAGTGAAGAAGTTCAAACACCAAGCACAATGAAGTGACAAGTATGTCACATTCAATGCATTACAAGAAATACAAACTCAGGTACATGTATTATCTTATGGAGAGAAGATAAGACAACATATCTTATTTTTTCCCATTAGCAATAATAATAGCATGCTACAGATGACAGTCAACAATCAATGAAGAACAATAGTATTTTGAGTGCTATAAGGGGTAGAGCTACAATGGATGTCATAGCCAACCAGGAATACATAGATCATCACAAAAGAATTGCCAAGCCTTTACAAAAAAATTCTTACAGGGACAACATCAGTCACCATTGCCCAAAATATGCTAAAGAATACAGATATAACTAGTGCAGTTGATGTAAGAATAACTGATGCAAAAGGTATGGAAGGTAAAGCTACAGTACCAAATGTGAGGCAAATTAATAGTTATGACATGCAGAAAGAGTCCAAATGATACAAGTGTATGCTAAAATGAGATACAAAACATTTCCAAGCTTGAATGCTATGAGAAGTTTTAGTAATACAGTGAGAATTTGCAGCTACAGTGATAGCATTTTTCCTCATATACAGTGAAATAATGATAAAGTTGAATCAAATGATAAGAGAATAATATATATAGCTTCATTCAAAAGGGTATTGCATGCTCATAAATGCTACAGATGATTTCATAAAAGGTACAAAGGTATAGAATGTGAACTTACAGAACAAATGTGAAGTCAAATATTAAGAACAATAGAAATGAGTTGTAGTCTGGTGCAAAGATGATGGTTTTACTTTTCTACATATTACAAATGATAAAAAAAAGGCCAGTTTGAGTCAAAAGAGGAACAACAGAAAAATGTAAAAGGTCAGAGACAATTCTGAATGTGAGGGCATCTGGAGGTATGAAGAGCTTGTTTGGAGGCCCAACATTTATGTCAGTAGAAGAAGCTGGACTGGTAGAGATGTTAGCACTTGACATGCATGAATGTTTTCTATGCCATCTTACATTTCATCTTTAAACTTGTTAAGGGTTATATTAGAGCAGGAAGGTTTGCATATTGAAGAACTCAATGAAGGGAGAATTTGTGATTGGTTTGTAAGGGACAAAGTTAAACGTGAGGAAGATATTAATTCTGCCACTCTCAAGTGGGAAACTAAGTCAGAATGGTGACATTAAACTCTTGGGGAATGTTTCCCATATACAACAAAAGATCTCAGAAAATAAAGAAGGATCTATAGCAAAAAATGAATTACTTTTTTTTTTTTTCTAACGTTTGTTGTGTAAGATCATAGTTTTTCTCCTCAAACGACCTTCATACAGGCCTCACACATTGAAAATGAACACATAAGGTGGTCAGCCACAGAAAGCCATAAAAAGATGCATCAGAACCAATTAGAAATTGTAGCTAGAGATGCCCAAATCGGCCCAGAATCGACTTCAAATGGGTCAAAATAATCATAATGCAACTTACCTTGTTTACATAGAAAATTTGCATCGAATCCCTCATAAATCAACCAAAAATGATGTAGATTTGGTGTCCAAACCCTTGCAGGAGAAGACAACGCGGTAGCGATAGGAAGAAAGATAAAATGCATAATGAAAAGTTTAGGTTTTTCTTCTCCCTTTTCATTGATCGACCAATTTCCATTTGTGTTTTTTTTTACTTTTGTTTTGAAACAAAATCATTGCTATCTATTCGTGCCCATGGTAAAGACTTTTAGTCTTTAAAAAACCTAATCACATTGCACATGGTGCCGTGAGACAATTTTTCTGCCTTTTGAATTTGTTTTTCAAAGTCAAAGAAAACATTATGAAGGCATAAGGGTCGAGTGCCTTGTATTTTTCTAAGGCATGTGTTGGTGTTTAACTCATATGGTGAGTATGATGATGTGTATAAGGCATTGTAAATATTGCATATGGAATCATTTGGATGCCTTGTAAAATGTGATGAATGACTAATGTAATACGACATGGTGTTTATATCAAGACCATGGAGTGGGATGTGAGAGGTGATGCAAGTGCATGGGGAGTCATGTTTATTTTGCCTAGGGGTTACAAGGTGTTGTTATGTTGATTTTGCATAATCTAGAGATAGATTAGATGTTGTAGACGAACGATAAAGTAATAAATTATGAATTACTTTATCATTTGTAATAAAAATGCAAAAGGACAATAATAGGTAGATTTATCGCACATGGCAAAGTAAGTCTCATCAATTACTTTGTCATTCTTTCACAATATTTAATTTGTCCCTAAATCATGCAAAATCGAGAAATTAAATGTTATGTCCTAAATGCCATTATTTTCTGCATAGGTTTGTAATAAATTTGGATTGTAAAAACATTAACTAAGTGGTGTAATTATAAACCACTTGGTCAATGTTAATTAGATACAGAAAATAATGTGTATTTATGTCATTTATTGTGCAAATATCAGACATTTATAATGCTACAAGGGAGGTTGACAAACATGTTGGGGAGTTATTGAGATATTTGACTTGTTTTCAGTAGCCTTAAAGAGCATTTAAAGGCATTTTTAGGTGCTTTTATGATTAGTGATGACATGCCCTGACTTTTTCCTCATTGAGAGCCCACTTTAGAGGACTTTAGGCAGATATTTTGAGGGCATTTATGAGTTGCACAAAAATGGAGGTTGCTCATGCTTATCTTGTTACAAGATGTTTGGGAAGTATATAGTCTTCTTCCTTGTTCATTGTTGAGTAGTTATTGCTATTCACTGCACTGTATATTGTAATTTTTGAGTTCTTTTGCAGAAGTGAACAATTTTGTAACCCATTTTCAGAGTAGCATAGCATTGTAACACCTTTTTAGCAGTAATAAACAGTTTATACCTTCCCATTTCTTCTGGTATTGTGTGTCCTTAGTGTTAGTATAGATCCTTGTGATGTTCTTTGTCCTTGGGACTGTATTTCATGTTGGTGCCTTTATGCAGGGATACATATATTTTTTTAGGTTGTGAGATGTGCTAGGAATAAGAATTGGTTTTTGAGTGGTGAGAAAACATCTTTCTCCTTTACAAAACTATTGTTATTTAGCCTTCTTATAAATTGATGATGCAAAGATTACGATTTACTGGGTTGTGTATGAGAACCTTATTATTACTGGTTCTATAGTGTGTTAGTCACTTGTGTAGTCTCTGATAACCATTTTGGTGCATCACCTTAGATAGTATGTTTCAATTTCTTGTAATCCTTCTTACTCTTTTCCCTACAAAGATATTAGTCCAGTAGTTTCTAGGTGATAACCAGCTAGGAAGCCGGCCTTCTCCAGAGGTTCTTTCCATCACAGGTGACCCACAGGCCTGGAAAGATCCCATGTTTCTCCAGATTGCCAAGTTCTATGACTCAGCAAGGGTGCAATCTGAGAGACAACAGGTGTATCACCTCCTTTTAATTTTAGTTTTACTCCCTCTTTCTCTTTTCATAATCGGTGGATAGACTATGTTTAGTCTTAGGTTTGCTGAATCTCTTATTCAGCAAAAGAACCAGCCTCTCTCTAGAGATTCGGCCTCCCTGTAGGGTCCCGCACCATGAGGTCATCTCAATGTTTCACTAGATTATTGGAGCCCTAAAAACCTTCAACATTGGGTGCAAATCTATGTGACAACAGGTACTTGCAATAGAGAAAGAGAAAGTAGGTTAGAGCTCGAGATTCTTTTTCAATCCTATATGAAAAAATAACAAATGTACCTGTTATTTGTCACAAGCATCTAAGTATGAGAAATGAAAGAGATAAACAATCCTCAGATACATATATACAACCATTAGAAGGAAGCAAGAGCAAATCACATAACCATCAAAAGAGAGGCTCTTAGCTTCTTTGTTTTTCTCTAACTAGTTTGTTGAGTGTGCAGGTACATGTTTTTTTGAGAATGTTGTCATGAAATAGCAATATGAGATAAGTGAAGCAGTGAATCACTGATTGACATCAAAGCAATAGCATGGTTGGAAAGTGCATATATGCAGTGCATAAAGATGCAAGAGAGAAGCCCATGACCCAAGAAGTTATCACAAGGCATACAAACAATCACAAGAGTTATGCAGAGATAAGAGATAGTGGTCTCAAGGAGGATTAGTGAACCTACATGATGAAATAGTCATGTCGAAGAATCTCATTCATACATAATATATACAAAGAAGAATTTATGCATGTAAGGATACCACAAGGTAGAGAAGTATCATGAATGATGTCATGGAAGTAGTCATCTAAACTAGAAGAAGTGCAGTCCAAGTCAAAGGAGAAAACAAACCAAGGAAAATACAGAGGCTGTGAATAGCTATGTGAAGTCATTCTATCTCTGTAGTACCAAGGGAAGTTCTAGTGAAAGAGAGAAGATAATATAGTGACTAAAGGGATAAGGATCTACTAGAGGCCTAAATGGAGACCATTAGAAAATGATATGAGTAAAAGCCCACAAAGCCAAAATGTTTTGACAGTGGATTTTCTGCAGAGTCATAACAGAGAGATTATAAATGATGAAATACAGTCATAATAGGAGTGACTATCACAAGTCTAAAGAGGAGCAGTCATATCTAAATTACTAATGATTGTAGCAGTCTAGACAACAAACACATTCAAATAGATAGATTAAGGACATCAAACCACAAAGGAATGAGAAACAAGTGAGAAGCATGTTGGGGGTAGCAGTGATCAAAAAGAAGAAATCAGCTAACAGTAAGAGGAATATGAAATAGTCATAGGAGTCACAAAGGATTTTAAGGAGTAGCCACTATTTGAGGAACCGTCACTAG
Source organism: Cunninghamia lanceolata (assembly GCA_027924645.1). Taxonomy (NCBI): domain Eukaryota; kingdom Viridiplantae; phylum Streptophyta; class Pinopsida; order Cupressales; family Cupressaceae; genus Cunninghamia; species Cunninghamia lanceolata. Next base: position 2,809,517 of record BSBN01000853.1, on the reverse strand, counting down.
AAGGATATGAAAGGAGTTAGAAAGAGTCATGCAGAAAGACAATGCATAAGCAAGGTATGTTAAGAAGATATAGGGTCATTTTGTCAATATGATATGCTATCAAGGTGTTTCACATGTTAAGATATAGGCTTGCAATTCTGTGGACAAATATTTGGGGTCTTGGACAGAGAGAGCTTGTTAGGGGTTTGGAACTTTCTCTTAGTATTCCTACCTTCAATGATTTTTGTAAAGGTTGCAAGAAAGTGAAGAGAGGTCTTCTACTACAAAAGAATAGTAATCATCACTCTAGACATACAAAGCATTCAACATGTTAGTTTTTTGAAGTAGCAATCAAGACCTTTTAAAGAGGCAGCAACAGGGAACTTGAGGACTGACATAAGCTTTTGAAACATTACCCTTCATACCTATTAGTAAAGGAGGTTTTGTGAATAGTTTTGATGCTGACAGTGGTTAAGGAACAAAGAAAAGTCACATGACTGTCAAAAGATGGAGATAACATAGTCAAAAAATTAGTCATAGAACAATGATAAAAGACTATATATACTAAAAATAGTCTCAAAAAACTATCACATAAGTCATAAGAAAACAGAGGAAAATGTTATAGAATAGAGGCAAATGATATGTGGCAATGCAAGGAAGTGATCAAAGAAACATGCATCTTAGTAGGGAAAGCAGTAGTTTAAAGGAACAATAGGCATAACATTAAAGAATAGTCTCAGTGTAGTCACTGTCAAGAAAGGACCATCTACCCAAAGGCACAACCAATAGGGACAGTTACATTGAGGTAACAATTATGAGTCAAATATGCAAACAAAGACAACTGCTAGAAGAGGGATGCAATTCAGACCAAATGACTGAGGTACAGTGGAAGGGTCTTCATAAGCATATTAATAGTCTATCAAACCTTGTAAAGAGGTTAGGGAAACATACAAGGAAAGAAAGACAGTCAGAAGGGCACATTTGATAGAGGGTAGCAGAAGCAATCATGAGTACATGAGATGAATAGTAATACAGAGTTACAAGATCCATAATACAAATGCTCTAAGGAAGTTGTACAGGATACAGTGAACATATCTTATATTTTGCCGAGCAAAGTAACAGTATACAAAGGAAAAGAAATTAATCAGAGGTTCATTTCATTTTTATCAAACCTTGATGGCAGAGGACATAAGCATTAGAGATGAAACTAGAACAACAAGTTAAAAGGGGGTATTCTTGATGGTACAAAGGCCACAAAGGAATGAGGCAAGTAAAATTTTTCATGACAGATAAAGAGGAGCAACAATATGCGATCACCATGAGACAAAGAATGAAACCCTAGCATATGAAACCAAAGTTGCCTTTTATAGTCTCGAGAGTAAGTAGAAATGAAAACCTTTTATATACTATTATTCAGGCCAGGAACACATACAAAAGCATGAATCTCATCATAAACCAAAGAGAACCAGCATTAAGATAGATTCAAAAACAGGAAAATAAGAACTTGAGAAATGCATTAGTCAAAGCATATTCTTCATAATTTTTCATCAAGTAAAACGCCACAGAGATATCAAAAAGAACTATGTATAAGCATCACTATATTTAAGGGAGCATATTACATATTTTTTTTATCAGTGGAAGAGATACAGAAGTATTCACAGTGTTGCTGCTAAGACAAGTTTTCCAATCTCCATACATTGTAACAATGATGTGAGTAGCTTGCCATCCAGAGCACAGAACATTAAAAAAGAGGAGAAGCCTTTCAGTTTTTAAGTTAGGAAACCTGAATGAGCAAGCCATATCATTCACCAGCATGGAGAGCATACCAAGGAGATGGTAAAAACAAAGCAAGTTCTCAATATTTCATGCAATGAATGAAGAGTTTTAGAGGCAACTTCACTGTTTTATGCCGAATAAAGAGCCACAAAGAAATGAAGTAGCCCATAAAGGATTTTCCATAGTCTTATGAAGGAATGGAACAGTTCAATGAAGACAAAGTATATCAATATCATTCACTGTGCATGGAAAGTAGTACGTACAGGAAGGGTAGAAACGAGTTTGTTTCCTTTACCTGATGCACCAAAGCCACAGATACAATAAAAAGGGGTAGTTTTTTCCTTGTCTTGTTCATGATAAGCAAAGAGAGAAACAACAAAATGAGAAGCGCATAGATCACTCACAGGAGACAAAAGGAGTTGAATTTCTTACTTTTCAACCATTTAAACAGTAGGAACAACATGTGTAGCTACAGAGAATGAAGTTGCTTACCAGAGATCCAGCAAGGAAACTTCATTAGAAGCATTGTGCAAGCCTTCATGGCAATGCTCAAACCTTCAATAGGAGTGAAACTTGGAGCAGAATAATGAAATGAAGTTTTAGGGTTTGAGTTGTTCTTTTCTCATGATGCCCTAGCCCGCCCAAGAAGCCTTTTACTTTTGTTTTTTTGGTAGCCTTTTTCAAATAAATCATCATGGATAAATCAAATTAGCCCGAAGGTCAACACTTCATCAAGTGTAAATGACTAAAGAGTATCATGAGCCCATGGGAGGAAGGGAGGTATAAGGTAATTATGCAGGTTTTTTACCTTTTGAAGATTCTTTTAAAACCTTGAACATTAAAGATATATGATTTAGGTTTGAAAAAATTAGAGAAGCTATAATGACCCTTGAGTTTTCTTTTGACTTAGGTCAATTTGAGTAGATTTGAAACCTTTTCATAAGCTAAGGGTAAAAAGGGCAGTATCATAAACCTTATAATCTTTTTCTAAGGGTAGGAGATCTAAGTCAAATTGTAAACGTGAAGACCCATTTTCTCTTTTGCATGAGTAGAAATCAAACATATTATATTTTAACACTTATTAAGGGTAAAATTATACAAGTTACCTTAATATTTGTTACACAAAACCAAAAGGAGATAATTATATAACACCTATTAAGGTAAATCATATGGATTACCCTTAATACTTGTTAAAATAATTTATTTTTGCCTTCCAAACATGCAAAATAAGGAAGTGGAGACAAACAGAGTTTGCAAACTCATGCAGGAGGATTTTTTGCTTCTATTTTTGACTTTTGGTCAAACGGGTCTATTTTTGGGAGTCTTTTGGTCAAACACTTTGAGAGGAGGAGTTCAAAGCTAAAATAGCTCAATCTGGAGTAGTTATGAGCCCTCTAATTTAGGCATTTTCCTCTTGCTTGCCCAGCAACTGAGAGTTGACTCTTTCTGAGGTTGAGGATCTTTTTCAAACCTACTCATGCATCAGTTGGAGTGCAGTTTGACTAGAGATGACTTCCCTTTAGTTTTTGGAGAGATTTTTGTATTATAAGAGAAAAGGCTTATGCTTTTTTCTCAGTTCTTGCTTTTATTCTTGCCTTTGCACATTACAGAGAGAGATTTTAGTATTGTAACTCAACAGTTTTTACAGATTTGTATACAATAGTAGCTTATTTTTTAGCATATTTTATAGTTATTGTAGAGGTATTCCTACATTTTTCAATAAAATCAGGTGTTTTCCTTCTTAGATTCAAGTGTCTTGTTATCTTTTGAGTGATTTTGATGAAAGTTTATTGTGTTTTAAATATCAAACCTTTAAATTTCTATCTCATTCATTGAAGCATGTATACAAAAAAGGCAATTGTTTATCACAACTTGTAGATTGTGCAAGTGGTTTCTTTACTTTTCTGAGTTGTGAAAACATTGGTTTTCCTTCAGAAGAAAGTAGATTGATTTTTGGCCTTTCTATGAAATATTTATGTGTTAAGATTGTTCAAATTGAGTTGTGTGAGCAGATATACTGAAAGATAGTTGTGGATCAGGTTGCAAGTTAGTATAATATCACATTCCGTAATGCTCAAAAATTAACATAATTATTCATTTTAATCAAGTATTAGATTAAATCATGATTATCCAAATCAGGGTAAACAAAAATGAATCATTATCATTTTGATAATTAAGCATGTTATTCTAAATCAGAATATAACAAAACTTACAATTTTCATTATCCAATTACTTATCATTAGTGAATAACTTTCACTAGACATGTACAAAGCTATGCTCAAGGATTCCAACATCAAATTATACATAATAACTGACTATCAAGTCATAAAATGAATAACACTGTATCTGGAGCATATGACATCTGTCTTCATAAGCCTCTGCTTGTCTCATGCTTGGGAAGGAGAGCATCATCCTGGTGCTTTTCCTCCAACCACAGATCGGTGGTCCCTCGCATAACTTCCTACCTAGAAGCGACCTTACCCTTCACGGAAGGGATAGATATAAGGAACCATTATGTTAGCCATTTGAGTATCTGGTGTTGTGTCCTTCATAATGCCTCTCGGTCACACAACTATAGATCCACTCTAACTATGTTTGACATTACTGGAGACATTATGCCATCTAGAGCACTATGGACTGACAATGCATGTAGAGACAGATGCATTACTTTGGCCAAAGATTTACATGCATAAACATTATCCAATGAACGTTGCCATTTGTCCACCACCTCGACTTGACTTATAAGTTGTCATGTCCTATAGTAACATAATTCGAACCTTCTTGGTTTCTAGAAGTTAAGTTCATTTTGTCTTAGTCGATTCCTTGGACTTTCAACTTCTATCTTTAGAACCCATCCTTGAGGTTCACATTTCTTAAGCAACTAGGAACTAGTGACTCCACGTCACTTTGCCCCACATTAATTGTAGAAAAAGGTTTAGTCATGCTCTTAACATTTATCCTCATTGGCTGGTTGTTTGCTTTGTTTACCTTATCTCATGGTTTACATTTAGGCCATATGGTCAATGAGTAGATTTGTAGTTACTCATAAAGTCGATCCTCTTTAATAAGATTCAATCTTAAAAGACCTGCTTGATGTCAAAATTTAAAAGGAAGAAATTTATCCATTTGAAAAGAAGGCATTCATGCACTATTACATAACATGATTTATGATGACCAAGTTCTATTCTTATAAAAGAACATCGAAAGAATAACTTTCCCTTAAGGAAATATGGCTTGAACCCATAAGAGTGAAAAGATAATAATATGCTCATAAGAATATTCTTGATACCCATAGAATCTATTTAGTATCAAAGTACAATACATGCACGATGGTTTTTCATTACATGCAGTCGGTGGTTTTCGTCATTCATGTATCAAGCGATAAGTATAATGTTATGAGCATCGATTCAAGATAAAGGTTTTCCTTCAAGACTAAAACAATCTATAACATAATATGGATAGGTATTACAAAATTATCATAAGTGGTTAACACAGTTATGATTCGACCTTTCTTGTAAGGCTCTAGTTATTGATACATAGGTTGATGCCTTTAACTATCACATTCCTTAAAAGCATTGCCCTATTGGGCTATTCATACAAAACATCTTCTAAGCCTTTCACAGCTATCATGGTCAATAAAGACATAGTCACCTATCGAGCATTCATATTAAACATCCTCCAAGCCTTCGCGGCTTAACACAATCATATTAAACATTATAGCAGCACTTATAGGCTTCAAAGCCACCAATGAAGAGTTAATAACCCTACGCGGGTTTATGACAATTATGAAATGATAACACCTTAAATTAAACACTGTCATCTTAACAACATGACAGGGAATTATTGAAGTTTAAAATGGGTTTGAAACCCTGCCATACAACATATCGTAGGCTTCGTGTATGCACATTTTTTTTTGTTTCAGCTCTAAGTTGGCCGAGGTTAAACTAAACACACGGTATATTATTTCTGGTCTTAGCAAAGGTGATAACAATTATCATAACAAGAATATACAGTATCAAACCATAAGTATGAGATGGCTTCGTAGGCCATTGAATAACAAAATATATCCATAACGTGGGTCGACACAGACTACACCCACTCAAAAGCAATTGAAGATGCATATCTAATGTGATCATTGAGTTTAATACATTGAGCTATAGCTCATACTAGTAGCTAGAGCTTAGTCGATGGTAGCAGTCTGGGTACAATGTATGCATAGTCAGAACCTGACTCCCCAAGTATTCACTATAGCAGCGATATCCTACAAGATTACTTTCTCAACTTCCTCTCTCTCTGTCCGAGAGTCACCTCCAGCAACATAACATAACATAACATCCAAAATTGCCCTCGAATGAATAGCAAACAAGACTCTTTACTATCAGTATAACTAATTCTTTGCATGCATGCAAAGTCAAGAACAATTTTGCGCTAAGCACAAGGGTCACCACCTTTCTATCTTTCGACAGGTTGGTAGGGATTATGGCATGGATATAGGGTAGCTGCCACTCTCTACTTCCCACCCTTCGTGGGTGGTGGCTAGCCAAGTGCCCCTATCAACACATAAACATCTTTGAATAAAACAATAACATAATTATTATACATGTTCGACCTCATGAAGGATTTGAACAAGTACAACTTATATGAATAAATATAACTTATATGGATATAAGTATACTCCCTTATAAAGGTTTAAGGATTATACATGTCAAAGGTACAATAATATCCAAGCTATAAGATAAGGACGCATTCTTACGATGCGACTACGGGGTCGAGCACTGCTCCCCTAGAAAGCATCATTCACCGAATGACATACATAATTAGATAAAAATAGTCACAAAACCTAATGCGGTAAAAGAACATGAGACCAAAAGGTCCTCAACAGCTTTTTCGGACTTGACAAACGACTCAACAAGATGTTCTTACGACCATCGTCATGTCGATAAATCAACATTAAAGATGTCGAGTAAAGTCTACTTGACCAGTCAGAAAGAGAGTAAATAAAAGACTAACTCAGGAGATATAACTCACTCTAAATGAAAAGATTCAAAGGATGAAGTTTGATACTCAGATGGATGTTTAACCCCTTTTTTCCAGACATCTATCTCTTCCTCTTAGATGATACTCTCCTTCCATCTTCGAAGGATGATTACTTTCTTGATCAAACTCACCACCAGAAAATTATGATTAGTGTATCATCATGTGATCAATAAATCATAATAATTAAATAATCATTTCAATCTTGAAATCTCATATCTAACTAGCATAAGTTAGTTTCCTCATAAACAATTATTAATCTGATGTTTTCCACAACATCTAATCATTCAACTCTTAACTAATCATCCTAATTACTATACAAAACTAAGATTAAACTAAATCACAAGTTGGGGATGTAACAATTAGAGTACAATCATTGGTGCATCACCTCTTAGGATCAATTTTAGTTTCATTAGTTAGCTTTCTATCTCTTTTCCTTGAAAGTACATCAGATCCAGGAGGCTTTTAAAGGGAGTCAGCTCTTCCGGAGGTTCACTTTCACTACAGACAACCCACAGTTTGAAAGTGATCCAATGTGTCACAAGATTGTTCATCTCAGTGCTTAACAAGGGTACAATCCTTCGTTACAACAATTTTTGGCATGCCCGGTGGGACTCTGAATTGAGTTTTAGGCCACTTGAATACCATTTTTCTTTGTTGTCTTGGTATGAATAGTAGAGTTTTAGCCTTTGAGGTGAAAACAACATACCTGGCAACTCTATTCTTCTTATTTTTTGCAGATCCAGTGCAAATAGCACATGAGAAGAATACAAACAAGGGGAAGTTCAACTCCATTTGAGTACCTATAGCTATCACCACCAAGAAGAAGAGGTAGAACAATAAGAAGAGCTCCTAATTTAACAGGGAGAACCCGTTCTACTCCTCCAAATCTCAAGCCTGCAGGGTTTGTTCAAAGAAATCAAGTACCAAAGAATCAAGTACAAGCTCCACCAATGGCAAGATAGTTGCCTTTTGTGACATTTAATGGTGGCAGCCCATTGCAGCTTGCACAACATGATGATATTCCAGTAGCAACTCTTAGAAGCTTGCCTTTCTTCATTAATGGAGATCAAACCACACCCATCGAACATATCAAGGATGTGGCTATATTGTGTTTAGTCCATCATATACCATAGGAGAATGTTGCAGTGAGACTTTTGGCTACATCTCTGAAGGGTAAGGCACTTCAGTGGTTTAGAAGCTTGGCTGTAAATTCAACCACTACATGGGATCTGTTGGGTGAAGCTCTAAACAAGCAATTTTAAAAAAAGTCAGACAACTTATCACTGGTTGAACAACTGAGTACAATAAAGAGAGTTCCACAAGAGCACATGGCAAATTTCAACTTCCGTTTTCAAAGGACTTGGGATAGAATATCAACAACAGTAAGGCCTACTGCTAATCATGCATTCTTGTGCTTTCTTAAATCTTTAAATAGTGATATTGCAGTAATGGTTCAATCAATGGGTGGTACAACACTACCAGATGCTTATGATGTTGCCATAAAGTTGAAAACAACCTAATTTAGGTTGGAAAAATAGCCCCAAGACCCCCAATGCCTATTTTCCTAGAGGTACAACCACCCATCCCATTGCAAATCCCACCTATTGTTGTTGCACCTATTGTACCAAACCAACATTAAATTATCAAGTGACTACTTAAACAAAAGTTGTCCCAACCCCATCCCAAGAGTTGCAAGAGATCAAGGGGCTGTTACAAACATTTGGTAATGAATTAGTGAATATTAAAAAGTAGTAGAATCAGGTTTATAGACCTTATCATGCCCAATAGCAGTCTAACCAGCAAAATAGACCTCCATACCATGCTGATAACCAAGGCCAAAGAAGGAACTTTAACTCAAGACCATATCAGCCCTATAACTAGCATGTTGCCAGCTCTTCCAGAGAGTTAGTTCTAGTTTAGAATAATATGGCACAAGAGTATGAATAGTGTTACCCATGTAACCAGCCACATAACCAATCAACTTGCTCAAATGGCATGATAAATCAGGCCTTAATGGTGCAAAATAACGCCGCTTTCCAACAAAACATAGCACAATAAAATCTAGAATAGCATGTTTCTCATCCTAAACAGAACCGACCTGATGCAACATTTATGAATTGGCAAGGTGAAGAGTTATGTGGGGTAAATCATACATAGGGGCAAAACCAATCAGCCCAGTCCATAGCAGCTAATACTAGGGCCAAAAAGAGAGCCATTGATCTAGGACAAGAAGCTGGAAAAGGGCAAAATTAGGCTCAAACAAGCCAACAAGGTGTTGTTGGTCCATCATAGCCACCTTATGTTCAAGTTTTACCAAGAGGATAGCTAGTTCCAAACAAAGATCAGCAAAGAGGATAGTCACAACTAGTACAACAACAAGTGGCTCCTGTTGTTGCAAGAGGACAGCCTAAAGTTGGTACCTCTCCTTTCAATATTTTAGAGCATATGAAGAAAGCAAATGTAAGCATGTCTATGTGGGATTCATTGTATCTTCCAGGCCAAAAAGACTTGTTGCAAAAAGCCTTATCTAATGTCTCTCTAACCAATGGACACAATCAAGACCAACATAGAGACTAGCCTAAAGTTCTGCTTGCAAATGATCCCCCAGTCAAGAAAGAACATCAAACTCATGATGTCAAACCAACCCCATTCTATGTATCATTGATTATTGGTAAACACCTAGTTCATAACTGCATGATTGATTCAGGTGCCAATAGCTCAGTAATGCCTAAATAGATAGTAGATAAGTTGGGTTTGACTTCTGGACCATTATCCAAAGCAGTAGTACAGCTAGATGGTACATCCATCAATACCATTGGAGTCATCAAGAACCTGGGTCTTACCTTGCATGCATACTTAAACTTTTTAATTCCACAAGACGTATATGTTATAGACCTACCCCCGTACTTTGCCTTATGCCTTTCTAAGGATTTCACAACAAAGTTGGGTGGTTATTTGTCAGTTGATCGGTCACATATGTGTTTTAGGACAAGATATGGTACAAGAGTAACTGTCAAATCTGAACCCATTGCCAATGATCATATTGAACCCTATGTTCCTAGTGTTGTTAATGCCAATTTAACTTATCATGAAGAGGAATAACCTGTTGTTCATGACAGTAACACCCCAATAGAGAACATTGCTGATTTGTTTTTAGATGAATGGACATCTGAAAATCATGAAGATGGCCCTTACAAGCAAATGGAGGAAGTTGGATTAGGAATTTACATGATCCATGAGCAGAATCAAACTATTCCCAACCTCATGAAAGAGGAAAAACAACAGGAACAACAATCAGAAGAGCAAGGTAATGACTTATGGCAGCTTTATTTTGATGGTGCAAGAATTAGAATAGGTGCTGGTGGTGGAGCCATGCTCATTTCCCCTAAAGGTGAGAAATATTATGCAACCTTTCGATTTGCTTTCAGCTATACTAACAATACAATAGAATATGAGGCACTCATTCATGGTTTGGAATGGGTCAGGAAGAAAAATATCAAGTGTTTGTAGGTATTTGGTGACAGTGAGTTAGTTGCAAATCAGGTAAGAAACATAAGTTTTTTAAAAAATGACTTACTCAAGTCATACAAGCACATAATTTGGGACATAATTGAAGATTTTGATGCTTTTAACTTGTCCCTGCCAAGAAGCCAAAATAAACAGGTTGATAAGTTGGCAGCCATGGGAGCTGAGTTTGACATTCTAAAAGAGATTAAAAATGTGGAGAGACAACAATATGTAAAGGTGGTTGTGAGGACATCAGTCCCAGATAACAACATCCATTGGTAGGTATTCGAGAGTGATGAGCAGATTGTCAATTTCCTCATTGAAGAGGCTAAATTTTCAGCTGGAAATCAATAGAAATTACAACAACAGTTTGGAGATCAAATTCTCCAACTTAAGATGAATAAGCTACCAAAGGGTTTTGTTACCTTGGAGTTAATTTTTAATTTAGATGATTAGCTAAGAAGAGAGAAAGACAACATAATGATAAAGGAGGAACATTATGAAACTGTTGAAATCTTCAAGGCAAAACTCCTCAAGCTAGGAAGGTATGTGTCAATGAAGAGAAGCATGCATTTATTTTATTATGTCAGGAATATGATGATATTTTTGCTTGGAAATAGAAAGATTTGAAAGGTTTTAATCTAGAACTAGCACAACACACCATTGAGCTAGAACCAGATGCAAAACCAGTAAGGCAAAAACAAAGGCCTCTTAATCCTAAGATGGAGATTCTTATGAAAATTGAACTTAATAAGTTGATTTAGAGCAACATTATATTTCCCATCAAGCACACATCCTGGGTGTCGAATTTGGTGCCTGTGAGGAATAAAAATGGTGATATCAGGTTGTATGTTAATTTCAAGGACTTAAACAGAGCCTCATTAAAAGATCATTATCCGCTGCCTTCAATGGAACAGATTTTGCAAGTTGTATCAGGTTCTGAGAGATTCTCATTGCTAGATGGATTCTCAGGTTATAATCAGATTTTGGTTAAGGAAGAAGACCAGTAAAAAACAACCTTCACAACCAAATGGGAAACCATGACTTACAAGAAGATGCCCTTTAGGCTGTCAAATGCTGGAGCAACCTTTCAGAGAGCCATGGATATGGCCTTTCACGGTATCATGAATAAGTTTGTGCTGGTTTATTTAGATGATATCATTGTATTTTCAAAAGATGCAAAAGATCATTTTCTCCTTTGAGGCAGGCTTTTGATAGATGCAAAGAGTATGGTGTTTCTCTCAACCTAAAAAAATGCATCTTTGCTATCCATGAAGGTAAGCTTCTGGGTCATATTGTTTCCAAACATGGGATCACAATTGATCTAGAAAGAGTAGGTGCCATTTCATCCTTACCCTTACCAGCTCACAAAAAGGGGTTGCAAAGATTTTTAGGCATAATTAATTTTGTAAGAAGGTCCATTCCAAATATTGTCAGTCTTTTAAAGCCTCTAACATCTATGCTGAAAAAGAATATGGGCTTCAGTTGGACCAAGGAAAAAGCAATTTTGAGGACATAAAAGAAATAATAGCAGCAACACCAACATCGATAAATCCAAATTTCTCAAAGGATTTCATACTATATGCTTATGGAGGCATTGGAACTATTTTTGCTATGCTGACACATCAAAACAAAGACAATCAGGAGTAACCAATTGCTTTTTTCAGCAAAGGATTAGAGGGCTATGAACAAAGGTATTCATTTGTAGAAAAACATGTGCTTGCTGTTATTAGGAGCCTCAAAAAATTTAGATATATGGTTTCTAACAATAAGATTCAACTGATGGTTGCCCATTCTAGTGTAAAAGAATTCTTATTGAGCAAGGATTTAGGAGACAAAAGGGCTGGATGGGTCACTAAGGTGATGGAGTATGATGTAGATATTAAGGTCACTAAGCTGGTTAGAGGTAAGGGGCTATGTGAACAACTTACTGATGGTGTAAAAAATGACACAGAAGTGCAAAAAGAAGTTGTATTAATGGCTGATAACAAGTCACAGCCTGTTGTCCCAGCACAAGGCACTAGCTAGACACATGAAATGGTTCATTACTTGCATATCGATGAGTGTCCAATAGGGCTAAATGTTGATAAAAGAAGATATTTCAGACTTCAAGCCATCCCATATGTTATTTTGAATGATACCTTGTTTAGAAAAGACTATAATGGTGTACTTTTAAGGTACACAGAATCATACCAGATTGAAAAGGTCTTTCATGAGTTCCATGACGGACCAACTGGTGGTCATTTTCCACCTTGAACAACAGCCTTGAAGATCATGAAGGCTAGGTATTATTGGCCTTCTATTTTTAAAGATGTGCATGCCAGGGTGAGAAAGTGTGTGAAATGTGTTGTATTTGTAGGCAAGAAGAAGTTGGCGGCCTTGCATCTACAACCCATATCAGTAGATCAGCCTTTTACCAAGTGGGGCCTTGACTTTATTGGGTCCATTTTTCGCAGCATGTCAAATTATGATATTTTATTTTAGGGTTTAACTGCGTAGTTTTTGAGTCAAACACATGACCCATATTTCATGAGTAGTGGTTCACATGAACCCATCTCTCATGTTAATGAATGGTCCACTTAGCACTCATTGCATCTACTGGGATGGGTTAAGCACGCTTGAGTTGGAGTAGTACTGGGATGGGTGACCTCCTGGGAAGTCCCGATGCTTCACCCCTGTGTGCATCACCTAGATGCAATGAGTGCTAAGTGGACCATTCATTAACATGAGAGATGGGTTCATGTGAACCACTACTCATGAAATATGGGTCATGTGTTTGACTCAAAAACTACACAGTTAAACCCTAAAATAAAATATCATTTATTGGGGCCATTAACCCACCATCAAGTTCTGGCCATAAATGGGTGTTAACAGCTATTGATTATTTCACCAAATGGACAAAAGTAGTAGCCTTGAAAGAGGTAAATGAGGGGGCTATTTTAAATTTTTATGAAGATTTAATAGCCAGGTTTGGTGTACCAGATTCCATTATTTCAGACAATGCTTTAGCTTTTGTTGGCATAAAACTAACTGACTGGGTCATTAAGCATGGTGTTTACTAAAGTACTTCTTCAAACTACTACCCTCATGGTAATGGACGAGCTGAGTCCACAAACAAGAACCTAATCTAGATTATCAAAAGGACTATAGAGGATAACCAGAGGACCTGGCATTCAAAGTTGAAATCATCCTTATGGGCTGATAGGGTGACCCCTAAGAGATCAACATGTCAATCTCCATTTATGCTTGTGTATGGGAGGGAAGCTAAGCTTCCCATCTTAGCTGAGCTACCAACCTTAAGCCTCACGAAAGAGCTTGAGATGATAGAGGAAGGTCCTATGGAGGTACATTTGGCTGAGTTATTAGAGCTGGAAGAGATAAGAAAACAAACAACAAATCAATTGGAGATGCATCAGATGCAGATGAAAAGGACATTTGAGAAAAGGGAAACACCCAGACACTTCAAGGAGGGAGACATTATCCTCAAATGGGATGAATTGAAGAGAAGAGCTGGTAAGCATAACAAGTTTGTTGTTATCTGGGGTGGCCTGTTCATGATTGCTGAGTGCAAACGGCATAATACTTTTCAACTGGCCAATATGGAAGGTGAGGTGTTACCTATCCTAGTCAATGGGATTCACCTCAAACATTGTTTCTGAGGAGAAAGAGTTTGCTAATGTATCATAGTAAAGTAGAGGTTTGAGTAAATAAGTGTTGATTGCACACTTAGTTTAGTTCAGTTTTTGCTTTCCAAGAAGTGTTGATGCATAGTTTGCTGGCCCTATCTAGAGCCAGTATGGTTTTGTTTTCAGTTTGTTTTTGCCTTTGTTCAAATTCTAATAAATGGGTTTCAAAAAAATTTCTAAGTTGTAAAGGCTAAGGAAAGACTCTATTGCCCAATGGATATACTAGGCAACTAGTCATAATAGTTTTAGTAGGCAAAACTGGCGTAGAGGTCGCCAAAACTGTTACCTAATTGCGTATTTCAGCCCAATAAGGTCAGGCTGGGATAGCACTGATGTTTGCTACCTTGAAGAAGGAGACAGGTTCAAGGGGAAGAGTAGAGAAAAAAATGAAAGCTTACAACCTACTATGGAAGGCCTACTACTCAAGTAGAAGGCCTTTCCTATGATCCATTTTACCATATTCATGTAGCAACTCAATAAGAATTTCTACACAAACTAGATAAAATGGGAAGGGCATCCTATCGAAGCAAGAGGAATCCCAAAGAAAGCAAAATGGAAGAGAAGACTAACCTATGAGTTGTAGATTGTTTTTATGGTCCATTCATTACAGTTGATCCAATTTTCAAGTGAGAAAGGTACACAAAATTTGCTAAATCTACTCATGAATATAAACAACTATACCATGCAACAGATTTTAGATTTTCCCTTATGCAATTGAATGATTTACAAAAGAAAATAATACACAGATCATTGCATGAAATAACTATTTATATTCATAAAGAGAATGCGCTCATAGTTTCCCACACAAGCCATGGGATTGACTGTACAAGATGCAATGAAAGACAATATGTACATCTGAGATAAAAAAAGTAAACATATAAGAGGGAAAAAGGGATCCATAATTGCCTAAATGATGAACCCACTGGCATCTGCACCATCTTCAAATCCTCCATTGAATGTCTTCACAGGTACCTGCAAGAGAGAAAGAGGAAGTAGGTTAGAGCTCAGGATTCTTTTTCAATCCTATATGAAACAACAACAAATTTACCTGTTATCTATTACAAGCATCTAAGTAAGAGAAATGAAAGAGATAAACAATCCTCAGATACATATATACAACCACTAGAAGGCAGCAAGAGTAGATCATATAACCATCAAAAGAGAGGCTCTTAGCTTCTTTGTTCTTCTCTAACTAGTTTGTTGAGTGTGCAGGTATAGGTTTTTTTGAGAATGCTGTCATGAAATAGCAATATGATATAAGTGAAGCAATGAATCACTGATTGACATCAAAGCAATAGCATGGTTGGAAAATGCATATATGCAGTGCATACAGATGCAAGAGAGCAACCCATGACCCAAGAAGTTATCACAAGGCATGCAAATAATCACAAGAGTTATGCAGAGATAAGAGATAGTGGTCTCAAGGAGGATTACTGAACCTACATGATGAAATAGTCACCTGGAAGAATCTCATTCATGCATAATATATACAATGAAGAATTTATGCATGTAAGGATACCAAAAAGCAGAGCAGTATCATGAATGATGTCATGGAAGCAGTCATCTAAACTAGAAGAACTGCAGTCCAAGTCAAAGGAGAAAACATACCAAGGAAAATACAGAGGCAGTGAATAGCTATGTGAAGTCATTCTATCTCTGCAGTACCAAGGGAAGTTCTAGTGAAAGAGAGAAGATGATACAATGATTAAAGGACTAAGGATCTACTAGAGGCCTAAATGGAGACCATTAGAAAATGATGAGTAAAAGCCCACAAAGCTAGAATGCTTTGATAGTGGATTTTCTGCAGTCATAACAAAGAGATTATAAATTATGAAATACAGTCATAATAGAAGTGACTATCGCAAACCTAAAGAGGAGGAGTCATATCTAAATTACTGATGACTGTAGCAGTCTAGATAGAAAACACAGTCAAATATATAGATTAAGGACAACAAATCACAAACGAATGAGCAATAAGTAAGAAGCATGTTGGGGGTAGCAGTGATCAAAAAGAAGAAAGTAGCTAATAGTAGGAGGAATATGAAACAGTCATAGTAGTCATAAAGGCTTTTAAGGAGCAACCACTGTTTGAGGAACAATCACTAGAAGGATATGAATGGAGTTAGGAACAGTCATGCAAAAAGACAATGCATAAGCAAGGTATGTAAGAAGATATAGGGTCATTTTGTCAACATGATATGCTATCAAGGTGTTTCACATGTTAAGATAGAGGCTTGCAGTTTTGTGGACAAATGTGTGGGGTCTGGTGGTGTCCACCTAGGGTTAGGGTCTTGAGTCGAGTCTGCAAGCTCATATTTTTACTCCCTCAAATTCTTAATGCCTTAGGTTTTGTTTTCCTCTTGGCCTCTTGCATTGTATCTTCTATTTCTACGTTGACTGTCTGCAGCAGGTTGTCTATTACTTAAGTTGCATTTTCATGCCTTAGCATCTGTAGGTTGGCTGGCCCCTATGCATCGCATTACCGCTTCCTCCCGTCGCACTAAAAGGAAAGAAAGAAAAATGCTAACTCAAAAAACCCTCTATATGGTAGTGAAATTTGTTGCATGTATCAGGTTGTATATGACAATTGTATCTAACATGCAAGTCCAAATGTACAAATGCATATGTGCAAGGCTGGACCCGAAACAAAATTTCAATCAGCTTTTGAAAATGGTGAAAAAATAGTTGTATGCTTCTTTTGCATATCGGGTTTGTATGTGCTTTTTAGATACATTCCTGGAATATTCTACAGTTGTATATCGCATATTCCATCGCAGATTTCGTGCTTGTATGTAAATGCTTGTATGTTGTTGTTGTATATTCGCATATACAACGGGTATATACAAGTGGTGGATCTCAAAAAAATTCAAATCAGGCTGAAGGTAGTGGCCGGGCCCATGGGTTGTATCAAAAGCATCGCATGTATGTTTAACATACAAATGGATATATACAAGGTAAATCATACAAGTCCCAGATTCCAAATTTCATCAAATCGGGCCTGGCGGGTACATACAAAGGTAAAGTTGAAAGGTCAAAGGAAGTTTCCTTTGTATCTTGGGATGTATGCATCTGCAACATGCAAAGGGTATATACATTCGCAACATACAAGGAAAAGATGCAAGGTGAAATGTATATCAGATATATCAAGCAAATGTACATTGGCAGCAACATGCAAAGGAAATATGCAAAGTCAATGTGCAAGGAATGTATACAGGGCCTAAACCCGAAATGATATTCATTCTTGTTTATAGAGGCAGAGGTCCGATTGAGTGTATTTTTTGCTTGTACATTTGCATTGTATGTTTAGACATACAAAGAAAAGATACAAAAGTAAAACATGCAAGGTGGATGCAGCCAAGAGTTTAATTGCATTTGTGAAATAGGTAAAGTCCGCGGGTTGTATATTGGGATTGCATGTTCCCAATGTACAAACGAACATACAAGCAATAGATACAAAGGAATATACAGGCGGGTATGGTCAAATTCAAAGATGTTCAGATGCATGGTGGGGCCCGCATGGTTGTATATTCCATGGGTTGTATGTGTGTACATATGCAATACAAAATATACAAGGTGCGCATACAGCTTGGACGCAAAGGAGGAATGTATTTTGGTGGATAAATGGCTAGGGTCCACAGGATATACATTGCACATTATATGTGTGCATTGTATATGCCGATATACAAAGGAGGTAAGATAAAACTTGGACCCGATAGCATTTTCAATTTTCTCCATAATGATTTGAAGTCCGTGGGTTGTATATTGCATGTTGTGCATGCAATATACAGCGCGATATACATGCAAGCCGAACCTGTTCCCAAGTCCAATTTGGCCAATAATCTTCTGAGTTCCACGTTGTATGTATGATAGCCATTGTATGTTTGCATATACAATCATAAATGCAAAGGGGATTTCGGCATAACTTAGCATATCGGCAGCTCATTTTGGAGTCTTTCCGATGCCTGATGGAGATGCAAATTTCACAGTGGTGGATAATGAATCAACAGCTGCCACGTGTCCAAAGTCAATTGTATGTATATGCATTTGCATATACAAGGATTCAGAAGGCAAAAAAGGTAAAAGAATGTATGTTCATGCTGTGAAGAGTCAAAGAATCTAAAAAGCTGCCTGCGTGGTGTGATCTCATTGGTTGTTGACTTTTTAGCATGTGTTAAGGCCGCAAATCTTAGCAGAAGGAAAAGAAATCGACGGCTATGTTCAAATGTTTGAAGGCGAGGGTTTTCCCATGTATCTACAGTGGTGTTTCAGGTGGGAAAATCTGCGTTGCACACAGTCTGCTGCATTTCCAAGGCTACGGGTAGGTTGGCCATTAATGGCAAAGGAATTGCAAAGGCATGGTCTGATTGACAAGACAACTACCAAATTTGTAAGGAAAATCTCCAAGCGGCGGCACATTTCCCCATTTTCTCCTGCTCTTTCTTCCTCTTCTACCTACCACATTGAATGTTTTGTGTGCCATTCCATGGTGCATTGTATCTGGCATTTTGAAATGACATTGTACTTGATTGTTGAGGGCACATTCTGAATATATCAGAATTGTGTTACTCATTTTAAAGAGGTTGTTGAAAACTAGACAAATTTTGGTGTAGTAAGAAGATACAGCTTTGCTGGTGGCTCTGTTCTGGTGTCTTGTGAGTTTATGAATCATATGTTGAATGTTTTATGCATAATTTTGCTAGTTTCATGCTATTTTATATGAGAAATGCTTTGTTGCATGTGTTTGGTCAGTTGTCTCCAAGTTGAGGGCATCTTTCCTTTTGAATCTGAATAGCTAAGGGTTATTTGAGATTCACGAACATGGATTTTCTATGTTGAATATCTAATCTCTTACCTTTGTTCAAGGAACATATTAAATGTTTTAGGTTAAGCATTGAGAAAGGTATGCTGCAACAAGAATATCATTAAGTATGAATGACTAAATACTCTATCTTGGGAAGTATCTGTAAGGCAGACACTAAAAAATCCCCTTGAAACCCAGTTATTGATTAAAGTTCATGGAAATCATTCATAGATGTATGTCTATTGACTCCGAGCCCTGAGATAGGCACCAGTCTGGTCTTGTATCGAGGTTACAACCCAAGGTCCCAGTTTTGCATCCAAATACAAAATACAAAATCCAAACTTCAAATACAAACCTTTAGGACTTTAGAAGTAGTTTTAGGACCAAACTCCTCTGTCACACCACTGAGCATAGGCCCAAAGCTAGCCCCTTTGCACTTATTTTATAGTTTTGGTTTGCTTAAGAGAGGATTTATCTGCTTTGTGTCAACATCCTAGTAAGTTCACATGCATATTTTACAGATGTTGAATAGGGAATACCCCCCTTGGTTTTGCAGAGCCTAAAGAAGAAGAGGAGATATTTATAGAGTCTATCTCTTGTACTGTTGGCCCCTGGCTTAGAAATCCTATTGATCAATGATGGCTACCTTGTAGGGGTAACTGGGAAACATCCAATTTGGGAAAAAATCCAACAGGGTCTTGGACAAAGATAGCTTGGTAGGGGTTTGAAACTTTCTCTTTGTTTTCCTACCTTCAATGATTCTTGTAAAGGTTGCATGATAGTGAAGAGAGGTCTTCTACTACAAAAGAATAGTAATCATCACTCTACACATAGAAAGCATTCAACATGTTAGGTTTTTGAAGTAGCAGTCAAGACCTTTTAAAGGGGCAGCAATAGGGAACTTGAGGACTAGCAGAAGCTTTTGAAACATTACCATTCATACCTATTAGTAAAGGAGGTTTTGTGAACAATTTTGATGCTGGCACTGGTTAAGGAACAAAGAAAAGTCACATGATTGTCAAAAGATGGAGATAACACAATAAAAAAATTAGTCATAGAACAATGATAAATGACTGTATATACTAAAAATACTCTCAAAAAATGTCACAAAAGTCATGTAAGAAAACAAAGGAAAATGTTATAGAACAGAGGCAAATGATATGTGGCAGTGTAGGGAAGTGATCAAAGAAACATGCAACATCTCAGTAGGGGAAGCAGTAGTTCAAAGGAACAATAGGCATAAGGTTAAAGAATAGTCTCAGTGCAGTCACTATCGAGAAAGGACTGTTTGACCCAAATTCACAACCAGTAGGGACAGTTACATTGAGGTAACAGTTATGAGTCAAATATGTAAAAGAAGACAAAGGCTAGAAGAGGGATGCAAGTCAACCCAAATGACCAAGGTATAGTGGAAAGGTCTGTATAAGCATATTAATAGTCTATAAAACCTTGTAAAGAGGTTACATAAACATATAAGGAAAGAAAGACAGTCAGAAGGGCACATTCAATAGAGGGTAGCAGGAGCAATCATGAGTACATGAGATGAACAATAATACAGAGTTACAAGATCCATAATACAAATGATCTAAGGAAGTTGTACAGGATACAATGAACATATCTTATAGTTTTTCCCAACAAAGTAACAGTATACAAAGGAAAAGAAATTAATCAGAGGTTCATTTCATTTTTATCAAACCCTGATGGCAGAGGACATAAGCATCAAAGATGAAACCAAAACAACAAGTTGAAAGGGGGTATTCTTGATGGTACAGAGGCCACATTAAAGGAATGAGGCAAGTAAAAGTTTTCATGACAGATAAAGAGGAGCAACAATATGCCATCACCATGAGACAAAGAATGAAACCCTAGCACATGAAACCAAAATTGTCTTTTACAGTCTTGTTGATGATGATTATTAATCATAACAACATGCATAAAAATTTGCACAACAAACCTTTCTTATCTTGTAAAGCACGATCAACTTAAGATAAGTTGATGACTCCAAGTCTCCGTTGATTAGGTCATGATCATCTGACATTACTCAGAGGTTGATGTGACATGCTATTTTCCATTTCAAGGGGTCTTACATTCACCTAGGTGATTGGTATTGCATTGTATTCTGTAAATTCACTCCACAGAGAGGTTAATTCTACTCTATTTCTAAAGATTACTGTGATATTTGTAAGTTTGATCAATTCTTTTGATCATTGATCATTATGAACTTACACTTTCTTCTACATTGCATATTTATTTAAATGATGTGTCTATAAGGGGATATTTATGTGTATTTCATGGATATTTATCTAAATTTGCATGATATTTATCAATTTGACATGCTTTCATTCAAAATATGCTCTGTATTTTCAATTACCTACGGGGTATCTACATATTTCATGTTCATTTGCTTTTGATTGTATGTTATTTGCAATTATGGAGATGATCTGTAATAAAATTCTAAGGAATTTTAAAGAAAACTTCTAATTTTAGTGAACCTTTAGTTATTGAATCACATACACACATGATACATTCATGGAGAGAAGAAATCAAACCATAAGTCACCAGGTTGTTCCATAGCTAGGTATGGTTGATGCTAACTTCAAAGGAACAAGGAATGAAAACACTATATGTAGACTAAAAAGCACTCCAAATGACACAACTAATCAATGCATATATCCAGATTCCAATCACAGATTACTCAAGATTTACGATGATTTGTAATCAAAATAGCTTCTCTTTCATTAAGTATGCAAAACATGTATATTCACAATAACTTTGAAATAAGTCTTGAATTCTTCAACAATCATATTTCAATTAAGTTTCGAATCACTAAAAGATTGCACCCCTGCACCTGTTATAGAATAAGGTGAGGAGGTAGTTACAATTGACAATGGTCAAGATTTATCAATTTGGATCAACGGTTGACAATTCTCCTATGACTTAGTCAACTTTTCTCTCGTGGCATAGATTGCCAGCTGGCAACCATCTATATGACTCACTATTTATAAGTATCCCATGCATATGCTTACTTAGTGATGCATCTACACTTACTCTTCACATTCTTCCTCTTCATTTTCTTCTTGCTCATCGTTCTCTTCATCCTCATCACTTTCATCATCACTATCACTCTGACAAACATTCTCTTTCATGTGGACCTTTACTGCTATCTTGATATGCTCATATGCTTGCACTATTCTATCAACCTCTCCTCCGTCTTGGATTTTGACTTTTGCTATTGCATGTTTATGAGATTGGAACTTGGCCTTGAGATCTTCCAGTTTACCTTTCCTGCTATTTAATGTTTCATTGTATGTCTCCAATTTAACCCTTATTCTCATAATTCTATTCATTACCTCTTTGGTCAAATGGGTGAGAGGGTCATCTGCTACTAGCTTGAAATTATCATGCAGAGCCTTAATAGCAAAATTTGCATCTTGATTCTCAATTTTACCATTTATTCTCCCTTCCAAGGCCTCCAAGATTTCTACCTCAAATGCCATCATGCTGTGTAGCTTGACACTAATATCCCTGAGTTTGCCACTGCACTTCTTCAAGACATCACACTCAAACCTGATATCTTCATACCATATATTTGTTAGCAAGGAAGTATTATTATCTAATACCTTATTACTTATCAGAATCTATGAATCAATTCTTTTCATCTCACTCAAAGCACTCAAGTCCTTTTCCAATTGAAATGACTGTCTTCCTGTATCATTCTGCATTTTGTCCACCTTTCTCTTTAGGCAACTCAAAGAATTCCACCTCTGCAGAGAGGTTCTCAATACATCTTTAGCCCCAGTGAGTGCTGAAGACATCCATTTTTCCATTACCATTGCTTCATGTTTCATCAGGTCCAATTGGGTAACCTCCTCCTGCGATATAACATTCAATGCAACTGCAGGATCAATTGTTGTATGATCAGGGTTAATTAACCCTTTTATGAAAGAATGCAATTGAGAAATGTGCTCCTTATGTACTTTATTTTTCTTCTTTTCCTTCTTCACCCTTTGGGTTAAAGAATTAATAGTATCCTTCCCCTCTTGACCTTCTTGGCCTTCATTGGCAAAACCCAGATCAACATTTGTGATTTGGAATTCTCCCAGGCTTATTTTGCCTTTTTCCTTTTCAACTGTGGGAAGGGCTATCTGTGTGGTTCTTCTACCTATGGTAGGATCTCTTTTTATAGCAGATGTTAATCTATCCTTCCTCTTTGGTTTCATCATATTCGCAGCAAATAAGGTAGAGACATCAAACTATTGAACTTCTAACATTTGCTCTATATATATTTCTTTTTCTAGCTAATGAGGTACATCACCTCCAGATTCTTGGCAGCCCTTGTTTATATCATGGGTGTCCAGCTTCCCATTATTATCTTCTATCCTTGGTGGAGAAGGCACCTTCTTTATTTCTTCCTCATGAAGTTCATCATGAGGGGGATCTTGTTGGAGTTCTTCTTGTTGGGGGGTTGCCTTCTGCAAAGAAGGATCTTGTGGAATTTCCACAGTCTGATCCCATGCTTCATCCCGTGCTCCCTCCTTTGGATTTTCATCTTCTTTGTTATCCTTCTCATCCTGTGGCATATTAACCTCTTGGGAGGCCTGTGTATTATGCCCTTGAGGATCACCTTGATCATGGGTCATTTCCTATTCTCCACCCGATGCATTGATATCTTGTGGCTTGGGGTCTTCCTAACCTGATTTATCTTCTATTCTCGGGACTTCTCTAAGTAAAACCTCCTGATCCTTTCTATCCTGAGGCAACGTTGCACCTCTCTAAGCCTGAGCAACACCAGTGTCTGATCAATCCCCCCATTCTTCTTTTGGACTTCTGATATTTTTGGTTTTGTGGGTGTCTCGTGTTGTAGCTGACCTTGATCAAGAGCAGTACTATCATTTTCCATATGCTTAGCCACTCTATTCCTCTTAGGTTCCTTGGGTGCACCCTTATCTTTTCTTGGGCTTATATCACCCCTAGACATTAAGTCTATGGCTGCAGGACTAGTAACCTGATCAACCAAATCGTCCAGCCCTATCTGTTGGGCTGCCCTTTCTGGGATAACCTATTTCATTTCATATGTTTTCTTTACTTCTTCCAACACCCTCATCTGGGCTAATGGTGTTCCATGAGGAGTCACTCAGGTGTTGGCAACCAGAGTTTCCATCTATTGAGTGGTCACCTGTTGGACCACCTCATCATCAGATAAATCTACTATGTCATCTAAAGAGAAAGGAACCCCCTTACTTGTCTTGAGCACTTCTCTTGCTTTCTCCTCCGCTTTCTCGGTTTTGAATTTAATTATGGTGGGAAGAGGAACATCATGATGTAGTTCTTTCCTGAACACTTCACCACCCACTCCTCTAAACATGATGGGGTCAGCATGGACATCTCCCCTCATGGCCGTTCTTTGTTTCTTGGGCGGCGACATTAGTGGTATCCCTCTCCTCTTCTTGCTTGCTACTAGAAAGCCATCATCTTCAAGTTCTTTATTTAATTGTTCCTCTTCCAAGGGTTTTCCCTCATCCACCTCATGTTGCAGGGTCTGGCTTTCCACCTGCATCTTGATAATTTCAACAGTAGGCTTTAAAATTCTCTTAGTTTTTGGTTTCTTTGTTAAAGGCTGTGTCGATGATGTAGATGCCTGAGCTGATGTAGATGCACCTATAGCTGTAGTGGCAATCCTCTCTATTATCACCCCCTTTGGTTCATTTTCAGATTTCTTACCCCTAGGGGGGATCCTCTTTTGTTTTTCTGTAGGCAATCTTTCCCCATTGGACTTTCTCTTTTCAGTGAGGAAATCATCGTATTCCTCATCAGACGCCTCTTGTCTCTTCTTCTTAGCATCAATTGTAAGGGCAACACCCCTTTTCTTTAATCTAGATATCTCTTCCTCTACCCAAGCCTGGGTTATCTAGATCACCCCCCTCATCAGCTGATCTAGGGATGCATCCTCCAGTTGTGTAAGATCTGGGGCCGATATGGTGTCATTATACACCTTTTTGTTCTCATATTCATTGGACATGATTTTCCCATCATCCTTACGCAACTGTGATGGCACTGGGATACAGTCAAAGGTTTTGATCTGACTCAAGGTGAGTCTTTGATATTTCCTTCTCCTCACCTCAGCCTCATCATCACAATCGATCCAGAAGTCCTCTAAATGCTTTGATGTATTTGTTTTCCTAGTACCTTCTGCATCCTGCCATAAGGATCATATGATTTGGCCAGAGGAAATTATTGTAGATACATCAGTTTCAACCCCCCATTGACATGTTTTATACTCTCTGAATCTGGGCACATATACCAGCCCATGGATACTGGAAACAAAACTAGAGGTATCTTCTTCTGTGCCTTATAGGCTTCAACTATGGTAGATACCTGCCTTACAAATTCCATCAAGACGACCCAATCGGTGGGGTATCTTGGCAATGTTGGTTTTTTCCCAGACTGGATGCTTATTCCCAGATTTCCCTACAAGGTAGCCATCAATGATCAACAGGATCTCTAGGCCAGGGGCCAACAGTGTAGGAGATAGACTCTATATTTTATCTCCTCTTCTTCTTTAGGCTCTGCAAAACCTAGGGGGGTATTCCCTACTCAACATCCATGAGGATATACATACAAGGCTAGGATGCTGACAGAAAGCAGATAAGTCCTCCTGTAAGTAGACCAAAACTGAAAGATAAGAGCAAAGGGGCTAGCTTTGGGCCTATTTGTAGTTGTAGACAGAGGACTGGGGATCCTAAAACTAATTCTAATGTCCTAATGGTTGTTTTAGGTTTTGATTTTGATTTTAAGTTTGGATGCAAAGCTGGACATGGCTGTATAACACAAACACAAAGCAAGATTGGTGCCTATCCAGGGCCTGGAGTCAGTAGACATACACTTGTGAATGATATGCATGAACAACTAAAACTGGATTTCAGGGGGATACATATGATACCTACCTTACAGATATCTCCCAATATAGAGTGTTAAGCTATCTATACTTATGGCATCCCTATTATAGTATATCCTTCCCAATGTTCAATATGAAAACAGTTTAATCTACCCCTTGACCAGAAGTTAAAAGATCAGACATTCAACACAGGAATTCTATGTTCTAGAATCTTAGACATTGCTTAAATATCCAGACTCAAAAGAAAGATACATGCAATACTGGAGACAAAATTAACAAAACACATGCTAACATAGCATTATTCATATAAGATCAACCATGAAATCAGTGGATTCATGCAAAAATGCACAACAGGAGATACATAAACTCACAGGTTTTTGCTGTATAGAGCAACCAAAACCAACTGTATTGTATTACAGAGCCAGATGTTCAACTTTCAACAACCTAAAAATGAGTAACACTTCCTGCTTATAACAGCCAGAGAAGCATACTCAGCATTAATTACATGGCCTTGACAAAAAATCCGCCAGATACAGTCCTTAGAAGGAATGGCGCTCAGGAAATATTAATGCAGTAGACAAAAGGGGGGCCTCGAGCCATGCGCTACCATTTGGGGTCCTCAAGCCAAAAATCGGGTACATGACTGTTCAACAACTCGCCCATGCCCCCGCTACAATCGCCATTAAAGGCCTCAACCACCCGCGGCTGCTTGAAAGCCGTCGCAGCACTTCAAAGAGGAATTCCCGCCAAAAGTGATTCGCTCAAAGTTTGAAAATACACAGGTGAATAATCCCACATGCAAGGTGAGGAGATCACATTAGTAGTTCATAAACATGGTTGCACACATACTAAGTGTCGAGCGCTTTTGCCGCGCTCGACACACAAGCCTTCGCCCAAGAACCCATCGCCATGACACAAGCCATTGGTGAACACCCAAATTCTCCTGTCGATCTCAAAAGTCTCCCCGACTGCTACATTACATTCCTTTGTCGGTAAGACCAACACTATCGGCCAACCTGAAAATCCTCCCACTGACACCCTTAGTCACACCGACAAACACCTCCCGATAGCCTCTAACTTCTATATCGGCCAGAGAAGAACCATCGGCCAGCTCCACAAATCTCCTGCCGACCTCAAAGGTTATGCCGATGCCTATTTCACATTCCTCCGTCGGCCAGAAATGAACCATCGGGCAAGCAAGAAATCTCACTGCCGACATAACAACTTCCACCAATGGCCCTACAGGCCTCATCCCTCTGTCGGCCAAACACACGCCGATGATACCATCGGCCAGACACCACTCCATCGGTGAACCCCTCGCAGTCATACCCGATAGCCTCCATCATGTCGATGGCAAATCTCCATCGGTGAGAACAACACAAAAGTCACCCCGACATGCCGAACATCAATTCCCCTATCGGCCAGACCTCCCCCTGTCGGTCTAGCATAAAATTACCTCGCCGATGAAGAGCATTACACCGATGAACACCTCCCTACCACCAACCTGATCGCCAAGAAGCCTGCGAAGTCATGCCGATGGGCAAGAAGATATAGGTTTTAAATGAAGAAACCCTCTAAACATTAAGAATCAACTTCTAAGTCAAAATGAGCACCAACAGGCAACATAAGAGGTTGTCCCTCAAATCCCTCGATTCTTATATATGAGAAAGTAGCAAACTGGATAAACCACGCTCCATGGCGATAGATAATTTCTTGAGCCTCCATGCTCAGCCTTTTAGTCCTATCCTCCATAGTTCTAACTAGATGCCTAGAGAATTCATCATTTACTAGTTTATAGTCCTGGAGGTATAGCTTCCTTTGCAATTGGGGATAATGATCCCATATGTGTGCATCATCAACATCACCACCAACCTTACCCACTATTTTCAAAGCATCAAATGTTCCTTTATATGCACAAGAGTATACCACATATGAAGTCATATAAAATAAACATGTTTGTCCTCCCAGGCTTTTCATTCCCTCATCCAATGAGTCATTGATGATCTTAGCTCATAGGGGTTGGTTGTCTGCATATAAGACCATCTGGATGATCCCAAACATGCAATTCTTGAAATTTCCAGCATGAGGCCTGGCAGTCATCTTGCTCAGTAGGGCAATCATATATTGGTACTCATCATCAAAATTAAACATGTACAAATGCACGGGTAGCTTGGCTAAGGCAGTATATGTACTACTCTTTGATCTCCATTGATACATCCTCTTCCTCACATTTTTCTTGTTATTGTTATACTCTGTTTCTAGCTTACACAAGTCCACGTTTACTGTCTTTTTCCCAACTGGCAAATTAAACGTGGCAGTAATGCCCTTGACTGAGAAGTCAGCGTATATCATTCCATGCTTCTCTACTCGCCTGGTTTCTGGATTGTAATTTCTTGCACAATCCACTACCAATTCTGGAGTGTCCATAGCATAGGGAAAACTAGCTGCATGCCACATACCTGAGAGAAACACCCCATCCAGAATAGGATTATCCTTATCAGTGTCCAATCTTCTCGACCATACTGCCAGGTCCATATCCCCTTGGTGTGTATCACCAATGACTCCGTATTTGAATTGTACTCCTTTAGGCTACACAAACATGGGCTTAAGAAACTTCACCTCAGACCTATTTCTCCTGAGATCTACCATGGACTCCTGCAATAAACATTATATATTTTACCCTACGGTGTCCATATGCATTCTTACAACATCGTGTACCTCTATCATGTATATTATGTATATTACTTCTTATTTTACCTTTCTACGCATTATCACAATACCATACCCTAATAAAGGCAAATACTGTACCTGGAATTACAGAAAATGACAACGGGAGGGTTTATAGTTACTTACCTGATAATGCTTTCTTTTAGGTTAGATAAGTGATTATGGGAAAGACTGTAAAGGCGCAAGATCACCTATTCCGTTACGTTGAAGGATCCGTTCAGTTAATAGGTAGCTATTGAGGGTTTGACTTCAGAGCTCTGTAATTTCTTTATTTATCTCAAGGTGAATGAAAATGATCTTTGAATCTCACTCCAAATCTGATAATAATGTTTTCCAAAATGAAATCCATCACCACCCTACTTGTAGCTTTCTTAGTTGGAATGGCTTCAATCCATTTAATAAAATAGTCAGTAGCGACCAAAATCCAACTATGTCCCCCACTTGATTTTTCTAAAATTTCCCCTATAAAATCAATTCCCCATTGCTGAAATGGAGCCTCCACAGTTACAGTTCTAAGGGGTAATGCACCTTCATACTTAATTTTTCCTGAGAACCTTTGACAGGGATCACATTTTCTTACCATCTTTTGTGCATCTGAGAAAAGGGTCGGCCACCAATAGCCTGCTCGAAGAGTTTTGTGAGCTATTGTCTTGGTAGTGTAGTGTCCACCGCACACTCCTTTGTGCATGTCATTTAAAATTTATGTAGCTTGATTTTCATCCACACACCTAAGTAGTACACCATCAGGATTCTTCCAATATAATTCTCCTTGAATAATGATGTATTTGATGGCATGTAACTTTAAGGTCCTTTTTTGATTATCACTGAGATGGGAAGGACAATTCAAATTCTACAAATAATACACAATATTCTTGTACCATTCATATTCTGACATGTTAACAACTTCATCCTGAACTACATTTACCTGGCATGCTTCCAAATTTGATTGTGTCATCATCTTAGCCAAACCCTGTCCCCTTACCAATTTTGTAATTTGTATCTCAATGTTGAACTCTTGTAACTTGTTAATCCACTTGCATCTTCTTCCTGTCACTTCTTGCTGAGTGAAAATGTCCTTAACTGCTGCATGGGGCACATATACAACCATCTGAGATCCTACTAAGTATGGCCTGAAGCTTTTGACTGCCCTAACCAATGCATATGCCTACTTTTCCATGATATCATATTTTAATTCTGCTGCCTGCAATGACATGCTAAAGAAAGCAATAGGTTATTCAAAACCATCTTCATTTTTCTGTAAAAAACATACAACAATAGTGTGAAAAGAGGCAAATGAGAACAACTGAAGTGGCTTAGAAAAATCAGGAGATCTCAACACAGTAGCCACCTTTATAGCTTCTTTAATGTTTTAAAATGATCTAGTTGCTTCACTTTCCCATTTGATAGTTTCACCCTTCTTCAACATTTTAGAAATATCCTTTGTAATCTCTGCAAAGTTGGGAATGAATCTTCTAACAAAGTTAATCTACCCAAAGAAAGGCTGAATGCCTTTCACCGTTTTAGGAATTTGAATTTTGTCAATTGTAGCAACCCTTTCAGGATCAATCCTAACTCCATCCTTGGAAACAATGTGTCCCAATAGTTTTCCTTCTACTACCCCAAAAGTACATTTGTTTGGGTTAAGTGAAATGCCATATTCCAATGCCCTAATAAAAATTTGTTCTAGATGCATGTAGTGTTGCTCCTCCTTTTTTGAATAAGCAGTTAAATCATCCTAATATACAGCCAAAATTGAGTTAATCAATCTTGCAAAAGCAACATCTATAGCCCTTTGAAATGTAGCACCTGCATTTGTTAGTCCAAATGACATTCTTACATATACATAAGTCCCCCATGGAGTGGTGAAGGTAGTCTTATATTGTTTAGATTCTTTTACCTTCACCTGATTATATCCTGAAAATCCATCCATCATGGATAAAAGCTCACAACCAGTTACCTTTTGCAACATAGCCTCCATGTTAGGCAGTGGATAATTATCCTTTAAAGAAGATACATTCAAATTTATGAAATCCACGCAAAGTCTTATATCACCATTTTTCTTTCTAACTGGGACAAGATTGGACACCCAAGTTGAGTGTTTGATAGGCACAATTATTCCAGCCTCCCTAAGCTTTACAAGCTCTTCTTGCATTTTTGGAGCCAAAGTTGGGTTGATAGGTCTTTGTTTCTGTCTGAATGGCTTATCTCCAGGCTTCAAAGGAATCTCATGCTAGAATAAGTCTTCTCTATAATCTTTTGGGTCCTCATATGACTAGGCAAAGACATGCTTATATTTTTTCAATAATGCAATCAACATACTCCTGATGTGTGGCTTGAGCTGTTTGCCAATATATACCCTTTTGGGAGCATGGGGTGTCCCCAAGTTTATCTCCTCCAAGTCATCCTTGTTTGTAGGAGATGCCTTTGTAACAAACTGGTCTCTATTGTTAGATGCTCTTTCTAAAGCAACTAGCCCTCTGGGGATTTTATTTGTTTTAAGTTGAATTACTTCTTTCCCCAAAAGAGTTTCTTTTCCATTCACAACTTCTACAAAGTTCTAAAAATTAATCTCTTGGTTCTCATATTCATCTATGTAGTGTAGGAACCTCAACAAATCTCTATCATCATCAAACACCTTCCAACTGCATATATTATCTGGTACTGTAGGTCTAATTTTAACTTCAACATTTATAACATCAGACAGAGTGACATCATCTGGCCTTATGGCCACATTAGCTAAAAAGTCTGCCATGACATTTTTTGATCTCTCTACCCAATTTATTGAGAAAGCATCAAATAATTCAATTGTGTCCCATATAGCATGCTTATACTATTTTAACCTTTTATTTTTTGAAGCATATTTATCTCTCACTTGGGAAACAATTAATTCTGAATCTCCAAACACTTTTAGCATCTTAATCCCATGCTTCAAAGCAACATTTAAGCCTAGTAGCAGAGCTTCATATTCTGAAATATTATTTGTGCATGCAAACTTTAATAGGAAAGAGAATTTCAAAAGCTTACCTGCTGGAGACAAAAACACAACCCCAGGACCAGAACCTCCTTTGAACAAGCTCCATCAAAATACATAGTCCAGAGACCCTGTTGGTTAGGTTCTTGAATGCAAAAATCTCTCCCTTCGCTTCCTTGATCATCTGAGACAATTCTGAAATTCTCACAGTCAGTATCCACAAAATAGATATGCTCTTCTGAATCTTGATCTTCAACTATTTTTGGTGACCTCTCTTCTCTGACCAGTTTAACATCTCTACCATTCATTGGGATCATGGCATATGATAAATCTAACTGCATACTTCCTCCAACCAATGCTGCCCATCTTCTTGACAACAGCATACCATACTGTGGCTTTATGTCAACTACTATTATAGTCATTCTGTAAGTCTTTTCTGGATATGCTGCTAGCATAAAACCCACATCCTTCATGATTCCTATAACTGGTACCTCCCTAGCATCCATTGCATAGCATTTTCCACATGCCTTATCTATTTTCAATCCAGCTTGTTGCATGATAGCCAGAGGCATAATATTTGTTGATGCTCCTAAGTTAAGGATACAATTCTTGATTACTTTTCCATTGATAACAAGGGAGACATAAAATGGTTCAACTTGTTAAGGGCATTTTGTCATTGTCATCCCTAGATAGACTTCAGGAACCTCATCCTTCTCAATACACATGGCCTATTTCTTACACTGAGTCTCAACATTCTGCTCAACCTGACAAGCTACTCCTAAAATTAGGGACAATGCTTTATCCCTGAATTCTTCAACTTTCATCATCTCCATCAATGGAATAGAGACCTTTATCTGGGATAAAACCTGAGTTATGTCAAAGGGAGCATAATTTTGTATAACAGTTGTAGCTTGAATCGTGGTTTTATTCTTATCCTGAGCTGATCCAACCTTAATTTTAATGACCTTCTGACTGTCATCCATGACCTGAGAATTCTTATTTTGATCCTCATTTTGGGGAACTTTATTTTCTGGTCCTTGAGGATCATGACTTGGTTTTTGCTTAGAATTTTTCTTGTTATCATTCCATCGTGTCTTATGTGGTTCAGCCCCTTTATGATTATGCATTGGTTGATTCACAAAGGTGTCTTCTGGTTGACGTGGATCACCTACCTAAGCCTTACCTCTAAGGTTATAGTTGCTTTTGACCTAAGCCACTGCTGCAACTGTGAGAGCTCTAACTCTTCATCAGAAGGCCTTCTCAAGTTATTCAGAAAGATGCGTGAGTCCTGAGCATAAGCATAGTTATCTTCATCATCCTCATCACAGAAAATCTACTGGCAGATCTGAGTCCCATAATTTGTGCTTTCATTAGCATCATAAGAAGAATACTCCCTATTTGTGAACAACATATTGACACTATCATCCTCCATACAATGTGGCTCATCGCATTCATCACAGGAAACAACATTATTATACAAAGATTGAGCAATCATACATTGCGATTGTGAGTGAGGCATTTGACAGACTATGCACTAGGGGGTATCATCAACAATGTTAACAACTTTCCTCAGAGGATTTGTAGTCTCCTTAACATTTTGAGCTCTTTGATTAGTGTTGCTATTTGGGAGAATGGGTTTACCATTATGCCAATTAGTGTTATATGGCATATCATGCAATGATGGTCTCTTCTCTTGTCTTTGGTAAACTTGCCTTTCGGGACCTATCCCCTTTTCATTTTTAGCAAGTCTATAACTTAGGTCCTTAACAATAGTTGTCAATTTATCCAATTTCTCTTCGTAAGTAGATGCATTACCTTGAGTAATTTGAGACTTATTATTCAGATTATGCAGAATCTTTACATCATCCCTTCTATTTGTCTTACCAGATGCTTTCCTATTATTTTCAATGTTGGTTGCAATTATAAAAGCATCCCTAAGGCTAGTAGGACCCTTATCTATTAACCCATAAGCTGTTTTACCATCAAAATCATTTATGTATAGTACCATGCACATTGGTTCATTAGGCCTCATGTGAAGTGGTAATTTGTTCAACACTCTAGTGAACCTAGCGTTAAAATCTGCAACCTGCTCATTTGACCCCTTAGTAATACCAGTGAACTCATTTATAAAAAATCTTGGATCAGTCTTATCACCATATTGTTCTTTAAAAATCCTTCTGAAGTCATCCCATGATGAGACACTCTGGTCAGGCAGACTTTTATACCACTCTCTAGCTTCATCAACTAAGGACTGCATAAACAATTTCATAAAAATATCTTCATGTTCAACCTCAAAGTTGTCCATAACATTCTGAAAGGCCTTCAAATGATCTTCACCTGACACAACATTATTTCCTGAAAACTTTGGTATCTGAGACCTTACATGTTTATATATTGGGATTAGGGTAACCAGGAATACCATTAAAAACTAGTTGCCTGAATCTATCCAACTGCATAGGCTGTCTACCAAACTGATTAACATTTGCATTCCTATTAGCATTCGGATTTCTCACATTGTTCAATGGTACCCTAACATTGTTTGTATTTTGTCTCTGATCATTCTGTTGATTTTGAACTTCATTTCTTTGTTGGTTTCTCAGCATATTTGCATTATCAAGGGTGGGAACTGAATCCTGTTGACCAATTTTTAGAGCTTGCACCTTTTCTCTCATATCATCTCTAATCCTCAAAGCCTGCAAATATTCTAATTCAGCCCTCAGGCTCTTGAGGTTACAACTCAAGAATTAGCTGAAGAAATCATCATCATCCCAAGGTCCCATTTTGGTCATCATCATCATCCCTTGGGGACTCAGTTTCTTCAAATCTGTTAGGAGGATCTAAGAAAGGGCATTCCTAAAACACCTCTGATCTTATTCTTAATCTATCACCTTATTGTCTTTCATATACATCTTGAATTTTAACCTCTGTGTTTGAAAAATAAGGTGCCTGATGCTCTGGAGATCTTGGATTATCTTGGGTAATATCATTGTTTCTAGGGTTGGGAGAACCTTCTTGACCTACTTGAACGGTCCTTTTTCTCCTATACATCATTTTTCTGGGTAATTCTTCAAGCAAAGGATTACACAGGGATCTTCTCCCTTGCATACAAATTTCACTTTACCGGTTGGGAGATTTGTTCGGAGTCACCACCTACAATTAGGAATTAGTTTTTTGAACCAAGGTTCTTACACAAAGCATTCCCCAGTAGAGTCACCAAATCTGTTGCGACTCGGATGGGCAAGAAATCACCAGGGATGCCAAGATAACACTTTTAATTCAACTCCCCAGCGGAGTCACCAAATCTGTTGGATTTTTTCCCAAACTGGATGGTTCCCAATTATCCCTACAAGGTAGTCATCATTAATCAATAGGATTTTCGAGCTAGGGGCCAACAGTACAGGAGATAGACTCTATAAATATCTCCTCTTCTTCTTTAGGCTCTACAGAACCAAGGGGGTATTCCCTTTTCAACATCTGTAAAATATGCATGTGAACTTACTAGGATGTTGATACAAAGTAGATAAAACCTCTCTTATGCAGACCAAAACTATAAAATAAGTGCAAAGGGGCTAGCTTTGGGCTTATGCTTAGTTGTGTGATAGAGGATTTTGGTCCTAAAACTATTTCTAATGTCCTAAAGGTTTATATTTGAAGTTTGAATTTTTATTTTGTATTTGGATGCAAAACTAGGACCTTGGGTTGTAACCTCAATACAAGACCAGACTGGTGCCTATCTCAGGGCTCGGAGTCAATAGACATACACATGTGAATGATTACCATAAACTTGAATCAATAACTAAGTTTCAAAGGGAAAATATTTTAGTGTCTACCTTACAGATACTTCCCAAGACTGAGTATTTAGTCATTCATACTTGATGATATCCCTGTTACAACATACCTTTCCCAATGCTTAACCTAAAACATTTAATTTGTTTCTTGAACAAAGGTAAGAGATTAGACATTCAACATAGAAAATCCATGTTCCTGAATCCCAAATAACCCTTAGCTATTTATATTTGAAAGAAAAGATGCCCACAACTTGGAGACAAACAACTAAACACATGCAACAATGCATTTCTCATATAAAAACAACATGAAACTAGCAAAACTATGCATAAAACACTCAACATATGATTCATAAACTCACAAGACACCCAAAACAGAGCCACCAACAAAGTTGTATCTTATTACTCCACCAAAATTTGCCTAGTCTTCAACAACCATAAAATGAGTAACACAGTTTGCTATATAGCAAGAATGTGCACTCAACAATTAATTACATGGTCTTTTCAAAATGCTGCCATATATAATGCACCATCTGAATGGCACCCACAACATTCAATGCAGCCGTAAGAAGAAGAGGAAAGGGCAGGCGGTTTCAAGATGTGAGCCACCGACTGAAGATTTTTACCCTTAATCGAGTAGTGGACCTGTCAATCAAGACCATGCCTCTGTAAATTTTGCCATTAATGGTCAACCTACCCGCGACTTCTGGAAATGTAGCAGTTTTCGTGTTCAAGAACTTTTCTTGCCTGGACAGCTGTGAATGCATAGGAAATCCTTCCTTCCTTAGGCATTCAAAATAGGGCTGTTGATTCATTCCCTCCCGCCGAGATCTACAACTTCAAATCATGCTGAAAAGTCATCGGCCAATGAGATTGTGCCACGTAGGCACCCTTTTTTCATCGCTGAATTTTCCATCTTCCATTTTACCTTTTTCTCCTTCAAATCTTTGTATATGCAAAAGCATGTACATACAACCGCATTTAGACATGTGGCAGTACCTGATTGGATCACTATCATTGAACATTGGCCTCTTCATCGGTGATCCATTGTATCTCCTCTTGCATCTATTGTTGTATGTGCAATTGTATATACAAACAATCGCCACATACAAGGGCGGACCCCAAATCATTGTGAAACAAATTGAAACTATAATCGGGTCCAGGCCTTGTATCCAACTCCTTTGTATATCACCTTGTATATTGAACATACAATGTGCAATATTCATACAATGTAGATTCTAGCTCATCTATCAGTTGGATTGGAACAAGTTTCCAATCCAGCATTGTATCGGCATCTTTGCATCCTATGTTGTATATTGCACATACAATGTGCAACATACAACCCAAGGAGCCCAACTTGAAATCTGCCATAACATATTTTCCTTCACGTCCGGATTGTATATGTCCTTTTGTATATTGCATTGTATATAGTACATTCATACAATCTGGGACATACAACTGCGTGGGCCCACTATGCTTTTGAAGACCGTTGACTTTGACTGCTCCCACTTGTATATCCAATTGTACATTAGGAACATACAACCCCAATATACAACCGCGGATTTCACTCATTTCACAAATGTAATTAATTCACTGGCCGCATCCACTTTGCATATTTCACTTGTATCTTCACCTTGTACATTTTGTTGTATGTTGGAGATACATACAATGCAAGATACAAAAGAATGCCTTTGACTTTTCAACTTTGCCATTGTATGTACATCTGTCAGTCCTGATTTGAATCTCTTTTTTTTTTTGGTCTGGCTGTTGTATCTTATCCATTGTATATCAAATATACAACAATATGCATGCAACCTTTACATACAAGCACAAAATATTCTAGGAATCTACGATGGAATCTACCCTTTTTACTCCAGAAATGCACTTGAATGTCACATAAAAGCCCGATATGCATACAAAGATGCATAAAATTGTTTTTTTACTTTTTTTTTGAAAGGTCGATTGAACACTTTTTTCGGGTCCGGTGTTGTACATATGCATCTGCACATACAAAGACACATACATACAACGATACATACAACAAATTTCACCACCGCATAAAGGGTTTTTGGACTTAGCATTTTTTCTTTCTTTTTAGCGCGACGGGAGAAAGCGGTAATGCAATGCAAAGGGGCCTGTCAACCTACGAGTGCTAAGGCTTAAGTTACAACTTAAACGACTGGGAACCCGCTACAGGAGGTCAATGACAAAATAGAAGATATAATGTAGGAGGTCGAGGGGAAAATAAAACCTAAGTCATTAAGAATTTGAGGGAACAAAATATAGGCTTGCATACTCGACTCAAAACCCTAACCCTAGGTAGGCACCACCACCGCCCAAAGTAGAAAACAAACAAGCCACAAGCAAAGAGAAAAGTTGGGTCCCTGTTTTGTCAAGGAAAATTGGGGCGTGTTGTGTAACCACCTAATAACTTGCCACCAAGGAAAATAACCAAATTCTAATGATTCAAGTGATGTGATCACACTCTAACATAGCATTTTAACTCTCTCTAAGCATAAGTATTATGATCTTTCTGAATGATAGGATTTTCATCATTGCAACAATGCTAGCAAAGGATCAAGTGTGTGCAAATGATTAATTATCCTCATCTTGAAAATAAGTTGAAAACATGAGTAACTGATGTTACGCCACATATTTTGAGATCATCCCTCATAGCCAACCTGGATAGAGCCTTGCTTCCAGTAGGCATCTATAGCCCTGACAAGGTTATCTATACAATCCCCCTAAGTAGAGCCCCACTGCCAGTAGGCGTCTATAAACCCGGTAGAGTTACTTAGATAGCCTAATTTTATTCCTTTTAGATTTTTAATATTTATTCCTTTTGTTCATATGATGTCATCATGTAAGCTTAATGTGCAAGGTATGGTCACTTGCTAATTTAGGTTGGAGATTGCATTGGTAGCAAGGAAGTCCCTTTAGATTTTTCACTTAACACCTATACTTATGTGTTCCACAAACCCAAGGCTATTAGGTGAGTCATTGTGAAAAAAAATCACTTTATTTAAGAAAAGGCACCATGATGAAAAGGATATCACATACCTGATCACCAATACTCCTCAAAATGAGTCA
This sequence comes from Cunninghamia lanceolata, assembly GCA_027924645.1. Taxonomy (NCBI): domain Eukaryota; kingdom Viridiplantae; phylum Streptophyta; class Pinopsida; order Cupressales; family Cupressaceae; genus Cunninghamia; species Cunninghamia lanceolata. The sequence goes on along the minus strand of BSBN01000853.1, from coordinate 2,771,263 downwards.
TAACCTATATAGGAATTTGTCCTCACCACTTGAATCCTAATAATTTGGTTATTTTCTTAGGGCGATAAGTTGCATCATCTTGACTAATCAAAACAAAACTCAACCAAAAAACAAACAAGCAAAACAAAACTTTACAAACAACTATACAATATACACATTATGATACATTTGACTTTCATGACACTATTTCAGGTTGAAAATAATGCTTGAGGAACTGTCCATTAACTGGTAATGGGACATCCTCACCAGTTAAAGTCTTGAGCCTGTAGGTACCGTCTCCTAAGATTTCTAAAATTTGAAAAGGACCTATCCAAAGTTTATCAAATTTACCATGATCCCCTTTCCTTTCATGTGCTGTATCCCACATAAGGAATAAATATGAAATTCTAAAAGATTTAACTCTGGCTCTTTTGTCAAACCAACTTTTGACAACAACTTGATGCTTAGCAAATTGATCAATTTCCCTATTTCTTTTTTCTTCTAGATGCATTAACTGAAGTAACTTGACTTCTTGTTTGTTGTCTATACCTAGATACTCTTGTGCAAACTGCAATGTGGGGATCTTTAGGTTAAAAGGGAGGATAGGATCCACCCCATATACTAGGTGAAAAGGAGAATTTCCTAATGCATCCTTCATCCTGGTTCTATCTACCCACAATGCGTATTTTAATAGGGTGTTCCACTCCCTTGGATTTTTCTCTATCAATTTCTTTATGATGTTTAACAAGTTCTTATTTGTAGACTTTGCCAGTCCGTTCCCTTGAGGATAGTAATTTGAAGAAAACTTCAAAATGATTCCATGGTCAAAAGCCCAACTTGATAATCTTATCGATGCAAAAGTAGATCCATTGTCACATACAAAAGCATAAAGAACTCCATACCTGGTTACTATGTTGCTTCCCAAGAACTTGATCACATCTTTAGCATTGCATGTCTTACTACTAACGGCTTCAGTCCACCTAGTGTAATAATCAGTAATAGTCAACACATACTTGTGGCTTGAGGATGATGGAGGATTGATGGGTCCTATGAAATCCATGCCCCATTGAGCAAATGGGTGCATCTCCATCACTGGTTGCAAGGGCTGAGCAGCATACCTTTCTCTATTTGTAGCAACTTGACACATGTGACAACATTTGATGTGTTCAACAATATCTTTAAAAATAGTGGGCTAGTAATACCCTGCTCTGAGGATAGCATGAGTAGTAGCTAGGTTAGGCCCGTGTGTGGTTCCAAACTTATCATGTAATTCTGTTAACACTTTGTCAGCTTCTTGCCTTTCTAGGCATCTAAGATATATTCCTTCATAGTTCTTCTTGAAAAGAATTCCTCCTTTTATCATGTATTTTTGTGATCTTATGTTCAAGGCTCTCCTTTGTGAAGCCTGTAACATTGAAGGACATCTTCCAGTAATCAAGATATGCTTGATATCTGAATACCATTCTCTAGTTTCCTTTGTATTTATAACATATTGTTGGCTCATGATGTTAGGATCAATTTCTGATATCATTTGGCTCAGGGCTTGTCCTCTTACTAATTTCATGGGTGTTATGTCCATATCATATTCTTGGAGGATGGTTATCCATTTAGCTCTCTTTTCACCTGGTTCACTTTGCATTAAAAGCATCTTTACTGCTGCATTTGGTACTACGACAATTACCTTACTTCTCAAGATGTAATGTCTAAACTTCTTGATTGCTCTGACCAGAGCAAGTGCCTATCTTTCGACATCCATATATCTAAGCTCTACATCCCTAAAAGGGCAACTCATGAAAGCTATAGGCTTTTCTTCTTTACCCTCATTTCTTTGTGTTAGTATTGCTGTAGAGGTATGCTCTAAAGCAAATGAGTATATGTAAAAATCTTTGGTATAGTCTGGACTAATCAGAAAAGGAGCATCAGATATAGCCTTTTTGATATCTTCAAAAACTGCTCTGGCTTCAGGTGTCCACTCAATTTTAGCATCCTTCTTGAGCATTGCGTTCAATGGTCTAACAATCTCTGCAAAACCAGTAATGAATTTTCTAATGAAATTGATCTTACCAAAATAAGATTTAAGCTCTTTCTTACTCCCAGGAAGCTGTACCTTCATGATTGATTCTACTCTTGTAGGGTCAATGATGATCCCATTCTCTGTTATCAGGTGACCTAATAACTTCCCTGTGGTTACCCCAAATATACATTTCTTAGGGTTTAAGGATATTCCATAATGTTCACACTTCTTTAGTACTTTCCTGAGGTCTTCTACATGATTCCCTCTCTTTAGAGAAAACTGTCAAGTCATCGATGTATATGACTATGCATTTACCAATTAACCCCCTGAAAGCTATATCCATTGCTCACTAAAAGGTGGCCCCAACATTTATCAAGCCAAAGGGCATGCGCCTGTAAGAAAATATTCCCCACTTAGTGGTGAATGTGGTCTTCAATCTGTCTATCTTGTCTACCATCACTTGGTTGTAACCTGAAAAACATCTAAAAATGACATCATCTTTGCACCATTTACTATTTGCAAGACCTCATCCAATGAAGGCAAAGGATAATTATCCTTTTTAGAAGCTCTATTTAAATTTCTGAAGTCTACACACAACCTAATGTCACCATTCTTCTTCCTTACAGGGACCAAGTTAGCCACCCATGTAGAATGTCTCACAGGGAATATGATTATGGCATTAAGCAATTTCTTCACTTCTTCAAAAATGATGGGCTCCAATAAAGCATTAACAGGCCTCTGTTTTTGTCTAAAGGGCTTGACATCTGGCTTCAATGGTATAGTATGAGTGATGATTGAGGTATCATAAGTTTTCAACTCATCATATGTCTAGGCGATAACATGAATATAATCTTTAAGTGCTTGGGTTATTCCTGCCATTTCTCCTTTTGTACACACTTTTCCAATCAAGACATTCCTTTTTCCTTCATCATGTCCTATGTTGACTAGTGAATATTCTCCTCTGTTTGCTTTAGGGAGATCTTTCTTTTTCAGCATGTTATCTAAATCAAATGCTCTTTCTAATTCTATCATTCCTTTAGAAATCTTGTTACTAGGCAGCTCCATGATCTCTTCTTCTTCCCAGGTATGATCTTCCACATTTCTTTCATCTATGATTTGTGTATCAAACACATCTCTATTGGATATGAAGTCTAAAATGTGCTGATCATCATCAAACATCTAAAGATTAATGACATTATCTGGTACATAGGGTATTGACACTAATTCTATTGAAAATCTCTTCAAACCAGATATAGATAATGGCTCCAAAGTACTCGCGGCTTGGGCCAAGGCATCTGCCTGGTGATTTTATTCTCTAGGGACATGGGTGATGTTAAACACATCAAAATCTTCTATCAAATCCCATAACCTATGTCTATAATTAGACAACTTCTTGTAATTACAAGAATATATGCCTCTCACTTGTCTTACCACCAATTCTGAGTCTCCATAGACATGCAGAATCTTTACTTTCTTTCTGAGTACAAACAATATCCCATGAATTAGAGTTTCATACTCTGTCACATTATTTGTACATGGGAATTGTAATCTATACGCTGCCAAGTAGGATTTACCAGCTGGATCAATAAGATCTATTCCTACTCCAGCCCCTTGTTTTGATTTGGATCTATCAAACTTGAGGATCCATGGCTTATCTTCAGTTAAAGGTTTATCTGGACCTTCTCTTTTCTTTTTAGCTCTAGCAGCTGCACCACTTGATATCCATTTTAATCTAGGTGTTTCAATCTTCTCAAACTTCACCTTATCTGACTGATGTGAGGTTGACATTCCTTTTTCTTCTTTGTCATCAGAAAGAAGATCTTTTGAACAAGACACTGTCACTTTTTCTAGAATATGGAAACATAATGAGCAAATAGTCTCTAAATGTGGTACTTCATGTAACCTACACCATCCCTCAATTAAAACATCTTGTGGGGAAGTGTGCTGCTGTATCATCTTATGAATTTGTTTTGATAAAAATTCCTCAAACTTGGTCAAATTACTATCTCTATCTTCATCAGATATTTCATAATCTGATTCAACCAAACAATCGGTTCCTAGGGTGATATTCTTGTTACTCTTAGAACTACTCTCATTGCACACAAATATCTCTTCTATCTTATTAATAGGAATTTCATCATGACATGTGCTTTCTTCTATTTCTGTAGATGACAGACAAGAGTTAGTATCACTGTCACTATCTGTAAAGCTTACCATGGATGACGGTGATGCTTTCTCATTGCATACTTGTTCCAGTTCCATCATATCTAAGCAAGCATCACAAGTCTTTTCAGAATGTGCTTCATCATGTAACCTGCACCATCCCTCAATTAGAACATCTTCAACAAACATTTTAACAATTGGCAACGTTGCATCTCTTAGGACAAGTGCATTTCAAAGTTCCTAAAGTGATCTTCTTCTATCTCATTTTTAGAACTACAATCAGATTCTATACTTATTCTATCATCCTGAAGATTGTCATTATGAACATGAACATCATACATAAGGATCGCCTCTATCTTGACAGTCTGGGGTCTGATGGTATAGACTCCGGGTTCAACATCTACATACATGATCTCATTGGTTTTATTGTACTCAGTGATCATATGTTTCATGTGAGGTTCAACATCTATCCTTATTTGGTTAGGTATTCCTTTCCAAGGTAACCACATGTGACTAAAATTAGTGGACATGTATCCATTGAGTGTTTTTGACCAATCCCTACTGAGCAACATCCCATGCATGTCTGGTATATCTACTACTTGGATATCGATGTAATATTGAATTCTTGGATCTGATGCTAACTGCATATGGATGTGAGTCAATTCTCCTACAACACTCACCTCTGTTTTATCTAACTGTGTTACCTTCTTCAGTGACTTGACATGATGTAACCTTAAGGCGTTACATATGGATAAAGACATTACATTAGTAGATGCACCTAAATCTACTAAGCAATTATGCAAATTCTTACTAAACATCCTTATGGTAAGGAGAACAGGAGGTGATTCAGTTTTATCTCTGTAAAGAGTCATGTGTGAAGTTTTTGTAGCTTGAAAAGTGGCTGGAATTTTGTGCTTAACACTAATATCTTTAGTGGCATGATCTTTATTCAAAGTCTGATTTGAGGTATGATTGTCCTCTTTTGGAGTAGGATCATCTAAGGATTTCATGAAGGCTTTTTTAATTGCTGGGGTTTTGAGTAGTTCTAACAATGACAAACTAATTTTGATCTTTTTCATTTCATCTGCTAAGTGTGTGACCAATTTATTAGATTTAGGGGACTAATTACCAATTTTTGGCACTGCATTTTGTGGTGTTAAGTACTGAGCATTAACTTTAGGAAATCCAGTGTTATTGCTTGCCTTAGGATCAGGAGGAGTGTTAAAATTATTTAGAGGCAAGGATGTAGTCAAAGGACTAGTAGGTCTGTTGGAATTATTCCTTAGGTTGTAATTATGTCTACCCTGATACTGATAAGGATGATTGATGAAACTTTCTAATACAAGAGCAAAATCATATCCACAGGGGACAATTTCATTTCCTTCAACATAATGTGGATTACCTACAGTATTAGATACTTCAGCTTGGAATATACTAGCAGCTATCCTAAACTGTGGACAATCCAACTCTGCATGAGTACTGGTATTATGTATCCTACACCAATTTGTAAGGGCTGCTTCTGCCAGGTTCACTCTAGTAGTCTACTTAGGTTCACCTGAGGGTTGATTATCTAGGGGTGACGACAAAGAACCATTATTCGGTCCAGTGTTCCACACTCTAGGTTGTCTAGGGGGATTATTGTTACCACTATTTTTATTATTGTTGTTATTATATCCCCTATTAGGATAACCAGATCTGTCATTGGCATATCCTCTATTTTGATTTGGTTGAGAATAGAAATTTTGACTCCTCAGATGAGTGATCTCAGTAGTGAGTTTCCTCAGTTGTGTTGATATCCTATATTTTGTTGGATCTAGGGCATACAACTGAGAGGGGGGGGTGAATTAGTTGTATAAAAACTTGCTCTACTTCAAACACTTGATTCTTCTTTGTTAGTTAACAGTATATCAAATAACCATCCATGAAAGCATAATGCAAAAACACAAGAGTAGATAAACATCAACACATTGAACACCAAGATTTTGACGTGGAAAACCTGGTTAAGGGAAAAACCACGGGGTGATTAACCCAAGGATTATTCTCTGTTAGAAGAATAAGAAAAATGAATGGCACATGCCAATTAGGGCTCACTGCCCGAGCACACTGCTCACAAAGAGGCACACTGCCTACAAGGAGACACACTATCTACAAAGTGATAAGAATCACAATCTTGAACTGGAGAATGACATCTCTACCATGTCCGGATTAGTTCCATTTAAGCCCAAAAATCCTTGCTCTGCCTTTCACACTTCTCTTCGCTATGCCACACTCATCCCCACAATCCACCCCTCAAAATGAATTCTCAAACACTTATTTATACAAGACATCGACTTAGGAACAATCATCTAAGTCGACAAACATCACAATAACATTCGCAAGGTGTGTAGAACATCCGGTCGGCCTGTTACAGGAAGAACACCAACAACTGGTAGCCATAACATCAAATCCAACTCTAACTTCAATGTGGACTGCCAACATGAACTAGATATGATCCAATGATCATCATAACCTTCCCTGAATCATCAAAAACATCCGCACTTCATCAGCTTACCGGAATTCTTCTCTTCATCATCTGGTACTTCAAGAACACAGTCTGTCGCCACTGTCACAATGCAAAAGGTACTTCTGGACCTCAAAATCATACACAACTCAGGATAACACATCACAAGGACATCCCAAACACTCCTTCCAATCCGTAGATTAGGATAATACAATTCCGAACCTCACCGGACCTTTCTGTGATCCTCTGTCACCTCTGAACACTTGCCGGAACCGGTTCCACACAGACAGCCACAACTTCTTCAGATCTTCATGTGGACCTTTGAAATCTTAGCTGAAGCATCTCAAGACTCATATCTACAAACCCTTTAATCCGCATCCTCTGGTTCTTAACCTATACAGTACATTTGCCTTCTTCTCATCACTGTTCTTCACTGTTCTAGATGGAGACTGATTTCCTCAATAACAACAGCACACAACTCATCCAAACCTTCTTATTAATGCAATATGAGTAAGTTGACATCAATGACAACACTGGGTCACCTCATACTTGCAACAATCTCCCCCTTTGTCATTGATGGCAACATATGATGTGAAAAACCATCAAGACAAGAACTTCTCCTTTCTGTCACAGCTCCCCCTATCAACAACAACTTTTCACATGTCTTCTCTTCCTTTACTGCTCCCCCTTTGATCATCAACCACTTGTTTTTCACATGTCTTCTCTCCCCCTTTGACATCAATGGCAAAGGGCTCATACTTGCAATTCTAATACATCAGAATCATACTAGCTGCTTCCCCTTAGTAGCAGCTCCCCATCATCAATCCGGATCACAAGATATGAATGTGATATCCATCAGACTGATGCACATCAGTGCATCCTAGTTCATCACCGGAGGGGCCATGACCCCTAACTTCTCCCGGAGATATTCAAAATAGTCCTTGGGAAGAGGTTTAGTAAAGATATCTGTAATCTGATCCTTGGAGGGTACATACTCCAATTTGACTTCTTCCTTGTTCACTTGTTCTCTCAAAAAGTGAAACTTGATAGATATGTGCTTAGTCTTAGAATGCAATACCAGATTCTTAGAAATATTAATTGCACTTGAATTATCATAGAAAATTGTGATAGGCTCCTCATATTCAATTTTAATGTCTCTTAGCATCTGCTTCATCCATAAGATTTGAGTGCAACTACCTGCTGCTGCAATGTATTCTGCTTTAGTTGTAGACAGAGATATTGCATCTTGTTTCTTGCTTAGCCAAAAAACCAATCTCTTCCCTAAAAAGAATGCTCCACCACTGGTGCTCTTCCGGTCATCCACATCTCCTACCCAATCTGCATCTATGTAAGCATGAAGAGAGAAATCCAGATCTCTAGGGTACCATAGACCATACTCAACTGTTCCTTTCAAGTACCTAAAAATTCTTTTGATTGCCATAACATGAGATTCTCTAGGATCAGCCTGGAATCTTGCCACAAGACCGACAGCCTGCATTATATCTGGTCTAGTCTGAGTGAGATACAACAATCCACCAATCATTGATCTATACTTTGTCTGATCTGCCTTTGGAGAGTCATCATCTTTGCTCAACTTACATCCGGTTGCCATAGGAGTGTTCATTGGCTTTGAATCTTCCATACCGAATTTCCTCAACAATTCTTTCACATATTTGGTCTGAGAATTGAAGATCCCTTTCTTTGTTTGGGTAATTTGCAGACCCAAGAAGAAATTCATTTCCCCAAGCATAGACATTTCAAACTCACTTTTCATTTGATTTGCAAAAGTTTTGCACATACTATCTCTTCCTCCAAAAATGATATCATCCACAAACACTTCAACAATCAAAATGTTTTCATGATCAATTTTGAAATATAAGTTACTATCAGCAGTACCTTTGTTGAATCCAATCTGCACAAGATGCTTATCCAACCTTTCATACCATGCTCTTGGGGCTTGCTTCAATCCATACAATGCTTTCTTCAACTTGCAGACCATATCATCATTATCAGACAATTGAAATCCATCTGGTTGTTCAATGCAAACTTCTTCTTGTAGATCACCATTTAGGAAGGTAGACTTGACATCCATCTGATATACCTTGAAGTCTTTGAAGGCAGCAAATGTAAGAAATAATCTGACTGCTTCAATTCTTGCCACAGGAGCAAAGGTCTCTTCAAAATCAATTCCTTCTATTTGAGAGTAGCCTTTGCAGACCAATCTAGCTAGCCTTTGCAGACCAATCTAGCTTTGTTTCTGATTACTTCACCAGCTTCATTTAGTTTGTTCCGGAAGACCCATTTGGTTCCAATCACATTCCTGTCTCTAGGTCTAGGAACAAGATCCCAAGTACGATTTTTCTCAATTTGCATCAATTCTTCCTCCATTGCTTTAGTCTAGTTTTCATCATTGCAAGCTTCATTTACTGTCTTAGGTTCAATCTTTGAAATTAGACAGTATTCATTTGAATCTTGAGCAATTCTTCTTCTCGTTTGTACCCCTTTACTTTTGTCACCTATGATCTGATCTTCAGAGTGATTTAGAGTTACATACCTTGGAACTTTGGGAGTTTCTTGCACTACTAATTCTTGATCAGGCTCATTCAGACAAACTTCTTCTTCCTGATTTACTGGATCAGTCTGGATCTGAATTTCAGAGGAGGAAGGAGCTCCTTGCACCAGAGGATCATTTTGATCATTTTCATCACATTCATAGAACCTTGAGGGCTTCTCAATTCCTTCATCAACTTTTACATTAGTACTTTCTATCATCTTCCCCAGTCTCTTATTGTAACACCGGTATGCTTTGCTTTGAGTGGAGTAACCCAAGAAAATTCCTTCATCACTTCTAGCATCAAACTTTCCTAGATCTTCATCTCTTTTAATATAACACTTGCTGCCAAATACTCTGAAATATCTCACAGTAGGAGTGATGCCAAACCAAAGTTCATAGGGGGTCTTACCGGTATTATTTCTGATTTGAACTCGGTTGAGAGTGTAGACTGCAGTGCTGATAGCTTCTTTCCAAAACATCTGAGGAACATTTGCTTCCAACATCATTGTCCTGGCAGCTTCCTGGATGGTCCGGTTCTTTCTCTCAACTACTCCATTCTGCTGTGGAGTCCTAGGAGCAGACAACTATCTCCTTATACCCTGTTTCTCACAAAAGTCAATGAACTCACCAGATGTAAATTCACCACCTCTATCAGACCTTAGACACTTCAGTTTTAATCCAGTTTGATTCTCTACCATAGCTTTGAATATTTTGAACTTCTCAAGGGCTTCTGATTTCTCTTTTAGGAAGGTAACCCACATCATCCAGGAATGGTCATCAATTAGCAACATGAAATATCTATCACCTTGTAGACTCTTGATTCTTGTCGGACCACAGAGATTAGTATGTACTAATCCCAACAATCCGGTAGAGGACTGATCTTTGCTTTTAAAAGAGACTCTGCTCTATTTACTTAGCTGACATTCTTTGCACAAACTATTTGTAGGTTTCACCAATTTTGGAAGATCTCTTACAGCCTAAATATTGCTTATCTTGATGATGTTATCAAAATTTACATGACACATTCTTCTATGCCATAACCAAATCTGATCAACTTAAACAAATAGACAACTTTTATTTGAACCAACCAGATGAAAGATATTACCTTTTGTTTGAGCACCGGATGTAATTTCAGTTCCGGAGCTTGTAAAGATTCTGCATTTTCCATCCTTGAACCGGAGATCATAGCCTTTGTCCACTAACTGACCAATACTGAGAAGATTGTGCTTCAATCCTTCAACATATAGTACATTACCTATTTTGCTCTTTCCATCAAAGGAAATAGTTCCCCTACCTCTGATTCTGCCAGCAGAATTGTCACCAAACTTTACCATTCCTTCTTCATACCTTTCCAAATCTAAGAATTTATTCTTGTCACCAGTCATATGGTGAGAGCATCCACTATCAATAACCCAATCATCCTTTTCTTCTACTTGAGCAGCCAAAGCTCTTTCCACAACCTTGTGATTGACAGATTCAGAGGATATTGAATCTTCTTCCTTGATGGCAATAAACACCTATTCATTTCTAGATTTGCTTCCTAGTTTTGATTCATCATCTGTTACTCCTTCATTGTCATCTTCTTCATGAACATAATAAAAGTTCTTTTGAAACCTTTGTTTGTTAGTGTTAGACCTTGCAGATCTTTCCAGAAATCTTGAAGCAAAATGACCAATCCTATTACAGTTGAAACATTTAAAGGGTAGTTTTCCTTCATACTTACCGGATCCTCTTGGCAGTCTCTTTGCAATGAGGGCTTCAAGTTGAGCTGTTTCTGCTTCCTCTTCTTCCATGTCTCTTCTTGCTTGATCATACCATGACATCTTCCTTGAAGAGTTTTCTCCCAGATCAAATCTTTGTTTGCCTTTCACATAGGCAATGGCTTTGAAAGCAGATTCGGTCTTGGGTGGATCATCTCCAAACTCGGTCATTTCAAATGTAGCTAGTTTGCTAGCCAATTGTTCTCTTGTGACAGTTGTGTGGGCTCTGAATTCATCAATGGCAGAAACCTTGATTTTGTAGGCAGCAAGAAGGGATCTGAGAATTTTGCAAACAATCTCATTTTCATCCAGAGTTCCACCAGCATTTCTAATTCCACATACCAACTCATTCACTCTTGGCATAAAGGTAGTGATGTTTTCATCTTCTCTCATCTTCAATCTTTCAAATTTCCCTTTCAGACTTTGCAACCTTGCACTTTTGACAAACTCATCTCCTTCATACAGAAGTTCCAGTTTAGTCAAGATCTCATATGCAGTTGGTAGGTCGATAACATTTGAGAGATCTGAGTCATTCAATGCGCTTAGAAGAGCTTTCTTGGTCCGCAGATTGTTTTCAGCATCTGTGATTTCATTCAGAGTTGTCGGACCACCCTGTGGAGGTACATATGGTTTTGAGACCATGGCCAAGTATGCTTTTCCCATACACTCCAAGTGACATTTCATGCGACCTTTCCAGAGAGTGAAGTTGGTTCCATCAAACTTCAGACTATCCTTCTTGTATGACAACATCCTGGATCTCCTCGAGCGGTTAAGCTCCTTTCAGAGGAACCTTGCTCTGATACCAATTGTTAGATCTAGGGCATACAACTGAGAGGGGGGGGGTGAATCAGTTGTATAAAAACTTGCTCTACTTCAAACACTTGATTCTTCTTTGTTAGTTAACAGTATATCAAATAACCATCCATGAAAGCATAATGCAAAAACACAAGAGCAGATAAACATCAACACATTGAACACCAAGATTTTGATGTGGAAAACCTAGTTAAGGGAAAAACCACAGGGTGATCAACCCAAGGATTATTCTCTGTTAGAAGAATAAGAAAAATGAATGGCACATGCCAATTAGGGCTCATTGCCCGAGCACACTACTCACAAAGAGGCACACTGCCTACAAGGAGACACACTGTCTACAAAGTGATAAGAATCACAATCTTGAACTGGAGAATGACATCTCTACCATGTCCGGATCAGTTCCATTTAAGCCCAAAAATCCTTGCTCTGCCTTTCGCACTTCTCTTCGCTATGCCACACTCATCCCCACAATCCATCCCTCAAAATGAATTCTCAAACACTTATTTATACAAGACATTGACTTAGGAACAATCATCTAAGTCAGCAAACATCACAATAACATTCGCAAGGCGTGTAGAACATCCGGTCGGCCTGTTACAGGAAGAACACCAACAATTGGTAGCCATAACATCAAATCCAACTCCAACTTCAATGCGGACCACCAACATGAACTAGATATGATCCAATGATCATCATAACCTTCCCTGAATCATCAAAAACATCCGCACTTCATCAGCTTACCGGAATTCTTCTCTTCATCATCCGGTACTTCAAGAACATAGTCTGTCGCCACTGTCACAATGTAAAAGGTACTTTCAAACCTCAAAATCATACACAACTCAAGATAACACATCACAAGGACATCCCAAACACTCCTTCCAATCTGCAAATTAGGATAATACAATTCCAGACCTCACCGGACCTTTCTGTGATCCTCTGTCACCTCTAAACACTTGCCGGAACCGGTTCCACACAAACAGCCACAACTTCTTCAGATCTTCATGCGGACCTCTGAAATCTTAGTTGAAGCATCTCAAGACTCATATCTACAAACCCTTTAATCCGCATCCTCTGGTTCTTAACCTATATAGTACATTTGCCTTCTTCTCATCACTGTTCTTCACTGTTCTAGATGGAGACTGATTTCCTCAATAACAACAGCACACAACTCATCCAAACCTTCTTATTAATGCAATATGAGTAAGTTGACATCAATGACAACACTGGGTCACCTCATACTTGTAACAGTAGTTATATCCCCTATTAGGATAACCAGATCTGTCATTGGCATATCCTCTATTTTGATTTGGTTGAGAATAGAAATTCTGACTCCTCAGATGAGTGATCTCAGTAGTGAGTTTCCTCAGTTGTGTTGATATCTCTTTAATTTCTTCCTTTTCTTCCTGAACTTTGGCTACTACGTTCTCTGTTTGGGGTTTGAAGAAAGAGGAACCATTGTTATTGTTATTAGTCTATTCTACAACTTGAGGTACCTGTCTATGTCCTGGTTACTGCACCATTTGACCATTTCCATTTGGAGGTGGCATGATACTAAGCGGAGGTACTTGTAAAGGGCTTGGCATTACAACTGGAGGTATCATAGCTCCATTGGTCTGTTGTTGAGCAGGATATGTAGGATAAGTATGACGTGTAGGAAATGCAATATTAGGTGTGGGAGAAGGAATCAACTATTGACTGACTTTTATGGCTTCCTCAAAAGCTCCTGCCAAGGTTGTGACACCAGGATGTGTTCTCTTGATAAACATGGAAGTCAGGGGATCTAATGCAGAGTAGTATATACTCCTAGCAGCTTCATCTGCTACAGTATAGGGAGCAACTAGCTTTGAGAGCATCTTTTGGAATCTTGCATTGAAATTAGCAATAGGTTCTCCTTCAAATCTCTTGATTGTGGCAAACATATGATAATTCATTGAAGGATCTATAGGTATTTTGAATCTATCCTTAAAGGCTTTCTCCAAGGTAGCCCATGAACCAACTGAACCTTGACCAAGACTGATATACCAATTATATGCCTCCTCCCCTAAGGAAAATGGAAATAATCTGCATACCACATCCTGATGTTCAATTCTTGCTCTACAACAGGCTTCCTTGAATGTTCTAATGTGATCATCATCATCCTGATATGGATGATATTTAGGACAAATCTTGTCAGGATTTTTAGGTAAAGGATGATATGCAGTGAAAGTTAGAGGTGACTCTGCAGTAAAGAATGACATTACGACTGGTGGAGGTTGGATTGGTGATGTGATAGGTGGTCCTGTAGGTACTTGCAACCTGATAGGAGTTATTGGAGTGTGTTCTAGTGAAGCTCCTGACGCACTAGAACCAGGAGAATGATGAATATCTATTGTTCTAGGTCTAAGTCCCTGGATAGGCAATTCTTCAAAGAGTCCACTAGATCTGGACCTGGTATTTGGCCTAAGAGCTAGGATTTCTTCAATTTTAAGAAAATTTGGCTTGTTTACTGTAAAGGTCAGCTAAAACATTCGTGTAAAGGATGTATTTATGATTAGAATCTAAAACTGACTGGATATTTATGCAATATTTGTAGAAATGATGCAAATATGGGGTGATGTGAAACTTTTAGACACAGGCATCAAGATATCAGGTATTTTAAGTGAATTACTTCAAAGCTTTAGTAAGAAAACCTGAGAGAGGACTTATCTTTCAAAGATGACAACGATCGACTGCAAAGCCTAAAATATTTGATGTGACATGTTGTTTTCCATTTTAAGGGGTCTTACATTTGCCTAGGTGATTGGTATCACACTGTATTCTGTAAATTCACTCCACAGAGAGGTTAATTCTACTCTATTTCCAAAGATTACTATGATATTTGTAAGTTTGATCAATTCTTCAGATCATTGATCATTATGAACTTACACCTTCTTCTATACTGCATATTTATTTAAATGATGTGTCTATAAGGGGATATTTATGTGTATTTCATGGATATCTATCTGAATTTGCATGATATTTATCAATTTGACATGCTTTCATTCAAAATATGCTCTGTATTTTCAATTGCCTACATGATATTTGCATATTTCATGTTTATTTGCTTTTGATTGTATGTTATTTGCAATTATGGAGATGATCTGTAATAAAATTCAAGGAAATTTAAAAGAATACTTCTAATTTTATTGAACCTTTAGTTATTGAATCACATGCACACATGATACATTCATGGAGAGAAGAAATCAAACCATAAGTCACCAGGTTGTTCCACAGCTAGGTATGGTTGATGCTAACTTCAAAGGAACAAGGAATGAAAACAATAAATGTAGACTAAAAAGCACTCCAAAGGATGCAGCTAATCAATGCATATGTCCAGATTCTAATCACAAATTACTCAAGATTTACGATGATTTGTAATCAAAATAGCTTCTCTTTCATTAAGTATACAAAACATGTATATTCACAATAACTTTGAAATAAGTCCTAAATTCTTCAGCAATTAGATTTCAATTAAATTTTGAATCACTAAAAGATTGCACCCCTGTACCTTTTATAGAATAAGATGAGGAGGCAGTTACAATTGACCAATGGTCAAGATTTATCAATTTGGATCAACGGTTGACAATTCTCCTATGACTTAGTCAACATTTCTCTCCTAGCACAGGTTGCCAGCTGGCAACCATGTATATGACTCACTATTTATAAGTAACCCATGCATATTCTTACTTAGTGATGCATCTACACTTATTCTTCATGTTCTTCCTCTTCATTTTCTTCTTGCTCATCCTCCTCTTCATCCTCATCACTTTCATCATCACTATCACTCTGACAAACATTATCTTTCATGTGGACCTTTATTGCTATCCTGATATGCTCATATGCTTGCACTATTCTATCAACCTCTCCTCCATCTTGGATTTTGACTTTTTCTATTCCATGTTTATGAGATTGGAACTTGGCCTTGAGAGCTTCCAGTTTACCTCTCCTTCTATTTAATGTTTCATTGTATGTCTCCACTTTAACCCTTATTCTCATAATTTTATTCATTACCTTTTCGGTGAAATGGGTGAGAGGGTCATCTGCTATTGGCTTGAAATAATCATGCAGAGCCTTAATAGCAAAATCTGCATCTTGATTCTCAATTTTGCCTTCTATTCTCCCTTCCAAGGCCTCCAAGATTTCTACCTCATATGCCATCATGCTGTGTAGCTTGACACTAATATCCCTGAGTTTGCCACTGCACTTCTTCAAGACATCACACTCAAACCTGATATGTTCATACCATATATTTGTTAGCAGGGCAGTATTATTATCTAATACCTTATTACTTATCAGAATCTATGAATCAATTCTTTTCATCTCACTCAGAGCACTCAGGTCCTTTTCTAATTGAAATGACCATCTTCCTGTATCATTCTACATTTTGTCCACCTTTCTCTTTAGGCTACTCAAAGAATTCCACTGCTGTAGAGAGGTTCTCAATACATCTTTAGCCCTAGTGAGCGTTGAAGACATCCATTTTTCCATTACCATTGCTTCATGTTTCATCAGGTCCAATTTGGTAACCTCCTCCAGCGATATAACAGTCAATGGGACTACAGGATCAACTGGTTTATGATCAGGGTTAATTAACCCTTTTATGAAAGAATGCAATTGAGCAATGTGCTCCTTATGTACTTTATTTTTCTCCTTTTCCTTCTTCACCCTTTGGGTTAAAGAATAAATAATATCCTTCCCCTCTTGACCTTCTTGTCTTCATTGGCAATACCCAGATCAACATTTGTGATTTGGAATTCCCCCAAGCTTGTTTTGCCTTTTTCCTTTTCAACTATGGGAAGGGCTATCTGTGCGGTTCTTGTACCTATGGTAGGATCTCTTTTTATAGTAGATGTTAATCTGGCCTTCCTCTTTGGTTTCATCATATTCTCAGCAAATAAGGTAGAGACATCAAACTCTTGAACTTCTAACATTTGCTCTGTATATATTTCTTTTTCTAGCCAATGAGGCACATCACCTCCAGATTCTTGGCGGCCCTTGTTTATATCATGGGTGTCCAGCTCCCTAGTATTATCTTCTATCCTTGGTGGAGAAGGCACCTTCTTTATTTCTTCCTCATGAAGTTCATCATGAGGGGGATCTTGTTGGAGTTCTTCTTGTTGGGGGGTTGCTTTCTGCAAAGGAGGATCTTGTGGAATTTCCACAGTTTGATCCTGTGCTTCATCCTGTACTCCCTCCTTTGGATTTTCATCTTCTTTGTTATCCTTCTCATCCTATGGTATATTAAGCACTTGGGAGGCCTATGTATTCTGCCCTTGAGGTTCACCCTGATCATGGGTCATTTCCTGTTCTCCACCCGATGCATTGATATCTTGTGGCTTGGGGTCTTCCTGAGCTGATTTGTCTTCTGTTCTCGGGACTTCTCTAAGTAACACCTCATGATCCTTTCTATCTTGAGGCAATGTTGCACCTCTCTAAGCCTAAGCAACACCAGTGTATGATATATCCTAATCACCCCCATTCTTCTGTTGGACTTCTGATATTTTTGGTTCTGTGGGTGTCTTGTGTTGTTGTTGACCTTGATTAAGAGCAGTACTATCCTTTTTAGTATGCTCTGCCACTCTATTCCTCTTAGGTTCCTTGGGTGCACCCTTATCTTTTCTTGGGCTTATATTACCCCTAGACATTAAGTCTATGGCTGCAAGACTAGTAACCTGATCAACCATATCATCCAGCCCTATTTGTTTGGCTGCCCTTTCTGGGCTAACCTATTTCATTTCCTCTATTTGCTTTACTTCTTCCAATACCCTCATTTGGGCTAATGGAGTTCCATGAGGAGTCACTTAGGTGTTGGCAACTAGAGTTTCCATCTGTTGAGCAGTCACCTCTTGGACCACCTCATCATCAGATAAATCTACTATGTCATCTAAGGAGAAAGGAACCCCCTTACTTGTCTTGAGCATTTCTCTTACTTGCTCCTCTGCTTTCTTGATTTTGATTTTAATTATGGTGGGAAGAGGAACATCATGTTGCAATTCATTCTTGAACACTTTCGCACCTGCTCCTCTCAACATGATGGGGTTAGTATGGACATCTCCCCTCATGGCCATTCTTTGTTTCTTAGGCGGTGACATCAATGGTATCCCTCTCCTCTTCTTTCTTGCTACCAGCAAGCCATCATCTTCAAGTTTCCCTCATCCACCCCATGTTACAGGGTCTGGCCTTCCACCTACATCTCTGTAATTTCAACAGAAGGCTTTAAAATTCTCTTAGTTTTTGGTTTTTGTGTTAGAGGCTGTGTCAATGATGTAGATACTTGAGCTGATGTAGATGCACCTATAGCTATAGTGGCAATCCTCTCTATTATCACCCCCTTTGGTTTGTTTTCACCTTTCTTACCCCTAGGGGGAATCCTCTTTTATTTTTCTGTAGGTAATTTTTCCCCGTTGGACTTTCTCTTTTCAGTGAGGAAATCATCGTATTCCTCATCAGACACCTCTTGTCTCTTCTTCTTAGCATCAATCATAAGGGTAACACCCCTTTTCTTTAGTTTGGATATCTCTTCATCTACCCAAGCTTGGGTTAGCTGTATCACCCCCCTCATCAGCTAATCTAGGGATGCATCCTCTAGTTGTGTAAGATCTGGGGCTGATATGGTGTCATTATATACCTTTTTGTCCTCATAATCATTGGACATGATTTTCCCATCACCCTTACATAGCTGTGCTGGCACCGGGATACAGTCAAAGGTTTTGATTTGACTCAAGGTGATTCTTTGATATTTCCTTCTCCTCACCTCAGCCTCATCATCAAAATCAGTCGAGAAGTCCTCTAGATGCTTTTGATGTATTTGTTTTGCTATTACCTTCTACATCCTGTCATAAGGATCATATGATCTAGCCAGAGGAAATTATTATAGATACATCAGTTTCAACCCCTTGATGACAAGTTTTATACTCTTTGAATCTGGCACATGTACTAGCCCATGGATACTGGAAACAAAATTGGAGGTAACTTCTTCTGTGCCTTATAGGTTTCAACTCTGGTAGATACCTGCCTTACAAATTCCATCAAGACGACCCAATCAGTGGGGTATCTTGGCAACATAAGAGGCTATCCCTCAAATCCCTCGATCCTTATATATGAGAAAGTAACAAACTGGATAAACCACGCTCCATGCTGATAGATAATTTCTTGAACCTCTATGCTCATCCTTTTAGTCCTATGATCCTCCATAGTTCTGACCAGATGCATAGAGAATGCATCATTTACCAGTTTATAGTCCTGGAGGTATACCTTCCTTTGCAATTGGGGATAATGATCCCATATGTGTGCATCATCAGCATCACCACCAGCCTTACCCACTGTTTTCAAAGCATCAAATGTTCCTTTATATGCACAAGAGTATACCACATATGAAGTCATATAAAATAAACATGTTTGTCCTCCTAGGCTTTTCATTCCCTCATCCAATGAGTCACTGATGATCTTAGCCCATAGGCGTCGATTTTCTGCATATAAGACCATCTGGATGATCCCAAACATCTAATTCTCACAATTTCTAGCATGAGGCCTGCTAGTCATCCTACTCAGCAAGGCAATCATATATTTGTACTCATCATCAAAATTGAACTTGTACAAATGCACGGGTAGCTTGGCTAAGGTAGTATATTTACTACTCTTTGATCTCCATTGATACATCCTCTTCCTCACATTCTTCTTGTTATTGTTATACTTTGTTTCCAGCTTACGCAGGTCCACATTTACTATCTTTTTCCCAACTGGAAAATTGAATGTGACAGTAATTCCCTTGACTGAGAAGTCGGCGTATAGCCTTCCATGCTTCTCTACTCGCCTAGTTTCTAGATTGTAATTTCTTGCACACTCCACTACCAATTTCAGAGCATCCATAGCATAGGGAAAACCAGTTGCATGCCACATACCTGAGACAAACACCCCATCCAGAATAGGATTATCCTTATCAGTGTCCAATCTTCTCGACCATACTGCCAGGTTCGTATCCCCCTGGTGTGTATCACTAATGACTCCGTATTTGAACTGTACTCCTTCAGGCTGCACAAACATGGGCTTGAGAAACTCTACCTCAGACCTATTTCTCCTGAGATCTGCCATGGACTCCTACAATAAACATGATATATTTTACCCTACGGTGTCCATATGCATTCTTACAACATCATGTACCTCTATCATGTATATTCTGAATATTACTCCTTATTTTACCTTTCTATGCATTATCACAATACCATACCCTAATAAAGGCAAATACTCTACCTAGAATTACAGAAAATGACAACGGGAGGGTTTACAGTTACTTACCTAATAATGCTTTCTTTTAGATTAGATGAGTGATTATGGGAAAGACTATAAAGGCACAAGATCACCCGTTCTGTTACGTTGAAGGATCTGTTCCGTTGACAGGTAGCTGTTAAGGGTTTGACTTCGGAGCTCTGTAATTTCTTGATTTATCGCAAGGTGAATGAAATTGACCTTTGAATCTTACCTTTAAAATACATCACTAGGATAGATTAGGGTAAAAATGTGCTATCTTGATTAAATCCGTCGATCATCTACAGGGAATCCGTAGATGTCGCCAAGTGTTCAATTTGTATTTGTAATCGGCGGGAGTTCATCTACCACATTTAATTGCATTTATTGTTAAAAAAGGGGGGTGATCTTAGAAAGATCAGGGGATATTCAAAATATGACCCCTCCTCTCTTTTGGAAAAGATTAGGGTGACATCATCATGTCATCAACATTGTTTAATTATCATGTTTTAATGACATCATCGTCATATTAAGAAATATGGTAGATATCGGATACATAACCCCCCGCGTGGTTCAGATGGAATGATGATGTCATCATCAGGGTGATTTCTTTCATTCATGAGAATCGGATGATGTCACCGTCATATTGACATAGGGTGATATTTGTGAAGAGGGTGATATTTGTAAGATGACTGATGTTAGAAATATGACCCCCTGCCCGTGATATCTGGTTTAACTAAACTTTGACTCAACATAACTTTCTTCCCTTAAACAATTTTGGGGTGATCTAAAAGACAAACCTGCTTGGAATTTTGAGTACTTTCCAACCATGAGGTTAATAATGGGAACTACTAAATTTGACAACTGACTTCATCATAGTGGCAAATCCACCCTCTTACAAGGTTACATGCATGACTGATTTTACCAAACCGCCCAAAGCAGAAAACAAACAAACCACAAGCAGAAAGAAAAGTTGGGTCCTTGTTTTGTCAAGGCAAAATGGGGCATGTTGTGTAACCACACAACAAGTATCAAGAGCAAGTAGAAATGAAAACCTTCTATATATTGTTATTTAGGCCAGGAACACATAAAAAAGCATGAATCTCATCATAAACCAAAGAGAACCAACATTAAGATAGATTTAGAAATAGGAAAATAAGAACTTGAGAAATGCATTAGTCAAAGCATATTCTTCATACTTTTTCATCAAGTAAGAAGCCATAGAGATATAAAAAAAGAACTATGTATAAGCCTCACTATCTTTAAGGAAGCATATTAAAGATTTTTTTTTTATCAGGGGAAGAGATACACAAGTATTCATAGTGTTCCTGCTAAGACAAGTTTCACAGTCTCCATACATTGCAACAATGATGTGAGTAGCTTGCCATCCAGAGCACAGAACATTAAAAAGGGGGAGAAGCCTTTTAGTTTTTAAGTTAGGAAACCTGAATGAACAAGCCATATCATTCACCAGCATGGAGAGCATACCTAGGAGATGGTAAAAATAAAGCAAGTGCTCACTATTTCATGCAATGAATGAAGAGTTTTAGAGGTAACTTCACTGTTTTATGCCGAATAAAGAACCAAAAAGAAATGAAGCAGCCCAGAAAGGATTTCCCATAGTCCTATAAAGGAATCAAATAGTTCAATGAAGACAAAGTATATCAATATCATTCACTATGCATGGAAAGTAGTACGCACAGGAAGGGTAGAAACAAGTTTGTTTCCTTTACCTTATACACGAAAGCCACATATACAATAAAAAGGGGCAGTTTTTTCCTTGTCTTGTTTATGATAAGCAAAGAGAGAAACAACAGCAAGAGGAGAAACATAGAGATCACTCACAGGAGACAAAGGGAGTTGAATTTCTTACTTTTCAACCATTTAAATAGTAGGAACATCATGTGTAGCTACAGAGAATGATGTTGCTTTCCAGAGATCCAGTAAGGAGACTTCAACAGAAGCATTGTACAAGCCTTCATGGCAGTGCTCAAACCCTCAACAGGAGTGAAACTTGGAGGAGAATAATGAAATGAAGTTTTAGGGTTTGGGTTGTTCTTTTCTTCATGATGCCCTAGCTCACCTAGGGAGCCTTTTACTTTTTTTTTTGGTAGCCTTTTTCAAATAAATCATCATAGATAAATCAAATTAGCCTGAAGGTCAACACTTCATCAAGTGTGACTGACTAGAGAGTATCATGAGCCTATGGGAGGAAGGGAGGTATAAGGTAATTATGAGGGTTTTTTACCTTTTGAAGATTCTTTTAAAACCTTGAACATTAAAGATATATGATTTAGGTTTGAAAAAATCAGAAATCTATAATGACCCTTGAGTTTTCTTTTGACTTAGGTCAATTTGAACAAATTTGAAACCTTCTCATAAGCTAAGGGTAAAAAGGGTAGTATCATAAACCTTATAAGCTTTTTGTAAGGGTAGGAGATCTGAGTCAAATTGTAAACGTGAAGACCCTTTTTCTCTTTTGCATGAGTAAAAATAAAACATATTGTATTTTAACACTTATTAAGGGTAAAATTATACAAGTTACCTTAATATTTGTTACACAAAACCAAAATGAGATAATTATATAACACCTATTAAGGTAAATCACATGGATTACCCTTAATACTTGTTAAAATAATTTATTTTTGCCTTCCAAACATGCAAAAGAAGTGGAGACAAACAAAGGTTGCAAACTCATGTAGGAGGATTTTTTGCTTTTATTTTTGACTTTTGGTCAAACACCTTGAGTGGAGGAGTTCAGAGCTAAAATAGCTCAATCTGGAGCAGTTATGAGCCCTCTAATTTAGGCATTTTCCTTTTGCTTGACCAACAACTGAGAGTTGACTATTTCTGAGGTTGAGGATCTTTTTCCAACCTACTTATGCATTAGTTGGAGTGTAGTTTGACTAGAGATGACTTCCCTTTGGTTTTTGGAGAGATTTTTGTATTATAAGAGAAAAGGCTTATGCTTTTTTCTCAGTTCTTGCTTTTATTCTTGCCTTTGCACATTGCAGAGAGAGATTTCAGTATTGTAACTCAGCAATTTTTACAGATTTTTATATAGTAGCAGCTTGTTTTCTAGTATATTTTATAGCTATTGCAGAGGTATTCCTACCATTTTTTAATAAAATTAGGCATTTTACTTCTTAGATTCAGGTGTCTTGTTCTCTTTTGAGTGATTTTGATGAAAGTTTATTGTGTTTTAAATATCAAACCTTTAAATTTCTATCTCATTCATTAAAGCATGTATACAAAAAAGACAATTCGTTATCACAGGTTGTAGATTGTGCAAGTGGTTTATTTACTTTTCTGAGTTGTGAAAACATTGTTTTCTTTCAGAAGAAAGTAGATTGATTTCAGGCCTTTCTATGAAATATTTATGTGTTAAGATTGTTCAAATTGACATGTGTGAGCAAATATATTGAAATATAGTTGTGAATTAGGTTGCAAGTTAGAGTACAATCATTGGTGCATCACCTCTTAGGATCAATTTCAATTTCATTAGTTAGCTTTCTATCTCGTTTCCTCGAAAGTACATCAGATCTAGGAGGCTTTTAAAGGGAGCCAATTCTTCCAGAGGTTCACTTTCACTATAGATAACCCACAGTCTGAAAGTTATCCAATGTGTCACAAGATTGTTAGGCTTAGTGCTTAGGAAGGGTGCAATCCTTCGTGACAACATGCATTAAACACAAATTAGCAAATCTTAGCATTAAACATTACAAAGAAAAAATATAAATTGACATGTGGAAGATGGGTAGACAGGTCATCAAAAATCTCTCTCTCTCTCTCTCTTATATCTCTCACCATGTCTCTACTTATATTTTTTTCTTTTTCTCTCTTTCATTCTCTATTCTCCCTATCTCTTTACTCCCCTCCCTCTCTTGATTTCGCAATCCCCTTTCTCTCTCTTCCTCTTTTTGTCTATCTCACTCTATCTCACATTGTCTCCTCTCCCTCTCTATTATAATATATTTAAATTTATGTATTCTAACTTTAATTTAATATTATTTAAATATAATTATGTATCAAGTAGACAAAGAGTGAAGTAGAAGATAATGTAATCTGTAAATGATAACCTATGTATCTAGTTCCTCCATTTATAATTGGATGCCCATAGATTTTCCTTTCTTGTTGGCGAAAAGCTATACTTCTTAGAAGTGGTTTTTCATGATAATAAGTAGTTAGGAACTGAGGTGATCTCCTTGCCCCTCTCTCTCTCTATATATATATGCCTTTCTTTATTTTCACTCTCTTTCTAACTTGTCTCTCTACCTCTCTCTATCTATATCTCTCTCCCTCTTTAAATATCTTTACCTCTACCTTTGTCTCTATATCTCTATCTCTCGCTTGTAGATTCCTCTCTCTCCCTCTCTATCTCTCTCCCTCCCTCTTTATCTCTCTATCTCTTCTCTCTCTTCTTGTTTCATTGTTCTTCCCTCTCTAATAAACATAGAATGATATAAAATCTATAATATTCATTATTATATATTATATTCTATATAATTCTAATTTTTAATTTCAATATTTATATACATTATATATTGTATATTATAGTTAGATAAATATTTTATATATAAGATTTATATATATTTGTTATTTAATATAATATAATATTTAATTTACATATTTATATATAATTAATATTTAATATTTTTATACATTTATAATATATAATATAATAGTTATTTAATTTTAAAATATACAATTTATAATTATTTATATGGAATAAAATCCATTTAAAAAACATACAATAAAAATGTCATTAAAAATTAATATTTTTAAATATAAAGTAAATAAATTAATGCTATTCCTTATAGGTCAACGAAACTTAAAATTTAATTCTTTTATATGTTCTTTTATAGAAAATATATTTAATTTTTCAAAATAATATAACAATTAAAAATCTATAAATAATATAATATTATAAAATTGTATATTTAAATTTATTTATAACTTAATTATTTTATTTTATACATAATATATAATATAATAAACTCTACTATTTAATAATAATACTAATAATCAAATGACTATTTATGAAACTTATACAACAATACTACATAATTATTTAATATATTATATTAACTAAAAAATTTAAATTATAACAATAAAACTTCATGCCTAAAAAACTCCAAGAGAGTAACTCAAATACTTTGGATATCCAAAGTAGAAAAATTTAAAGGTGCAATGGATAAAGTCACCTTCTTCAATCAATTTACTACCTAAAATTTAATTTCGCAGAGTAAAGTTTGACATGACGGGACAAAATGAAACCAATGGTCATTGTGGAGCCCAAAAGGAAACTGGCAAATAGAAAGAAAAATAGCTAATGAGAAAAACAAATCCAATGGCACCCTTAATTTCAATAATCTTGCATGATTGGAGAGGAACGTCCACCATGGATCCGCCAAGGCAAGTATCTCTTTGCCAAAGGGAACACCTTTGACGCAAAAATATATCTAAAGTATGCTTAGAGATATCCTTTTTGAGGCACCTATTTGACCTATGTGTGATAAATTGATTTAAAAAATAGGCACCTCTAGAAGGATATATCTCAGCGTACTTTAGATACATTTTTTAAATATAAGTATGCTAGTAGCATCCAAAGCGACAAGATTAATTCTTGTTAGTGTGAACAGGGTTACTTTGCTATCTAGCTCTTTCTTAGCTTGTTCTCCACCTTAGCTCTTTTCACACTAGGTTAAGTTTACTTAGGGACTTTTTCACTTTATTCCACATTGGTTGTGTATTGATTCTCTTGGGTGGAATATCATATATATACCCACCTCTTACTCTCATATGAGCATCCCATTCTATTGTAATGCTTTGCATTCTCTTGAGTTGAATACAGTTTATTTAGCTCATATTTGATTTCTATTTTGCTTTCTCTCAATCACTTGTATGCTTGGGTAGAAATCTAACATGGTATCAAAGTGGTTGTGAGTTGTGGGTTAGCATTTTTTTTAGAAATCTGAGAGTATAGAGTTGTTTTTCGAAGCACATGAGTATGCTCTTCTCTTGCATCTTCGGATGATCTGGAGAAACAAAAAAGTGTGGAGAAAACTCTAGTTTGTGAGTTGTGGGTTTCGAAGCACATGAGTATGCTCTTCTCTTGCATCTTTTGATGATCTGGAGAAACAGAAAAGTGTGGAAAAAACTCTAGTTTCTGGGGGGTTCATATTTTGACTTGCCAGTTGCAAGTTTTTTTCATAGCTTCCTCAAGACTCTTTGAGATAAAATCTAACAATTGGCTTGCATTTTATTTATTCTGATCAATCTTGCAGGTTGCAGCATGCCTTTGTTTGTTTTAGGTAGTTGATTCAGTCTTTGCATGCCATTTTTTGGTGCTAAACACTTTTTTTTCATTAGAGTCACATTTTTTGTAGATCACAAAGAAAAACGCCTTCTGGGTTTTGTTCACAGCACCGAAAAACTATCTGGGTATCTGTTAGTTTTTGCATACAGCTTATATATTTTGCAAAAATGACGTCAAAAAGCTACAGCAAAACCCCTCTCCATTGGCATTTTGGAAATTGCAGTTCAACTTCCAAAGGCTGTAACTCGAGCTCCTGACCTCGGATTTGTGAGCTTCTATTTTTGATTTTGGCTAATTTTTCATGCTCTACATGCTGGTATAATCATTTTTTGATTTTAGTGTACAGATTTTTCAGCAATCTCATATTCTCACACGTGACTCTGCACAGTTCTCGTTTTTGGAAACTTTGGAGGATCATAACTTTCACATACGACCTCGTATCGAGGCGATTCTTTTTTTGAAAGTGCATGATTTTTTGAGTAGATCGCAATGGTACTATTTATTTATCTGAGTATTGTGCCAAAGTTGTATTTTTAGCATATGCTCTTTGTGAGGTTTTTGCAATGCATTGAAATCAAGACCACTTAGTATTTCTTGCTAGTGGTAGCTGTAAATGCACTAATATAAAGTGCCAAATCATATTTTCTTGGGGGGCTTCTTTGATTGAGTTAAAAAGGGGGTGTCTTATGTGCTCTCTTTGAGTCACATCTTTTATGGGGTTATTGTAATCATTTTGGGGGTTCATCATGGATATCGGTTATTTCCATCCTTTTGTTGTTAAGTTAACCTCAGAGAACTATTTGTCTTGGAAACAAGGGATAAAGAATCATTGCCTTGAGCAAGATCTATTGCCCCATCTCTTTGGACTCGTTCCTGAGCCAAGTGACTATGAACAGAAGAATGCATGGTTTAACAATAATCACATGGTCTATGGACTAATATGTATTACTATTTCTGAGGATATTATACATCACATAGAGCACACTGAGTGCCCTTTCATTGCTTGGACCATCATCCAACAGTTGTATGGAGACTTTGGATCTTCATCTGATAGTGATGTTTCCTTGGATGACCAGGCTCTGGTGGATGATACTAAGTCTTCTTTTACCCTATCTTGTGTGACATACATTGATACCCCATCTTTAGATACAACACTTGTTGCTTCATTAGATTCCAGAGATGCTTCTTTGAGAGCTTCTAGTGATTCTTTGCAGCAGGATCATTACAGTCTTCCTAATTGGGATTCCTATTTATCAAACATTGCATCTTTGTTTGTGGAGTCTCACATTTCAGATTTGGAGAACACATTTGAGGGGCTATCTCTCCTCTTTCATGACAATTATTTTGTCCTGGCACCTGTTGTTACTACAGAGTTTAGAGCGGCTTCTTCGAAGGCTTCTAGTGATTCTTTGCAGCAGGATCATATTTGTCTTCTGTATTCACTTCATTGGGACCAATTTCTACCAGACATCTCTTATTTTTTTGTAGAGTCTCACATTTCGGATTTAGATGACACTCTTGAGGACATTCAACTCCTCTTTGATGACAGTCATTTCATCACTGTTATCCCATCTTCCTTATCTTTGGATCATGTACCTCCTAGTTGTACACATGGGATTGGATTGCTTCTACCTTTGTGCATTGAGGCATCTTTTGATGTTCACATGGGGACACTTAAGCAGAGTTCTGAGATAGGATACATCTTGAGACTTCCTTCCTCACCTTGCTTCTTTGAGTGGGAGTTACTTCAACATTCACCATTGGAGTTGTTTCTTCCTAAGGGGAGAAATGTCATTTGTCACAAATGGATCATCTTCAACATTCATATATGGGCATCCTCTTTTAGCACAGGAGCTACTTTGTTGTGGGGGGGTTTCATAGTCTCTTTCACTCTCTCTACATTGAGTGGGGGCTATTTGGGCTCTCTTCTTTTCCTCTCATGGGGGAGTTTTTTTCCCACTAGGTTTTCTCCTTCCTTTTCTATTTGAGGGGTTTCTTTGTACATGGGTACCTCATCAGGCCTTGTTACCGGGACCCATCTTTGCATTTTGTCACATTTCCCCCTAAGTTGCACTTAAGGGGGGGTGTTAGTGTGAACAGGGTTACTTTGCTATCTAGCTCTTTCTTAGCTTGTTCTCCACCTTAGCTCTTTTCACACTAGGTTAAGTTTACTTAGGGACTTTTTCACTTTATCCCTGTGTATTGAGTCTCTTGGGTGGAATATCATATATATACCCACCTCTTGCTCTCATATGAGCATCCCATTCTATTGTAATGCTTTGCATTCTCTTGAGTTGAATACAGTTTATTTAGCTCATATCTGATTTCTATTTTGCTTTCTCTCAATCACTTGTATGCTTGGGTATAAATTGATTTAAAAAATAGGCACCTCTAGAAGGATATATCTCAGTGTACTTTAGATATATTTTTTAAATATAGGTATGCTAGTAGCATCCAAAGCGACAAGATTAATTCTAACTATATTATATATTTTAAGAATTGTTATAATTATATAATATAATATTATAATATATATTAATTAGATATAATATAACCCTAACCCTAACATTAATCGTGACAATAATTCTACTTTTAGATTTACTTAAACCTAATTATATTCATAATTCCAACCCTTATCCCTACTCTAATTCTAACCATAGTTCTATATATAGATATAAATGTAAATGACTTTTGGTGTTTTATTGTAACTATAACCCTAACCCTAATGTTCAGGCCAATACTAACCCTAATTATAACTCCAACCCTAACCCTGATTATAATCGTAGTTTTAACCCTAATTCTAACCTAAACCCTAACCCTAACCCTAAATCTAATTATAATTCTAATGTTGATTTTATCCCTAACCCTAATTGTTACCCCAATACTAATTCTATTACTAATTTAAACCCAAATTATAACTATAACCTAACCCTAACCTTAATCCTGATAGTAATGCTAAGCCTAACCCTAATTCTAACCCTAAACCTAATTATAACCCTAACCCTAATTCTACCCTTATATTTGTCCCTATATAACATAATAGGTACGCTAGAATTATATATAATATACCCTAACCCTAACCCTAACATAATTCTATCCCCAACCCTAACAGTAACCATATTTCTAATCGTAATTCTACTTTAACCTAAACCCTAACCTAACCCTAATTGTAGACCTAACTTCTAATTTGAACCCAAATTATAACTATAACCCTAACCCTAACGTTAATCCTGACAATAATAATAACCCTAATTCTACCACTTGATCTACTTAACACTAGTTCTATTCCTAATTCCAATCCTAATTCTAACCATAGATTTATATAGATTAAATGTAAATGACCTTTATTATTTTATTGTAACTATAACCCTAACCCTAATGTTCACCCTAATTCTAACCCCAACCCTAACCCTGGTTCTAATCATAGTTTTAGCCCTAATTCTAACCTAAACCCTAACCCTAATTCTAAATCTAATTCTAACGGTAATCATAACCCTAATTCTAATCATCATTGTAACTGTAATCCTAAATCCAATTATAATTCTAATCTTGATTTTATCCCTAACCCTAATTCTTACCCCAATACTACTTATATTACTAATTCAAACCCTAATCCAAACCTAAATTATAACTATAACCCTAACCCTAATTCTAACCATAATTCTACCCCTAACAATAACACCAATTCTATCCCTAACCCTAAATCTAACCCTAACCCTCATTCTATTGCTAATCTTAATTCTATCCTTAACTCTAACCCTAATTCTAACTCTAACCCATGTCATAAAACTCATTCCTTGCCTCAACATTAATGTTACATTCTCCCACATCAATATTTAAAAGTCAGATTGCATCACATGGGATTGATCCCTGAATTTCAAATTTTAAAACTTATAATTTTCTTGACTCTTGCCCATTTATTTCCCACCATGAGCTGACTTGGTACACATTTTATATGATATATCACTTTTAGGGTCTTAGATATGTGATTATTGATGGCATTATCATTTTTAGATCTTTTGAGGGATTGCATTCTTACTTATCCTTATTCCATTATTATATCTTTTCTTTTAGAGTTTTGTGCTATGTTGAGATCTATCCTTTACCCACCCTAGCCACCCTTGCCAATCCAATTAGGTTTCCTTTTCATATCTAATATACCACTAATTCTAACCCTAACCCTAATTCTAACAATGGAGTTAGTGTTAGGATTAGGGTTAGGGTTGGGTCATTTCAAATGATTTCATTGGTGCAATATTAATTCCCAAATTTCTATTAGTAGATAAAACCATTTGATATGGAGTAATTTCTTAAAGACATCATTTGATATCATAAGCCAAACATTTAATATGAAGTATTCCAAAGCATGTACATTTCCACCCTAGTACTTGTCTTTCTTTGCAAATACTCTTACCTTTTAAAATTATACAAATCATTCATATCATGGTTGTTTGATTTGAGTTCCACAAATCACTCATGTTTTGTTTGGATCTCTTAGCCTTGTTTTAGGATCTTACCTTTTTAACCCCAAAATTACACTCTTTTAGTTCAAAATTTACTTATTTAAAGCCAAAAAAAATCATATATTAAAACTTTTACTAACTATTCTAATAAGCTTGTAGTCTAAATATTTCCATAATCTGGGTGCATTACTTTCCAATTTTTAATTTATTTTGTATTGTGTTGTGTGATTTTTTCACAATACAATTGAATTGCATACCAAAACCCAATTTCTTAATAGTTATATTTTCAATGCAACCTTGGAAATGTTAGTTCTTGTTGAAACAATTTGGTATGTATCTTGTTAAACACTTTTTAATGGTCTTTATTCTTCATATTTGTTCACCTTGATAATCTTTCATGCAACCATGGGAGATAGAATGCCAACAATTGACATAATTATAACATTGGAGAATTATATGATTCTAAGCTCTTTTTACGTAGTATGATGTTTGATAAAATAATTCAATTGTATATGTATATAGAGTTCATAGAAATAGAATAATTAAAATAGTAGTTACAAAATTTTACTTTTTGGAATATCACATGCATTTCATATCTTCCAAAGATGGTGTTGTGCCTTACACACATGACCCATTTTATCAAATGGAGACTACCCTTCTTCTTTTTCTTCACTTTGGTTTGGTCTAGGTCTCAGTAGTTTTGCTTGAGAGAGGATAATGTCTGGATGATTTGGTCCCTCTACATATGTTTGGTTAAAGTTGGACAAGTTTGTATAAGTTTGACCCCATTGGCACCTTTTGATGATTAGGTTGGAGTGATTGAAGTTCACTAAGTCTCCAAATTAGTTTCCTAAGTCAGTTTTGCGCTAAAAATGGTCTTTACTACATTTGTGCTAATATCTTGTCCAACGGATATTAGCGTCAGCCTCTTCACATACCATTTAGCACTGAAATTACTGCCAACTAGACTTGCATTGAAATGAGTCTCAATAGGATATTTCCAGTAGGACCGAAAAGTCCCACTTTTCCCATCCGTAGGTAAAATCCCGCAAACGTGTGCCACAGGTTGTCAACGTACATTGCATTAATGACAAGTTTTTAGGGGGGTATAAACGGCTTAAACTCTTTAGTTTTTCATCATTTGCACTCAACATTCCTTTAGTGATTGAGCTCTGAATTTACTATCCAACCTACTGAAGATTTCTTGGCTGCTTGTTGATTCGTAGGACGCATTTGTTGGCGATAAATTTAATTTTATTCATTGTAGCCTCACGTTCATAGGTAAGAGGAATTTTTGTCTGCTCCTTGGCCATTCGATTCATGATTTTGCCTTTATTTTCCTTTTGAAGCAAGAAATGCACTGAGTCTCTTTAAATCTTGGTTGTGCATACGTTAGAAACCCAAGGGTTTAGGGATTGGTTTGCAAAAAGTCTAATTTTTTTGTAATTTTCGTTCCGTAAGTTTTTGAAGTTAGGGTTTTATAGAGGAAGGAGAGAATAGGCATCATTTTTAAACAATTTCAATATTTGTATTCTTAACTTAGATTTCCCCTTCTCTGAATTGACCCTTCAATTTTTATCACCTAAGTCAAATGAACTTCAAAACATTCGAAACCTCGGTTTGCGCTAAATCCTTGTCCAACTAGATATGTCCGGCTTGTTAGAAATTCCCTGCCAGATCCTTTTAAGGACTTTGTGCTAAAAAGGAACTCAACTAGATTTGCACTAAAAGGTGCTTCCATAGGACATTTCCTGAGCACCCAAAAAACCCCACAATCCATCGTCCTTTGAATCCCCCGTTGAATAGGATTTTAATGTTTGTTAGGGCTTTGCACTAAAAGTTGTGTTAACCAGGATTGCGCTAAAAACTACTTCCATAGCATATGTTTGGTTCCCTTCGAAAAGGCCGCTATTTGCTTGCTCTTGAAATCCTTGCTAAAAGCATTCGTAAAGTTCATGCTAAAAAGATCTCCCACTGCATATATCATGTTACCCTAAAAAACTGCGCTATCCGATTATCATTGAAATTTCCACTAAGCTGCCAATCCTTCAACATTGCATGCCAGCGCTAAATTTGTACTCTACTGCATATGTCCTATTGGAGCTAAAACCCATGCTATCCTATTGACCTTAAAAATCTCGTAAATCCTGTGGACATCAAAAAGCCTGCTTTTACTCTAAATGGATTTCAATAGGTGATTTAAAAGCATGAGGGAAATTTAATTAATGGTTCACTTGGATTTATTTACATGATAATTTGTCTGGTTCATTTGATTATTCAAGAATTGAAGGAATTCATGCATCAATCTGATATTAATTTTTCCATTTGCTATAATATGCAGTAGGGCTGAAAAAACTCGCTGGCCTATCTTAGTCTATTTTAACTCATGGTTTAGACTGATGAAACATTAAGGAATGAACTTTAATGAACATTTTATGTTTCCTTGAATGAAATAGTGGTTCTTAATTTAGAACTCAATGATTTATTTAGCATTTTTTCCATATATCTTGCAACGGGATAAATCCCTGCTTTTTGGTATAAGAGCCTGATTTGAAGTCTACATTGAATACATACAAATAATGCATGTTTCTTAGCATTCCTAGATTACTTAACACCATAAAACATAGGTCTCTAGACCAATAGGATAGCAACTTTAAAAGGTTATTCACTAGGTTTCTGTCATGTAGGATAGATGACTTCTCAAGCCATAAACATGAAGTATGAGTTTAAAGGGCTCCCTCCTATCAGCAAGATCACATCTGCACGGTAGAACATAGGAGACATAGATCTTGGTCACATTGACATTAAGGAATTTAGATTAAGGATATTTGGGCTAAATCCTACTACTTGGGCTCAAAAGATTAGGGACAATGGCATTGCTGAAGCTGTTGCCTTTCCAACTTTTGTCCAATGTACGGAGTTAATTGTAGCTTGTGCAAATAGATATCATCAATCATCAAGGACAATGGTCACACAGGATGGCAGAGTATTGGCAAATTTTAGTGCATTGACTTTAGTTGAGGCTTTTGACATTCCTCCTTTCCCAACTTTGTCAATAATGACAAAGGACGAGAACAAGAGGATGTATGATCAAGACCCTGAGGCTTGCAGAAAGGTGATAAATGATAGATGGATAAAGAACAAAAGAGCTGCTCTATCCAAGATTCTTCATGTACTTTATAGGAGCGATTTCAAGGAGGAAATAGGGGATTTGGTCACCCTCCTAAGTAGGATAATGGGATTGCCTTCTGCTTCACCTTTGAAGATTGGATGTTTGCATATGCTGAAGAGATATTGCATGGAGATAAGAAGATCCAATGGGCCCAAATCTTAAGTGACAACATTCACGAGGCTTTTGTGTCTTTCAATGATAAGAAGATATTCAGATGGACCTCCTATGTAGTATACATGTTAGCAAGAAACTTTGTTTATCCTTGCTTGTCTAGACTAGGAGAAGTTGGTAATGCTGAAGGGGAGTACAAGGTGTATGAATGTTATCCTTAGCTGGGGATTCCTCAATCATTAGTGCATTTCAGAAGAGTTAATGATGCATTTACTATGCACATTACAAGGCTACTACAAGGAGATATGTCAAGAAGATTGTCTCAAGAAGCTGCTAATGTGGTACAAGCTTATGGGAGATGGTACATTCAGTTTCCAAAGTTCACCTATCTTAGGATTCAAGGTTTCACTGGGGCACCCTATAAATTGCCAAGATATCCAACTAACAAGATAGTGCTTCTAGAATCGACAAGACAATTACGTACTTGTGTCGAGAAGTTGAAGCATTTACACAGAGCCTCTATCAAATTCTCCATCCTTCTGGGAGAGGTGTCTTTTCTTGTGTCACTCTTGGATCAACTAAATATTTAGACACTAAGCTTCAATTGTTGAACTTGCATTTCTACCAGAGAAGAAGCCATTTTGATCCATTTGGAGTTATTGAAAGACATATTAGAAAAAAGTTGTTTCACAGAGAACACCTTGAAGAATTTTGGGCTAATTACTCAGATGATCATGAAGTCTTGAGGAGGAAGTATTCCAGGTTGTCTCTAGACTTCATATGGAGATTTAATATTATTGCAGTGCCTAATCAGTTAGTGGATGATGACAATGTGCTACAGTGAGGACTATGGGAAGTACTTTTTAGATACCCTATCCCTATACCAAATTGGGCAGATGCAGAAGAGAGCTCCTTGGATGAAGTTATGAAGCAACCCATTAGATTTAGTAGAAATTGGGTCAAAAATCAAGTTGCAATAATGACACAAGAAGGAGTGGCTCTCACTTATACTCAATAGCCACAAGATAGAGCTAGTGATAATGAATTAGTTGAGCCTATAGAGGCAGAAAAGGAAGTGGAGCAAGAGGTTGCAGGAGGTGATGCTTTAGAAGTAGACAGTGATGCAACAGAGGAAGATCTCCCTCTTGTTAGTAAAGGGAAAACTAAAGTGGATAAGGAGCCTCTAATATAGTAAAAGAAAGATAATCCACCTGCGGTTAGGACCAGATATTCAAGAAAGAGGGATATGCCCAGTGGAAAAGGAGAATCTTCCAAGACAAAGAAGGTAAAGAAGCAACATAGTATAACTACACCCTTTCCCTCCACAACTAGTAAAGCACCCCCTGTCACTTATGTTGCTCATGATCAAACTGTTAATGCTGTCACCTCTTGCTCTACTATGTCTATCATCACACCTCATGTCTCTTCTAGTGTACCTACAGTATTCTCATCCTCTATGTCAGAGACAGTTGCATCCTCTCCCCTTCATCCATTACATCCTCGACTAGTCCATCCATCTCTTCTTTGCCATCTTTAGCCCCCATTTCCTTTCCATCCATCACTTCATCATTTTTCCCTTCCATTTCATCCCTGAGCCTTCCTCTCCACTTCCTCTTTACCTTCTATCTCTATCATCCTTTCACCTTATTCCTTTTCCTTGCCAGCCCTTAGCCTTACCACCCCTGTTGTCATTTCCTCCATGCTCTCGTTTCCTTCCCTTGCTCCCTCAGGTTTTGCATCATTTGCAAACCTATCCTGGGTACTTTTGTCTCCTTCTACAACTAGTTCTTTTGCTATCATCGACAGTTCACTAGCTCATCCATTCAATGAATCAACCCAAACACCCATGCCAGCCCCTCTTCAGGTGCCCTTACTAATCCCAACACTATTGAAGTTGTGAACCTGGAGGACATTCCTTCTCAGGAGAAAGCAGATGATTCGATATTGAGCATTGCTCAGCAGGTAGTGGTAGAAAATCTATAGTAGATAAATCAACTAGAGTCTCCTCTTAGAATAGGTGAAGTGGCTGATAAAGATGGACAAGAGGATGAGAATACATAACAAAGGCATGATGCAGAGAAGTCAATTCATCCTAATTCTTTGAATAAAGAGGATAGTCATATTGACTCCCTAAAACCTTCTTTGATAGCTCCTGAGTGGCTCCAGCAGAGATTAAATAATCAACCTTCAAGGGTGGAGGTAGTTGAATTAAATTTGGATAACTTTTTGCCAAGGATTGAGAAACCTAAGAAGCATAAGAAGGTAAAGGTATAATCAAGGATATATAAAGATGCTTCAAGTTCTCGTATTGCAGAGGTAGATGTGTCTCTAGAGCAGGCAAACAAAGAAGACACTAGACCTGAGGACTACACTATTAGAACTCTGAACTTAGGTCCAGTATCCAAGGCCCAAGTGGTAGAAGAGTTCAAAGACTCAGTGTCAAACATTCTTGATAGAATAAATAAATATGTGCTCACTAAACAACAATTGAAACAATAGAATGAGGAACTAAGGGCCTGTATCATATATTTACTCAAGCCTTCCCATTCTGTCGATAGAACATCTACCCTCTCTCCTTTCCAAGGAAGAGTTGGATAATTTTGATAATATCAGAGCTTCTGCAGCAGCTACAGAGGAGTGGTGTCACAAAGTGTATGATGAGGGATGTGAGATCATTGATGAAGCAACCGAATTACACAAAGAATTTTCCGCTCTAAAGGTTGAGTGGGATGAAGTTGTTAGTGATTGTGTAGACTATGATGACTATTATTCTCACATACGTCCCCAAGTGCTTGCAATGAGTAAGCTCCCTGATGAAGTCTTGTTGGAAGAAAATATTTTGACTGAGGACATATTGCATATGTCAGAGCACTGGCTAGAGATGATAAGGTTGAGGAGAGAGATTTTTGACAAAGCAAGAAATATGTTTGTACCAAACAAAGCATAACTTTTGGAGGTTATCTATAGTCTAAATGACATGCTTAGGGCATCTACTAATATGAACTTAGATGATACCACCCTAGTAGATACTCAAGAATGCAAAGAGAAGTTGAATCAACTTATACATGGAGACTCGCCACCTAGCAAGGTAGGGAAATTGGAGAGGATTAGTGACCTGAGAATGTTGTTCAAAGAGTTTAAGAAGAACAAAAGGTCCAGGAAAGCTGTGTTTATCAAAATTTCATAGGAAATAGGCATAGAGAAATTTAGAATGAATTATGTCAAAGATCCTCAACCCTCCGATATCAATACATCTTTGGAGGTATTCACAACATATAGTAACAGGGAAGTAGAGAAAAACAAGGTTGACTTGGATGGGGATGAGCAATAAGATGACCTAGTAAGCATATGAAATCTCATCATGCTGCATCAACGCTTGTTTTCACATGTCATGTGACCTTCCTTTGACTTCTTTTGCCTTGGTAATTGGCTCTTCCTTCTAAACAACCAAATGGGTACTCATTTTGTCTAGATTCAATGTATTTAAAAGTTGTATTTTGTCTTTTTCTATCAAGACAAAAACAAATATGAGAATGAAACAAACTGATATATCTCATTAAATGCAATGTAAATCTAGACCATTGGTGTTTAGTAAATCTCCACTGTCCATGAAAAAATTGGTATGACTATTCCTCTATATAAAGGATAGTCATTTTCTCTCTTCTAAGTAAGATTTGATAGTGAATTGTTGAGACTCTACCAAAATTTAATCAATACAAAGCAAGGTTTGCAAGTTGCTATA
Source organism: Cunninghamia lanceolata (assembly GCA_027924645.1). NCBI lineage: Eukaryota > Viridiplantae > Streptophyta > Pinopsida > Cupressales > Cupressaceae > Cunninghamia > Cunninghamia lanceolata. The sequence continues at coordinate 2,733,411 of BSBN01000853.1, read as the reverse complement.
AATTTGTGTTCCTGTGTCGTCTTATTTTGGAATTCATGGTTCATTTCAATCTGAAATTAGTTTATGTGTAATTGTAACGATGGATAAATGTTTGGATATGTGATGAATGCCCTTGTTCATACCATTTGTACTTGCTGACTGTAAGTTACTTTGCATGGTTAGTCTGAACCTCCATTACTGAATTTCGTTTGATTGCATTTCAATAGTTAAACTATGCCATCAACTGGGTGTTTAATGAATGAATGTAATTTGAAAATCATAAAATTCCTTTGAAGATTGCATCATTTCCTACAATATTGTGGTTTAACAAGGTAAAACATGAGGTGGTTTATTGAGGATATTTTATCTATCTGCAACATATTATCCAATTGTGATTTGTCACTTAGGTTCCAATATCTCTCTTTACCCTTTCATATTTTGCATTTTCTTTATAAACATTTGTTAGAGTTAGATTTTGAACAAAACTTGCATTGTTAATCTATTGGAAATTTTAGACTTCATATGTCTGCATTATCAAAAGGTTGTTGCACACTTTGCTATAATAGTTTCACAAACCCTTTGGTTGCATGTAAGTCCCCTTAGTTGGAGCAGCCAAATACATGTCTACTAAGTTATCTTGCAAGCTAAGACCTAGCTATATAAACCTTGGGGCAATCCTATTATGAAGTCTTGGCATAGGATTCCCTTCAAGAGAGTGAGGTATCTAATATCTTACTTGCATAGCTACGTACTAAAAACACCATCAACAGAATTGGCGCTAGAAGGAGGGCCTTGAACATCACATAAACCCTTCTTTTCCATGAAATTAAGGCTGGGGAATAGGCATAGGCATACTAGATCTAGTTCAACTAGAGAAGATCTATTGTTCTTAACCCAGTTTAGAAAAACAAGGAGAGACCACAGAATACCTAGGACCCCAAGGGCACGGTCCATTCCAAGAAATCCAGCTACAATTCAAGTCAACTTTCTTAATATGGATTTCTTTGTTGTAAACCCCTCTCCTATCTAGATTGCCAACTATCATGACATGCCAAAGAATTCGGATAAATACTACTCAAAGTTCCATCCTAATGATCCTGAAAGAACTGTTGATGAACACAAAGATTTTTTAAGGCAATATGTACATGCTATAGGTTGAGCACGAGGATATGGTCTTCAAGTTATTTCCCTACTCACTACAAGATGAAGCTTATTACTAGTTTGCTAACCTCCCTTTAGTCTCAATCAATTCATGGAAAACCTTGAAGGATGCATTCCTAAACTGATTTTGGATGCTTACTACTCCTGCTGATCTTTATTGGTCCTTTGTGGAGATTCGCATAGCTGAAGGAGAATCGATAAGTTCGTTCAACAATAGATTCCATAAGGCTTACTGTCACCTTCAAGCTCCTTTCAAACTTGCTCAATTAGCTACTTTGCCTATCTATTATGCAGCAATGGATAAACTGACATCTATATTCGTAAGAAGGGCTAATCCGGCTCCAACAACTTTAGCCTAGGCATATGCTGAAGCTGTCAAGGTAAATTTAGAATTAGGACATATTGCATCAGGTCTACTAAATCATGTTGGTCCTATAGCTATGCCTAATCCAATACCACTAATCAATCATGCCTTAGCCAACCATACTCCAGTGCTAAACCCTATTCCAGCACCTGCTGTAACACAGGCTTTGGTCATTCATCCTGGAGCACCCTTTACAGTGTTACCTCCTGCACAATTGCCTTTCCTCCAATTAGCTGAAACTGTGAAAGTGAGAGATGGAAAGGATGACATCAAAGAATTAGCAGAACAAATGAAAAAACTTACAGTTGAGGTGACACACTTAAGAAATCAAAATGCTTACCTATAGCAGAGAAGTCAGGGTCAGAATCAGTACCAAAACAAAAATTATCAAAGACATAATAGAACATGGAATACCAAGCCAAACAACAGAGGGATCCATTCACCATTGGAGTCCCAAAATGCAGAAAATCATCCACCCAAGTGAGTAATATTGGCTGAAGCAGCATTGTCTTCATGGTGTAGGATTCACAACACAAATGTCATTTGGAATTAGACTGTCATGAGTTTCAAATTGCATCTAGTATCTTTCAGAGAGAAGTCCAAAATGCTGAAGCACAAGAGACTCCACCTCCCATGGGATACAAACTAGCACCTACTCAAAGGTATGATACTTCCTTAGTTTTAGATAGCTATGTTTTTCCTTTTCAAGATGATAACCAGCCTGAAGAAGAGGAAGCCGATGAAGTCCACACTTATCAGCAATACAATAGGACCCCATATAACCTTAGGAATAACAAACCTAAGGGACCCTTTACCACTTCCATTTCTCCAAAAAATTATCAAGTCCCTCTTGATCCTAAGGCTTCCAATAATCTCGACCCTTCTAAGGTTGTGCCTCAAACTACTAATACAAACCAACCAGTTGAATCATCTAGGAAATTAGAGGTAGCTAAGGTGGGCCAATATGTAGTAGATGAACTTAAGAAGATGAAAGTTATCTTGTCCATATTTGATCTGATGAAAGTTCTAGAAGTTAGGGCAACCTTCCTTCAAGACATTGGGGTACAAGGCAAGAATGATCCTTCCCCAAAAGAAATCCCACAAAAGGATAGTTTGGATAAAGGTAAGGATAGAGTTCATGTCACATATGCAAATCAACAGGTAACATTGTACAAAGAAAAGAGAGAGTCACCTCCCTTCTAGCTGAATCTTAGGATATTTGGCAAGAACCTTCACAACTGCTTGGTTGACTTAGGGGCTTCCACTAATGTTATGCCTCTATCAATTTGCAAGGCACTAGGTCTAACTCCTGCCAATTCTTCCAGGAAGGTTACTCAATTGGATAAAATAGAAGTCAAGGTCGTAGGAGAACTGAACAAGATTCATATGTAGTGGCATCAGACCCACGGGTGCAGTAGTATATAGACATACAAGTGGTAGACATTCCTGATGCCTACAGTATGTTGCTTAGTAGGGACTGATCTAAAACATTAAATGGCTACATGGCAATAGACTTCTCTCATATGTGGCTACCATGGAGAGGACATGGTAATCAAATTCGCATTGAGAGAGCCCAAAATGAAACACATGATAATAGAGTACAATCAGACAAATGAGATCTTATACTTAGATGTGGATTTAGGAGTTTATCTCCCTTAGATAAATCAGGTAGAAGAAGTACTCATGTTGAGTTGCAACAGGTACCTTGACCCACCACTTACTAAATACCAAGAAAGTATGGAAGCTTGTGTCCAATAAGACCAAGAGTCTTCTTCTGATGATGAGCCTAGAATCTTTGAAGGATTTAGAAGATTCATAGCCAAGTTCATGTGTGATCAACTGGCTATTGGGAAGAAGATACAAATGGAGGAATTGCTACTGCCTAATTAGTGTTGCATTCATAATGCATCCCACTCAGAATTTTTGTTTTCTTTATGCTAGCATGTAGTATATCAAGTTTAGAAACATTTACAATAGTCATCTACCAAAGGTGAAGAGAAGCTTGGGCTGACATCCACCACTGATCAAGAGGTTAGGCCACTGAACAAACAAGATACAAACATTAAAAGGAGACTTACAGATTCTCAATTTTGGACATTGAGGTTTGACGGATCTAGATCCAAGCAGGGATAAATTTAAGACCCCCCCTCAAAGAAGGTGTATAAACCTGGCAAATCGTGTATACTTCCCAAGAAAAATATTAATTTTATTAGCAAATTTTTTCATTTTTCTGGGAAAAAAATCTCAATTGGTGAATCTTTTGTAATCACTAGAGGTTTGTGGAAAATCCTGGTGAATTATAATTTTTTTAAAACCAATAAAATATTTTCATTGGCGATTAAAACCTATTTTCAAACCAATAAAATATTTTCATTGGCGAATTAAAACCTATTTTTAGACTAGTAAAATATTTCTGTGGGCGAATTAAACTTGTTTTCTAAATAAAAAATATTTTTGTGGGCGATTAAAATCTATTTTCAAACCCAAAAAATTATTTTCATTGGCAAATTAAACCAATTTTCAAACCAATAACAAAATCATTGGTGAATTAAATATAGTTTCAAACCAATAAAAAATTAATTGGCGAAATAAACTGTTATGCTAATAAAAATCATACCGTGTGTGGCGAAAAATATCAAATATTGTTTTATTCCAAGATAAATTTTCCACACATCCAAATTCCTTCATAAAGTGTCTAGAATGGGGACAAGTGTCAACATATTTATTATGTCTAAAGCAAGATGTCAGTGCAAATTAATATAACCGATGACTGTTCAATGAATTTTTGATGGACGACTGTAGTTGCATTCCGGAAGAAAATGTCTGAAACACTAGACTCGCAACTTCAAACCTCCGGAATAACACTTGAACTATTAGATTTCTAAATATCAATGGTTGACATTTCATATGAGAAACCTAGCTTTTAACCCTCTGCATAATCTTATTTTGACTTGCTACCTCTGGTTGCCGATTGTCTAAGTTGAAACCTGAGCCATCAAAATCGTGTTGTTTATCGTCCCCTTATACCTAGTCTTGTTGGTCACCGCTTGGTGGGGAACGGGTCAAAATATTTAATCTATTGTCTAAGTCTTGACATTAACCTAGCAGGGTCCACTTTTTAAATGCTAAGTTGCTAACTATAAAAGAACATGAAATATTTTAACAAATATTTCAAAGCAGCCTTAAGAGACTTAAAGGGTGAGCTATTAAATGTTTAATTAAGACACATGGGAAATTCCTTGGCAAGATGTTTTAATCTTAGCCATCTAATGTTGAAGAATTTAAGTAGACAATGGATGGCTTGAGAAGTTAATGTGCGAGTAGGTTGGAGGGCCCAGGTTAATCCTAACCGTTCCCTGCTAGGCCATTGTCAGAAGATGCATGGGTGATAAACCCAATGAGCTAATGGGCGAACGCCACATAGCAGACTTCGCAACATGAAGAGAAGGTGGAGTCTGCCGAAAGATGAGTAAGCAACTCCGTGTGGCATAAATCTTCATCACAGCCGTCCATCTTGTCATCTCATCAAGAGATCAATGACTAGAGTTTGAAATATTTTAGCAAATATTTTGAAGCAGCCTTAAGAGACTTAAAGGGTGAGCTATTAAAGGTTTAAATAAGACACATGGGAAATTCCTCAGCAAGATGTTTTAATCTTAGCCATCCAATGTTGAAGAATTTAAGCAGACAACGAATGGCTTGAGAAGTTAATGTGCGAGTAGGTTGGAGTGCCCAGGTTAATCCTAACCGTTCCCCGCTAGCCCATTTTCAGAAGATGCATGGGCAATAAACCCAATGGGCTAATGGGCAAACACCACGTAGCAGAATTTGCAGCCTAAAGAGAAGGTAGGGTCTGCCGAAAGATGAGTAAGCAATTCCGTGTGCTAGGATAGTGAGGAACACTCAAAAAAGATAATAAATTACTATACTCTGGGTAGTTTGTCATAGGATGCCTTTTGGACAAAATATGAAAAACAACACTCATTTGAATAGTTTTTTCCAGTTGTGCTCCTTCCATTGCTTTTCCAAATTGAGCCTTGATTGTACCTCCACTCGCAGCAAGCTTCGTCATTCTTTTCTTATGCTCATCATATTCTGCGGCATACTTCACATGAAGACATTCTTCCTTTGATTTCCATTTTACTACTAATGTTTTCTTTTCGTCTATGATTTGTTTTTCATAAACTTTACCGATATGCTTTTCTATAGTGTCACGCTTTAGCTGCAATTTCTTGTCTCTTTTACATTTCCAACTACAAATCACACACTTGCATTCTGTTGGTTGTTCATCTTTGTTTGCTTTTTCCACTGGTTCAATGAATGGGTACTTTGACACCCAATCAAGCTGAAAATTCCTTGACATTTCCCACTCGCACCCTATTTTTTATTTGCCTTTTCTTTTCTTCTTACCAACATCATCTACAACGCCAGCATTTTCATCCAAGTCAATTATCTCAATCTGGCTAACCAGGGTATCCCTTGGAACATCTTCTGTGGTATTGCCATCCTCATTCTGGCTAACCAAGGTATCCCTTGGAACATCTTCTGTGGTATTGCCATCCTCATTCTGGCTAACCAAGGTATCCCTTGGAGCATCTTTTGCATTATTGCCATCCTCATTCTGGCTAACTAGTGTATCCCTTGGACCATCTTGTGCGGTGATGCCATCCTCATTCTGGCTAACTAGGGTATCCCTTGGAACATCTTCTACGGTATTGCCATCCTCATTTTACTCAATGGCAATCCCACCTTTTGGTGGTGGTGAGGTATTGTGAATGGCTTCTTCATTAATATTTGGTGCCAGAGTTGATGATGTAGCTCTATCTTGATTTGATGGATCATAAACATTGCCAATTCTAAAGTAAAACTGTATACTAACTCCACGTTTTCAGCATTTTGAGGCCCTCCCAGTCCCTTCACCACCCTGAGGAGTCTTGCCCTTGTCGCACTTGCGGCTCAACATCTTGATCTCTCACTTCAAATAAAAGTTGGAAAAAAATGTCTTCTTGTTTAAGAAGGACATACTCATAGAATATAGATCCCATTCCCTACTAAATATCTTCTTTAAGATTGAAGCAAGAATGGTAAAGAGATAAAGAAATCTTATAACACTAATACTATGAAGAAATGATTACTCACCTTTAAGTTTAGGTTTTCACTGACTTGCTATTCATTAATGCAAGAATACCTGTGTTGTAATTTTGTAACTTTGCCTACAATCAACTTCAAGGTTCCAACTCCAACTTCTGAAATCCGAATCAAGAGCTCACAAGTTCAGAACTGAACAAAATGTGTAAGAACAAATTAGAGTTTTGATTGTATTTATATCAATCCATATTTGGTGAATTCCGTGGGAATTCCTAATGGTATATTAAAAAATTTGGTGAATCCCACGTGATTATATAAGGAATATGTTTAAGTGTCGGTGAATCAAACCTCGATGGACTACATACTTTGTAATTTCTAAGGGGAATATGGCCCTAGGATTAGCACGAAGGTGTCATGGAAATTGGTGAAATGGCCCCTTAGTATCAACTACTTGTAAATTTTAACTTGAAAAATGGATCCTCACGCACAACGATCATTTAATGGCGTTGGCGAAATGTGTCCCGATACACAATGTTGTTTTAATAGTATTAGCGAATATACAGGTGATTTAGTACTTGTTTCTGAGATTCCAGGGGAAAATATTAGTCGGCCCATTTGAAACACGTAGTTTGTTATGGTGAAAATATTACTTCATTGATTCTCATAAAATAAATTGATGGCAAATGGATATGTATTCGACCGATAATATGTAAAATCCTAGCGATTTGACCACCCTGTTGGATGTGATTTATTTGCCAATTCTAACTTGGCCGATCTACAATATTCACCAATTGGTGAATATTCGCCACTAAAAATCTTTGGATCCAAGCAAGGGTCTGGTGCAGGGTTTGAACTAATCAATCCTATAGGGGACTCTTATTTAGCTGCATACAAACTGCAATTTCCTTGTACTAACAATGTTGTAGAGTATGAATCACTAGTGCACGGGCTGCTGATTGCTATTCAGAAGAAAGTTAAGATAATTCAAGTGTTTGGTGATTCAAAATTAGTGGTTAAGTAAGTGAGAAAATAGTACTGCTGTCATGATAAAAGATTGAATCGCTACCGAAATTGGGTCTAGGACCTCGTTGAGTGTTTTGATGGCTTTAATATCCAATTGATCCCATGGAAATAAAATCATGTTGTTGAGACATTGGCACAGGCTACAAGCTCATTAGAACCACTTGCCATGTCTGATTTGAAGAAATTCACCATTGAATTGGTTCCCACTCCATCTATGCCAGACAATATTACTCACTTCCAAGTTTTTGAAGATGATAAACATATTATTATTTTCTTACATATTCAGATGTGTTCGCTGCCTGAATAATTGATGAAGAAGATTCAAAACTAGCTGAGATGGATTTAGAGGGTGTCCTCAAAACAAATACCATTCCCTGAGGGATGGTGGAACTAGAAAGGTTATTCGATCAAGATCAGTTTGGAACCTAAAAGAAGAAAGATGATTCTGCCAAAGGTAAGTGTGATCCACATAACTTGGGGACTGGAGATAATGTCAAGAATGTTTTTATTGGTAAAGTCTACACCCCTGAAGAAAAGGCAAAAATCATTAGTGCTTTGATGGACTATCATGATGTTATTGCATGGAGTTATGAGGATCTTAAAACTTACGACACCTCTATCATAACCCACACCATACCTTTGAAGCCTGGAGTTAAGCTATTTCATTAGAGACAGAGGCTAGTCAATGCTCTTTTAGATCCTCTAATTTTTCAAGAAGTCCATAAGCTACTGTCAGTAAGAATCGTATTTTTGATCAAACATTCTTCCTGGGTGGCCAACTTGGTTCTAGTACAAAAAAAGAACGGTGAGATCAGGCTATGTGTTGATTTTAGAAACCTCAATAGAGCATCCGAGAAAGATAATTACTCGCTGCCATCCCTTGATGAGGTACTGCAAATAGTTAATGGATCACAGATGATGTCATTTTTGGATGGATGTTCAGGATATGATTAGGTAATGGTTGAATATGCTGACATACTTAAGACTACCTTCACATGCAATTGGGGTATATATGCATACCAGAGGATGTCGTTTGGTCTGATTAATGCAGGAGCAACATTTCAGCGTGCCATGGACATTGCTTTTAAAGGATTGGTAGGCAAATGCATCATTATTTACATGGATGATTTAACTATATTCTCCAAGAGAAAAGATGATCATATCTCTGATTTGAGGAAAGTGCTTCAACGATGTAGAGATTATGGTATTTCGCTAAATCCCAAGAAGTGTATTTTTGGTGTGACTGAAGGGAAGCTATTAGGACATGTGTTCTCAAAAGAAGGTATATCTATAGACCCTGACAGAGTCCAAGCTATTCTCAAGATCCAACCTCCAGCGAGTAAGAAGGAATTAAAGTCTTATTTTGGTAAGATCGACTTTGTCCAGAAGTTTATCAATTATTTTGGTGAGATTGTCTGCCCATTGAATGCAATGTTGAAACAAGATGCTAAGATTGAATGGACACCAGAAGCCAAGGCAGCCTTCGTAAAAATCAAGTAGGTGATAGCTAATGCTCTAGTTTTAGTAAGTCTAGATTATACTCTTCCATTTTGCATATACTCCTTTGCTTCTAAACATACATGTGTAGCCATATTCACCTAAAAAAGGGGAGTTGATGATGAATGTCCCATTGCTTTCATGAGTACACCACTAAAATATGTAGAACTTAGATATCCAAATGTGGAGAAGCAAGCTTATGCCCTAGTTAAGGCAGTCAAGAAATTTCATCACTACATCTTGAGGAGTAGAATGATTGCAGTAGTTCCAGACACCGCAGTAAAAGCATTGCTAATGCAAAATAAGTTGGGTGAAAGAAGAGGAAAGTAGGTCACAATACTGTAAGAATTTGATATAGAAATACAACCTACATGAAGCTAGTAAGAAGACAAGCACTTACCAAGACTATGGTAGAGACTAACCCAGGATTGGTATCTCAACAATATGTACTAGAAGATATCTCGCAAGATGAGTGGTATGGTGACATCTTATTTTATCTCCTTAACCAACGATGTCCACCTCATTTGAATTCAGTTTAGACAAGAGCCTTGAGATTGAAGAGTAGCAGTTTTATGGTCAAAGGATCAATTTTATACAAGAAGAATCATGAAAGGATCTATTTGAGGTGCTTGGACAAAACATAAGTAGCACAATTTTTTATCAGTTTTCATGAGAAGTTTGGGACATGCCATGGTTCTAGGCACTGTACTACAAATCAGATTCTTTAGGCTGGGTATTACTAGCCTACCTTGTTTAAGGATGCTCATGCACATGTTTGAACCTGCCACATTTGCCAGACTACTGCTTTAAGCGAGAGAAATGATGCTATACCTTTGCAACCAGTGGTGGAGGTACACCTGTTTGCACAATGGGGGCTCGATTTCATTGGTATGATCAATCCACCTTCTTCTACGGGCCACAGGTATATTCTAACCTCTATTGACTATTACACAAGATGGTATGAAGCTCATACTTGTAAGCAGTGCACAACTGAGGTAGTAATCAAATTCATTGAAGAACATATTATCACAAGGTTTGGTTGTCCTTTTTCTCTTGTCTATGATAATGGTCCAACATTTTCCTTTTTGTGTTTTTCAAACTGGGCCTTTGATTATGGTATTGTGTTAAAGTTTTCATCCAATTATTACCCTCAAGGTAATGTAGTTGTTGAATCTACTAATAAAAACTTACTTGAGGTCATCAAAAGACTGCTTGATAAAAACCCCAGAGAGTGGCATACCTAGCTTAGATTTGCCTTGTGGGCAGATAGGATTAGACATAAGGCTGCCTTAGGAACCTCACCTTACCATTTGGTTTATGGTCTAGAACTTGTGTTCCCTATTCACTTGAGGATCCTTATACTATAGTTCATGCAAGACTATCTAGAACTTGATGATAGAACCTCAAGCCGCTTAAATTAGCTATTGCATTTGGAAGAAAAATGTGATGTTGCAATTCAAAACTTCTCTAAACACCAAGGAGTAGTAAAACGATGGTTTGACAAGAGGGTGAAAGTGAAAGCCTTCCATATTTCAGATTTGGTGCTTATTGGGATAAGGCTCATGAGAAGAAAGGTGAACATGGAAAGTTTGACAAACTTTGGTTAGGTTTTTACCAAATAGCTAAAATTTTAGGTGACAACACGTATAGATTGAAGACTCTTGTTGGTGAGGAACTCCCATTGCTTGTTAATGGGTAGTTCCTAAAGCACTACTTTTAGGATTAGGAGACATCTCTGCCTTCTTTTGTGTACATAGTGTGTCTTTTCTATTTTTGCATTCTTTTGTTTCACTTTGGTTAGATTAGTTTGCTTTGTTTAGGTTAGTTGCTTTTTGCTTGCTTTGCTTTGCTTTCTACGCTTGTTTTTCTCTCCATTTATTGAATAAGGTGGTAGCTGTGCAGTTCTCCAAAAGGTCCTCTTTGGGTAAATAATCTAGGGATTTCTTTGATAATCTTTGGTTTTCCACTCGGGTCTTCTCATGGGTTCTATTGTTATTACTAGGTGGTATGTTGCTTGTTCATGGGAAAGGAGTCATTAGTTTGGTTCACTTGAAGTATTTTCTAGTCCAATATCTTTCACATTTTTAATAATCCTGAAGCTTCTAAAGGAATCTTGATGATCTTGGGTTAAGTGAAAAATCTATAGGCTCACCTTTTCCACCACTATGATTCCCAGCCGAGTGAAGTTGAACCAATTCGTAGCCCATGTGATATTTATCATGTGTTGCAAGGGTATGCGATACTTTCTAGTACTCATATCATAAGTTAAGTTAATTGAATAATCTATAAGCAATTTATCAAAAGTGATACTTTATAGTACTCTCATAAAATGTTCAATCAAATGGAGGATTCAAGCAACTCTATCAGGGGATATGGATGCCTAATGGGTAGTAGAGCAATGCTTGAGCGGAATCATAGTGACAACCTCATCAGGGATATAGATGCTTGACTAGTAGTGAGGCAATGTCCAAGGTAGTTCAAAATGTATCATTACATAGCTTAATTCAAGTGAGCCTTGATGATCTTAGTTACAGAAGGATGGGAATGAATGCAACTGCACACACTTAGACTTTAGGATATGGATGGTTGTGTTGAGTTAGTGATCTCTGCTCCTTTGATCTTGTATCATGTCATCTAGTTTAATAAGTGGGAAACACAGAGATTCTGGGTTCAAAACTGATGTTTACCTTTGAAATGCTATGGAGTAGTAGAGTCACCATTTGTTGTGCCTTGCACACATGCCTGATTTTAGCAAATGGAGACCCCCCTTCTTCTTTTGCTTCGCTTTGGTTGGTCTAGGTCTTAGTAATTTTTTTTATAGAGGATAATGTCTTGATGATTTGGTCCCTTTGGATATGCTTGGGTAAATTTGGACAAGTTTGGGTAAGTTTGATCCTATTGGTACCTTTTGATGATTAGGTTGGAGTGATTGAAGTTCACTATGTCTCCAAATTGGTTTCTTAAGTCAGTTTTGCGCTAAAATGGTCTTTACTGCATTTGTGCTAATACCCTGTTTAACCGGATATTAGCGTCGGCCCCTTCACATACTGTTTAGCACTAAAATTACTACCAACCAGTGCTAAATTTGTACTCTACTGCATATGTCCTATTGGAGCTAAAACCCATGCTATCCTGTTGACCTTAAAAATCTCGTAAATCCTGTGGACATCAAAAAGCCCGCTTTTACTCTAAATGGATTTCAACATGTGATTTAAAAGCATGAAGGAAATTTAATTAATGAACTTGGATTTATTTGCATGATATTTTATCTGGTTCATTTGATTATTCAAGAATTGAAGGAATTTATGCATCAATATGATATTAATTTTTTCATTTGCTATAATATGCAGTAGGGCCAAAAAAGCCCATTGGCCTATCTCAGTCTGTTTTAACTCATGGTTTAGACTGATGAAACATTAAGGAATGAACTTTAATGAACATTTTATGTTTCCTTGAATGAAATAGTGGTTCTTAAATTATAAATCAATGATTTATTTAGCATTTTTGCCATATATCCTGCAAGGGGATAAATCCCCGCATTTTGGTCTAGGAGCCTAATTTGAAGTCTACATTGAATACATACAAATAATGAATGTTTCTTAGCATTCCTAGATTAATTAACACCATAAAACATAGCTTTAGACCAATAGGATAGCAACTTTAAAAGGTTATTCACTAGGTTTCTGTCCTGTAGGATAGATGACTTCCTCAGCCATAAACATGAAGTACGAGTTTTAAGGACTCCCTCCTGTCAGTAAGATCACATCTGCATGGCAGAACATAGGAGACAGAGATCTTGAACACATTGACATCAAGGAATTTAGATTAAGGATCTTTGGGCCAAATCCTACTTCTTGGGTTCAAAAGATTAGGGACAATGGCATTGTTGAAGTTGCCACCTTTCCAACTTATGTCAATGTCTGGAGTTAACTATAGCTTGTGCAGATAGATATCATCAACCATCAAGGATACTAGTCACACAGACTGGTAGAGTATTGGTAAATTTTAGTGCATTGACTTTGGTTGAGGCTTTTGGCATTCCTCCTTTCCCAACTTTGTTAATAATGACAAAGGATGAGAACAAGAGGATGTATGACCAAGACCCCAAGGCTTGCAGAAAGGTGATAAATGATAGATGAATGAAGAACAAAACAACTGATCTATCCAAGCTTCCTCATGTACTTTATAGGAGTGATTTCAAAGAGGAAATAGGGGATTTGGTCACCCTCCTGAGTAGGGTCATGGGATTGCCTTCTCCTTCCACCTTTGAAGGGTGGATGTTTGCATATGTTGAAGAGATATTGCATGGAGATAAGAAGATCCACTGGGCCCAAATTTTAAGTGACAACATTCATGAGGCTTTTTTGGATTTCAATGATAAGAAGATATTCAGATAGACCTCCTATGTAGTATACATGTTAGCAAGAAACTTTGTTTATCCTGGATTGTCTTATCATGGAGAAGTTGGTAATGTTGAAGGGGAGTACAAGGTGTATGAATGTTATCCTCAGTTGGAGATTACTCAATAATTAGTGCATTTCAGAAGAGTTAATGATGCATTTACTATGCATATTACAAGGCTACTACAAGGAGATATGTCAAGAAGATTGTCTCAGGAAGCTACTAATGTGGTACAAGCTTATGGGAGATGCTACATTCAGTTTTCAAAGTTCACCTATCTCAGGACTCAAGGTTTCACTGGGGCACACTATAAATTGCCAAGATATCCAACTGACAAGATAGTGCTTTTGGAATTAACAAGACAATTACATACTTGTGCTAAGAAGTTGAAGCATTTACACAGAGCCTCTATCAAGTTCCCCATCCTTCTGGGAAGAGGTGTCTTTTCTTGTGTCACTCTTGGATCAACTGAATATTCAGACACTAAGCTTCAATTGTTGAACCTACATTTCTATTAGAGAAGAAGTCATTTTGATCCCTTTGGAGTTATTGAAAGGCATCTTAGCAAAACGTTGTTTCACAAAGAACAGCTTGAAAACTTTTGGGCTAATTGCTCAGATGATCATGAATTTTTGAGGAGGAAGTATTCCTGGTTATCTCTAGACTTCATAAGGAGATTTAATATTATTGTAGTGCCTAATTAGTTAGTGGATGATGACAATGTGCTACAACGAGGACTGTGGGAAGCACCTTTTGGATAGCCTATCCCTCTGCCAAATTGGGCAGATACAAAAGAGAGATCCTTGGATGAAGTTATGAAGCAACCCATTAGATTTAGTAGAAATTGGGTTAGAAACCAAGTTGCAACAATGACAAGTAGGAGTGGCTCTCACTTATACTTAGCAGCCACAAGATAAAGCTAGTGATGATGAATTAGATGAGCCTATAGAGGCAAAAAAGGAAGTGGAGTAAGAGGTTGTAGGAGGTGATGCTTTAGAAGTAGACAACGATGCAATAGAGGAAGATCTCTCTCTTGTTGGTAAAGGGAAAACCAAAGTGGATAAGGAGCCTCCAAAATAGCAAAAGAAAGATAATCCACCTGCAATTAGGACCAAATATTCAAGAAAGAGGGATATGCCCAGTGGAAGAGGAGTCTTCCAAGCCAAAGAAGGTAAAGAAGCAACATAGTATAACTACACCCATTTCCCTCCACAACTAGTACAACACCTTTGTCACTTCTTCTACTCATGATCAAACTATTAATGTTGTCACCTCTTCCTCTGCTATGTTCAAAATCATACCTCCTATCTCTTCCAGTGTACCTGTAGTATTCTCATCCTCTATGTCACAGATAGTTTTATCCTCTCCCCTTACTTCATCCATTACATCCTCTTCCAGTCCATCCATCTCTTATGTGCCATATTTAGCCTCCATTTCCATTCCATCCATCACTTCGTACTCTTTCCCTTCCATTTCATCCATGAGCCTTCCTCTCTCCACTTCCTCTTTACCTCCCATCTGTACCATCCTTTCACCTTATTCCTTTTCCTTGCCAACCCTCAGCCTTACCACCCCCCTTGCTATTTCCTCCATGCTCTCATCTCCTTCCCTTCCTCCCTCAAGTTTTGCATCATTTGCAAACCTATCCCAAGTACATTTGTCTCCTTTTGCAACTAGTTCTTTTTCTATCATCAACAATTCGCTGGCTCATACATTCAATGACTCAACCCAAATACCCATGTTAGCCGCTCTTCAGGTGCCCTTAGTACCAGGGATCGAGAAAATATGTGCTGAATTAGACAAGGAGATAGAAATTCAATATGTAACTAATGATCCTCCTACTGATCCTGACACTTTTGAAGTTATGAACCTAGAGGACAGTCCTTCTTAGGAGAAAGCAGATGATTTGATATTGGACATTGCTCAATAGTTAGTGGTAGAAAATCTGCAGTAGATAAATCAACTGGAGTCTCCTCTTAGAATAGGTGAAGTAGCTGATAAAGATGGACAAGAGGATGAGAATACAGAGCAAGGGCCTAATGCAAAGAAATTAATTCATCCCAATTCTTTGAATAAAGAGGATAGTCATATTGACTCCCCAAAACATTCTTCGATAACTCCCAAGTGGCTCCAGTAGAGATTGAATAATCAGCCTTCAAGGGTGGAGGTAGTTGGATTAAATTTGGATAACTTTTTGGCAAGGATTGAGAAACCTTAGAAGAAGAAGAAGGAAAAGGTCCAATCAAGGATATACAAAGATGCTTTAGGTTCTTTTATCATAGTGGTAGTTGTACATCCAGAGCAGGCAAATAAAGAAGACACTAGACCTGAGGACTACACTGTTCCAACTCTGAACTTAGGTCCAATATCCAAGGCCCAAGTGGTAGAAGAGTTCAAAGAATTAGTTTCAAACATTCTTGACAGAATAAATAAAGATGAGCTCACTAAACAACAGTTGAAACAATAGAATGAGGAACTAAGGGCCTGTATCAGATATTTACTCAAGCCTTCCCATTCTGATGATAGAACATCTGCAGCATCCTCTCTCCTTTCCAAGGAAGAGTTGGAGAATTTTGATAATATCAGAGCTACTGTAGTAGCTACAGAGGAGTGGTATCACAAAGTGTATGATGAGGGATGTGAGGTCATTGATAAAGCAGTTAAATTACACAAATACTTTTGGACTCTAAAGGCTAAGTGGGATGCAGTTGTTGGTGATTGTGTAGACTATGATGAATATTATTCTCACATACATCCCTAAGTGCTTGTAATGAGTAAGCTCCCTGATGAATTCTTGTTGGAAGAAAATATTTTGACAGAGGACAAACTGTATATGTTAGAGCATTGGTTAGAGATGATAAGGTTGAGGAGAGAGATTTTTGACAAAGCAAGAAATTTATCGGTGCCAACCAAAGCACAACTTCTGGAGGTTATCTATAGTCTAAATGACATGCTCAGGGCATCTACTAATACAAAATTAGATGATACCACCTAGTAGATACTCAAGAATGTAAAGAGAAGTTGAATTGGCTCATACATGGAGACTCGCCACCTAGCAAGGTGGGAAAATTGGAGAGGATTAGTGACTTGAGAATGTTGTTCAAAGAGTTTAAGAAGAACAAAAGGTCCAGGGTTGCTGTGTATATCAAATTTTCACGAGAAATAGGCATAGTGAAATTTAGAATAAATTATGTCAAAGATCCTCAACCCTCTGATATCAATCCATCTTTGAAGGTATTCACAGCATATAGTAATAAGGAAGCAGAGAAAAACAAGGTTGACTTGGATGGGGATGAGCAATAGGATGACCTTGTCAACATATGAAATCCCATCATGCTACATCAACGCTTGTTTTCACATGTCACATGACCTTCCTTTGACTTCTTTTGCCTTGGGAATTGGCTTTTCCTTCTAAACAACCAAATGGGTACTTATTTTTTTCAAGATTCAATGTATTTAAAAGTTGTATTTTGCCTTTTTCTGTCAAGACAAAAACAAAATTGAGAATGTAACAAACTATTGTATCTCATTAAATGCAATGTAAATCTGGACCATTGTAGTTGAGTTATTCTCCACCATCCATGAAAAACTTGGTATGACTGTTCCTCTATATAAAGGATAGTCATTTTCTCGCTTGTAAGTAAGATTTGATAGTGAATTGCTGAGACTGCCAAAATTTGATCAATACAAAGCAAGTTTTGCAGGTTGCTAGAAATTTGTGTTCCTGTGTTGTCTTATTTTGGCATTCATGGTTCATGTCAATCTGAAATTAGTTTATGTGTAATTGCAATGATGGATAAATGTTTGAATATGTGATGAATGCCCTAGTTCATACCATTTGTACTTGTTGATTATAAGTTACTTTGCATGGTTAGTCTAAACCTCCATTACTGAATTTAGTTTGATTGCATTTCAATAGTTAAACTACACCATCAACTGGGTGTTTAATGAATGAATGTGATTTGAAAATCATAAAATTCCTTTGAAGATTGCATCATTTCCTGCAACATTGTGGTTTCTTAACCTGGTAAAAGAGGAGGTGGTTTATTGAGGGTATTTTGTCTATATACAACATATTATCCAGTTGTGATTTGTCACTTAGGTTCCAATATCTCTCTTTACCCTTTCATCTTTTGCATTTTCTTTATAAACATTTGTTAGAGTAAGGTTTTGAACAACACTTGCATTTTTAATTTGCTGGAAATTTCAAACTTCATAAGTCTGCATTATCAAAAGGTTCCTGCACACTTTGTTGTAATAGTTTCACAAACCCTTTAGTTGCATGTAAGTCCTCTTGGTTGAAGTAGCCAAATACATGTCCATTGAGTTATCCTGCAACTTAAGACCTAGCTGTATAAACCTTCGGGCAGTCCTATTCTGAAGTCTTGGGATAGGATTCCCTTCAAGAGAGGTGAGGTATCTAATATCTTACCTGCATTGTTGCATGCTAAAAACACCATCAACATATGGAATTTCCAATGTAACACTAATTCTAACCCTAATTACTTATATAGGTTATATATTACTAATAAAAGTAATAATACTACATATACATTGCCTACATTTAGTTTTTTTTCAAAAGTGGTTGTAGTAGTTATTATAAAGGCCCATCAATAATGTAATTAATTAGTTTTATATATTTTGTTTTTATTTCATCACCAAAAACTCCAAGATAAAGAATGAATACTATTTTTTAACGCTTAGCAAATTTATGAAAGAAAATAAAATAGACATTTTGTGGGCTTGCATAACATATTTTTAAAAAGAAAACTAAATTCATATCTATTCTTGAGAGAATCAAGAAAGGGGATTAAAAGAATATTAAAAGTAAATGGGGATTTTACGGGTGTTCAATTGACCCAATCTCATGTGCCATGTTTTTTTGGGAATATATATTATGATGTTTATAAATTATAAAAAGTAAATAAAATAACTTAGGTAATGCTAAGTTCCATATTATGAACAATTATTTAATTTAATTTTTTTAATATTCCAGCAATATGAAATGATTTATGCATACACCATTAACACCAAGCTCAATCATACAAATTAATGGCAAGCCAAAATAATCTTGAGAGATGATTATTTAAATTTTTATCAACATTTATTTTGATTTTGATTTTTTTGCCACCTTTTTATTTTTATTTTGTGCTTCTTCCTGCTATAATTCATGATTTTATTTTGGGCTTCTTCCTTGTTCTATTGTAAATTATCTAATTGTGTTCGGTATTGGATAACCAAAATTAGACAAGTTTTAATATATACTGCTAAGCTTAACAATTTGAGCCTGCTCCATATCAGGGTATATAAACCCCTGAATAACAATCTATCTACCTATTTAGAAACAACCACGGTATATAAACAAAAACCCTATAAATACAACTAGGAAACAAAATCTTGGTGTTATTCTATCTATGCCTATCAACTATGATTTTGCTCCTAGATCCTGCTTACCCATTTTATCATGGGATTGCAAAGTCATCGGAAAAGATAGTTTTATCTTCTTCCCTCGCTTAATAGGAGTCCATTCATCCTTGTGAGGGTCTTTAGTGTCTAAAATTTGGCTTACTATCTCCTCCATGGTAGGCTTAATGCCACTTGACATTGCTTCAACACTATCATTGACTTTCTTTGGATCTACAGAAGCATCAATGCCATTAGGAGCCTTGTTTTCTATCTTTGAACAATTTGAAACAACAGGATCCAATAAATCAGATTTTTTTGAAGAGGACATGTTTGCTACAACCTTCATTTCATATTTTTGAGACGGAGAAGAGGCTTTAACATCGGACACCAACTTACTGGACTTGGCTATGACAGCAGCTTCAACACCCACCTAAATTAGTGGAAAAATGTATTGATGACATAGATTAGCCCCTGTCATATATGTTTTAATTATTAATTTGCATTTTTTTACTATATTTTTGTAATGTTTATGATTATTATTTTAATATGGAGGCTATATAATTATTTTTTAAATTTGTTTTTGTTAACACGCTCATGCCGTTACACTCCACCCCCTGCTACCAATGTAGGTTACGCCTCTCAGCGTAATAATATTAATAATATTGTATACTAAAAATTTGGATTAGTTGAAATGATGAATCAAATGCATGCATTACCAAACCCAAATCCTCAATATACCTCGAATGATATGCACAAGATGACGGCTTGATTGATACTTGCAAGATGATGGATGCAATATGAAGAAAGATGCAAGATGGATATGGAAATGGATGCAAAGGAGAGATTGATGGATATGGTTGAATGTTGATTGCTCAAGATTTTGGCAGCATAACAGTATGAAATTAGATTGCATCCCCCTAAATGGCTTAGAGGAGGCTAGGTTTATAGGAAAGACCTAGTTAGAATGGATGGACAAGATCAATTAGGGTTTAGATGATATGGATGGCTAGGATTTATTAGGTTTGCTTGCACACCAAGAAAGCGTAGTAACGTGACAAGTGTATGAAGGAGAATGAAAGGAATCTAATTCAAATATTATATTTGAATTAGCTTGAGATGTGAAGGCATATTAAGTGGGAGATGAGACATGTGACATGTGTCGCAATGTTATGATAGGCGAGGGAATAATTCAAATTTTCAATTTGAATTATGTGAGACATGTGATAGGGGATAATTTAAATAAATATTTTATTTATTTAAATTAGAGGAAAAGGGAAATTAATTAAATAAATGGAATTTATTTAATTGATTGGGAAAGGTGATTAAGTTGGACAAATGGGATTAAGATGAACTAGGACCTATGGATAAATGGGATTAAGTGGGATAAGGTTAGATGAACTAGGACCTAGGGGAACATATACAAGTTCATGTCGACAATGTGTTGTGTAACTAGGACCTAGGGCAAAGACATACAAGGTCATGTGTAAACAAGACCTAGACAATTTTAAGTGTCTACATTTGCCCCTCTTTGAGATGATGTTGCGAGATGATAAGATTTAAGTTGAGTAACATCATTTCAAAGAAGTTAAGAAAATGGATAAAGGAAAAGGATAGGATGATGATGCCCCCTCGAGAGGATAGGCGGGTTGGACAAACACGGGTATGCTCTCGAAATGAAAAGTATTGGCTAAGGATGAAAGATAAGGGAATGGATAGAAGAAATGAATGATGTGTTATGCTGCAATGAAAGTGAGCAACCATGATGTTTGATATAGCATGGGATGTTATGCACCAGGGTATAAGGACCAAGGTGACGATGTGTCTCATACCCCAGCATAATACAACCTTGTCTAGATACAAGATATGAATATTAGCTCGGTTGGATTTAGATACAAATGCAAGTTTAAAATGATAACACACACACAAGAATGCAAGAAAGCATGCACAAATGATATAAAAACGAACAAGGTATTGCCCTTGTCAAGCTGTAAACCAATGATTAATTGATTGATTGATGATAGTGTTGTCATTGCGAGGAATGATATATCCCTAGATCAACACAAGGATGTAGGAATGATATATCCCATTGATGATGATGATGATGATTGATTGATTTGGCTTACAATAAGATTAGGATCAAGACCAAAGATTGCAATTGGATAATTTGACTTGATTGATTGACTTGATTGGTATGGATTAAGGATTGACTTGCATTTGGATCATTTCTTGGAATGAATTGATGATTTGATTGATTTGAGGAATCGGTGTGATTTGATGAATTGAATTGAAGAAGTGATTATGATGATTTGATTTGATGGGAATTGTTTGATGATGATTTGGTTTTGAAGAATTTGCTTGATTGAATTATGTGGGAGATAGATGATAGAAGAAATGAGAAATGGATGACGATGATGATTGGTGAAGATTAGAAGAAGGATGGAAGAGGGAAATGGTCTATCACCTATGCTTGAATCTAGGTACTTCATATCCCAGATTGCCTACATACCCTGTATCCACGAGATCAAGGCATTTAACGATAAAGATGAGATGTAGTTCTGATTTGTGTTTTATTGATGGTGATCATGAAAGTGGATGGATTGATCAGGTGATGGATTGATTGGGATTGATTGGATGTTTGATGATATATGATGTTATTGATTGGATTAATATGATTTTGATTGATTGATAGATTGGCTTGATTTGATGATTTGAATGGATTTATTTTGATGGATTTGGTATGATTAGTTTGGATTGATTTGATTTTTTTTGGGTTTTTGAAATATTTTAATTTTTTTGGGTTTTTAAAATGTTTTGATTTTTTTTGTTTTGGATTTTTGAAATATTTTGATTTTTTAGATTTTTAAAATGCTTTGTTTTTTTGGGTTTTTGAAATGTTTTGATTTTTTTGTCTTATTGAAACGTTGGCATTGGATGATCATTTTGATAGCCTTTATGCTAGGTACCAATGACAAGGGGAAAACCAAGTCTAGGTGCAAGGGAATGAATGGGATTGGACAAAAGGATGGACAATAGTGGATGGATGAAAGGATCATGATAAATGGATGGATATAGGATGTGCGATAGTGGATAGGATGAAAAACTCACAATGGATGTATGCATAAGGATGTGATCTCCAAAGGCTATGTCGGATAGGAATAACATGCCCCATTCTAGATAGTAGACCTAGGCTTTTTGATGACAATACTTAGGACAATGGGATGATAGGATGGATTGGATAAGATGGATAAATGGGTAATGACTAGAGGATAATGATAGGATTGGATTGGAAAGGACCATAGGATAATGTCAAGATAAGGTATGTCAAGAGGTACCCAAAACATTTGTCAACATTGTGCCCCCAATCTTTATCAAGATCAAAAGAGGAAGGGAGCATGATAGGAATGTGTATGCAATGGATAGGATATGAAAATGATACGTAGGATGAGACAAGGTGCCCCCAAGTGTAAGTGGGATAGAAGATCAACCTACACATGATGACTGTTTGCCAGGTTTTCATCATGGTACTTATCCAAGGCACCTGTTTACTAGGTTTTCACCATTGGACCAAAGGATTTCTCTTTACTTTTCTTTTTTATTTATTTTTATTTTCTTTTCCTTTTTGAATTTTTATTTTATTTTTTTGTGACTATTTTGACTTTTGAATGAGAAAGGGGGGATATGGATGGGTGGGACTCAAGTGAATAGTTCCATGTAATGTTATAGTCCCATTAGAGAAGGATGCCATCACAAATGGACCATGTCAAGTCATTATGGTCAAGATGTTGGTAGGGTGATTGTGTGAAAGTGAGATGGATAAGGTAGATAGTGGATTACGATGTGGATTATGGAGGGATCAAAAGTGGATTATGATGTGGATTATGTATGGGTGAAAGTGGATTATGATGTGGATTATAATGGACTTATGCGAAAGAATGGACCATAGGAAGTTGATGGGGGAGATAAGTAGGATAATGAGTGAATGATGGAGCGATGGAGGTATGGAAACGAATCATGACCAACGGCTGCACACACCATGCTAAACATGGAAGCTTTTGAGTGGATGGTGATGTAGGAAGCAATGGTGATGTTTGCTTAGGAGAAGGATGATTTAGGACTTTTGGAACCCACATGGACTTAGTATTTTTCTGATT
The DNA here is from genome assembly GCA_027924645.1 of Cunninghamia lanceolata. Lineage (NCBI taxonomy): Eukaryota > Viridiplantae > Streptophyta > Pinopsida > Cupressales > Cupressaceae > Cunninghamia > Cunninghamia lanceolata. Next base: position 2,710,341 of record BSBN01000853.1, on the reverse strand, counting down.
TTTGCTTTTTATGTGGGATGTTTGAAATGTTTGAATGGAATGGCCTTTTTGAATGGAGGTGGATGGTTGGGATTTTTGAGAGGTGGATGCCTCATTTGACTTGATTGATTTTTGTTTAGGGACCCATATCATTTTAGTTTTTGACTTTGCTTTTGGAGGTATGGGCTTGGATGGATTTTTGAATGTACCTTGTTTTGAATTTTTGGATTGATTTCCTAAGGCATTGGGACTCTTAGGATTTTTCACTTTATGGAAGGAGGCATCCAAATGTTTATTTTTGAATCCCATGTGGCAGATGAAATGAGTAGAATCTTTATGTTTGGACCATGTGTGCATTTGTTGGTCATGATTAGGAATGTAAGAGAATTTATGGATGATAGGTATGTTAGGCGTTGGAAGCAATGGTGGCAAAGTGGATGGTGGGATACTAGGAGTTGGAAGTAGCGGAGGTAAATTGGATGGTGGAAGGTGTATGGTCACATGCTTTTGACATTTGTAGGATGATGGAGGTGGAATGGTGACATATATTTTGGGTGTAGGATAGGGCTTATGATGGAAAGTAGACTTAGGAGGAATGGAGGAATTAGCAATATCATTAGATTGTTTGCCTTGAGGTGTATATCCAAGACCAAATGAGCGAGGAGGGACCTTGACATGGATTGGCTCGAAAATACCTTGTTCATGAAGGCCTAAGCCTTTACCTTGGTAGTTCATCTTTTGGAGGATGCGATGGACAAAAGGACTAGAAGTGTTATGGGGACTAGACTTGAGCTAATTATTAGATGGAGAAGGTGAGGTGGAGGATGAAGGTTGTTGTTGTCCTAGGGAAGAACACTCATGAATGAAAGTAGATAGACTAGTAGGATATGGTGGATTTGAAATGGGATCAATGGTGGATGTGGAAGGATCACTAGGATCTTTCTTTTGTTCATTGGGATTAAAATTACTTGTTTGATCTTCTATGATGGCTTGGGGGACACATGTCTCATCATAACAAGCGGACATTTTCTCATTATTAATAGATGCAGGGGAAGTGTCTTTGCTTTGAATGAAGGCCATGAAGCGGGGTGAATGCTCAAGTAGGTCAACAAGACTTTCATTGGATAGAACATGTAGGTCTTGGGTGTCTTTCTCATGAAGGGTTGTGGGGGTATGACTAGGATCAAGTTGTTCATGGAAAGGTTTTTCATAGGTATCATCTTGATCAAAAAGAAGGTACATGTTATGGATAGATTGGATGGGGATGATTTGATCTTGATTCGATTTAGGGGTTGTTGTTTCTTCATGCTTAGGATCATGCTCTTGACATAACTCTAGGTTTTCTTGAATGGAAATGGAAGGATCTTTAATAAGCTTGGTAGCTTGTAGATCACATGATGGGGTTAGAAGACTAGACAAAGTGTTTAAGGACTCATGGGGAGGCTCAAGAATAGGTGTTTGATGACATGGGAATGTTCTATTCCTTACTAGCAGCCAATGGATCACATCCTTTGCAAGGGTATGGGTGAATGGACAATATAGGGGATGGATGATAATAGTGGAAGTTGAAGGCTTAGGATTAGGATTTGTTGGATGGATAATGGGATTAGGATTTGGGCTAGATGGAAAGATAATGGAATTAGAGAGATTGGTCTTGTCCAAGACAATCTTACCACAATCTTCTAGGTTCTTGACCAATCTTTGAAATTAGAGACAAGTGGATATGGTATGGCCCCTATACCTATGGTATGCACAATAATGGTTTTCATTATACCCTCTAGGTTTAATCATAAATGGAGAATATGCTTTGAACGGGTATAGCTCAATCAAATTTGCTTGGACCAATTTCTCTAAAAGTATCTCCATGGAATCTTTTAATGAAGGATTAGTGGAACATGGGGATGAAGGTGATGAAGGTGATGAAGGGCTTGATAAAGGTGTTGGGATGGGACTAGGTGGCTCATGTGTTGGCATATGATTGGACGGTGAAGGTGACTCAAAGGAGGCACTTGCTAGGTTGGTTTCTCCCTTGTCAAAGGACATTAGGTCTTGCATAAGATGACTTGGACTTTCTTGATTTATGTACATAGGGCCATTTGGACTTGCTTGTTGTTCTTGTAAGGAAATTTGATTGCCTTGCGGATAGGTTTGGTGATGAGGTGGCATGATAGGACTTGTAGCTGAAAGGTCTTGTGAGGTGGATTGTTGTGGACATTGGTTGATGTTGGAGGTTTGTTGAGAAAGCAGTTGGGATATGATGGCAATGGAGTTAGGATCATTGGATGGTAGACTTATGGAAGTACTTACATTTGGGGTGTTGCTAGGAATAGTGAGGGTGATTTGTGGTATGGATGTGGTGGCATTAGTGTTTGGATTATGTGCTTCTTGGGCTTGTGATGGAATGTGGGAGCGTTGATATTGGTCTAGGACTTGATGTTGTGGGAATTGTTGATGTTGTGGTGACACAGGGTCTTCTTCCTTTCTATATAACCACCTAAGTTGACTAAGTTGATTAAGTATTCTTTTGGTGCCCTAAGGATCATTCTCATAGGTGTTGTTTAGAAATGCCCTATCCATGTTTACAAGTGATAGATGTGGAGAATTGATTGAATGAAGATTTGATGATGTGTAATGGCCAGAAATGATTAGGGGTTTTACTTGGATGATGAGGACTATGGTGATGATGATTAGGATGTCGAAGATGATTAAGTTGATGAGATTGGATGACTTGAAGGAATTAGGATGAATGATGGTGGAATTATTAGGTTAGGTGACTAGGATGATTTAGGATAATGGTAAGGGTGATGTGGGATAACAAGGTGGGATGACTTGGATTGAGGTGATTAGGATGAATGGATTGGGATGAAAGTGGTTTAAATGAGAAATGTAGGTGATGATGTGGAGGGATTGGGATCAAATTTCAAGACCTTAGGATGATTTGATTTGTTTTTTTTTTTTGATGGACGACTCTCTATGTTTGAGATAGACTAATGATCTCAAGTAAGAGGGTTGATTGGATTGATTCTCTATACTTAAGGTAGACTAATGATCCTTAAGTAATAGAGGGTTGATTGGATTGATTTGATTGGTTGACTTACTCAAGATAGACTAATGATCTCAAGCAAGTTTGGATAATGGTTGATGATGATCAACTAAGGTCTTGATTTTTGATTGGGTTGATTTGGATTTGGATTGGGATGAAAGTAGTTGGGATGTGATTTTGCTTGGAATGATTAGATGATGCGTAATAACTAGGATGATGACTCGGATGATTAGGATGATGTTGATTTGTTGGGATGATGACTTGGATATGATTAGGGATGAAATGGCTAAAAATGGGTGATTAGGATGAATGTGATTGGATTTGAATGTGTTGGAAGAATGAGTTGAGTGACCTGTCTTATGTGTTTGGTGTTTAGCTTGATCCATCAATGTTTAATCAAATGACCACACATGTACAAACATGATTCACTCATGCAAAACACATAAGCAATTTTGAATTTTGAAAATGAAATGTGATGAATATTAAGCAAGCACTTGAAAACACATCAACAAGCCTAATGTCTAGTTTGAAATAGGGTATGGCCAATTAGGTTTTGGGCTATGTTTACATGAGGTTGACTAGGAATTTGAAAATGAAATCCTGCCACACAGCTGGGAGAAAGGGGTAACCCACCCTTCACCTTCACTTCCCAAAGGTATAAAGTTCTTTGGGGATTAGCCAAGAGTGACAAGATTCCAACTCCCAATGAGGGTGTCTTTCGATTCAGCCTCGATTGAGGTCATCCCTTGGAGTGGTGTGTCTCCAAGTAGGCCTCCTAAGAATGGTAAACAAAAGCAAACCAAGTGAGGTGTTTTTGATCTCCAAGATCACCTTGTGATGCGAAGAGAGAGCATACACACACACACACTTGATTCACACTCACAATGGTTAATTGACCCTTAGAAAATGAAATGTGTGATCAAACAGTTCAAGCACTGGTTCTTTTTAGAGCCCAAGTCCAAATGTGTGATGAAGACACTTGTTGATTTTATGCCCAATTTTTGATGTGATAGCAAACAAGTTGTTCGTTTTAAGCCCAAAGTCCAAATGTGTGATCAAACAAGATTAAGAGATAAAAGATTAGAATGAATGCACTCGGATTGTTTTCTCTATCCAAGCTATTATGTGTTCTGATCTTGATGTTGTTCCAGCTCTTTTGATTCACCTACAAGTCACCAAATTGAAAAACACCAAGTAAACTTGCGAAGAAGATGATTATGTGAAAAAGAGAAATCTTGATAGAAATCTGATTCAAATAGACTTATACAGAAAAATAAGTTGCATGAACATATTCTATACAAAATTCTATGCACTTTTAAAAAAACATTCATTGAAAAAGGATGAAATTTGCAAAAGTTATGCTCGATTAAAGTTTGCAAAGAAGCTGAACTTTGAATGCGAAAAAACTAGTCAAAATGGTACTTTCACCTGATAATTTCTTGTCCACTACTAAGTACTCTGAATTCTCTTTCTGACAAATCCTCATTTTCCCAATTTTGCCTCCGTATGTGAAAGTTATGAAATTTTGAAAAAAACTGCCTCCTTTAGCATGTAGGAAGCACAAGAGATAAGCTTGACTGTTTGGTGCAAACTATTAGCGGTTTGTGAGTTTCTGGTCACATGTAAAAGGTTACTGCTAGAAGTTAAATCTAGCAATTTGTTTGGTGGTTAGGGCCGAATGGCGCCCCTAGTCGTCCATATGACCAGGGGCTGACTGAGGCCAAAAACAAAAAGTAACTAAAGGTTGTTTGCCTGGTCACTGATGTGACCACACCTTATAATAACCAACAAGAAGCTATCTGATTGTTATTTTTCTTCATAATAAGTAATGACCAAAGAATAAACAACAAAATGATTTGAAATTTATGAATGATCTGATAACGTTAGCAGCTAGGGTTAGGGCTACAATGCTCGTGACAGAGGTGGCCTTGGTGGCGACCGTCGCTTAAGAATGTAGTGATGCGGTTTAGATAGGGTTGAGGGTGGTTCTAAGGTAGCGCGACAGTGTGGATCTTAAATGGAGTGGTGTTAGGGTTTACAATCAGTGAGGAACGGGTGACAACCAATGCTAGAGTGGCTACTGAGATCTAGGCATGGACAACGCGAGGGAGATACTAAGGCTTTTGACTAGTGGTCGGGTAGATACACAGGCGGCGACTCAAATGCAGAGATGATGCTAGGGTGAGATAGGGGAGTAGCAGAATGTCATGGGAAGTAGTAGTAGCATTGACTGAAAGAATGAGCAGTGATCTAGGGTGTATGCAATTGATGGGAGATTTTATAGTGGCGTCAACAAGTCAAGTGGCGGCGTTAGGGGGCTTGGTTGATATGCAATGGAGATCAGGATATGGGCAGAGAAAGGACTATCAACGGTAGTGATTTTGGTGTTACTAAAATGCAGAGCCCCAACCAGTAGAAGAAATGGAGGTAATTAGAGTTTAACACCAACGAGAGGTATAAGATATTTAAACATAGATAAACACAGATCACCCCTCTAATGTCAAAACACAAAATATTTAAACAATGAAACCCCTTCTTGTAATGTCAAAATACAAACCTGCAAGTCAAACAATGAAACCACATGATCAGATTCAAGAGCTTCTGCACAAGAATGGTACAGTATGTCCGTATGGTATAGACTGCCGTACTAATTTTTTTTGGCCAAAAACAAAAAAATTTCACAGTGAGCAAAACTAGTCAAATTTTATGTCAATTTTCATTTCTCAGGGTTCCTGATCGCAATGGTGCAGTCAGTTTTCGCCTAGGATGCAACTTGCAACAATTTGCTTCCAAAATTTGACAAAACAAGGGTTAAAACATGCAAATTTTTTAAACAAAAACCTACAAAAAGGAGGGTTACAACCGCAGGCGTGCCAAAATGTATACTAAAAATTTGGATTAGCTGAAATGATGAATCAAATGCATGCATTACCAAACCCAAATCCTCAATATACCTCGAATGATATGTGCAAGATGATGGCTTGATTGATACCTGCAAGATGGTGGATGCAATATGAAGAAAGATGCAAGATGGAGATAGAAATGGATGCAAAGGAGAGATTGATGGATATGGTTGAATGTTGGTTGCTCAAGATTTTGGTAGCATAACAGTATGAAATTAGATTGCATCCCCCTAAATGGCTTAGAGGAGGCTAGTTTTATAGGAAAAGTTAGAATGGATGGACAAGATCAATTAGGGTTTAGATGATATGGATGACTAGGATTGATTAGGTTTCCTTGCACACCAAGAAAGCATAGTCACGTGACAAGTGTGTGAGGGAGAATAAAAGGAATCTAATTCAAATATTATATTTGAATTAGCTTGAGATGTGAAGGCATATTAAGTGGGAGATGAGACATGTGACATGTGTCACAATATTATGATAGGTGAGGGAATAATTCAAATTTTTAATTTGAATTATGTGAGACATGTGACAACAGATAATTTAAATAAATATTTTATTTATTTAAATTAGAGGAAAGGGGAAATTAATTAAATAAATGGGATTTATTTAATTAATTGGGAAAGGTGATTAAGTTGGACAAATGGGATTAAGATGAACTAGGACCTAGGGATAAATGGGATTAATTGGGATGAGGTTAGATGAACTAGGACCTAGGGGAACATATACAAGTTCATGTCGACAATGTGTTGTGTAACTAGGACCTAGGGCAAAGACATACAAGGTCATGTGTAGACAAGACCTAGACAATTTTCAGTGTCTACAAATATAATTATTGTTATTTAAATTAAATTAAATAAAAGAATATTATTAAAATAATAATTAATTTAGATAATAGGGGAGACCCTTTGGTGAAATGGTGGGGCTTAATTCTTGTAGTACCAACAACCAAGGTTCAAACCTCGCGGGGTCACCCTCTACTGCATCAAAAATTGAGGTTGCTTACCTCCAAGAGGGGAGAATCTGTGGTGAAATGGTGGGGCTTTGGCCTGTAGTGCCAACAAGCTAGTTTCAAACCTCCTTAGATCTATGTTGGTGAAATGCTAGGGCTTCTTTCCTGTAGTGCCAATAACCCAGGTTTAAACCTCGCGGGGTTGCCCTCTACCGCATCAACAATTGAGGGACCTTACCTAGGGGAGATCTTGTGGTGAAATGGTGGGGCTTCTTGCCTATAGTGCCAACAACCTAGGTTCAAACCTTGCGGGGTTTCCCTCTACCGTGTCAACAAGTGAGGGACCTTACCTCCAATGTTTTAAGTGGGAGGTAGGGCGGGTCACTTTCCACACTTTCAATTGTGGAAAGTCTAGGCTTTGTTTTAATTGTCTAAGTGGATTGTTTGATTGGCCAAGTGTCTGCCATGTGGACAAGTGTTTAGAGATATGAAGGTGGTAGCTTGACTTATAATTTTGATAAAAAAGAATTGGTGCTACCGGCTTCTCATATGACTTCGCCTCATCAAATAATGATGAATCCAAGATTTTATGATTAATGAGGAATGGACAGATGTGATAGTTGCATGAGGTGTAATTAAGTTAGAAGGCCTCTCTAGAGGGTTTCAAGCTACTTTGCCAGGGCGGACTAGCTGTAAGATCAACAACGATTGGACAAGTCCCATTATTATTTGGCACCCGTGAATCCTTCAATTTAGCTTTAAGTTTTCTCATGAGTATAGAAGGTTTTAGGAAGTGAAAGAGTTGAGACTGGATGACAAAGAAATCTAGGTTTGTAGTTCTCTTCTTTGCAGATTGCATTCGTTGTACAGAGGTACAGATACCCTTGTCCTCTTGGTTAGTGGTAAATGGCATATGGTATTTCTCGGTAAGATCACAGATAAAGATTTCACAGAATCCTTTGACAAAATGATTCTCTCATGGTTGAAGCAACAAAGGTAGTCCTAGGCAAATCCTATGTGGCCGATAGTGAAAGATACACGATGGATTCTGACATTCCTTCCAAGTTTGTAGCAACTCTGTTGCATGTGAACGTTCCTAAGGTGGAGGTGGAAGCAATTACGCACAGTATGTTCGTCTTGGACTTACTGGGTAGCTTAGATGAAATCTTAGTGGTGGAAACCTTAGGGGTGGGATTTTTGAGGCCGAAAGACATGGCCTTGTTGCATGTTCTAGGGGAAGTAATTAAATACTACCCCTTCATCCTGGATATCAAGGGCATGGAGCTATTTCAACTGTGTGACTAGGCAAGAGTTGCGATGAGCTTCATCAGGGAAATGATGAGGATGGAGGCGGCACATGGTTTCAATTGGGTGGCTGATTTCAATCAATTCCTTCACGACTATGGTGATGTTTAAATCTTCTTGTTTTCTCTCTGTCAAGGTAGTAGGGTTTATATCTATATAGCGGAACACTAGGCTTTCATTTTGTTTAAGAAAGCTCTATCAAGTGTCAAACACCTAGCTATGGATGGCCCTGCATGGCCAAAGGATGTATAGGGCAATCCTCTTAGGAGAATAGTATTGGTATAGGGAAGTGTTGTTTTGGTTGGGGTCTAAGTAGAGAATCTCTGCATTTTGTAAATCTTCTCAGCAGAAGATTATAACTCTTTTTTCAAATCAATATAATCTCTCTATTACGAAGAAAAAAAAAATTAGATAATAAGTTAGAGTTGATAGTTGTTATAAATTGTAAGTAAATATAGACAAATAGAGAAATTAAAAAAAATAAATGTGTGGGTGCTTAGCTTTAATTTTGATGTAAAAATATTTATGTAGATGTTAAGAATCTATGTGCCAATGTTTTGAAATTTTATCCTTGTTTACAACTTGTTCACCTTGCTTCCCTAATGTCTAAGTGTTATAAGGATTGACAATGATTATAAACTTATGGGAATGTGTGGAATCGCATGGGTCAAGTTCTCACTAACCAAATCCTTAGTGGGTTGACTTTACGACTACAAACAAGGATTTAAATATAAAAAACAAAACTACAACGGACCTAAGATGATGTGCTCTAATAAATACTCTGATCTTTTTGCAATAATACTTTCATTAATGTTCTATTAATAAAACCCTAATATATTTCTCTTGTTAATCCATAGATGATCCATTTCTAATTAGGAACTTATCCTTTAAAGAGACCACGTGTGAGTGCAAGATCATGATGGGCCAAATAATACCCATAAGTAGCAATGAAAATGCTAAAAATAGACTTAAAGTAACTTCACTTAAAAATTGAATGAGTTAATCTACAAAATTTGAAAAATATGTAGTAATAAAAGTTGTAAGAAATTGAATAATAGTTTATGGCTATTTTTTTGAAAAATTTAAATTAATTTGATGAAAATTAGATATTTCAATGAGAGTAAAATTCTTAGAAAAAATAAAAAGTAGGTGTTATTCTAGTCAACCTAAATATGAGCCAAAAAAAATCCTAGACTATATATATAAGTAAAGGACGTACAAGAAAATGTGATACATATTTTTGTGATTTTTTTAAAGTAAATGATTAACTATGAATTTTTTACTGCAACTTTTATAAATATTAAAAAATAATTTTCCAACCAACCTAACTTAGTCAAAAAATATGAAATTTAATTTTTTTAAAACCTATAGCTAATGAAGCCTAGAGTGCGCATCTTTCGAATTTGAAAAATGATAAATGGTTTGAATTTTTATGGACAAATCAGTATGTTTATTTGGAATTTAAATATATTGTATGTAGAAAATTAATAATAATTACCCATAAAAATTATAATCAAGTATATATTATATTTTTAAAATCCTAAGAGTTTCCTAAATATACCATTTTTATTTTAACAAATTTGAATAAAAGAAGTCAATTAAAATCAAGGGTGAAGTCGAGGAAAATCTATGAAAACATTTCAACTCATCATTTGTATGGAAAATGTAGATTTGGGATTTCTAGGCCTAATTTCCATGTAGTTTTTAGGGAGGAAAATTTTGAAACCAAAACAAATATCTGATATCCATTTTGTTTTTTTTTTAATTTTCCCCCAAAGTGCTTTGAATTGCATGGGGAATCAAAACAAATATATTCATTTTCAAAGCAAGTAGTCATTTTCAAAATGGATATCCATTTTCTAAAAGCTAATATGTATTTGCTTTTAGTTACCAAACGAAAATCTAAGTACGTAAAAAAGGTTTCATGATTTTGGCTAACACTTTCACGTGATTTTTTCCTCCATTGCCACTATTTGGTCCATCATGATCTTGCACTCACCCAAGTCATATCTATGGTCATGGATATAATCTAGGGAAGGTTTGCACTCACATATCTAACCTAGAGAGGGAAAACAACTATTTAAGGAATGAAGTGAAATCTCAAGATGTGTGATGATGGGATTCAAGAACGAATGAGGTTACTTACCAACTTCCATTCAAATTAGACCATCTTTAAAATATTATTTGATGTATTAAAGACAACCTATTCACCATGGGCCTGAAACATAAGGAAAAAGGGCATGGACATGCAATTTTGACCATTGTGATATTATAATTATTTATATTGTATTATTGTGAAGGCATTGCCTCTCCACAAGAAAGATTGAACTTGGAGAGTGGTCATTTCCTTTAGTATACCATTTGACAAGTGCATAATAGAGAACAAATACATTTATCATGCAACTTAAGGACTAATTGGATTAAGAGTATACAACCAACAAACATTAAAGATTAATTTTTTAAAGAGTTAAGTTGATCTCACAATCTTCCAATTAGTGGTTCTGAAGAGACTTTACCATCTTTCTAGAAAGGAGGGGAACACAAAGATAGGTACAAGGCAAGGATCCAATCTAGAATCCCAACACTCTAAAAATCCTTTGTTGTCTACACAGATGGACATTATGAAGAAGAATTTCAATTTCTTTAAGTGGATCTCCTATTTAGAGCCCCTTTTAAAAGGCTTTGATATCACATTTTAATCTCATGATTGTTGAGAAAAGGCAAGTGTGAACAAGGTAAAATTATAGCTATGTTGCTTATAAATGTTTTCAAATCTAAAAATTAATCATGTATGGTGTTGCAAATCTGAAAATTACTTTCAAGATTATACAATTTAGATGTATTAGTGTTCAACCAATTTAATGAATAAGGTATGAATAATTTAATCAATGAAGTTGACACAAAATTTACGTGGAGAAACCCTTATGGGAAAAAACTCTATACCCAAAGAGATATTTATGCTTGTATTAATTCTTGTAATCAAGTTTACATTAACACTAAAATTCTCTCTAAATTCTGGCAACACTTTGTTACTCCTTCGACTTCAAAAAACCTGTCATCATTTCTACCAACCAAAGGCATCATTATATAGAAGCCATGGATCTCAAAATAAAATGAATTGTATCCAATAACAATAGAATATTCCTCATGCAAAAACCAAGTGCTCGATATTGTGAATTCCAATGCTACATAGTAGAAATCACCACTTAACTGAAAGTCTCAAACATGGGCACCCAAGAAGTTCCAATCAAACTTAGTCAATAGAAGTGTTAAGTGACAACAACAAGGTAGAACTAAAAGTCTCAACATGGGCACCCAAGAAGTCCCAATCAAATTCAGTAATTGAAGTACTCCAACTCACACCAATGTCATGCAAACAACATGTATTTCTTAGCATCCCCAATATGGATCTAAAACAACCTATTTGTATCATGCAAGAGTCACGCAAAGATGATCTTAAGTTAGAGTGAAATGCAAGACACATGCATCACCATATAAGTACATGCAACTAACATGCAAGTACTTGCAACTGAAATGCAACATATGCAAGTACATGCAACTCACATGCAACAACATGCAAGTCCATGAAAACTCATACAAGTGACATGAAACAACATGCAAGTCCATGCAAGCTCATACAAGCTCATGCAAGCAACATGCAAGCATCATGCATTTCTAAATTCAATGTTAACTCCCAAATAAGTCTCATGCAAAGTATATGCAACATTATCCACTCATGCAAACAAAAAAACTAACTACAAGTCCACATTGGATTCTCCTTCAAAGTGGGCACCCCTGATGGGTCCCACCTCCTAGGAGGTATCTCCAAATCAACAAGGACTTCAAGAAGTCAACTCCAACTCTCCATGGGTTCCACTTCCAAAGTGGGCACCCATATGGGGTCCCACCACATAGAATGTAACTACAGCATGTCCAAGTGAAATAATTAATAAACAATTTATCTCTCAAGTGTCTATGTGTTGAAGAACACTTTCCAAGAACTTTGGAGACACATGAAAATGGTTAGGATTGCAAAGTTAATGACAACCTATCCCTGTAGACACTTAAAATTGTCCATCACCTAGTGAGACACCTTGTAATATTTTTCCCTAGGCCCTAGTCTTATCCAACTTAATCACCTAATCCAATTAATTAAATAAATCCATTTATTTGATTAATTCCCCCTTGTCACATGTCTCACATAATTCAAATTAAATATTTGAATTAAATTCCTCACCTTTCATCTCATTCAAACAAGTGTCACATGACTACAACACTTCACATGTCAAACTAATTTAAATAATCTTTATTTAAATTAGGTCTCATTTATCCTCCATCGCACACTTGTCACATGACTACAATCCCTCTTGAAAAGGGAAAACTTAATTGATTTTGACCGTTCATATCATTCAAAATAACTTGTAATCTCAACCGTTCATTCAAACTAGCCTCTTCTATAAAGCAAACCCCTCACAAGCCATTTGCATGATCAAGTTTTCAAGTATTGTTATGCTGTCAAATTTCCTCTAGAATTATCCTATGCCAATGTTATGCTGCTGCAATGGTGAGCAATCAACATTCCTCCATCAATCAACCCTTCAAAATCTTGCATGCCTATGTGGGATTGAGAAAAGCAATGGAGATAAATTGAGCGTAGCATGGATTCGGTTTTCTTTTCTTTGTTATTTTGATTTCCATGTTATCTTGTGCTCTATTGTGCTAATTAGGGTTTGATTCATTGTTGTTTTGATTTCTACCCTAGATTTTGCCCTAACAACAAATGGTGAACCCAACATGAGCAAAAATCTAACTTTTTTGGTTGATTTTTTGTGATCAACTTTTGTAGGTGACCTTCGGAGCTCAACGGACCTTGTCGTTGAGTCCAGGAGGCCTGAGAAACAAAAAATGACATAAAATTTGACCTATTTTGCTCACTGTGAATTTTTTTAGTTGTAGGTCCGTATAGTATAGACCCACCATACAATCTGTGTATGTTTGTGTTTCCATCGCTATTCATGGTATCTAATTGGATTAGCATTTGAACGAGGGTTTTGTTTGTCTTGTGTTTGCAGGTGGTATTTTGGCATCGGTCGGCTATTATAACCTTATAGCCTCATCTTCAATCCTGCAGACATCTTTGTCGCCACCTAAGTTTGTGTCTCGCCGCCAGAGAAACTGTAATATCCCACCATTCCACCTCCTCTGCTATCCTGTCTAAATATCTATGTCACCCTTGACCCACTTCCTTTGGCCCTCAATTAGCCTTCTTAAACCCTCGTCGGCCTTCCCTCTGTCTGCTGACAGTCTTTAGACCCTGTGGACTTCAACCTTATCCGCTACCCCTAAATCTTATTCCATCTATCTTAAACCTAAAACATCTGATGCTTTCTCAGCTTCATGGTCAGCGGCTAGCTTTATCCTCCATTTGTTTAAGCCTGTGGTCACGTGACCATAGGGTTTAGTTTATTGGCCAGTGGCCCCTTTTGAATTTTAAATTTTATTTTTTTATTTTGGAAACAACCCCTGGTCATATGGATGATCAGGGGCCCCACTTACCCTGACTGTCAAACACTAACCATCTGAACCTGATTGGAGCATGTGATCGCACCAGACAGTAAACCGCTAGCAGTCAGCCAGACTGTTAGGACTGTCCACCTTTCTCCTCAAACCCTAAAGGATACACTTTTTTTCAAACTCGCATAACTTTCGCATACGAAGGCAGATTTTCACAAAATTGGTGGTGTTAGAAAGCTGACTCAGTGAACTACATAGTGGTAAATACCATTTTAGGTGACTATACCATTTTAATGCCTTTTTTCTTAGTCAAAGTCAGCATTGCATTCAAGCTTCAAACACATAACATTTACAATTTTCATCTGATTTTTGTAATTTTTTAAAAAAAGTGCATAGAATTCTATCTAGAATCTATCCATGCAATTTATTCTATTGTATCTAGTAATTTTCATCGGATATTTATTAGATTCCTTATTTTCACATAGAATTCTTCTTTACAAGTCTACTTGTTTCTTTTTCGATTTTGTGGCTTGCAGGTGATCATACAGGGCTGGAACAACGTGGGCATCAACACACACACAACAGATTTAAGGATGAAAAACAATCAGGTGCACACATTCCATCTTTCATCTCTTAATCCCTATTTGCAAACACATTTAGATTTTGGGCTCTTAAAATGAACATCTTGTCTTCATTCACACATCAAAATTGGGCATAAAGCGAATTAGTGTCTTCCTTCACATTTGGACTTGGGATCTAAAAAAGAACCAGTTCTTGAACTGTTTGGTGAATTTGATTGCAATTAGGGGTGTGTATGCTCTTTTCATGCACTTCATGTGATCTTGAGAATCAAAAACACCTCTCATCGATTCATATTCACACCACACATTTCAATTTTCTAAGGGTTAATTAACGAGTGCGAGTGTGAAGCAAATGTGTGTGTATATGCTCTCTCCTTGCACTGCAAGGTGATCTTGGAGATTAAAAACACCTCACTTGGTTTGCTTTTGTTTACCCTTTCTTAGGAGGCCTACTTGGAGACACACCACTCCAAGGGAGGACCTCAACCGAGGTGTGAATTGAAAGACACCCTCCTTGGAGTTGAAATCTTGTCACTCTTAGCTAAGCCCAAAAAAACTTTATACCTTTGGGAAGTGAAGGTGAAGGGTGGGTTACCCCTTTCTCCTGGCTGTGTGGCAGAATTTCACTTTCAAGTCATTTCCCTAGTCAACCTTGTGCGACCTAGAGTAAGACCTAATTGGCCATACCCCACTTGACTAATTCTAGGACTTATTGATGTGTCTTCCATGTGTGCTTGTTTAATCATCATCACATTCTTCAATTTTGAATTCAAACTTGCTTATGTGTCTTGCGTGAGTGATTCATGTTTCTACATGTGTGATCATTTGTTTGAACATTGCCAATTCAAGCTCTAAATACCAAACACATAAAGACAAGTCACTCTACACATTCCTCTCAACACATTCAAATCCAATCACTTTCATCCTAATCACCCTTCTTAGCCACTTCATATCCAATCATCATAATTCAAACCCTAATCATTCCTTGTCACCTTCTTTCTAATCAAATCCAAATCATTCTAATCATTACACATCATCCTAATCATCCCTAATAATTCCATATCATATCCTAATAAAAACCAAGTCATCATCCTCCAATCCTAATCATATCCTTGTCGTTCTACATTATCCAATCAACATTATCCTAATCATCCTCATTCTCGTCTAATTAATTCTATCCTAATCAATCCAAATCATCTAAACTTGTTCTTCCTCATCACTCCTAATCATTACACCTCATTCTTGTCATATCATATTCATTATATTATCATCATTCAACCTCATCCAAATCATAGCCTATTCATCATTCCTAATCATTCAACCACATCCTATTCATATCCTATTCATCACGCCTAATCATTACACCTCATCCTAATCATATCCTAATCATCTTACCTAATCATTACACATTGTCATCCTCATCCAATCAACAACATCCTAATCATTCTCCTAGTCATTACCAAGTCATCCTAATCACAACTCTAACCATACCCTAATCATCCCTAATCACTCATCTAATCGTCCAATCAATCCCACACTCTATCACAATCCTAGTCACTCCACATCATCATTCATCCTAGTCAAGCACTTGTCAACATGGTCCTAATCCTTAGCAATCCTATGTCCAAACCAAGACCTAAGCTTATACTCCAAGGAGCCCCTCCTCCTAAGCCTAATTTCATACTTTGAAGAGGCTATCTCTTTAATTACGAGGATGAGACAAGTCCAAAACCCAATTCATCCTCACATCAAGTCAATGCCACATCAACCTATCCATTCACACCCCAACAAGCACATGAGAGTCTAAGTAGCCCTTTACAACAAGATAAAGTGCATTTGAATTCTAATGCCACCTTTGATAAGGGAGATATCAACCTAGTCCATACAAGCCACTCACTATGATTACCATCCTCTAATCCTACATCAACTCCACGTCCTAGAATAAACATTACAAAAGCAAGCCTAAGGGGTTGTCCATATCCACCAATCCATTCAATCCCTTTGACCTTCCACCTAATCAAGATCAAAATCCTAAGCCAACACTTTCCACCTCTTTTATTCCTCCACCATGGGAACCTTCCATTCCATCTATTCCTAAGCCTTCACCTTCCTCTCTTGTTACCCCTTCATCCACCCATACACCTACCAAGGATGTGATCCAATATTGGTTACTAGCACAGAACAACTTATCCCCATGTCAAACATCTATCTTGGCAGCTAGCAACAAGCCTTCAAATTCCATGCCTAATCCTCCAACTCCATCATGTGATCCACACCCTATTGATCCTGTATGTCTAAGTCATAGCCCTTCACACTCTTATGTCATTGACCATCAAAAACATACTGACACTATTGAAGAGTCATCCACTTCCATTCCCACCTAAAGTCAAGAGATATGTCAAGGGTATAATCCTAAGCACATGGAAACATTAGCCCCTTGTACAAATCAAGATGAAACCCCTTCCATTGCACCCATCCATAACACACTTGATCCCATCTATGATCAAGATCCCCTCTATGACTAAGAAGGCCATGATGATCCTCTTAGCCAACTTTATGCATTACATGGTCAAGAGATTTCCACTCCACCTATCCATGATCCCACATCATCCACTTGTCATGATGAGACACATACCTCCCAAGCAAAAATAGAAGATCAAACAAATAACTTGGATCCTAACGATCCTTCTTCATCCAACATTGATCCCATTTCAAGTCCACCATCATATCTACTTGGTCTATCCACCTTCATCCATGAATGTTCCTCCTTAGGACAACAATAACATTTGTCCACCACTTCACCTCCTTCATACAATAATGAACTCATGTCTAGTGTCCAAACTACACCTAGTCCCATAGTCAACCGCATACTCCAAAACATGAATTACCATGGTAAAGGCTTAGGCCTTCATGAACAAGGAATTTTGAAGCCCATACATGTCAAAGTCCCCCCACGCTCATATGGCCTTAGATACACACCCCAAGGAAAATAATCTAAAGATGTTGGTAACACCTCCATTCCTCCTAAGTCAGTCACTTTTTATCACACATCTTATCATATTCCGAAAACATACGTGGCCATTCCACCTCCATCATCCTACAAATGTCAAAAGCATGTGACCGTACACCTTCCACCATCCACCTAACATCCCTCCATCCACTTTACCTCCACTTCTACCAATGCCTAATGTCCCTATCATCCATAAATACCCTTACATTCCTAATCATGACCAACAAATGTACACATCATGTAAACATAAAGCCTCCACTCATTCCACCAAACTAATGGGATTCAAAAATAAACATTTGGATGCCTCTACATATAAAGCAAAAAATCCTAAGGGTCCTAATGCCTTAGGATACAAATGCAAAGAATCAATGAAAAGTACATTCAAAAATCCACTTAAGCCCATACCTCCAAAAGACAAGGTCAAGAGCAAAATGGTATGGATACCTATGCAAAAAGAAGTCAAAACAAAAGAGGCATCCACATCCCAACAATCCCATTCCATTCCAAAGTCTCAAATTCATTCATCCCAAAAGCAAAGCAAAAATCATAAAAATACTAAGTCTATATGGGTACCTAAACTCCTACATCAACCATCTCCTAAGCAAACATCACCATTACTTCCTACACCACCTTCCACTCAAAAGCTTCAATGTTTATCACGGTGTGTGCAACAGTTGGTCATGGTTCCATTGCATTCCACAACAATTCCCCATGCCTCCATCTCCCCATCCTTCATCCATTATCCTACATATTTCACCCATCACCTCCCTATGGTCCATGCTTTTACATAAACCTTTCATCCATCATTGTATAAGTCCTACATAATCCACTATCCTCCCAAGCATAATCCATATCATAATCTACTATATTTCCTACATAATCCACTATCATTCCCTCCATAATCCACTATCCACCTAATCCATCTCACTTTCATACAACCCCTTACCAACATCTAGGAGCATAATGACATTTGACATGGTCCATGTGACGACATCCATCTCCAATGGGACTATCACCTTTCATGGCACTAAACATTTGAGTCCCTCCTATCCATATTCCACCTATCCCATCCAGAGAAAGTAAAAATAAAAAAAAAATAAAATAAAGAGAAATCCCTTCGTCCAATGGTGAAAACCACCCTTGGTGGTGCCTTGGATAAGTACCATGATGAAAACCTAGCAAACAGGTATCATGTGTAGGTTGATCTTTTATGTCACTTACACTTGGGGGCACATTGTCTCATTCCCACTATCATTTTCCATCATACCATTTCCATACTTTCCTATCTTACCATTCTTATCCATTTCACGCACATACATATACCTATCACATTGAATCCATTCATCATCCCTTCTTCCTTTTGATCTTGATAAAGATTGGGGGCAAAATGTTGAAAAATGCTTTGGATATCTCGTGACATACATTACCCTTTCCAAAGCAATCCATCCTATCGATCCTATCACCATCCTATTGTCATAAGCCTTGTCATGAAAAATCCTAAGTATTACACCTAGAATGGGGCAAGTTATTCCTATGCGACATAGTCCTTGGAGATCACATCCTTGCTCTCTTACGCATACATCCATTCCATCCCTTATCACGCATCCTTTTATCCATTCATCCTACATCCATCCTTGCACCTAGGCTTAGTTTCCCCTTGTCATTGGCATCTAGCATAAAGGCTATCAAAATTACAACCCAATGTCATTCCCCAAAACATCTCAAAAAACCAAAAAAATCACAACATATAAAAAATCAGGTCTTTGATTCAATTCATCACATCATTCCAACCAAATCAATTCTTCAAACAATTATTCAAATCATTCAATTCTTCAACCAAATCACTGAATCAACATTCTCAATCCATTCAAACATTCTAATAAATTCAAATCAATCAATCATCAAATTAATTCATCATCATTCCTCAATCCATCAAATCAATCAATTCATTCCAAGCCAAATCAATCAAACCAATCATCAATTCAATCCTCATCAAATCAAATCAATTCTTTAAATCATTTCAAATTCAATTCAATTCCTCCTTCCAATCATCAAATCAAATCAATTCAATTCATCACATCAATCCTTCACATCTATCCATTCTTCCAATCAAATCACTTCATCAATTCAATTCAAATCAATCAATCAAGTTCTTCAAATCAATTCTTCTAATCATTTCAACCAAATCAATCTCACCATTTCAATCATTCTTCAATCAAATCAATCAAATCATTCCAAGCAATGATCCAAATGCAAGTCAATCATCAATCCATACTAATCAAGTCAATCAATCAAGTCAAATTATCTAATTGCATTCAATGGTCTTGATCCTAATCTTGACATAAACCAAATCAATTAATCAATCAAAACCTGGTGTTGCTCGCATGGCCAACAACACTAGTGTCAATCAATCAATTGTCTTAGATAGGATGTTGCATTGTCGAAACCAGATCAAGCATCTTAGATGACATGTTTCATTTCCTGAAACTAGACATCACTATCATTATCACTCATCAATCAATCAATCAATCCTTGGTTTACAACTTGACAGGGGCAATACCTTGTTTTTCTTTTATCATTTGTGCATTCTTGCTTGCTTTCTTGTGTGTGTCATCATTTTTGCTTGCATTTGAATCAAATCCGAATCCAACCCATCTAATATTCATATCTTGTATCTAGACAAGGTTGTATTACGCTGGGGCATGAGACACATCATCACATTGGTCCTTATACCCTGTGCATAACGTCTAGTGCTATATCAAACACCATGGTTGCTCACCTTCATTTCATCATAACATATCCTTCACTTCTTCTATCCATTCCCTTATCTTTCTTCCTTGACCAATTCATTTTCATTTCAAGAGCCTACCTATGTTTGTCCAATCTGCCTATCCTCTTGAGGGGGCGGCATCAGCCTATTCTTTACATCATCATCCAATTTTGGTGCAGGAGCACCTAGATGTTTAAGTTTTGGTTAATGTTCAAGTTGTCTTGTTTTGTTCTATAAGGTCTTGGAGACCATTTATATGTTGTCATAAGGCTTGAAAGCCATATTTGTAATGGACTTTGTCCAAATGTCGAAAATAATCTTTTGTTATGTTGTAGGTCCTAGTTAGGACAGTCATGTTGTCTTAGGTAGTTTACAAGAGTCATTTAAGTTTTAATGTTTATATAGGAAAGTCATGTTAATCTTCATGTTTGTAAGCCTTTAAAAGGCATGTCATGGGTTTGGAAGTTTGATATAACCTTGTCCAAAGGTTAACTACATGTTAAAAAGCAAGATTAGTCATCAAACAGTCATTATAGTCCAAGAGAAGTCAGTTTCTAAAACAATCTTTATGACTGCAGTTAAAATCAAGAAGGGAAATCGATGGTTTTGGGGCAGTTTGATCAACCCAACCATTGCATGCAAATGGTAAGAGGCTTGTATTAATCCAATAAAAGTTGTATTGTGCAGGACATTCAAAAAATTTGAGAGAAATAACAAATAATTCACTGTTTTCCTGCCTTTTACTGTTTTTTCTGTGTTTTTCCAGTCTTTTCCTGTCGTACCCGCGCCTATACGGAAATGTTATGGAACATGAATGCATTGGGAAGTTGAGGGATGGAAGTAGCTTGGCTTTGAGTCTCATTTGAGGTCTTGACATTAAACTTGGAGGGAGAAATCTCTATTATGCTTTAAACTATTTTAAACTTGCTGTGACAGTTAAGTAACTCGTTGTTTTCCTGTGTTGTACGAGCCTGTACAGAAGAGTGGTGATTGATGCATCTGATGCTGAGTTAGGTAGTTGAGTTAACTTTCCTTTGCATTTGGCTTGGGCTCTTGACACCCTTGTTTAGCTTTGTATTCTTCCTTTCTCTGTAAGTAGGTTGGAAAACCTAAGTTAGGACTTTGTTTGAATACCTGATGGATTTCTGCCCATTCCATTGATTTTTGTCTGCCCTAATCAATGGAATGGGTTGTATGATAGTTGGTTCAAGGTCTTGAGTGGATTGTGGAGGCAGGGGAATGGTCTAGTGTGAGTAAGACATGTTAATCAACTCTGCAGAACCTTGTGTTTGGGATGGAGTAGAGGACAACAGCAGATAGATGATTGTCTTTGACTATGTTCGATGGTCAGTCAGTGAAATGCCATGCATGGTGTCAACATAAAGGGTTCCTGATCTTGCAAATGACCCTATGATAAGAGGAGGGAAGAGATCTCTCTGAGATATCAATCTATTGTGCCTTGTGCTGCCCTGACAGTCACCTCTTAAGACAGTCACCTCAAGGAAGAAACAAGGTAAATTCGGTGTGTTTTTGCTTTGCCAAAGAAGGCATTAGATATGAATACATGTTATAGATGAGAATGAGTTTTTGAGGGAGATCATTCCAAGGAGGTTTGAGTGACTGTCTTGGTGCAGCCAAGTTATGACAGTCCATGAGACTGCTGTCCTACTTAGTGGGTTGTATAGAAACTTAGAGGGAGTTTTGGTTGGAGTCAAGAGTCTTGGTGAGATGACTTTTGAATTCCCTCACCTTGGTCCTTGAACATGTGTAGTTGTGAATAAGGACCCTTCTTTGTTAGAAGCCTAATTTCTATCAAGGAAACAGTGAATTTGGGGTTATTGCATTGAAGGTCAGAAATATCCTTCAACTGAGATAGGTTGTCTGCTATCCTAGATGCTCTGCATCAAATTTCCTTAGTTTCTTTGAAATGATGTTACTCGACATAAATCGCATCATCTTGAACATCATCTCAAAGAGGGGCAAAATGTAGACACTTAAAATTGTCCATCACCCAGTGAGACACCTTGTAATGTTTTGCCCTAGGTCCTAGTCTTATCCAAATTAATCCCCTAATCCAATTAATTAATTAAATTCATTTATTTGATTAATTCCCCCTTGTCACATGTCTCACATAATTCAAATTAAATATTTGAATTAAATTCCTCACCTTTCATCTCATTCAAACAAGTGTCACATGACTACAACGCTTCACATGTCAAACTAATTTAAATAATCTTTTATTTAAATTAGGTCTCATTTATCCTCCATCACACACTTGTCACATGACTACAATCCCTCTTGAAGAGGGAAAACCTAATTGATCTTAACCATTCATATCATTCAAAATAACTTGCAATCTCAACCATTCATTCAAATTAGCTTTTTCTATAAAGCAAACCCCTCACAAGCCATTTGCATGATCAAGTTTTCAAGTATTGTTATGCTATCAATTTTCCTCTAGAACCATCCTATACCAATGTTATGCTACTGCAATGGTGAGCAATCAACATTCCTTCATTAATCAACCCTTCGAAATATTGCATGCCTATGCGGGATTGAGAAGAGCAATGGAGATAAATCGAGTGTAGCGTGGATTTGGTTTGCTTTGCTTGGTTATTTTGATTTCCATGTTATCTTATGCTCTATTGTGCTATTTAGAGTTTGATTCATTGTTGTTTTGATTTCTACCCTAGATTTTGCCCTAACGACAATCCCAACAATGATTCCAATGTCTATTAACATCATGCTACATTTGATTCTCCTAAGACCACCATGAGATGACTTGACCACTAACAAGGTAGTGGTGCATCAAGTCAAGAGTTTGTAGGATATGACAACACTTAGGGAGTATGGGGGTTTGACACATTATTTATCAAAATCATAACTTGTCTCCTAAACAAAATTAAATGAGAGGGCCCACCTTATGGTTGAGCTAGCCTCAATTGACCAATAGTGTAAGGGAATCTTTGATAGGTTCAAAAGCTACATAAGAGTTGTGCAAACCATTAGATCACATCAAGATCAAATGGTTGGCACACTCCAAGACTAACAAGGTGTTCTAACAAGGGTTTCTCTTAAATGAGATCTAGGATCATAATGAAATATATGGCTATTGCCATCTCCACCAGATGAAATCCTCGTGATCATAAAGGAACTAACAGAGATATTACTAGAACCTAAAACATAAATTCTAATTCATGGATGCATGGCATGAGGCCGTAGATGAGCATAAAAGGATGCAAATTTGTACGATTAGAGGCTCAAATCAAGTTTCTACAAGTGAGAGTGGTTACAAGGATCTAATCATCTCCAAACATAACTTCATGAATAAGACCTTCAATCTTTAAAATTGGATTTAGGCTTTAGTTGTTAATAAGGAAGTTCTAAATGGGCTCTAGGAGACTCTAAAGGTGAATATCATTAACAAAGGATTTTTTAACTCAATTTTGGGTTGTGACACCATTTGATGACTCTCAATTCTCTAGTTATGCAACCTTACCCACTTAAAATGCATGAACATGATATTACATTGAAATCTCAGAGCACTAGTGGCATGGACTAGCTTCACTAATACATAATTACCATTACAAATTCTAATACAAAATTAAACACATACTCGATAAGTTTCTAGGGAATGCCTACGACTCGCATACTTTTTCTTATCAAACACGAAATATGGCATCCAATCATCATTTCTAAATTAATATTACATTACTATAAATCCTTCCAAAAAATAAATACAACTTAATTACAAGTGAGAGCTAAGGCTCTAAGCTTAAATTCATATTGTTGGTATCTAGTTAGAAGTCCTTGTTGGGAATTAAGGTGTCTCAACCTTGCAATTCCTAGCATTGATTATTTGATTATTTATTTATTTATTTGCCTATGATGTAATTTATGTTGCACATCATGTTTTGTCATTTAGTGTGATGTGGCATGGTGAGTTGTCACTCAACTTGTAAGGTGACTAGGATGGTCAATTCATCCCATGTGGATATATGTGTCCCATTTTAGGTGGCACTAATATGCCATGTGTCGACATCTTGTGGTATGATAGAGGAGTTATTTTGTATGACAAAATCTATGAGGCGTAAGAGCCAAGTATAGAGATTCCTATGACAAGTGAAGACAAGTGTCAGAGAGCATCTTTGCATGTGAAGAAGGCATCTTTGGGTGCCTAAGTTGGGTTATGACATGTTGTAAGAGGAATATGATATTTTTAGTTGTGTATGATGGATTCTCTTACAACATTCAGTGTTGTTATGTTGCAGATTTTTATGACAACTGTAAGATGTGTAAGAGCATTTGTCATTGCCTATTTTTAGCTTGGAGTGATCCATTCTTGGGAAGTCAAATCTGCCATGTATGACAGATGTAAATGAGATGTATACATGTTGGACAAGTGTCCATGGGTGCGAGGAATAGGTCATGTGGCCAAGATGGATGCCCATCTCTAGAAGCTTCTTGTTTATGCCTTGTAACTCTATATAATGAGGTCTTTTGGAGTAGTAGTTGCATAGTGTTTGTATAGGTACTGTTATGTTGCCGAAATTACTCCAGAAATGAAATTTGTAGACTCCTGGAAGAACTTGCATTGCAAGTGTGTTGTAAATAATCTTGTTTTGATAATACATTGTGCAGGTTTTGGAGTGTGGGGTTTTTTCACTTGAAAAGGTTTTCCCCATGATATATCTTGTCTCTCTCTTGCATTCTTGTGTTGTGTTTGTTGCTGCAATCTCTGTGTTAATCCCATAACATAATTGTAATTGTAAGGATTTAAAAGAATTTGCATACTATTCCCCTCATTATATTTGTGTAGGAAGTGTGTTCCACGTACCTTGCTTTCTTTCAGTTGGAATTAGAGATTGATCACCTTTAATCCTAGTTGTTGGGTAGGGGTTTTTTGAGCTAATCTTTGATTGAGTAGGAGTCTTTGCAAAGTATTTTGTAATCTTATTGCAGGAAGGAGATGGCAGGCACATCCAGAAGGATAGATTTGGAAAAGTCTAATGGAAGCAATTTTGAGTTGTGGAAACTCAAAATGGAAGACATGCTTGTTGATAGAGATCTATGGGAAACAATTTCTGAAACAAAAACCAATGGCAATGGCTCAAGCAAATTGGGATCTCAAAGATTGTAAAGCTAAGGGTCTTGTGAGACTCTATTTAATTGATTATGTCCTGTTAAATGTTCATGAAGAGAAGACCGCGAAAGAGCTATAGAAGAAACTTGGTAATGTTTCTCAGGCCAAATCCCTAGTAAACAAGTTATTCCTGAGGAAGAAGTTGTATTCTCTAAGGATGGAAGATGGAGGATCAATTGTAAATCACCTAAATTCTTTTAACATGCTAGTTGCATAGTTGGCTTCCATTGGTGTGAAAATGGAGGAGGAGGATCATTGCATGACCTTGCTTTGTTCTTTTCTAGACTTGTGGGACCACCTTGTCATGGCCATTAGGAGTACTACAACCACCTTCAAGATGGATGAAGTGGTGTCTTCGTTGTTATCTGAAGAAATGTAGAGAAATTCTTTTGAGTCGGCTAAGGAGGCTCTTGCGGTTCATGGTAGACCCAAGGAGAAAGGGAAGAAGAAGGACAAGAAAGTTGAAAAGGGCAGATCCAAATCCCATGGGAGATCTAAATCTCCTGGAAAGTCCAAGGCACTATGTTGGAACTGTGGTAAATCTGGGAACTTTCGAAAGGAGTGTAAGGAGGAGAAGAAGAAAAAGAAGAAAATATCTGATTCAAATTCTGACAAATCTCAAGATGATGGTGATGCTTTTGTTGCTTCCTTGGCCACCCATGCATTGGAAGATGTGTGGTTAATAGACTATGGTGCTTCTTTCCATATGACCTCACATTGAGGTTGGTTCACAAAGTATGAAGAATATGATGGTGGGAAGGTGTACTTGCGTGATGAATCTCACTTGAAGATAGTTGGTTGTGGAAGAGCCTTGATCCAATTCCCTGATGGACAAGTGAAGGGGATCAATGGGGTTATGTACATCCCTGGTTTAGCATGAAACCTTCTTTCTATAAGTAAATTAAATGATGCAGGTGTGCAGGTTGTCTTCTCGGGTGGAGGATGCAAGATGACAAGAGGAGCTATGGTGCTTGCTAAGGGTACTTAGAGAGGTACTCTATTTCAGATGGACGCATGCACTACTTAGTGCAATAGTTCTTTTGTTTTGAAGAAAAGAGCTTCAGATTATTCATCCTCACCATTGGAACCTGCAGTGAAAAAGTGTGTTTCTTCAACTTCCAATGGTAGTGCATTTTGGGTACCTAAGGGTGCTCATGCTTTGGAAATGAAACTTCCTGTTGAGAAGACAATGTTGTGGCATGAGAGACTTGGTCACATTGGTGAGAAGGGTCTTAGAGCCTTGAAAAATAAAAACATCATTGAGGGGTTAAATGATTGTAATCTTGAGTTTGACTTTTGCGAACATTGTGTATATGGAAAGCAAAACCGTGTTTAGTTTTACTCTAGTTCTCACAAGTCTTCTGGTGTGTTGGATCTAATTCATTCTAATGTGTTTGGTCCTGTGAATGTTCCTTTGATTTCTAAATTGTTATATTTTTTTATCATTCATTGATGATTACAATAGGACATGGATTTATTTTCTCAGAAGAAAATATGAAGTCTTTAGTCAGTTCAAAGAGTTTAAAGATTTTGTAGAGAATTAGACTGGTAAAAAGATTAAGTGTTTGAGAACTGATAACAGTGGTGAGTTTTGTTCTGCAGAATTTGATAAGTTTTGTAAAGAATATGGGATTGAAAGACATAAGACAACTCCATACACCCCTAAGCAAAATGGACTTGCAGAGATGATGAATAGAATGTTGATGGAGAGGGCTAGGAGTATGCTTAGTGGAGCTAGCCTCAAATAGAAGTTTTGGGCTGAAGCTGTAGCCACTGCTTGCTACCTGGTTAACAGGTCTCCTACTTCACTGCTCATTGATAAGACACCCATGGAGGTGTGGTCTAGTAAGAAGCCCTCATTGACACATCTTCATGTTTTTGGTTGTGAGGCATATGCACATGTGCCTAAGGAGAAGAGGTCAAAATTCTAGAACAAGGAAGTTAAGTGTATCTTCATTGGCTATGGTGTCGGTGTGAAAGGGTACAAGCTTTGGGATCCTATGGCCGAGAAAGTGTTGTATAGAAGAGGTGTGGTCTAGTAAAAAGCCCTCATTGACACATCTTTGTATTTTTGGTTGTGAGGCATATGCACATGTGCCTAAGGAGAAGAGGTCAAAATTGGAGAACAAGGTAGTTAAGTGTATCTTCATTGGCTATGGTGTTGGTGTGAAAGGGTACAAACTTTGGGATCCTATGGCCAAGAAAGTGTTGTATAGAAAAAGTGTTATTTTTAGAGAGGTAACTCCTTCTCCTGTTGTTTTACAACCAGAAGAGAAAAAAAAGAAAGAGGGTGTGGTTCAGTTTCCTACTATCCTTGAGAAAACTGAACCGAAAGACCCTGTTGGACCTGATGATGAGGAGAGCTCTAGTAGCTCTGAAAGTTCAGAAGAAGATGAAGAACCTCCACCTTAGCTTGTGAGGATGTCCACATGAATCAAGAAGCAACCTGACAGGTTTGGTTATTCATTGCTTGATACTAGTTGTGCTTTTGCCTTGATTTCTAACACTGATGAGCCTAGAACTGTGAAAGAGGCTATGGGTATCAAAGATGCAGGTTCCTAGAAGGAGGCCATGGAAGAAGAGATGACTTCTTTGGAAAAGAGTAAAACTTGGGACTTGGTGCCTTTGCCTAAAGGACAAAAACCTGTTGGATGTAAATGGGTGCTCAAGAAGAAATTTGGTGCAAATGGTAGTGTTGAGAAGTATAAGGCTAGATTGGTTGCGAAGGGGTATTCTCAGGTGGAGGCAATTTATTATGGTGATATTTTATCTCCCATTACAAAGATGACATCTATTCAGTTCCTGTTATCTCTTACAAAAGCTTATGACTTAGAAGTGGAACAAATTGATGTGAAGATAACTTTCCTTCATGGTGACTTGGAGGAAGAAATCTACATGTCACAGCCAGAGCACTACATGGTGAAAGGTAAAGAAAATCTAGTTTGCAAGTTAAAGAAGTCTTTGTATGGTTTGAATCAATCTCCTAGGATGTGGTACCAAAATTTTGATGCCTTTATCTTGAGTATTGGATTTCTAAGATCAATATTAGATCATTATGTGTATTTCAAATTTGACAATGATCGCATTCTCATTATAGCATTGTATGTTGATGACATGTTACTAATCAGGAATGGTAAAGTTTTGATTTCTAATTTGAAGTCTCAGTTGTCAGCATAGTCTGAGATGAAAAATTTAGGGGTAGCTAGGTACATTCTAGGGATGGAGATCAGAAGAGATAGAGCAAACATAAAACTTTGGTTATGCCAAAGTAAGAATGTTAACACTATGTTGGAGAGATTCAGTATGGTGGATTGCAGATTGTTGATTGTTCCTGTTACGATGGGGACAAAGTTATCTATTAAGGATTGTCCAAAGTCTCTTTTTGAGATGGAGGATATGAGCATAATACCTTACGCTAGTGTAGTTGGTAGCTTGATGTATGCTATGGTCTGTACAAGACCAGACATTGCCCAAGTAGTGGGAGTCCTTAGTCAGTTTATGGCTAATCCTAGATGCGTACATTGGGATGTAGTGAAATGATTGATCAGATATTTGAGAGGTACTTTCGATTATTTCCTATGTTATCATGGTTATTCTACAAGACCTTAAAATTCTATGAGTATTCATGGATTTGTGGATTTTGATTGGGCAGGTGACATTAACAGCAGGAGATCCACCAGTGCTTATGTGTTTACTATGTTTGGTGGTGCTATTAGTTGGATGAGTAAGCGACAACCTATGGTTACTTTATCCACGACATAAGCAGAGTACATGGCAGCAACTCATGCTTGTAAGGAAGCCATTTGGCTTAAGAGATTGTGTTTAGATATTGGTTTTGATGCATGACAGATTACTATCTGTTGTGACAGTTAGAGTGTGATTTGCTTAGCAAAGAATCTTACTTTCCATGCTAGAACAAAACACATTGATGTTTAGTATCATTTTGTTCATGATATGGTAGAAGATGGGAAGGTGATATTGAAGAAGGATGACACTTTGAAGAATGTTGCAGATGCATTGATGAAACCTGTGGGCATAGATAAGTTCAGATGGTGTTCAGAGTCTATGGACCTCTTGGCCCCTAGCGGTTAAATCTTGTCCTTCTATTGGCCCTTGAAAAGTGTTCGACAAGTGGGAGAATGTTGGGAATTAAGGTGTCCCAACCTTACAATTCCTAGCATTGAATATTTGATTATTTATTTTCCTATGATGTAATTTATGTTGCACATCATGTTTTGTCATTTAGTGTGATGTGGTATGGTGAGTTGTCACACAACTTGTAAGGTGACTAGGATGGTCAACTCATCCCATGTGGATATAGGCATCCTATTTGAGGTGGCACTAATATGCCATGTGTCAGCATCTTGTGGTATGATAGATGAGTTATTTTGTATGACAAAATCTATGACGCGTAAGAGCCAATTATAGAGATTCCTATGACAAGTAAAGAGAAGTGTCGAAGAACATATTTGCATGTGGAGAAGGCATCTTTGGGTGCCCAAGTTAGGTTATGACATGTTGTAAGAGGAATATGCCATTTTTAGTTGTGTATGATGAATTGTCTTACAACATTAAGTTTTGTTATGTTGCAGATTTTTATGATAGTTGTAAGATGCGTAAGAGCATCTGTCATTGCCTATTTTTAGCCTAGAGTGCTCCATTCTTGGAAAGTCAAATCTGCCATGTATGACAGATGTAAATGAGATGTATACATGTTGGACAATTATATGTGGGTGTGAGGAATAGGTCATGTGGCCAAGATGGACGCCCATCTCTAGAAGCTTCATGTTTATGCCTTGTAACTCTATATAATGAGGTGTTTCAGAGTAGTAGTTGCATAGTGTTTGTATAGGTACTGTTATGCTACCAGAATTACTCCAGAAACGACATTTGCAGACTCCTGGAAGAACTTGCATTGCATTGTGTTGTAAACAATACTGTTTTGATAATACATTGTGCAGGTTTTGGAGTGGGGTTTTTCACCTGAAAAGGTTTTCCCCATGATATATCTTGTGTCTCTCTTGCATTCTTGTGTTGTGTTTTCTGCTACAAACTCTATGTTAATCCCATAACATAACTATAATTGTAAGGATTTAAAAGAATTTGCATATTATTCCCCTCATTAGATTGGTGTAGGAAGTGTGTTCCACGTACCTTTCTTCCTTTCAGTCCTATTGTTCTCAATCCATAGTCCACTAGTATTAACCTCCCCAAGCCATGAGGTCCAATTGTTCCTATTACACATCCCTGATGGTTACCTATAGATTCCTTACCTCACTCTTCTTTTTATCCATTTCTACCAATAGTTCAAAGGCCTTTAATTATAGGTCAACCCAAGTATCTAGTATATTGTTCCACCTAGCCACCCTCACAATCAAGTATATAGCTTCATAGGGGCAATGGTAAGGTGCACAACTTGAGCCATTTGGTCCTCTTCTAAACACTTCTTGCCAAGTCACTACTCCAATTCATGCCTTAGACCAACACATTGTTCACAGTAAACCAATATAAAGTTAACTAGACTCAACTCAATTTAATTGCCCTTTTAGTGCCTTGTCTCCTACTACCTATCAATTCCTTTGTGGTTAGTTATTTTTAGAATTTTGGTTGTAACTATTGTTTGTGATTGCTTGTTGTAGTGATATTTTTGGTGCTTTTTTAAAAAAAATTAGGAGAGATAGATCTAGAAATATCCCAGTTCTAATGAAAAAAGAGATGTTAGTAGTGACATGTATTGATTATTATACTATTGTGAATATTTTTATATATTGTGTTCCTTTGATTTATCTATTTGTTTGAATGAGTTAAAAACATTGTCGTGTCTTCTTTTGACTTAGGCTTAATGTGACTCTTCTTTTGTAGATTCTATTATTTTGATACTATTTGTAGTCTAGAATCTTCACTATCAGAAACAAGATATCTATTAGAGTTTATCTTACAGGTTAAGTGGTTTATCTGCATCACAAATAGACTCAATCATAATTACATGAAGGCCTAAAACTACTCCAATGGGCCCAAACACAAGTGAACAAGGGAAACAACTTAACAAGCCAATGCTACTCAATTGCAATTGACATAGCCATCATTCTGCACCCATAGAATGACCATCACTCTACACCAATAGAGTAACCATCATTCACGTTCAAAAAACTACTAAGATAATTTTTATTCACAATAGAAGCGACCATGGAGCTCCACTCTCTATAAATGGGTGGCTAAATTAGATACTAAGGCCTCATGGCTGATTATATCTTTAGTTATTCCCCCTACCACCTATGACTCAAGGTACTTAATCACATAGACATCCTTGTCACTAGCTCATATGCTCTTGTACAACACATAGATGTCACCAATACATAAGGACTACTTGATCAAATTACATTATAGGGGTTATATGGTTGCACATATTAGACTAGACCTTGCAACTTCACAATTTTAGGCTTCTACCGAGGCACATACCTTAGTAAGGCTTTAACCAGCTTCTTCATTCCCCTTTCATTTCACTCAATTCCACTATTTGATTAGCACTTTTACACATGAATGTCATGGATTTAGTAACCTTCAACACTCATCCTAACTTGATATTTATACAACCTCAAAGTGCTCAATTCTTGAGATTTAATTGGTTAAGTTAGCAGTTTGTTAACTTCTTTAATTTTTTCTTGAGATCTCCTCTTAGTCCTAAAATCATTCCATTCTTTGGGATTTCACAACCATGCAAATTTTGTCTGCTTCTAATTGGTATATCTTTTGGCTATGTAATCAAGTGAAGGAATTGACTCTCCTTCCCATGTGCACAACATTCCCTTGAGTTCAACCTTATTTACTCTCATGTATTATTTTTGGGATTTTTCTTGCCATTAGTTCTTGCAATCAAGTAATTCATGTTGTCTCAACTCATGACACTTGGAGTCTTAATCTAACACTTGGCTACTTTGTCTTATTCTTGTTCAACCACTCATGAACCGTTACCCATTACTAATTAGGTTCCCATGAAATTATACACTTCTCCTTCTACTTGGTTGGCATAATCCTTGTCACTAGCCACCTATACTAAAAACTTATTGTTAAATATCATAGTTATAGGTAACAATTCATGAAACTAGAAATTCCAAATAATCAAAATATTAATCTATGCTTTAGCCTAACTTCCAATGATCTTAATATTATTATCATATATGTACCTTAACCTACACAGGGGTTATCCTAAGAATAAACATGTCATTGAAAGTAACTGTAGAATCAAAACCTTAATCAAAATAATGCTTAATATGAATTACTCATCATATCAAATATTATAGTACAAGATATACTTTTAATAATGGAGTTATCATAGTCTGGAATCAACATTAAGATCAAAAGTAATTTTAATTTATCCCATTTAGGCTCATAATTCATGAGGCCTTTGAGATTTTTATCTAGTGCTAACTTAGACAAAATTTAAGAAACATTGGGGTGTTACATTTCTCTGCCTCTTAGATAACTTCATCTCCAAACTTGGGAATTCAAAAATAACTGTGGGTATAACTTTTGCATCTCTTATGTTTCTTCCCATGTTGCGAGGTTAGGTTTGTACTGGTCCCACAACACCTTGACTTGGTTAATATCATGATGTTGAAGCCAAAGAATGTGTTGCTCTAATATTTAAATTAGCTCTACCTGAAACATGTTGTTTGTGTCCATCTACAAAAAAGACCATTAAATCACATGATTTAGGTCAAGAATGTACTTTTGCAAACTAGACACATGGAAAACATCATATAGTTGACTTGGGTGTCGAGGCAAAGCAATTCTATAGGCCATAAGTCATATTTGTTTAAGAATGTCAAAGGGGCCTATATATCTAGGTGATAACTTTTAACTTTTTTGAGATCTAACAATCCCTTTCATGGCCGCACTCTCAAGAATACTTTATCTTTGATACTAAACATTTTAGGGATTTGGTTTTGATCAATGTAACTCTTTTATCTATCTTGACCCTCCTTCAACCTTTAATAAATTTGTATTATTTATTTTCCATCTCCTAAATCCTATCTAGACCAATTGTGACTCAATCTTCTAATCTTTCCCAATTTAAGTGTCTCCTACAAGTTCTCCCATAAACATATAGTGCCATTCCCGATTAGCTTCAATGACTATTATTATACACAAATTTGACAAAAGGTAGATAATTCTCCCACTACGCTTGATTATCTATCATATACATCCTCAACATATCTTCCAAAATCTATTTTACACACTATTTTCTCATCAATTTCCAAGTGATATGCGGTGCTAAGATTTAACTTTGTGCCAAGAGTAGCCTAAAATTTTCTCCAAAACCTTGAATTAAATAGCGAGTCTCAATATAATATAATCTTATTTGGTACTCCATGGAGTCTCACAATCATGTCTACATATAAATAAGTAATTTCTCTCACATCAATTGTATCTTGAGTTGACTAGAAATGTGTAACTTTTGTAAGTGTGTCCACTAACACCAAAATTGCATTGTGCATGTGCCATGTCCTTAGCCAACTAGTGACAAAATCTAGGGATATTGTGTCAAATTTCCATTTTAGGATATCATAGGGATGTAGTAAGCTTGTTGGGTGTCCTTGGTTTGCCTTAACCTATTGAGATTTCAAACATCTTGCTACAAAATTTACAATTTCAAGTTCTTCATTCATGGCTAGTAATACACTCTCTTTAAATCCATATATAATTTATTGGATTTGTGGTGTGCAATATATAGTGTCTCATGTTCTTCCTTTTGAGAATAATTCCTTTTAATTTATAATCCTTTGACAACATAATTATGTTAGACACTCAAGAATACTGAGAGGGGGGGTGAATCAGTATTCAAACAATTTCCAATTTCAACAACTTCAACTTATCTGGAGCTGATTAAACCTTAATCATCACAATATCAACATGAAAGACTAACACAATGCACATCAACACATAACACTAGATTTACGTGTAAAACCCTAGAAGGGAAAAACCACGTTGAGGATTAACTCACAATATATGAAGCTTAAATAATAACTTTGTTTTAGGGGCTTTAACCCAAGGAAGCTGCTACTCCCTAAGTAAATTTGATTTAGGGTCACTCCCAAGGAAGCTTCTACTCCCTGATGACTTTGTTTTGGGGTCATTCCCAAGGAAGATTCTACTCCTTGAAATCAGAAAACATTTTCAAAGGATTACAGTAATGATAGTCTTTCTACTATCTGAAAACTGACATTGAAGCTTGCACCTTTAATGATTGCACTTCTACCTCTTCACACTTTCTTCTGATGATTTGATCAGTCAGGAACACTCTATACTTAATCACTGTCACAAATATATCTTCAAAATGAATCAGGACAACATCAACAACTTCTGCTCTTTCTCCTTCAGTCGCTCATCAACAATGCATTCAATCTGCTTGTGAGCTTTTTCAATCCAATTGCAATCACACCCAACCTCACTCACTTTGATTCACTATTTATACATGATATTACATTGATTACATTTCTAGTCAGCCAAATACAACATGAAAGAATACATTTACAAGTCGGCCAGATAACACACAATAAGAAACGTGTAGAAGATAGGTCCTAAGTGAAGCCACATGTTACACCAACAGAAGATCCAGGCCTTGCAGACCAAAAAGATTTCTTATCTAGGTCCAAAACATCCTTCACAACTTCAAACATCAGTAATTATGTCCATACACTCTGCTCATTTGGAAATAGGACAACTTTAATGAAAACACATGAAGCTTTGAAGTATAACGACCACATCAACTTGGGAAACCTTGAGCAGTACTGGAAACAAGAAAGATCTTTGTGAAAATTTTCTAGATGAGTCAACATGACTCATAAAACATCCCCAAATACTCCTTTGCCACCGCATATCAAATAATTGTGTCGTACATATTCAAACATTTAGTCTGAAAATACTGTGTCATCTGGAACACACTGCAACATGCTGTCAATTAAAAAACTGAGCTACGGACCACCAAGAAGCTTGAAACTGAAAAGATGAATGCAATGCACATCCAAGAATAGGTCTACAAAATTATAAGGGCAATCATTCACTTTTAGAGGAATGCAGAGCATTCTAGTAGTTCTTCATTACCACTTCATTCTATAGAGCACATACTGGTGTTCTATCATACATAACTTTCACAACGGAGGGAAATATGATCTAAAACTTTGGAAACAATACCTTCACTACCCTCTTGACACAATTTCAGAAATGCATAGCCAATTCTATAACTGCTGAGAAATGCGGAGAATTCCATGACCCTGTTGGGAACACCTTCACAGAACCAACGCTATCTTCAAGTTGTCAGCAAAAAATATCCTTCCGATGATCAAAACATCATGAAACTTGGAACATACATAGAATGACACTGTATGAAGCTATGTTCCAATCCACATAAGCACAACATCAATATAATGAGAATGTGGAGCAATCTCCCAGACAGTCTTCAAAGAGTAGTCATTCTGAAATAGAAACTGTCACCAACTTCCAGAGGCCAAAACTTCTTTGTACAAACACATACAACTAAGGAACATTAGGATGGAACATTCAACATGCTTCAGGCCACTAACAAAACATTTTATCCTCTTAGTGCTTCTGATTCCTATCTCAATTTTGCACTGATCAAGGCACATCTTAATTTTGCATTGACCAAGGCATGACATCCAATCATGAACACCATGACACTTCCATGATAGTGTTGACATTAATGACAACCTCAATGACAGCCTTAACAATCTCCTCAACCTTGTGACATTGTTGACATCAATGACAACAACCCTATGCATCATATGTGCAACAATCTCCCCCTTTGGCATTGATGGAAACACATACCTACTCATTCTTCCCCTTTGACATCAAGTAAAAAGGGCATCCAAAGCCTTCTCATTAGCAACCACTACTTGCTCATTCTCCCCCTTTCAACAACAACCACATATCTACACACTTTATCTTGCAAAAATAAACTTCCCCTATCATCAGCAACTACTACCTGCTCCCCCTGAGAGGTAGCCATCATTAGTCCAAGAAAAACATATAGCATGAACTCCCCCTGGACAGATGCACCGCTATGCATCTTAGCAAGAAGGAGGGGTAATTACCCCTAACCTCTACCGAAGATCCTCAAAGATGTCCTTTACAAGAGCCTTTGTAAAGATGTCTACAGTTTGATCTTTTGTTGGAACATATTCCAACTTCACTTCCTTATCTGCAACCTTCTCCCTCAAGAAGTGATACCTGATTGCTATATGCTTGGTTCTAGAATGCATCATTGGATTCTTGGAAATATTTATAGCACTTGTATTGTCACACAAAATGGGAATAGGCTCATCATACAATACCTTGATATCCTTCAAAGTTTGCTTCATCCACAACACTTGTGTACAACAGGAAGCTACTGTAATATACTCTGCCTTTGCAGTTGATAAGGACACTAAATCTTTCTTCTTTCTCTGCCATGAAACCAATCTACTTCCTAGAAAGATAGCACCACCACTTGTACTTCTTCTATCAACACAACCAACCCAGTCAACATCAGTGTATGCACTCAAATCAAAGTCATTACCTTTTGGATACCATAGACCATAGTCCAAAGTTACTTTCAAATATTTGAATATCCTTTTCACTGCCTTCTCATGTGTTTTCTTAGGATTGGCTTGATATCTGGCAACCACACATATTGCGTGCATAATGTCAGGTCTAGAGGCAGTCAAGTCCAACAATACTCCAATCGTAGACCTATAGATAGTCTAATCCACCTCCAGAGACTCATCATCTTTGCTTAAGTGACATCCAGTGACCATGGGAGTACTCACTGGTTTTTGACTCCTCCATACCAAACTTCTTCAACAATTCTTTGACATACTTAGCTTGAGAAATAAAGATACCACCATCTAGATGGGAAATTTGAAGTTCAAGGAAGAAAGACATTTCACCAATCATGGACATCTCAAACTATTTTTGCATCTCCTCTACAAACCTTTTACACATATCATCATCTCCACCAAAAATGATGTCATCAACATATACCGCAACTATCAAAATCATGTCTCCTTCTTCCTTTATATAAAGATTACTATCTATGGTACCTTTCTTGAAGCCCTGCTAAAGTAAGTACTTGTCTAATCTTGCATACCAAGCCCTAGGTGCTTGCTTGAGACCATACAAAGCCTTTTTTGAGTTTGCATACCATGTCTTGATCTTCTAATATCTAGAAACCATCTGGTTGTTCAATGTATACTTCTTCTTCTAGGTCACCATTCAAAAATGTTGACTTGACATCCATATGATATACTTTGGAATTCTTATGAGCAACAAGATCAAGGAACATTCTAATTGATTCCATTCTTGCTATCGGAGCATAAGTCTCCTCAAAATCAATGCCTTCTACTTGAGTGTATCCTTTGCATACTAATATTGCTTTGTTCCTCACAACTTCACCTTCTTCATTCAATTTGTTTTAGAACACCCATTTTGTTCCTATAATATTCTTTTTTGCTGGTGTAGGAATCAATTCCCATGTTTTATTCTTCTCAATTTGATCCAATTCTTCTTCCATGGCTTTTATCCATCCATCATCCTTTTTGGATTTAGCAAAGGTCTTAGGTTCTACTTTTGATAACAAACATAAGTTTGCTTGCTCATGTGTCTTGGCAAACCTTCTCCTTGTCTGCACACCTTCATTCTTGTCTCCAATGATCTTCTCTATCAAGTGATTCTTTTGAACATACTTTGCTGGGGTCTTAGGCATCTTCTCTAGTTCTTGTTCCTTTTCTTCTTTCACTTCTTCTTCATCATCAATGCAAGGAAAGATATCAGATCCGGTGTCTTCTAAATCTTGTGAGAACTGATACAAGTCTTCATCTACTTTGACATTTGTGCTTTCAATCATCTTTCCCAACCTTTTGTTGTAGCATCTATAAGCCTTTCTTCTAGTTGAGTAACCAAGAAAGATTCCTTCTTCACATCTTGGATCAAACTTTCCTATGTCTTCTTCATCTCTTATGATATAGCATTTTCTGCAAAAGATCTTGAAGTATCTAACAGTGGGAGGTCTTCCATTCCACAACTCATAAGGGGTGTTTGGCTTGTTGACCCTTAACTGCACTATGTTTGTTAAATAGACAACAGTGTGAATTGTTTCCTTCAAATATCTATCAGGCAGATCTACATCTTTCAACATTACCCTAGACATTTCTTGCACAATCCTATTCTTTCTTTCCACTATCCCATTTTGCTGAAGGGTTCTAAGAGCAGACAAATGCCTCCTAATACCATGATCTTCACAAAACTTTTCAAATTCATTTGAAGTAAACTCGCCTCCTCTATCTGACCTTAAACATTTGATCTTAGTATCCATTTCATTTTCAACCAAAGCTTTGGAAACTTTAAACTTATCAAGGGCATCAGATTTTTCTCTTAAGAAAGTAACCCAATTCATTCTAGAATAATCATCAATGAGCAACATAAAATACCTTTCGTCTTGTTGACTCTTTACTCTTGTAGGTCCACATAGGTCTATGTGTATCAGCCCCAATGTCTTTGAAGAAGAGTACTTGCTTTTAAAACTTGTCTTTATCTGCTTTCCCATTTGACATTCCTTGCATACAGTGTTTACAGGCTTGATTATTTTAGGCATATCTCTTACTACATGAGTAGAGTTGGTTCTTACCATATTATCAAATTTTTAGTGTCCCATTATTTTTTTCCACAACCAACACTCACTGGATTGAGTCAATAGACATGTTCTTCCATTTGCTTCTTTCAAGTGATAAATATCACCACATGTCTTGATACCTTCTACAACAAGCTTTTTAGATCTTGCCTTCCTTATTTCACAACCATTGGCATGAAAAGTAAGATTGTAACCTTTCCTGCACATCTGACTAACACTGAGAAGATTATGTTGTAATCCTTTGACATAGAGAACATCCTCAATCATGTTCTTTCCATCAATAGTTGTGACACCTTTTCCACATATTTGAGCTGACTCATCACCTCCAAACATGACAGCTCCACCATCCCACTTCTCAAGGCTGATAAACTTCTCTTTGTCACCAATCATATGATTGTTGCAAATATGTGCCTAAGCAGTGTTGTCATTGATGTCAACATATCCTTGTTGCCATTGGTGTCAACTGTATCCTATTTTGCTACCTGTGTAGAAGACTAGATTGTTGAGGATATTGAGAAAATTAATGAGAATCAATGTATGTGGACCATATGGCTGAGTAGAGGATTTTCTGAAGAAGCTCCAGTTAAGATTTGAAGGGTTCACATGAAGATTTGAAGAAGATATGACCATCTAAGTAGAACTAGTTTTGCAGTGTTTAGAAGAGACAGAGTGACAGGAAAGAGGTACGGATTGTCCCTGATATGGCAAATGATGATCTACAGATCTAGAGGCATGTTTTGGAAGTTAGTGTGTATCATCCATTCAAGTGGTTCATGGTTTGGAGGTCCGCAAGCAATCTTTCTAAAGTGACAATCATGGCAGACAATGTTCTTGAGGTTTCAGAGGAAGATGCAAGTGATTCTAATGATTTGGAGGAGTGCGAATGTTTTTGTTGAATTCAATGTGCTTGTGGAAGTCTCTAGATTGTATGACTACTATGTTGGAGGTCTGCATTAAAGTTTGAGATTGTTAATAAATATTTCCTTCTTGGTGTTGTTGTTCTTCCCAGTCTTGGCCGACTGGATGATTCAAGCTTGTTGCAGATGATCTAAGAGCAATTCTATGAAGCATGGCATGTTGATCAAGGAAGGATTGAGTCCCAGTTATGTTTGTCTGACAGCTTAGTGATTCACATTAAGTTAGATGTTTGTAGCGTTGACCATGATGTTCATTCCAAGGTTGATTAAGCGTATAAATACTTGTTGATGAGTCATGGAAAATCATCCTTGTATGAAAATAATATAATTTGAAGAAAGGATCAAAAGGCAGAGTAGAGTAGAGTAGAGGAGAAGCAAAAGAACAAGAGTTGTTTGATGAAGAGTTAAAGAAGAGGTATTTGGGGCAGAGCAGGAGTTTTGTGAGAATTCAATGAAACTAAACCAGGCATGAAGTAGATGCTATTTCTCAGTTAATTCCTTCTATACTAAAAATAATTTATGTAGGCAGTGAGCCTCTCTTTTGAGTAGTGAGCTCTAGGCAGTGCACCTGAAGGCATGTGCCTTCTATTTTTTAAAGTACTTTTAACAGGGTACAAATCTTTGTGGGTTAACCCCCACCGTGGTTTTTCCCTTAACCAAGTTTCCATATCAAAATCTTGGTGTCAAGTGTCTTTCTTATGTTTCTGCTCATTTGTTGTTGATCCATCCTTTAATGTTTACATCATTAATCTGATAGTAAGTTAATAAAGAATGTTAAAAGCAGAAAAAGTTTATTTTGTGTGACAACTGATTCACCCCCTATCAGTTGTTCGGTCTAATTCCAACAATTGGTATCAAATCCAGATCCTCTAAAAGAAGCTTGACTGCTTGAGGAAATCCAGGATGTCGACCTACAAGAAGGATAGTCTGAGATTTGATGGAACAAATTATTCTGTTTGGAAGAGTCGCATGGAGTGACATTTGCAATGCATGGGTGATGCTTATTGGGTGATAACCAATGATGAGTATAAACCTCCAGAGAAAGGTCCTTCAACTCTAGATCAACTCAAAGATGCTGAAAATAACCTTCAAGCTTTAAAGAAGCCTTGTTGAGTGCCTTGACTGATTCAGAAATGACAAATGTCTTTGGACTAAAAACTGCTCATGAAATCTAGAAGAAGTTAGAGAATTTGTATGAAGGCGATGAATTTGTCAAATGTGCCAAGCTACAGAGTCTGAGAGGAAAATTTGAAAATATGAGGATGAGTGAAGATGAAAACATCACAATCTACATGCAAAAGATAAATGAACTTGTGTGTGGTATCAGGTGTGCTGGTGGAACTTTGGAAGAATCAGAGATTTTAGAAAAAGTGCTAAGATATTTACCTAATTCATACAAACATAAGGTTGCTACTATAGAGGAGATCAAGACTATCTTAGAAATTACAAGAGATCAGCTAGTTGGCAAAATTTTAGCTTTTGAATTAAGTGAGTTTGGTGATTCTCTTCCTAAGTCTGAATCTGCATTTAAGGCCAGTGTGTATGGAAAAGAAAGATATGATCTGGGTGAAAGCTCTTCAGCAAGATCAAACAGATTTGTGAAGGCAAGGAAGGCTCTTGAAGATGATGAAATTGAGACTGCAGATCCTGAAGTTCTTATTGCCAAAAGAATGCCAAGAGGATTCGGTAAGTATAAAGGAAAGTTACCACTGTTTTGCTTGTAATAAAATTGGTCATTTTGCCTCAAGATGTCCGGAGAGGTTTTCAAAACCAAACCCTAATAGATATAAAGGTCAAAAGAAATGTTACTATGTCCAAGGAGCTAGAGAAGAAGGAGTCACAGATGATGAATCTAATCATGGAGGTTCCACTGAAAATGATTGGGTGTTCATTGCTATCAAAGAAGAAGATCCGGTGTCTACTGAATCTGCTAGCTGTGAAAATGTGGAAAGTGCCTTGGCTGCTCAGGTTGTTGAAAAGGATGAATGGGTAATTGATAGTGGATGTTCTCATCATATGACTGGTGATAAAAGTAAGTTTGTAAGCTTTAAAAAATATGAAGGTGGGATTGTAAAATTTGGAGATAACTCAGCTGGTAGAATTCATGGCAGAGGATCCATCTCTTTTGATGATAAGAATAACACCAATGATGTTATGTATGTGGAAGGGCTGAAGTATAATCTTCTCAGTGTTGGACCATTGGTTGACAAGGGTTATGAACTCCGATTCAAGGATGGCAAATGCAGAATCTTGGAAAGCTTCAGAATTGAAATTACATCTGGTATACAAACTAGAGGTAACATCTTTCAATTAAGTAGTGTAAGGGTAAAATGCGGATCAATCAAATGAATTATATAAGACCCAAACATCAACAGAATAGGAGATAACAAGTCACCCTCTGAAGTGGCCAACTGATATGCCCCCGATCCGTAAGCAGCTCCAATCACATAGGGCCCAAGCCAGTTAAGCTCGAACTTACCTTTCTTTTCTCTATCTTGTTGATTGCGGGGGTTCTCTTTTAGAACTAGGTCCCCAACCTTAAAGCATCTTGGGCACCCACCGTGGGGCCTTTGCCCCTTTATCTCATCAAAATCTGAGCTTTTTTGAAGGCAGGTTCCGTACAGGTCACGCAAAGTCATGCATAGGTTACTTGGCACATTTAAACATTTCCGTAGCGCATATAAAGACTGTTACGGTGCTTCTATTATTTCTGCACATCTGTGTATTTTCACTATGCTTTTGAATATATTGCGCATATGTTCCTTTTTAGTGTGCATATATACACTGTTACTGCGCATTTACAATCACTGCACATCTGTTCATTTATACGGTGCCTTTGATCAAAATTGTTGCGCATTTGTTCCTTCTGCGCTTGTGTATTCCTGCTGCGCTTCTGCACACTGTTGCGGCGCATTCATTATTGTTGCGCTTCTGTTGATTATTTCTGCGCATCTAATCACTGAAGCTGCACATTTGTAATAGGCTATGGTTTTAGTACTTTTCTAGGAGAATTTGCTAATGCTAACCTTTTCGCAGGTGTTTGCTGGAGCTATTTTGCAGGATAGGCTCGGGTTTAGTTCCATATAGTTGCATTTAAATAGTTCACATTTCACTTTTCAAGGGATAGTAAAACTGATGTGCATTCAAATCCTCACCTAGCTCTAATTAGGAAAGCAATAACTGGATCATTTGTTTCTTGCATTGCAACACTTTCCAAGTTATTGCTATCTGGGATTAAAACTAAACTCACCTTTGATTTTGAGGTTAAAAAGAACTATTGCTATATCGTGAGACCAAAACTTCAAAGTTAACTATCTCGTGCTACGCGGTTTAAAACTGAACTCACCATTGATCTTGAGGTTAAAATGAACTATTGCAATATCATGAGACCAAAACTTCAAAGTTAACTATCTCGTGCTACGTGGATTTAAAACTGAACTCACCATTGATTTCTGAGGTTAAAACTGAACCACTGCTATATTGCTAAGATCACTTCAAAGTTCTGTGTTTGAGTAGATTAGCCCATTTAGTTTTTCTAATTTTAACTAGGTTGGATTAATTAGTGTATTCTGTGCTTGACGAATGACAATAGGTTTATACTCTCCCCTCTTCTGGGTGATTAGAGTGCTAGACTTGTCATTCTATTTGTTTAACCTTTAGGAGGGGCCTACCCTTGGATACACGCTTGTCCAAGTGGGAACGACCCCGAGTGGTAATAGGCTAACGCCAAGCCCTACCAAGCCACTTAAAATAAATTGTGCTTGAGGTGAAAACTTCCGACAATGAGTGCTGCTATGTTACACCGATGGCCAACCTCCCCCAAAACCCCCTAAGGTGCAACCCTTTGAGGCTGGGAGACTCCATAACAGAGAGTAG
Source organism: Cunninghamia lanceolata (assembly GCA_027924645.1). Classification (NCBI taxonomy): domain Eukaryota; kingdom Viridiplantae; phylum Streptophyta; class Pinopsida; order Cupressales; family Cupressaceae; genus Cunninghamia; species Cunninghamia lanceolata. Next base: position 2,666,664 of record BSBN01000853.1, on the reverse strand, counting down.
TGTCGCCGCATGTGTAACCACTTGAACGATTGCCTGCATTAAATACATCTTGTTCTAGTGGCCCAAATCCCTTATAATCATTTCTCGCTTAGGATTTTTGTGCTTGCTTTTGTTCAGTTTAGTCCAAAATAGAGTCAAAAAAAACTACAAAAACAATGAAAAACTACAAAATATTCTTTGTGCTTGCTGTGTTTTCTTGCTGTTAATTCATAATATCAGATCAGGAAGACCTTTTCCAGCCAAAAAATACCAAAAACAGAAGAAAAATCCAAAAATTTTGCCAAAAAATCAGAGCTGCGCATATACTCCTTTCTGTTGCGCTTTTGTAACGACTTGCCACGCATATATACTGTTGCTATGCATATACACACTGTTGCTGCACATTTGTACTTAACCAGAGCTGTGCTTATATTGAGACTTACGGTGCATTTGTCCACTTCTGCTGCGCATTTGTTTCGGTGCATATGCGACAGTGAGCACTTGCCCTATTTTTGAGAAAATATTTTCACTTGATTGGAGCACCCATTTTAGCCTAGTTTCACTTTTTGAGGTCAGATTCAACCTTGCAGTCAGTCTTCATCCATTTCACCTGAGTCTCTCTCTTTCATCAATCGTCCCATTCACTTTCTGTCCAAACGCCTCTTGTCCCAAAATCAATCTACCCCATACCGGTTCAACATAGGTCCTTCTTCGTTTCATTAGTGAATTCACGTAAGCCTAGTAGGTCACCGTACCTTTGCTAGTAGTCTTGTTGAACGACTAAGCCCTACACAGTAAGACTGGTATCGACTACCCTTACTAGCGGCCAACGTCTTGTGTCAAACGTCTTACTTGAAGTCATTGAGTGAGAGAATCCTTTGTCCAAATCTTGTCCTAGATATCCCATTCACAACAGTCTCAGTCGGCACCTCGCCAAAATTTCTAATCCTGGTCCACTTCATCCCATCCCACCTTGCATGGTTCTTACTCAATCCCAGTACAACAAGCAAATTGAAATGGCCGACTCATCTGATCACCTCGCCCCACCACGTGGTGGTGACAAAGAAATTTCTCATGAAGAATTAGTAGCGCACATACAAGATAGAAAATTCCAACGCTTGGTAGAGAGGGTGCTCCTTGAAGACCCGATAAATACTTCCACCATCTTGCTAATATCAGAGTCAAACTCCCCGCAGACTTCGACATAAGCTCCATCATGGAAAATGTAGACAATGATCATGAGTGGAGATGTGATAATCATGAGAGGGGCATGAATGACACAGTCCCACATGCAAATGAGAGAGATACAAAATATAGAGGCAAGAAACCCTTAGATCAAAATGCTCCTATGGAAGACGTGAGACAACAAATCGAAAGTCTAAAGCAAGAAATATCCAACCTTAAGACCAGTACAAGTTCCAAGCAATACTCTTTGGAGGATATAGCTTTGTATCCTTTTGACAAAAGTTTGGTCATGAAACCTTTCCCCTTTCAGTTCGGAGTCCCAAAGTTTGACAAATACAAAGGGAAGGGGGACCCTAAAGATCATATCAGGGAATTCAATGCCGCATGTTTAGAAGTAGCTCACAATGAGACCTACTTGATGAGACTGTTCCCAAGATCCTTAGGTGGTCAAGCTATGGAGTGGTTCTCACGCCTCCCACCAGGAATCAAAACTTATGATGAACTTGTCAATAAATTTATAACGCACTTCTCTTACAACATAGAACACGAGGTATCTATGCTAGATCTATGCAACACCAAACAAAAGAGTGGTGAGTCATTCGCCACCTTCCTACAACGATGGAGACAACTAGCTAGTAAGTGTTCTTATGATATACCTGAGAAGCAACTATTGGAAATGTTTGTCCACAATTTGAATACTGATCTTAGCTATCAAATTCAAATACAATGCCCTACATCATTCTCAAAAGTCATCGAAATGGGCTTATTCATCGAAAAGGCTATGATCACTAAAGGAGCTATCAAGCTATACAAGGACACGCCTAATTCCAATTACACAACGGATAAATCAAAGTTTTGGACCAAGAACAAGAATGTGGTCAACAATGGGGTAGTTGACGCCAAGGCGGCAACTCCTAAACAACAACCCATATTCACTCTTAAGGGAGAAACAAACAATGGTGCACTCAACAAACCACCCTCTCGGGAGCCTAGACCTTGGTTCAATTTGAACCCAAGGAGAAAATTCACACCGTTAGGAGAGTCTCAAGAATCTGCACTAAAGAAGTTGTTGGCTAACAACAAAATTTCTCTACCGCCAACAAGTGATTACGAGCCTATAGTCAAACCTCCCTATTGGAAGGACACGGACTATTGTGAATATCACCGAGGAAGGGGGCATACAACTAACAACTGCATCCGCCTCAAAAATGTCATACAAGATATACTGGATCAGAATCAGGGAGGGACACAACAGCATACCTCCAATGAAACTCATGTGGCCTATAGGGATCCACTTCTGAATCATAATAGGCCATATAACAACAATGGCCACAATAACAACAACCATGGCCACAACAACAATGGCAACAACAGCAATGACAACAACAATAATCGCAACCGACCAAATCAAAATAGCGGGATGAGTAATGCTAACTATGCAAGTGTTCTATTTGACTACACCATAAACTGCATTTCTGAACATATTCCGAAGGTCAATGTCATCTCACCAAACCAACAACCAGGACCTAACCGAACTGGTTGTAGTATAATTACCCGCAGTGGTAAAGTCACGCTCAATACCGTTCCCCCAAGGTCGTCACCATCTCCATCCACCTTCCGTCAGTACAATGTCATCGACCAGTTATAGAAATCTCTGGCTCACATTTCCATATTGGAGCTATTGCGTCTATCTCCTTCTCATAAGGAGATTCTTGAGAAAGCCTTAGTGGAAACCACTGTCCCCACTAACTTGGCTCAAGAGAAGTTCCAGACCATGGTAGGCAATCTGACATCCTCCAATTCCATATCATTTACTGAGCAAGATGACCTTTCTGTATCTCAACCCCACAACACCCCTCTGCACATTGTCGCATTCATACACAAGCACCGCATCAAGAGGGTTCTCATTGATGGGGGTGCCGGTTTAAATATTTGCACATTGAAGCTGGTCCTTGCACTGGGGTTCTCCGAACAAGTAGTTGATCCAAGGAGGAAAATTACCATTAAGGCATATGACGAGGAAGAAAGAACCACAAAAGGAACGGTTGTCCTACCCATTCAAGTGGGACCGGTAATCAAAGATGTGGTGTGCCAAGTCCTTGATCGGGAGCTTGCTTATAATATTCTACTAGGGAGACCATGGATCCATGCCATGAAGGCTATCCCCTCACCCTATCATCAATGCATTAAGTTCCCGCACAATAGCAAGTAGGTCACTATTCAAGGCGACCCCGACCCCTACCAGCACTGCAATTCTTTCCATGCAAAACCTGAATGTGTCATACCCAACAACAGAGCCTACATTTCCCCTACCCCGCTACAGGACCATACCGTTAAAGCTTCCTCCTCAAGACCCAAACCACTGAAACTTACCATAAAAGAAAGTGGCATGGGGGAATACTCCATTGAGCACAGCCTCAACCTTGCCAAGATGCCTTTGGCTCCTCACTCTTTTGGCCAACCCAAACATCCACCCAAACATTTTCCAAAGCCATCCGCTCCTCCTGTAGCTCCCACAAATCCCTTTGTAAAATGGGGGACCTTATCTGATGAAATAGAGGAGCGAGATCTCCTGCAATGGCTTTATGCTGAAGAAGAAAACACACCCTAAGAACCACCTAAACTCCCTACAGAACTCTATGGGCAGGGTGAGACTATTTTGCATAGGATGGGGTACGAAGGACAAGGCCCCATAGGCCTCAGAAAAGAAGGAATCATTGAACCTATACAACCTTCTTCATCCTCTTTGGCTAGAAACACAAGTGGCCTAGGATACAAAGGCAAGGGTAAAGCCAAGGAAAATGCCTGCCTTGTGGAGACAATCCAAACGCTCCAAGTAGACAGCGACACAGATTTAGATGATTCAAATGAGTATGAGTGGGACGAGCTAACAGAGCACTCCTATGATGACAAAGAGGTTGACACCATCCAAACTCTTAGCCCCTACCATGAGGGACAAATGCAATGGGACAGACCACTGGAGTCTGATTTGCCAATCCCAGAGATTATGGCTTTCGAGGAAAGTTTAGATTCCATTGCGATAAACAACTTGGAAGAAAGTACCACCCTGAACACTACCCCTGCCAATGCCCATAACATTTCCATTCACACCATCAATGAATCAGGTCTCTCATCTGACTCCCTTCCCCTCTTACACCCTGAGCTTATTGACTGGGATCTGCAAGGAACCCCCAATTAGATATGTTCCAGAACGATGATGCTTACATTGATTATATGGAACTTAGGGACCACTTGCCAAAAGGAGATCATAAAGCTAGTTTTGCAATCAAACTGAATACCGTGGCTTACTTCGGGGAGGGTGCCACAAATTCATCATAACCGCCACTGAGTACTTCACAAAGTGGATTGAAGGCATTCCCCTAACCACCGTCACAGGAAAGCAAATTTCCTCTTTCATTCTGAATTACATTATCTGCAAATATGGCATCCCTTCATCCATCATAACGGATAATGGAAGACCATTCAAAAATCAGGATGTCTAGGAACTCTGTGAGCGTTTCAAAATCCAACATCGTTTCTCCACTCCATACTACCCCCAAGGTAATGGCCAAGCTGAGGCATCGAATAAAACCATTCTGAAAATCCTAAAGAAGACTGTCAAAGAGGTTGGTCGTGATTGGCATGTCCAACTCAACCCCGCTCTGTGGGCCTACAGAACTAGTATACGCACTCCCACAGGTGCTACACCCTACGCCCTTATCTATGGTTCAGAAGCCATCCTTCCCATTAAGGTCAAACTACCATCCCTCAGGGTGTCATTGAAAGGTCTCATATCAGACGAAGAATACAGAGTCTCCAGGTTGCAAGAACTAGAGCTGCTAGAAGAAAGGCACCAGAAAGCCTTCGATCATCTTAAAGCATATCAACAGATGATGTCTAGAAGCTATAATCACAAGGTTCGCCCAAGATGCTTTAAGGTTGGGGACCTAGTTCTAAAAGAGAACCCTCGCAATCAACAAGACAGAGAAAAGAAAGGTAAGTTTGAGCCTAACTGGCTTGGGCCCTATGTGATTGTAGCTGCTTACGGATCGGGGGCATATCAGTTGGCCACTTCAAAGGGTGACTTGTTAGATGATCCAATCAACAGCATGCACCTTCGCCGGTTCTATACCTAGGAGAACCCTAATGCAAGGGGGCACAATAAAATCAAAAATCAAAAAACAAAAAAATCAACAAGTTGAAAAGAGAAAATTCAAAAAAATCAGAAAAAATAGAAAGCATACAAAAAAATCGTCCTTTGGTGAAAACCTGGCAAACAGGTGCCTTGGACAGGTATCATGATGAAAACCTGACAATCAAGCGTCATGTTACTTTCTATCTTCTCGTGCAAATAAAAGCAAGTGATGAAAACCTGGTAAACAGGCGTTACTTGTGATAAACCACCTTCTCCATCTTTGAGAATCCCACCACCTTGAGTCCATTCATCCTTCGCTCATTTCCCATTCAACCCATATCTATCCCACAAATAAACACTTGACAGTTACCTATCATGGCTTGATACTCTCCTTGTGGCCTTGTCAACCAAGGTTTTGTCCCATACCGTCTCCTCCATGTGAGCCTAGCCTAGGGTCTCTTGTCAGTGTCCATGGTCCAAGTCCGCAAACTATGTTGCCTCTACGCCGTCACGTAGGCAAGGCCATTATTCTTATGCACCCCCGAGGCTTCCATTTCTTCCATGGTCTGATTCATCCCCTTTCTTGTCTTCATTCTTGTCGTCTTTCTTCTAGTCCATCCATGGTCCATTAGGGTTTACCCCGAACTACATTGCCTCTGCGTCGTCACGTAGGCAAGGCCATTTAGCAATATGCCCCTGAGGTACTAGGTCAGTCCCTTAGGGTCTGTCTCCCCAATAAGGATTGTGCAATCTTCTCACCAAACAAGCAAATGCAAGCAGAACCCGCACCTCAAGCAAAAATCTTGACTGTGAGCATCTTAACCTATCCAATGCAAAGCAAATACCCAAGGTCTTCTAAATGATTTTATGCAAATTAAGACAAGAACTAAACACATATCAAGGCAAATATGCTTTGTAGATCAGAAACATGGGTAACAATTCGAGTCCGGATTTTTGCTATCATACCTTCCTATGCTACTCAAGGATGCCAAAAGCTAGAGATGCTATGATGGGAGCGTAATTATTTTCTTTGTTTGCTATTTGTGGATTAAAATTTAGTAATGTGAAGCCTTGTCTAAGGACATGATCGGCAAAAGATCATCGAGGACATCAAAGGTATAACATGAATGGGGGCAATCCTTGTTTGTTGAAACGCAAGAAGTACTCAGGTCATCTAGATTCAATTTTGACTAGATGCTTGTATTAACTTGCTAAATCACAATCCATGTAAGCGATACTTAGGTCATCTCAGTTCAATTATACCAAGATGCTTGTATTCACTTACAACATCTCAAAAAATGTACCAAAAACAAAATGCCCAATGATGAAATAAAGCACTCTAAAAGCAAAACATCCATCTTATATCCATATACACATCCATGCATCCATATCCCATGCAATCCTCATTATCCAAACTATGCAGAGTAACAATATCAAATGAAGTTTCTAAGTCATTCTATCACAACCATTCTTCTATCTATCATGTCATTCTTGTGTCGATAGAGTACATTTGGACATCACAAAAACAAAGCATATAGGAGCATATCATATCATTAGGTCATCAATACATTAGCATTACATCCCATCTTAACGCACAGAAAAACCAAAAACACAACATAGCTAAGTGCATCGCATACAAAGCTGCATCATCACATCGAAATCATATTACATTTGCATTCATTTGAAACATTAGATCATATAGATATCCCATAACATCATACACAAAGCTGCATCATCACATAAAAATCCTGTTACATATGCATACATTTGAAGCATTAAATCATATAGACATCATATAGCATCATATCAAAAAGCATCTCATATAGCATCGGACAGACCATCTAACTCTACACATACATCACATCATACAATAGAAGTAAATCATCATCTCATAACGCATGCAATAGATACACAAAGCTGCATCATCATATATACTATCATATAAGAGGTCCAAATGTACAATATCACCATCTCTCTCAAAAATCAAAGTGTCATATACAATATACATCCAAATGGATGGTGATACATGTCCTAAAATGTACAAAATCTGGTCTATTTCTATCCCTGCGGCTATGGGCCACCACTGCTAGCTCCTGACTACTGGGGACCCATCATGAAAGCCCCTGACTGTGATGGACCTGCTCTATGAGTAGCCCCAGACTGACTCCTGAAGCTCCCTGCCCTTTGACTTGATGCCACGACACCATGGTATAATCCCTGGTAGTACTGAGCCTGTGACTGTGCTCTAGCAAGCTCTACCTGTACCTATGCCAACTGTGTCTGCAACTGGCCTACCTATGCCTGTGCCTGCTGCACCTGCCCAACCAAAAATGAACTCGTTGCATCTATCCCCATGGCGGCCACAGCAGTGTCCCGCTCTACACGGACAATACGTACTTGTGCATCTGCCATATCTCTCTCGCGAGTCAACCCAGCGATAACTGCTGCATCCGTCTCTCGCCTACCATTAGCTCTCCTCAGCTGTGCCTGCAGTGCTCGCACCTGTCCCCTCAGGCTGGCTATGGCCCTCTCATGCACCTCTGCCTCTACTGGCCCCTGTGCTGCCTCTGCCTGTCCTAGCCCCTGTGGCTGGGGCACCTACTACTATGGTACCTGCTGGGGTGGCGGCATCTGCGCCTACTAAGGTATCTGCTATTGTGCCACCTGTCCTGGCACTGCCTGCTCGGCCTGGCCTATCCTCCTCTGCTGTCTCAGCCTCTCTCCAGCTCTACCACCTCGTCCTCGTCCTCCTCTAGCTCCCCTCTGACCTAGGCCAACCTGTCCCTCCTCCTCTGAGTCTGCCTCATCAATATGAGGCACCAGCATGCCGGGTCCTGAATATCTCAGGAACGGATGTGCAGTCATCCAATCCTCATAATCTTGTGTCACCCCTGCATCTGCTATCTCTGTCTGCATATCCCACGCCACATAGGGAGTCTGACGGAACTCTGCTAGGGCCTCCTCATACGAAGCCATTGGCCCCCATCGGACCCTCTCTGCATGTGTCCGTGCAAAAAGTGACTGTTCCTGTGGCATGCCCTGCCTCCTGCCAAACTGTCTCAACACTCGGCCCACCATCTACCTCTCTAGTATATGTCGTGTACGGCCTATCAGCCAACTGGTCTGAAAGCAATACGGCAGCTCGTCTCCCTCGTCGTCCCAGGGCTCACAGTCCAGATATGGTCGCCAGACGACCACATCTACTCCATCCAAGGTATGCCTCCAATACTCTAACTGGGTGCACTCTTTTAAGCTGTGTTTGAGGAAGTCGATGGTAAATGGCTGTTGCGATATGCAATGAAGATGAGCTCCAAGGCAAGTATGTGATCTCAAGCTTGTGGATGGTAAAAGGTGCCAAAGGCGCGTTGGTGATATTTTTGCAGAGTAATGATGTCAAAAGCCTGGATGATTAGAATGGAAGAATGAGGTTTCATTTATAGACTTGGAAGAATGAGAATCAACGGTTGAGAGAAGATATGAAGATCAACGGCTGAGAATGGTTGAGGAATGTGCAACCAGTAGAAATGTGACAAGTGTCCCAGCTCCATCATGAAAGAGGGGATGTGACAAAATTGATTGGAGAGTTAACTCCATTGACTGATCAGTTAACAGACTTGATTGATCAGTTAGAAGAGTGGATTGTGGAACTGACTGAATTGATTGAGGAATTGACTCAATTGACAGGTTAGTTAACACTTTTGATTGATTAGTTAACTAACCTCTGATTTGAGAAGAAATAGGCAATGTGGGTGAGGGAAAATAAGGTAATTAAATATTAAATATATTTAATTACATGTGCAACCTGATGAGGTGGACAAGGTGAGGTGGATTTTTGAATTTAGAACTTAGGATAGAGGAATTTGGATTAATTAAATAATTTATGATTATATAATTGTGTGAGACATTAGAAGAATTTTAATTAAATAAATTGAATTTATTTAATTATGGAAAATTGAATCGATTAAATAAATTTGGAATATTTATTTAATTAATAGAAGAAGGGAATAAATATTTAGAATATTTATTTAGGATGATTCATGTCATTTTTAGACATATACAAGTAGTTCTGGTAAAAGTTTTTTGATTGCTCAGACAGATCAAAGTTGGTTGTGGCATAGGAGAATGTGTCATGTGAATTTTGATAACATTGTCAAGATAAGTTCTACTCAGGCTGTGAGAGATCTTCCAAGACTTGTGAAACCTGATAGCATGTGTAGAGAATGTCAATTGAGTAAACAAAACAAAACATCATTCAAAAGTAAAGAACAATTTTCAAGTGGGTGATTGGAACTTGTGCATATTGATCTATGTGGTCTTGCTAGAATTAGGAGTGTGCAAGGAGATAGATATTTTATGTTGATGATTGATGATTACTCCCGGATGATGTAGGTAACTTTCTTAAAATAAAAATCAGAAGCTCTTAACAAATTCAAAGTGTTCAAAGTTATGGCGGAAAATGAGATTAGTGTGAAGATAAAGTGTCTGAGATCCGACAGAGGTGAAGAGTTTACCTCTGGTGAGTTTGATACATTCTGTGAAAGGCATGGAATAAAAGGACAGTTATTTGCTCCTAAGACTCCTCAGCAAAATAGAGTTATAGAAAGAAAGAACCAGACCATTCAAAAAGCTTCTAGGACCATGATGATGGAAACAAATGTTCCACAAGTTTATTGGAGAGAAGCTGTGATCACTGATGTCTACACTCTTAACCGTGTGTAGATCAAAGGCAATTTTGGTAAGACTCCTTATGAACTCTAGTTTGGTCATCTGCCTACTGTGATATATTTTAGAGTTTTTGGTAGTAAATGCTATATCAAAAGAGATGAGGATCTAGGCAAGTTTGAAGCAAGAAGTGATGAAAGAATTTTTCTGGGTTACTCTACTCAAATCAAAGCATACCGGTGCTTTAACAAGAGGTTGAAAAAGCTTGTTGAAAGTGCTAATGTTAGAGTTGATGAGAGCAAGGAAGGACATTTTAGGTCTTGTAGATATGATTCTGATGATCAAGATGAAAATCCAAGTCAAGAAAGGCAAGTGCAAACTCAGACTCAGATCTGGAAAATCTAGTAATTCAAGAGGTTAATGCAGAAGTTGAGGAACAAACTCAAGGATCAAAAGTTCAAGCAAATCCCAAAACTCTTAGGTATGTAAGGATGAATCATCCTAAAGATTAAATCATAGGAGATAGAAATAAAGGTGTTCAAACTAGGAGAAGAATTGCTGAAGATCAAGAAGAGATTTGTCTAATTTCAAAGATTGAACCAAAAACAGTAAGTGAAGCCTGTGAAGATGAAAACTGGGTAAAGGCAATGGAAGAAGAATTAATGCAAATTGAAAAGAATCACACTTGGGATCTTGTTTCTAGACCTGAGGACAAAAATGTGATTGGAACTAAATGGGTCTTCCAAAACAAACTAAATGAAGATGGTGAAGTTGTAAGAAACAAAGCAAGGCTGGTATGCAAAGGATATTCTCAAGTAGAAGGAATTGATTTTGAAGAAACTTTTGCTCTGGTGGCAAGAATAGAAGCAGTCAGGTTATTTCTTACATTTTCTACTTATAAAGATTTCAAGGTCTATCAGATGGATGTTAAATCAACATTCCTAAATGGAGAGTTAGAAGAAGAAGTCTACATTGAGAAACTAGAAGGATTTTAGTGTCTAATCAGAAAGACATGGTCTGCAAATTGAGGAAAGCATTATATGGACTCAAACAAACCCCAAAAGCCTGGTATGCAAGATTAGATAAGTATTTGCTAAATCTAGGATATAACAAAGGCACTGCTGATAGTAATCTTTACTTCAAGATTGATCATGAGAATATTATGATTGTTGAGGTATTTGTTGATGATATCATTTTTGATGGAAATGAGAGTATGTGCAAAACATTTGTTGATTAGATGCAAAGTGAATTTGAGATGTCCATGTTTGGTGAAATGAACTTCTTCTTAGGTCTGCAAATCACTCAGTCAAATAAAGGTATCTTTATATCTCAGTCTAAGTATGTGAAAGAATTGTTCAAGAAGTTTGGAATGGAAGATTCAAAGCCAGTAGGTACGCCTATGGTAACTGGATGTAAGTTGAGTAAAGATGATGACTCCCCTAAGGCAAATCAGAAAAGGTATAGATCAATGATTGGAGGACTGCTCTATCTGACTTAGACTAGACCTAATATCATGAATGCAGTAGGGCTTTTTGCTAGATTCCAAGCTGATCCTAAAGAATCCCATGTTGTAGCAGTCAAAAGAATCTTCAGATATCTCAAAGGAACACTTGATTATGGTTTGTGGTATCCAAAAGACAATGGCTTCACTCTTCATGCATATACATATGCTGATTGGGTAGGAGATCTGGATGACAGGAAAAGTATGAGTGGTGGTGCATTCTTCTTGGGAAGTAGATTGGTTTCTTGGCTGAGCAAAAAGTAGGAGGCAATATCCCTATCTACAACAGAGGCAAAGTATATAGTAGCAACAAACAATTGCACTCAAGTTCTATGGATGAAGCAAATGTTGAAGGACATCAGAATTGTGTTTGAGGAGCCAGTCACAATCTTCTGTGATAATTCAAGTGCAATAAGCATCTCAAAGAATCCAGTGTTGCATTCAAAGACAAAGCATATATCCATGAAGTTTCATTTCTTGAGTTTGTATCTTCAAAGGATCAAGTTGGAGTTTGTATCTGTTAGGTCTCAAAAATGCAGGTCGTTAACCCTAAGAGGGTGCCAAGCTCTCTTAACGCTTTTGGCTAACTGACACGGGGTAGATATGGCTAAACCCCCTTTACTTTAGGCTTTGCCGGACCTAGGTGGGTAAACCTCTAATCAATAAAAGCAGATAAAGAGATGATTACTACTTTAATTAGAATAGATCGAACTACTGATAATGGCACAAATGACAAAACAAATGAAAAGACAACAAATTAATTCTAAATGATCTAAATTGTAATACTAAAACAATAATGCAATCTAACTAAGTAAATCTAAAATGAATATGGATAGTGATAATGAAAATATTAGACCAATGCCTTATTGAATATACAGTCAGTATGATCATGAAATAAATGACTGTTTATTTGGTAAAAACTTGAACTACCTGGCATGAAAGAATAGGTATGTAACTTGTACAACCCTGCAAGGAAGTAGTTAATATTCCATACTTATATATCCAATTGACAAAATCAAATTACCTGCATTCATCTAAAAGGATTTAATCCCTCTTTGAAGTAACCAATCAGAATAATACTGCAATTGTAACAGATTTATCAAAAACTAGAGATAGAATATAAACCCTAACTATATGACTCTTCTTACAGATCCATGACAATGCCTTCACAGTTACTGTGATGGATTTAAAGGATTTAATTCTAAAAACAGAAACCAATTAATCTTATCACACTATAACAGTAAATGTGTATAGACAATTTGAAGATATACTTGATAACTCAAATTGAATAACAGGGAAAACTTTGAAAGGAGACAGTCATATAATTGAATAAATTTAACAGATAGTTGATACCGAAATTTGCAGTCACTGCTTCATGCTTACAGACTTGACTCCGTTAGAGAATGCTTACACATGATCTACCAGAAATAAAATATATTAAAAATGAACTAGCATTGCTGTTCAAATCTAATCTATAGTATCCCCTATTCTATTATGTAATCTCCTCCTATTCTATCTATCTATTTTCTCCTTTTTTCTTCTTTTCTTCTGGTCTTGGTCATCTCTTATAAAGAGAGGCATACAGGCTTTAGACCAGTTACAACAGTTGTGATGGTTGGTAACCAAAATCAGTATTTGTTCTAATAAAATAGATTCAGGAAATTTAATTCTCGCCACTAATCATCAAATGGATAACCATTTCAGGGTCAAACGAAATCTTTAGTTGTAATTCTGCTTAATATCCTTTGAGGGTTTTATTATTCCTAAAAAGACCAGATAAAACACAAATTAGTCTTTAATCAAATGATCAAAACAAATTTATTTAAACAGATATATTTACTCAAATAATTACTTCCCTTATCGACAATTTATCAGTTGCTTAAGATCCTTTTGCAGGTGTTTATACAACTTGATCACCGCTGTGTATATCCTGCAAAAAACAAATATTTTAACTGTTAGAAAGATATCTTAACCACTATGATTTTAATGTCATTTTAGGGTTTCCTTTGTCAGTGTGACCTCGCAGTCGGGTTGATCTAAAAACTTCCCACCTTTTCGCTTTCCGTACATCCTTATATCTTTCGCTTATATATCACTCTTGTATATCCTCTTGTATGAGCACATATAAAAATAACCCATACAAACCTTCCCTTTCGATGCTTTCAATTTCTTTTACATTGGATATGCTCATTGCAAACATACAATCACTAAAACATACAATAAGTTTTTAATATTTAATTTTTCCTTCGCATCCGGTTCTTGTATATCCTTTTGTATCTATCGCTTGTATCTTTAAGAATGTGTGTTCGAAACATACAAGGCACTAAATATACAAGCACTTAACTCTTTTAAACAACCTTTTAGTTCCACCACTTGTATGTAATGCATTGTATATCGACAATGTATGTCAGATAGATACAAAGTGCAAACATACAACGGATTTTCCCTATTTCACAAACTTTTTGGGTCCGGCATTGCATATTGTGTTGTATGTTACTGTGTATCGGCATGATGTGAAAATTTTGTCTCAACTAACTTACTCCAAGCATTATGCACTTATGAACCTGATGAACTGTTTGAACTAATGAACCGATTGAACTAGTGAACTGATTGAACCAATGAACTGTTTGAATCAATGAACTGTTTGAACTAGTGAACCGATTGAACTAGTGAACCGATTAAACTAATGAACCAATTGAACCAATGAACCGATTTAACTAGTTAACCGATTGAATCAATGAACTGTTTGAACCAATGAACCGATTGAACTCGTGAACTGATTGAACCAATGAACCAATTGAACTCGTGAACCGATTGAACCAATGAACCCTTTGAACTAATGAACCAATTGACTTAGTGAACCGATTGAACTCATGAACCGATTGAACCAATGTACTGTTTGAATCAATGAACTGTTTGAACTAGTGAACCAATTGAACTAGTGAACCGATTGAACTAATGAACCAATTGAACCAATGAACCGATTGAACTAATGTGAAAGTTCAAGCTCGAAGGTTCAAAACTGACAGCTTCTTCATACACAAAGGTAAAAGGAAAAGACTTAAATGGACGTACTAATTAATAGAAAGGAATGGAATGACGACACCTATCCAAGGGAGAATAATGAGGATAAAACAAGGGCAACAATTTCGCAAACTAATCTTGAAGTGCATACAAGGTGAGCATTTTTTTTAAAAAAATTGCTTTAACATATCCAGTTCCAATATAGGCTCTGTCTAAGGATGTATGCCCCTTGTGGGCATAGCAAGATCCCAGATTTCTAGAGGAGTAGACCAATGCTTTATCCATTTGGCGATAGTATGAACTTTGATGGATAGTGGTAGTGATTCTATATTATTTATGAACTAGTGTGCATGGGGGGAAGTATATTTTTTTTTAGAGTCTTGACTAGAATTGTCGATGCACTGGCAATTCTTTTCTCTCTAATTTTCGTTCAAGAGAAAAAATGTTTCAAGAACTGCCCGTGTACTGGCAGTTCTTGCTCCTCACCTGACATGTTCTGTAAACGATAGGAATTCTTGCCCTCCTTTGTCACTGATAATGAAGGGCCCGATCCATAAAGCCTCAAATTTCCCATGTTTGCCCTTTTCTTGATTTCTAGCATTCCACATAAGCACTATGTCACCTACCTCAAATTTTCTAACTTTAGCCTTTTTATCATATAGGTACTTCATCTGTATTTGCAATTTTTTATTCTGTTGTATTGCCTATTCCCTCATTTCATTTAATTTCATTAGCTGTTCTAGCCTTTCCTCCATCAGTTCTAAGACATCCCAATCCTCTTGGAGGATAAACTTATATACTGGCAGTAGGTTGTGTATCGGGAGTCTGGCATGAGTTCCATATACTAGTTCAAATAGTGATTTACCAATTGCTTTCTTTACTGTGGTCCTATCAGCCCATAGTGCTAATCTCAACTTAGAATCCCAGGTTTTCTTGTTGTTATCCAACATTCTTTTTATAATCTTCAGGATACTTTTATTGCTAGACTCAGCTTGCCCATTACCTTGTGGGTGGTAGGGAGAAGAATATGAGATCGTAATGCCATAAGATTTACAAAAAATTTTAAACTCATCTGATCTAAAACACATTCCATTGTCAGTTATAAGCCTCAATGGTACCCCAAATCTAGTTAAAATGTTTTCCAATAGGAAGTTGATCACAACCTTGCTAGTTGCTTGTTTAGTAGGTACTGCTTCTACCCATTTTGTGAAATAGTCAGTGGCTACTAATATCCATTTGTGACCACCACTTGATTTCTCTATAATCTCTCCTATAAAATCAATTCCCCATTGGTGAAATGGGGCATCAACTTGCATAGGTCTCAAGAGTAATGCCCCTTGATATTTTAGCTTTCCTAAGAATCTCTGACAAGCCTCACACTTCTTAGTAAAACTATAAGCATCGTTGAAAACCTTGGGCCAATAGTATCTAGCCCTTAATATCTTGTGTGTTGTGGTTTTAGCTGAGAAATGGCCACCACACACTCCCTGATGCATCTCTTTTAAGGCAGATTTTGCTTGCTCTTCATCTAAACAGAATAATAAGATACCATCTTTGTTTTTCCAATAAAGATCTCCCTCTACAAGCACATATTTCAAAGCATGTAATTTTAGAGTCCTTTTCTTATTAACGTCAAATCCTTCAGGGCATTTCATGTGTTTGAGGTAGTACACTATGTCAGTATACCAAGGAGTTTTTTAAATACTTGTTACCATGTCTTCTTCATTTTCAATATTGCATACTTGGGCAGCCTCAAGGTTTGTTTCAGTCATTAGTTTTCCTAACCCTTGTCCCCTTACCAGTTTTGTGATTTGAGTTTCTATATCAAATTCCTGAAGTCAATTTATCCACCTACTTCTCTTCCCAGTTACTTCACTCTGCATGAACACATCTTTGACTGTTGCATTTGGGACATAAGCTATCACCTTAGCCCCAACTAGGTAAGGTCTAAATGCCTTAACTACTTTCACCAACGCATAGGCTTGTTTTTCTATGATATCATAGTTAAGTTCTACATGTTGGAGTGATTTACTGAAAAAGGAAATAGGCTGCTCATAACCCTCACTATTCTTTTGTAACATAACTGTTGGTACTGTATGAAAAGATGCAAAGGAAAAGATCTAGAAAGGTTTACTAAAATTGGGAGACTTTAGCATTGGAGCTTCTTTAATTGCCCTTTTTTATGGATGCAAAAGCTTCTACACATTCATCTGTCCAATTAACCTTTGCATTTTTCTTCAACATTCTAGATATAGGGTTAATTATTTCTGCAAAATTTGGTATAAACCTTCTCACAAAGTTAATTCGTCCAAAGAATGATTGTATGGCCTTGCATGTCTTTGGGATAGGAACTTTATCTATTGCATCTACTCTTTCGGGGTCATTCCTGACTCCATCTTTGGATACTATGTGCCCAAGCAATTTTCCCTCTGTGACTGCAAATTTACATTTCTTGGGATTCAAGGAAATACCATACTCTAATGCTCTAATAAATATTTTCTCAAGGTGATTCACATGATCTTCGGCCCTTTTTGAATATGTAGTGAGGTCATCCTGATATACAGCCATGATATCATTTATTAGACCTGCAAAAGCAACGTCCATTGCCCTCTAGAATGTAGCTCTAGCGTTTGTAAGGTTGAATGGCATCCTCATGTATACATAAGTTTCCCATGGGGTGGTAAAGGCTGTTTTGTATTGTTCAAATTCTTTAACCTTTACTTGGTTGTATCTGGAGAACCCATCCATCTGGATAATAAATCACAGCTAGTAACTTTTTGCAGTAAAGTTTCCATATTAGGTAACGGATAATTATCTTTTAAGGAAGAAATATTTAAGTTTCTAAAATCGACGCACAATCTAATGTCTCCATTCTTATTCCTAACAGGAACTAAATTCGAGACCCAGGATGAATGCCTAATAGGTTTAATTATGCCAGCTTCCCTAAGTTTTATAAGTTCCTCGTGCATCTTTGGTTCTAACACAGGGTTGATGGGTCTCTGTTTTTGTCTATAAGGCTTAGCATCTAGCTTCAGTGGGATTTTGTGCTGGAACAAATCTTCCCTATAAGCTTTAAGATCATCATAGGACCAAGAAAATACGTGTTTATATTTCCTCAATAATGTAATTAACATGCTTCTGATTGCCAGGGTTATTTTCTTTCCAATGTAGACCTTTTTAGGTGACAATTCAGTTCCCAAATTTATTTCTTCCACATCATCCTCCTTTACTGTTACTTCTTTGGAAATGGATTGATCATTTGCATCAAAAACTCTCTCTAATGCTACTAAACCCTTTGGAATTTTATTGGTTTTAAGTTGGATAATTTATTTGCCAAATAAAGTCTCTTTACCATCAATCTCCTCAACAAAAGCATTAAGATCAATCTCTTGATTCTCATACTGATCTATACAATACAAAAATTTGAGTAAATCAGCATCACTATCAAAAACTTGCTAGTTATATATGTTGTCTGGGATAGTTGGTCTAGTTTTGCACTCAACTTCTGAAATACCTATCAGGGTAATATCATCCTTTTTCATAGCTATGTTTGCAAGGAAGTCAGCCATTATACTTTTGACCTATCTATCCAATTATTGAAAAAGCATCAAACAATTCTATATCATCTAGAACTGCATTTCTGTATTGTTTCAATTTTTTGTTTTTTGAGGAATATTTACCTTTAACTTGTGAAATAATCAATTTAGAATATCCATATACTACTAACAATTTGATTTTATGTTTTCTAGCAATGTTTTGCCCAATTAAAAGTGCTTCATATTCAGCTATGTTATTTGTGCACTCAAAATTTAGAGAAAACGAATATTTGAATGTTTTTCTTGATGGTGATATAAACAACACCCCGGCTCCATTTCCTACCTTACTGCATGCACCATCAAAATACATGGTCCATACGCCATTTTCATCAAGTTGGGCTTCATGGTGAATTGGGTCTATATTACGCAATTTAGACTGTTCTTCCACCCTGAATGTACTAAAGTTTGTGTCACAGAAACAAATCATTTGATTTGGATCAATTTTCTCTATAGTGTTTTCATACCTTGGCTCCCTATAGAGCTTAACTACCTGTGTTCCCAATGGGATAGTAGCATAAGATAAATCTAATTGCACACTTCCCCCTACCATGGCAGTCCATTGTCTAGATAACAACATTCCATAGTTAGGTGGGATATCTACCACAGTGATGTCAATTTTATAAGAGGCTTCAGGATGAGATGCTAATTTTATCTCAACATATTTCATGATTCCAACAACAAGGACAGATCTGTTATCCATTGCATAACATTTACCGAATGTAGTATCCACCCACATTCCTAACTCTTTCATAATAGCCATGGGCATAATGTTTATTGCTACTCCTGAATCAAGCATACAATTCCTGACTAATTTGTTGTTTATCAGCAAGGTAATATAGAATGGATCTACTTGAGATGGATTTTTCATTAATGTTTCACCCAAGTATACCTCAGGTATTTTGATAGATTCTTGTTGCGTATTTATTTTAGGATTATGTTGTTCAGGTCTTTTGTCTGATACATTTGATATCATTTGCACCACTATATTTTTATATTTTTCCACCTTCGTCATTTCTAGGAGTGGCACAGATATTTTCACTTGAGAAATAGCTTGAGCAATATCAAATGAGGGATTTATGTTTAGTTCCGACCTCTCAACTTCTGTTTGCCCCTTTTCCTCAGTTTTTGTGTTGTCCTTCTTTTTGTTCGGTGTGTCAACGAGAGGTATATCATGAGGTGTTTTATCAGTTTTACTTTTATCATTTTTACCGGAAGTCTAATTTTTTATAAATATACTTCTGGGAGTTCCTTGTTCAGCATTGATTGTTCTATTTCTCAGATTGTAACTACTCTTGGCTTGTGCTACCGCAGCCATTGTTAAAGCTTTTCTCTCTTCCTCAGAAGGTTTTCGCCAATTGTGGCTTTGTGCTGCATTAAGGTCATATCCACAATTTCCTAAGTCTTCTTCATGGTCAGAAAATACCTCTTGTCCACCTACATTCACATTATATTTTTGTGCTCCTACATCATATTCATACCCTGCTTCCTCGCCGGACGAATAATCTTCCTCAATAGTGAAAGGTGTGATACCCAACATATTTATAGTGTGATGATCCATCTCAAGGTTATAAGATGCCTGATCTTTTTGTATTGATTGTGCCACCACACAATAATCAAGAGTGTGGTAAATTACAGGGCATACACCATGAATTATTTTCTATCACATGGACTCCACTCTTCTTCAAAGGGTCAAGGGTATCTTTTCCATAGTTATGTTTCCTGTTGGTATCCACAGGCTTTCCATCTTTCCAATTCGTATGATATGGCATATCATGGAGTCTTGGTCTTTCATTCTTATGTGAGTATTCTTGCTTGTTCATAGGAGGATTAGGATTTTGAGGAACTCTTATATTGTCTCTTTTTCTGATCATCCCAGCAGCCTTTTTATTGTTTTCAATAGTGAGAGCCATTTTTTGTGCTTCTGCCAAAGTTCTAGGACTTTTGCCCCTAAGTTCAGGTCAAATGCTTTCAAGTAAATTCTAAGGGCTACTTGGTTATTCAATTTGGATTCTTGTGGGACCTTGTTATACAGTTTAGTGAATCTCAAATTAAAATCATACACCTATTCATTTTGATACTTTTGAATAGTTATTAGTTCATGAAGAGCAAATTCTGGAGCACATTAATTTCTGAATTGTTCTAAAAATTGATTGTGGAAGTCTCTTAAGGAATATATTAAAGCGTCTGGTAAGCTATTTACCCAATCTCTTGCTTCATTAGTAAGAGATATCATAAATAGTTTCATTTTTATATCTTCATATTCGTTTCCAATGTCCTGTATGAAAGCATTGAATCGTTTGATATGTTCTTCAGCAGTCAATTCACTGCTTCCTGTAAACTTAGGCACATTGTTCCTCCAACTATTATCCATGGGATAAGGATATAGCTAATATCCAGTCAAATCAAATTGTTTGGCCATACTCATAGGGTGTGGAGGTGGCATGTTAGGGTATGGTGGATAATACTGATATCCAAATGGAGGTTGTGGATATATATTGGGTTGGGCATATTGTTGATGATACATATTATGTTGTGGGGGAGGTTGCTGATATTGATTGTTATGTCTATGCCCTGGTGGTGGATACTGTTGGTAAACATTCCTAGTGATTACAGGTGGAGGTCTATGTATTTGCCTATTTTGCGGAGGAGGATTATTGTATGTATTATGGGATGCCATGTTTAAATTTTGATGGTGAGGTGGAACATGGTGATGACCAGGTGGTGGATAAGGATTAGCTATATGCTGAGATGGGTTGTGGGCATTGGATGGTCTTAGATTTTGCAGTGGAATATTTTGTTGGGCATGGCAAACATGTGGCATTGCTGAAGTATATGAACTACTTGCATTTTGATGTAACCCTATTTGATTGTTCATTTGAACATGTCCACCCTGCCTATGGGGAGGCACATACTTTGAACTATTTACCTTAGTTCTAGATCTTATTTGTTGTAGTTCTTGGTTCATCTTTTCTTCTTCTTCTCTCAATCTAGCCAACTCAATCTCTTCCTGTAATCTAAGTACCTCTTGCTGCATCTAATCCTTAGTTCTCATGTCTTCTGGCTAACTACTAAGGATTTGTGTGGATGTTACCTGATCTATGAATTCATCTTGAGCTTCTTCACCCTGTTGCAGTGACGCTTGGTAGTCATATTCTGCTTGATTTTGTTCTATCTCTTTCTCAATCTGAGCCTGATGTTCAAGCTGTTCCTGAAGGGAAGGTCTGTACTGGGCAAGGACATCATTAGATCTGTCATGATCAGACTGAGTATACTGATTCTTGGGTTGGAATTCTTCTGATTCATGCAAGGGAGTGAAGCTGTTATGAGTTGTTATTGGCTGTTCTGAGGTATTCTCTGGAGAGATTTGGTTATTAGTACTACGAGACTAACTTGATATCCCATTCTTCTTAATAGGAGCCCTTAAAGGTGGGGATGATTGTAGTTTTTTACCATCATCTTTAGATCTCCTACCATTCATTATGACACTTTTATCAGAAAACTAATTTGAGTTTTGTGTAGAGTCACCACCTCTATTTAGAGGACTAATCAATCTTCTAGGTTTTTCCTTCCACCAGTAGAGTTATGCCTTTTAATTTTCTGACTCAAATAGCATGGTCTAGCACCAGGTTTCTCTATGTTTTCTCCCTAGTAGAGTCACCAATTCTTTTAGGTCTCAAAAATGCAGATCGTTAACCCTAAGAGGGTGCCAGGCTCTCTTGACATTTTTGGCTAACTGACACGGGGTAGATATGGCTAAACCCCCTTCACTTTAGGCTCTACCGGACCTAGGCGAGTAAACCTCTAATCAATAAAAGTAGATAAAGAGATGATTACTACTTTAATCAGAATAGATCTAACTACTGATAATGGCACAAATGACAAAACAAATGAAAAGACAACAAATTAATTCTAAATGATCTAAATTGTAATACTAAAATAATAATGCAATCTAACTAAGTAAATCTAAAATGAATATGGATAAGTGATAATGAAAATATTAGACCAGTGCCTTATTGAATATAGAGTCAGTATGATTATGAAATAAATGACTGTTTATTTGGTAAAAACTTGAACTACCTAGCATGAAAGAATAGGTATGTAACTTGTACAACCCTGCAATGAAGTAGTTAATATTCCATACTTATATATCCAATTGACAAAATCAAATTACCTGCATTCGTCTAAAAGGATTTAATCCCTCTTTGAAGGAACCAATCAGAATAATACTGCAATTGTAACAGATTTATCAAAAACTGGAGACAGGATATAAACCCTAACTATATGACTCTTCTTACAGATCCATGACAATGCCTTCATAAGTACTATGACAGATTTAAAGGATTTAATTCTCAAAGCAGAAACCAATTAATCTTATCACACTATAACAACAAATGTGTATAAAAAATTTGAAGATATACTTGATAACTCAAATTGAATAACAGGGAAAACTTTGAAAGGAGACAATCATATAATTGAATAAATTTAACAGATAGTTGATACCGAAATTTGCAGTCACTGCTTCATGCTTACAGACTTGACTCCATCAGAGAATGCTTGCACATGGTTCCCAGAAATAAAATATATTAAAAATGAACTAGCATTGTTGTTCAAATCTAATCTATAGTATTCCCTGTTCTATTTTGTAATCTCCTCCTATTCTATCTATCTATTGTCTCCTTTTTTCTTCTTTTCTTCTAGTCTTGGTCATCTCTTATAAAGAGAGGCATACAAGCTTTAGACCAGTTACAATAGTTGTGATGGTTGGTAACCGAAATCAGGATTTGTTCTAATAAAATAGATTCAGGAAATTTAATTCTCGCCACTAATCATCAAATGGATAACCATTTCAGGGTCGAACAAAATCTTTAGTTGTAATTCTGCTTAATATCCTTCAAGGGTTTTATTATTCCTAAAAAGACCAGATAAAACACAAATTAGTCTCTGATCAAATGATCAAAACAAATTTATTTAAACATATATATTTACTCAAATAATTACTTCCCTTATCGACAATTTATCAATTGCTTAAGATCCTTTCGTGGGTGTTTATACAACTTGATCGCCGTTGTGTATATCCTACAAAAAAAAATATTTTAACTGTCAGAAAGATATCTTAACCACTCTAATTTTAATGTCATTTTAGGGTTTCCTTCATCGGCGTGACCTCGTAGTCAGGTTGATCCAAAACTTCCCGCCTTTTCGCTTTCGTTACATCCTTGTATCTTTCGCTTATATATCGCTCTTGTATATCCTCTTGTATGAGCGCATATAAAAACAACCCATATAAACCTTCCCTTTCGATGCTTTCAATTTCTTTGTACATTGGATATGCTCATTGTAAACCTACAATCACTAAAACATACAAGGAG
Source organism: Cunninghamia lanceolata (assembly GCA_027924645.1). NCBI lineage: Eukaryota > Viridiplantae > Streptophyta > Pinopsida > Cupressales > Cupressaceae > Cunninghamia > Cunninghamia lanceolata. Next base: position 2,643,213 of record BSBN01000853.1, on the reverse strand, counting down.
TTTTTAATATTTAATTTTTCCTTCGCATCTGGTTCTTGTATATCCTTTTGTATCTATCGCTTGTATCTTTAAGAATGTATGTTCGAAACATACAAGGCACTAAATATACAAGAACTTAACTCTTTTAAATAACCTTTTGGTTTTGCCACTTGTATGTAATGCATTGTATATCGGCAATGTATGTCGGATAGATACAAAGCGCAAACATACAATAGATTTTCCCTATTTCACGAACTTTTCGGGTCCGACATTGCATATTGTGTTGTATGTTACTGTGTATCGGCATGATGTGAAAATTTTGTCTCAACTAACTTACTCCAAGCATTATGCACTTATGAACCTGATGAACTGTTTGAACTAATGAACCGATTGAACTAGTGAACCGATTGAACTAGTGAACCGATTGAACTAATGAACCGATTGAACCAATGAACTGTTTGAACTAGTGAACTGATTGAACTAGCGAACCGATTGAACTAATGAACCAATTGAACCAATGAACCCATTGAACTAGTGAACCGATTGAATCAATGAACTGTTTGAACCAATGAACCGATTGAACTTGTGAACCGATTGAACCAATGAATCGATTGAACTCGTGAACCGATTGAACCAATGAACCCTTTGAACTAATGAACCAATCGACTTAGTGAACCAATTGAACTCATGAACTGAATTAACCAATGTACTGTTTGAATCAATGAACTATTTGAACTAGTGAACCGATTGAACTAGTGAACCGATTGAACTAATGAACCAATTGAACAAATGAACTGATTGAACTAATGTGAAAGTTCAAGCTCGGAGGTTCAAAACTGACAGCATTGTCATACATGAAGGCAAAAGCAAAAGACTTAAATGGATGTACTAATTAATAGAAAGGAATGGAATGACGACACCTATCCAAGGGAGAATAATGAGGATAAAAAAAGGGCAACAATTTTGCAAACTGATCTTGAAGTGCATACAAGGTGAGCATTTTTTTTGAAAAATTTGCTTTAACATATCCAGTTCCAATAGTATCTTCAAAGGATCAAGAAGGTAAATGAGAATGAAGTCAAGTTGGAGTTTGTATCTTCAAAGGATCAGATTTGGATATTTTCACTAAGCCTCTTCCCAAGGATACTTTTGAGTATCTCAAAGAGAAGTTGGGGGTTATTACCCCTCTTGATTAGAATTAAGATGCACTAGAGTGCATTAGTCCGGTAGAATTCACAGTCACATCTTGTGATCCGGATTGATGTCAAGGAGGCACTACTCAGGGGGAATAGTCTTCTTGTAATTTTTGAGTTTGGTCTGAATCAAAAGTAAGGAGGAAAGACTGCAAATATGTGCCCTTTGCCATTGATGTCAAAGGGGGAGAGAAGTTCATGTGAAAAACTAGTTGCTAATGAAAGGGGGAGCAATGAAGAAAGTGATTGCAAAAGTGATAAAAGAAAGGGGGAGAAGGTCTTGTCTTCATGGTCAAATCAATTTTTCACATCATATGTTGCCATCAATGACAAAGGGGGAGATTGTTGCAAATATGTGCCTAAGCGGTGTTGTCATTGATGTCAACATATCCTTGTTGCCATTGGTGTCAACTATATCTTATTTTGCTGCATGTGTAGAAGACTGGATTGTTGAGGATATTGAGAAAATTAATCAGGATAAATATATGCGGACCATATGGCTAAGTAGAGGATTGTCTGAAGAAGATCTAGTTAAGCTTTGAAGGGTTCGCATGAAGATTTGAGAAGATATGACCATCTAAGTAGAACCAATTTTGCAGTGTTCAGAAGAGACAGAGTGACAAGAAAGAGGTCCAGATTGTTTCAGATATGGCAAATGATGATCTGCAAATCTGGAGGCATGTTTGGGAAGTCAGTGTGTATCATCCATTCAAGTGGTTCGTGGTTTGGAGATCCGCAAGCAATCTTTCTAAAGTCACAGTCATGGCAGACAGTGTTCTAGAGGTTCTGGAGGAAGATGCAAGTGATTCTGATGATTTGGAGGAGTGCAAATGTTTTTGTTGAATTCAATGTGCTTGTGGAAGTCTCTAGATTGTATGACTGCTATGTTGGAGGTCCACATTGAAATTTGAGCTTGTCAATAAAGATTTCCTTCTTGGTGTTGTTGTTCTTCCCAGTCTTGACCTACCAGATGATTCAAGCCTATTGTGGATAATCTAAGAGCAATTCTATGAAGCGTGGCATATTGATCAAGGAAGATTTGAGTCCCAGTTATGTTTGGCTGACAACTTAGTGATTCACATTAAGTCAGATGTTTGTAGTGCCGACCTTGATGTTCATTCCAAGGTTGATGAAGTGTATAAATACTTGTTGATGAGTCATGGAAAATCATCCTTGTGCGAAAATAATATAATCTAAAGAAAGGATCAAAGACAGAGCAAAGTAGAGGAGAAGCAAAAGAACAAGAGTTGTTTTGATGAAGAGTTAGAGAAGAAGTATTTGGGGCAGAGCAGAAGTTTTGTGAGCATTCAATGAAACTGAACCAGGCATGAAGTAGATGCTATTTCTCAAATAATTCTTTTTGTACTAAAAATAATTTATGTAGGCAGTTAGCCTGTCTTTTGAGCAGTGAGCTCTGGGCGGTGCGTCCGAAGGCATGTGCCTTCTATTTTTTTAAAGTACTTTTAATAGGGTACAAATCTTTGTGGGTTAACCCCCACCATGGTTTTTCCCTTAACCGGGTTTCCACGTCAAAATCTTGGTGTCAAGTGTGTTGCTTATGTTTCTGCTCATTTGTTATTGATCCATCCTTTAATGTTTGCATCATTAATCTGATAGTAAGTTAATAAAGAAGGTTAAAAGCCGAAAAAGTTTATTTTGTGTGACAACTGATTCACTCCCCCCCCTCTTAGTTCTCCGGTCTAATTCCAACAATAATTTGAACAACCAGTGTCAATAACCCAAGCGTTGGTTTCTTCTTTTGCATGGAAGGTAGTCCATACAACCATTGATCTTTCATTGTTTTGAGCTATTTGAAAGTTATTAGTTTTTCCACATTTTCCAATATCATCCTTTTTGTCACCAACACTCATGGCCAAGAAAAGTGTTTCATCATTTGAATCATCATGACCCTCATCTTTTGAAGAAAAATGATCTTCTATGAAAAACAAACTTCTTTGGAATTTACTATTTTTGTTACTTCTCCAAGCTTCTTTAAGAGGACATTTAGAAGAAAAGTGACAAACCTTTCTATAATTGAAACATTTGAAGAGTAACTCACCTTTATATTTTTCGGAGCCTTTCTTTAGTGTTCTTACAAAATTTGCTTCAACATCATCAAGGCTTTCATCTTCATCAACAGTTTCTTCCTTTGCCTTTTTAATGACTTTGAAAGCAGATTCTTTATTTGGAACATCACTATCAAACTCTCTCATTTCAAAAGTAGTAAGGGTACCAAACAATTGGTCTAAAGTGTATGTATCTAGGTTTGCAGTCTCCTCAATAGTAGATACCTTAGGACTATAAGATTTGGGAAGAGATCTTAGAACCTGTTTCACAACCTCATCTTCTTTTACTTTTCCACCAAGGCCTGTGATACCATTGACCACTTCATTCACCCGGAGCATGAAACTAGCAATGTTTTCATCCTATGACATCTTTAGGGCTTCAAATCTATTTTTGAATATTTGCATCTTAGCTTGCTTTACTTTCTTATCTCCTTCATAAATAGTTTCAAGTTTATTCCAAACTTCTTGAGTAGAGCTATAACCCATCACATTTTAAAGTTTTAAATTAGTTAATCCACTCATGATAGAAAAATTTGCCTTGGCATTATTATCATACTTTTTGATTTCATCTCAATATGTGGGAATAGTAGTAGGGACAATGTAACCTTTCTTGACAGAATCCCAAACTCCACATCCTATTGAATTGATGTAGCTTTCCAACCTTACCTTCCAAAAAACATAATTTGTTCCATCGAACCTAGGTATCTTTTTGGATCCACCTTGTGCCATCCCAGATCTTCCTCAAGTGGTTAACCTTCCCTTAGAAGAACTTGGCTTTGATACCAATTGTTAGACACACAATAATACTAAGAGGGGGGAGGGGTGAATCAGTATTCAAACAATTTCCAATTTCAACAACTTTAACTTATCCAGAGCAGATTAAACCTTAATTATCACAATATCAACATGAAAGAATAACACAATGCACATCAACACATCACACCAAATTTACATGGAAAACCCTAGAAGGGAAAAACCATGGTGAGGATTAACTCACAATATATGAGCTCAAATAATACCTTTGTTTTAAAGGCTTTAAACCAAGGAAGCTACTACTCCCTAAGTAACTTAGATTTAGGGTCATTCCTAAGGAAGCTTCTACTCTATGATGACTTTGTTTTAGGGTCACTCCCAAGGAAGCTTCTACTCCCTAAAATCAAAACACATATACAAAGGATTATAGTAATGATAGTCTTTCTACTGTCTGAAAACTGACATTGAATCTTACACCTTTGATGATTGCACTTCTACCTCTTCACACTTTCTTCTGATGATCTAATCAATTAGGTACACTCTATTCTTAATCACTATCATAAATATATCTTCAAAATGAATCAAGACAACATCAACAACTTCTGCTCTTTCTCCTTCAGTCGCTCATCAACAATGCATTCAATCTGTCTTTTATCTGCTTGCAAGCTTTTTCAATCCAATTTCAATAACACCCCACCTCACTCACTTTGATTCACTATTTATACATGATATTACATTGATTACATTGCTAGTCGGCCAGATACAACATGAAGGAATACATTTACAAGTCAGCTAGACAACACACAATATGAAATGTGTAGAAGATAGTGTTAGTGTAGGATTTTATTTTCCTTGTTTTAAGCTTGCTTAGGTAGTTTAATAATTGTGAGCTATTTAATAGGCTACATTTATGTAAGTGGGTACATGTGTGTGACTTGTCAATCCTCTATATGGAAAGTTACTCCACCTTCCTATTTTGGAAGATTTTGGATTGACACCTCACCCCACTCACCTTGCCTATAAATACTCACTCCTTTGCATGTATTTTTCATGGGTTGTTTAATGCATTTCTCCAATATTTGCATTATTATTCTATCTTGGCTTTTTTATTGCTCTCCCAGAGATGCATGCTTGCAGCAGATCCTGGCTCTAACATGGTATCAGAGCTCCAGATCTGTCAATTTCTTCTCAAATTAGAGAGGGTTTTAGCCATGAGCAGATAATCTGTGCATCCTCTAGCCAAAAAAACATCACAATTGCGCTCAGAAGGTGTCAAAACCCCTATTTTCATATAAGGCACTCTATATTTTTCTAACAAAAAAATTTGGGGCATTTTTTGGGGTTTGATTTTTTTTTGTGTAGAAAAATTTTGTACAGTCACCTCGATTTCCATGCCTAAATTTATGTACAGTTGCCTCGATTTCTATACAACCGCCTCAATTTTCGTGTCAAATTTTTTGAGCATATTTGATTTTTGAGCTACCTCGATTTACGTGCCAATTTTTTTAAAATTTGCCTCAATTTTTGTGCCAAATCTTTTGTACAACCACCTTGATTTATGTGCCAAATTTTTTATACAATCACCTAGATTTCTGTGCCAAATTTACTCTAAGCTTATTTTGATTTTCGAGCTGCCTCGATTTGCGTACCCAAAATTTTTGAATATGCCTCAATTTCTGTGCCACTTGAAATTTGTCTGTCTCAATTTTTGTGCCGCCTCAATCTATGAATCTGCCTTGATTTCTGTGTCATGCTCAGGTGTAGGCCTAATAAGGTAGTTTTCTTCCAGAGGCCATAACTTGAGCATACGGACTCAAAAATTGGCAAACGAAAAAGCATTGGAAAGGTATCAGCGAGCTCTACACAACTATCTATATATTTTTTCCAGACTCAACCCCAAGTATCTTGTATTTAGTTTTTAAATTTCATACATACTGTGTGATATCTTGGACATGTTGGCTTCTGGGGAAGTTATGTTTGCTTCTAAGGGCTTCTGTTATCAGCATAAATCTGTTTGCATGTTTTGATCTCTATCATTTTGAGGAGGTATCATTAGTTTTTCCACTCATCCTTCTGTGGTCAATCTGACTAAGGACAAATGAGTCATGGCAAAGAGGCATCATGACACATCTCGGGTGGCTACATCTTTTGCCTCATCTTTATGGGCTCATACTTGAACTAGAGACACGTATGAAGAAATTAATTTGGGGTAACAATCGAGATCATGTTGTAGGTTTAATTTGTACCACTATTGATTATGATATTACGTGTGATCTTCCCATCTATGAGAGCCCACGTACACTTTGGACAAAAATTTGGGAGTTGTATGGAGACCCTCATGTCTCACCATTTCCAAATGATCCTACAACAGATTGCCTCATTCCACTTAATTATGTAGTTAATATACCTTATGATGATGATACTTTAGAGGAGCTTGAGTATATGGCATGCCTTGAATGTTCAGAGATAGAAACCTCTCTTGCTCCCTCTTCTCCTCCTATTGAGATCACATCTTCTTCATCACCTGTTGCTACTTCAGAATTCATTGTTGCATCATCATTGGCTTCTAGTAATTCTATGCAGTAGGTCAATATCAGTCTTTTAGATCCACCTCATTGGGACTTTTATCTTGCAGACATATCATCCTTGTTTGTGGAGTCTCACATTGCTAATTTAGAGGACACATTTGAGGTTTTATCTCTCTTGTTTGATGCTATCTCAGTTGGCTTTGCATCACCACCTTCATCTTCTATGTTTCCAGATGCAGTTTAGATCATATCCTCTCCTAGTTCTTCTTCTCTGATTGGGCAGCCAATTTTTGTTTTGAAGAAGACATATTTTCCCAGTATGAGGTCACTTGAGTTGCATTCAGAGGCACACATTTCAATATGGATTCCCTATTCATCCAAGATGTGGGAATGGCTTCTACATTCACCAGTGGATTTGTTTCTTCCAAAAGGGAGAAATGTTGTTTGCAGGAAGTGGATTGGATTCTATCTTCAAGATCTCTTCGTTGGTTCTAGAGCTTCTTCTTGGAGGGGATTCATATTCTCTATTCGCTCTCTCTTATGGGGGGCACTCATGATTGTACTCTTGTGATGGATTCATTCCATGGGGGGTCTTAGTGTCCTCCTTCCATCACAAGTTCTTATACTTTCTTTTTTCTTTTTTCTCTCTTTTGGAGAGGAGTTTTCTCCCACTGGGTTTTTCTCCTTTTCTCCACCTTATGAGAGATTCTTATTGTTCATGGGTACCTAACATGGCTTTATTTATCGGGACCCATCTTTACATCTCCCTAAGTTGCACTTAAGGAGGGTTGTTAGTGTAGGATTTTATTTTCCTTGTTTTAAGCTTGCGTAGGTAGTTTAATAATTGTGAGCTATTTAATAGGCTACATTTATGTAAGTGGGTACATGTGTGTGAGTTGTCAATCCTCTATATGGAAAGTTACTCCACCTTCCTATTTTGGAAGATTCTGGATTGACACCTCACCTCACTCACCTTGACTATAAATACTCACTCCTTTGCACGTATTTTTCATGGATTGTTTAATACATTTCTCCAATATTTGCATTATTATTCTGTCTTGGCTTTTTTATTGCTCTCCTGTAGATGAATGCTTGCAGCAGATCCTGGCTCTAACAGATAGGTTCTAAGTGAAGCCACACGTTACACCAGCAAAAGATCTAGGTCTTGCAGACCCTAACATTTTCTTATCTAGGTCCAAAACATCCTTCACAGCTTCAAACATCAAGGAATTACATCCACACACTCCGCTCATTTGGAAATAGGATAGCTTTAAGGAAAACACATGAAGATTTGAACTGTAATGGCCACATCAACTTGGGAAACCTTGAGTGGTACTAGAAATAAGAAAGATCCCCATGAAACTTTTCCATATGAGTCCAAATGACTCATAAAATATCCCCAAACACTCCTTTTCCACTACACATCAAATAATTGTGCCGCATAGCTTCAAACATTTACTCTGAAAATTTTCTGTCATTTGGAACACACTGCAACAAGCTGTCAATTGAAAAATTAAGCTACGGACCACCAAGGAGCTTAAAAATGAAAAGAGGCATGCAATGCACATCCAAGAACATGTCCACAAAATTGCAAGGGAAATCATTCACTTTCAAAGGAATGTGGAGCATTCCAGCAAGTCTTCATTACTACTTCATTCTGCCAAAGCACATACCGGTGTTCTATCATACATAACTTTCACAGCGGAGGGAAATATGATTTGAAACTTTGGAAACAACACTTTCACTACCCTCTTGACACAATTCTAGAACCACATAGCCAAATCTATAACTGCAGAGGAATGTGGAGCATTCCATCACCTTGTTGGGAACACCTTCACAGAACCAATGCTATCTTCAAGTTGTCAGCAGAAAAACATGCTTTTGGTGATCAAAAAATCATGAAACTTGGAACATACGTAGAATGACACTGTATAAAGCTATTTTCCAATCCATAGAAGAGCAACATCAATATAATGAGAATGTACAGCAATCTATTAGACATTCTTCAAAGAGTAGTCATCTTGAAATAGAAATTGACACCAACTTTCGAAGGCCAAAACTTCTTTGTACAAACACATACAACTAAGGAACATTAGGATGGAACATTCAATATGCTTCAGGCCACCAACAACACATATAATCATCTTAGTGCTTCTAATTCCCATCTCAATTTTACATTGATCAAGGCACATCTCAATTCTGCATTGATCAAGGCATGACATCCAATCATGAACACCATCACACTTCCATGATAGTGTTGACATCAATGACAACCTCAATGATAGACTTAAAAATCTCCTCAACCTTGTGACAGTGTTGACATCAATGACAATAACCTTGGGAATCATATGTGCAATAAATTCATCCTTCACACTATAGAATCTCATCCTTAACTGACTAGGCACCATCTTGAACAAATTTTCTAGTTTCTACATTATTGGGTTGTCATTATTTATTTCAGACTCTCATCTTTCTCTTGTTCCACATGTATCTACTTGAGTAGATTTCCTTGTAGATGATCATGACATTAATATGTGGTTTCTTGCTTTAGGAGTATATAATATTGTTTCCCTTCCCTTGAATATAAGTGGTCTCAAAGTCATATTCACTTAAAAACTCCACCCACCAGTGTCTATTAGCATTTAGTGTTGGTTGCATGAATAGATACTTCAATCTTTGGTGATCGGTTTTGAGCTCAAATTGATGTCTAATGAAATAATGTCACCACATTTTTAGAGCATGTACCATAGTTACCAACTCCAAAACATGGGTTGGAAATTTCTTCCTATGATCCTTCATCTTCCAAGACTCATAGGTAATATCTCATCCCTCTTACATCAACACTCCACCCAACCTTTCTCTTGTTGTGCCAATGCATACTCTAAAATACTTCACCATATCTAGAACTAGGAGCACTAGAGATGAGGTTATCCTATGTTTTATTCGCTTAAAGACTTGTTCACACCCATCAGTCCATTGGAATGACCTATTTTCCTTTTTAGTGAGGTGATTGGTGTTGTCACCTATGATTTTTTTAAGAAAATCCCCTATAATATCTTGTGAGTCCCATGAAACTTTAGACTTTTACACTATTCTTGGGTATGGGCCAGTCAAGTATCACCTATATCTTGGAAGTATCCACTAATATTCCTTCACCAAAGATTATATGACCTGAGTATTGAATCTCCTTTTGGAAAATGAACACTTGAAAAACTTCCCATTTAACTTGTTTTCTTTGATCCTGCATTGTAGCACTATCTAGAAGTGTTCTTCATGTTCCTTCATGTTCTGAGAGTAAATAAAGATACAATTAATAAATACAATTACAAACTTATCCAAGTAATTTATAAATACATTATTCATGAGGATCATAAAGATTGGAGAGGATTAGTTAGCCAAAACAATACCAAAATAAACTCATACTAACCATATCTAGTTTTAAAAGTTATTTTATAAACATCTTCTTCCTTTAACTACATTTGGTGCTATATGGGCCTTAATTAGATCTATCTAAAAAGAGACACTCACACCCTTCACTTGATCAAATAGATCATCTATTCACAGTAATGGAAATCTATTCTTAATTGCTTTATTTAGCTAACTATAATACACACACTGTCTCGATGTACCATTCTACTTTTTGACAAAAATCACTAGGGGTACCCATAGGGATACACTTGGCTAGACATATCCCTTTTTAATTAGGTCCAACTCTTGTGCTCTTAGTTCATTTAATTTGGAGAAATCATTTGGTAAGGTGCAATAGACACCAACTCCATTCCTGGCTTCAAATGAATAGTGAGTTCAACTTATCTTTTGGGTGATAGCCTTGAAATGTCTTTTGAGAACAAGTTTGTATACTATTGCAATAGAAGATGATAATTTAATGTCTAATCTTAGTCTAATTCTTTAATAGTTACTACATAAATTTGATCTTTGCACCTAATTTTCTTTCTCACCTTGGCTACAAACATGACTTATAGGGATATGGGTCACTACAAACTCTATAATTCTTGGATAGTATCTTGGTCTTTTACACAAGTTATGGATTCTTACATTAGTCTATGCTACCTTCTTGACCTTCTAGTCAATCTATTCCTTTTATTAAGTCATACAACCCTGATTGGGTGACCAATGGAGTAGTCTTGGTATCTAAAGTCCCCATTTTAAGTTTATAGTCTTCAATTTAACTTAGAATAGGTTGTTCGACATTTAAGACCAATTCTACCATGTCTAACTTGGGATTCACTATACATGTCAATTCACATTTTTGAACATAAGTATGTGAAATAAAACTACAAATAACACCAAGGTCAATTAATAAAGTCACACATTTGGTTCCAATCTTCCTTCAATCTTTAATCCCTATGACTTGGAATTCAATTGATCCCCACTCCATAACTACATAAATTTGGTAATTCAATGGTAAATTTCCTTCTAATGACCTTGGTCCAAGTACTAATGAGGTGCCCCTTTGTAGATAATTTTAGATGTAGTAAGGTCCTTCACATATGAAGTAAGCTATCATACTGCTCTTGTCACTTGGTCTAGTTGTATTTTCCCATTTACTTGAGATGATAGGAATGTTATATGTGAAAAAGAGAAGAGGGTAATGGATTATGTTAAAGTGTATCAAATCAAACCCTCCTTTCACAATAACATTCGAGGACAAAACCGAGCCAAGTCATTATAAGATGGATGAGGACTTAGCTGTTGATTTTGTGCTTATGAATGATATGGAAAGAATAGATTAGATTTAGAGATTTACCAAACCCTAAGTCAAATAAGCCTAAAACCCTAATTATAGTGTAATTAGGTATAAATAGACAGAATGCTACAGAAAACCAGACAGGAAGATACTCAAGGATGATCAGCAACATACCAAAAGTTGAGTTTCCAACAGTGAAACCCTAAAGGACACTGGGGCAGGTGCCCAATTCCAGGAAGGTAGAATTTTTGGAAGCTACAAATAGAGAGAATGTTGTAGAAAACTTCCTCATGCCGAATCCATAACCTATTTTGTTGGCAAGACTATGGGGCCTGCACTCTAGTCAAGGAGGGAGGAATATTCACAAGATTCTTTCAAATCCTAAAATCTTATCCTTCAAATTGCTTCTCTACACCCGCACTTTTCCAACTCTTACACCTGTAACCTACACACACGAAGAAAGGGGTTTGGGGGTTGTGGTGTTTAGGAGCTTGCCTTGGTCAAGCTTTGGAAGTCCATTCAAGTCTTCCAACACCTTTGTGAGATAGAGTGCATGCCCAAGGAGGGGCAGAGGCCAAATCCAATGATGAAATGAAATGATTGAAACACAAATTGATGTCATCTTTGTTGGGAAATACATGCTGTACACCTTGCATAATATTGTATTATTTTGCTCATGTAAAATAAATATTTATTTGTGGTGCATCTTAATTGATGTGTTTAACCACATTAGATATTTATTTGAAGGTGACTTGTAAATATTGTATGTAACATTAGGTTAATTATTTTATGTGTGTGGGACACATATAGTGATTAATTATTTAATTATATTATTTAATCATTGGGAAAACATAGTACCAACATTAAATAAGGGGGTCAATGGTTTTTTGTATCCATGGTTTTGTCCAATACCACAAGTTGTATTTGTGTGAGCTTGGTCTATAAAAATAAGTACATGGTCATTAGTTGGGTTGCTTGGCTAATTCATTGTAGGTGGAAGGGAGGTTTGTGAGAGGTTGTCATTGTATTGAGATCTCTCTTATAAGTGCATATTGTAAAGCATGGCAGGTGATGTGTGGATTCATGCTTGGACACAATGGAGGATGCATTGGAGGTGCTTGATGGTTCAGAGGTATTCATGGAGACTCATGACATGCATTGTAATATCTTTATTGCTAAATAATACATATGAGTGTGGATACTTTTGGAGGTTGAGTTTATCTTGTGTTATCTTGTGTTTGTCATTTGATCTTTACATTATGGTTATTTGCTACATCTTTTTATCCTATTAGGTTATGTGGAATTGGTTTTATTTGACCTGCAAATTCCTAACATGTGGTATCAGAGCCATGTTTATGGTTGAGGGAGGTGTGGGCTCCCTAGATTTGTATAACCCTTATGTGTGTAGATCATATGCAAAATGGAAGTCATGGCAATGCATGAAAGGATTTGGGGCATTACAATGTTTTGTGTAGGTTGTATTGTAGATTGGGGGTTTTAGGTATTGGATATTTGTTGTGTATGTTGCAGATCTGGTGATTGAAAAATTATGGTTGAAGAGGGTTTCTTGGATCAACTTCATGAGAGTTTTGAGGAGAAATTTTCACAGATGACCTCCTAGGACAAAATGGACCTCACCGTTGGATTTAGGAGGCTCGAGAGGCGAAGAAAAATATATAATTTTGCATGATTTGGCCATTGGAGAAAAAAGAAAAAAATGACCCCTAGGTACGCCATACAGATTCGTAGGTACACTATAGAAAAAAATTATTAAAAAAAAATCCTGTGCAATTCATTTCCTTTTTTCTATAGTTGTGGAAAAATTAAAAAAATGAAAACTATAGTGTAAATCAAGATTAAAAAATTAAAAAGAAAATTTCAGAGGGGGGGTACTGCCCCATACCCCTGCTGCAGTAGGTGCAAGGGCTGTCGGCCCCGCCCACGTCAGTGGTCGGCTCGGTCAGCGGTATCGACTGGTAGGGATTTAAGCCTACTAATGTTGGGCCCCGGGTTGGCTGGCTGCTTGGTCGGGCGGCTGCCAGAGCCCCTGGCTGGTCCGACAGATGCTACCAATGGTGAACAACACCCCTTAAGGGCTTTTAAAAATTTTTTATAGCTTTTAAAAAAAAAAAATTAATTAGACCTAATAAAAAAATTAAACATCCTTTATTAATATGGAGTCCAGAAAATTTAAAACATAAAACACATTTTCTACCAGTCAAAGTCAAATGGTGACACCAGCCAGATACACCACGTCAACGACCCCACGTGTGCCCAGTCAGCAGTGATGACATTAGCGCCATGTCAGTGTCATGCCCACATTTGCCATGTGGTTATGACATGATAACCACATGTCATGTCCACATTTATCATGTGGTCATGACACGAATTACCAAAAAATTTCCCACCTGACTCTAAAAACCCCCTCGCGCACAACATTCATGCTCGGTGACACACGCACGCAACATAGTTGTCTCTAGAACTAACGTCAGGTGCATCGCCCGAAGGTGGGGAAGGTCAATCACAATGGGATGATGCGACACACACTTCGCCATCCCTACGAGATGTAAGCCACTAAGGGGGTGTATGTCACAAGGAGCGACACTAAGAGGGTTGGATCCCGTTCGGGTTCCCAACCCTAGAATTACTAGTATGAAGTGGGTTGATTTCAATATAAATCAAAATCTAACCTTAGGTCCACTATAGACTTAAGGAAACTAATACTATAACAAATCAACCTTAAATAATAATCTAACATTTAATGAAAAAAGGGAAATAATCGAACTAACTTAAACAATTATCTCATTTATGCCTAGATAAATTTCGGCAGCATAACGGGTCAAAATGGAACTAAATCCTATAGTGATTCTGACAGCATAACGCCATCTCATCAACTATAGGAGGTTACAAAAATAATTTAAAATAAAATATATACTCTACCCCTATCTAGATTAATTAATAAATGTATATAAAAATTAATATCCCTTCCCAAGGTTTTAAACTAAATTTAAAATAAATAAATAAAATAACTATACCAATAGTTTCCTTTTCAACATGATAAATAAAAATTAAAGTAATTAAAGGTGCAAAGGGATTGGCTTATTACATTCATCACAAGGGTAAATTAATCATGTTCACAATAAAAGAAATACACACTAGGAAAATAAATTCATTAAATAAATAAAAGGAATTAAAATGCTCACACACTCACATAAGACAAAAAGTCTCTCAAACCCAAGTGGGGTTGCACAAACAAAACCAGATTAATTAAGTTAAACTAGTATTAAGACTTAGGGCACCAAACCCTAGACATGCATTATAAATTCACTCAAACTCCTCATTTGTTCTTACTCACAAGTTGTTTTCTTTCTGGTTGGTGTGCAGGTTTCAAGGAGCCCAAATGGGAAGGTACCTTTCCAAGTGGAAGGTATCTTCCCAATAGGAGAAACTCAAGTTTGTTTATTGTTTGAAATTTTCTAAAATGTTTACCTACAGGTTGCACTATATTTTCTTTTCTCTAACATTTAATCTACTTACCAATTTTATTTTCTTTGCCTCCATTAACAAAAATGCACAGGTTACAAGTTGTAGGATAAAAAAAATAGTTTTCTATAGTTATAATCAAATTCTAAAATAGATTAAAAGTTTTCTAAGTTTTCCATTTAAAGCTCTCTGGTTATTTTTTTATTTGTTCTCAAGAACCATAATTAAATAAATATTTTTCTTTCACAGGCACTATATATATAATATAAAAAATGTAGAGTAATAAACTTAGGGCAGAGAGATCCAAAACTAATGTTCAAAGAAGGGCCGAGCCCAAATGAGGCCGGCGGACTATGTACTATCCCAGCGCTGCAGTGCTTAACACCAGTGAAGATAGCATATAAGGGGGGGCGGGGGCGAGGTCCCCAAACCCCCCTTCTTCCTGCACACAGAGAGTCTGCAGCCACAACAGTTTTGGCCCCTGTAGACCGCCTGAGATCCACCTTTTTTCATTTTAAAAAAAAGACCTAAATTAAAACTGAATCTACCATTTGATACCTTCAATAAATCCATCTCATTAAATTTGCATTGAAAAAGGTTTGTATGGTATAAACTTATATGCATGTATATATATATAGTACTAAAATAATTCACTGTGTAAAAACAATGAGTTACTTTCTCACAATATATATATATATATATATATATATATATATATATATATATATATATATATATATATATATATATATACATATTTCAAATCCATCTTAAATATACAAACTAATATAAATAAATATTGAATACACTATCTCAAGGAAGTCTAATTTTAACTAACTATCAACTTATTTTTCTTCCAAATAACCTTAAAACTATATTCCTTTTCTTTGATAATAGCAAATATGGTTTATTTTCACAACCAACTATACATACATTTTTCCTTCTTTTCATAAACACATAGTAAATAAAGAGAGATAGAATAGAGGGAGAGGGAATAATTTCTTCCATAACAAGAATGAAGAGAAAAATCATTGCCATTAAACATTTAGAATGAATACAACATTTCAATAAGGTAAGTATACAACTCTTATGAAACTCACTCCCAAAACTAGAATAGACTTATTACAACCCCTAAATAAGGAATAGGCATCTCAATGCCTTCTTTTACAAATGCTTAGAACCACTAAACTCATGTTTTCTTCACAAAACCCAACTCCTCCATAGCCACCAAATGCACCTACAAAACACAACAAAAGAGCTCACAATACACACGAGAAGCTCTCCTCCCAACCTAGGCCTACTAATAGGCCACCCCCAAGCTAGGAGGCTGTCCAATAACCAAGGATCAAACCATAAAGGATGCAAACACTCACATAAAACACAATAACACCCACCCAAGTCAAAACACAACACTAACCTATTTTAAAAATGAGTTTGAAGGGTGAGAGAATGGACTACTCTCAACTCAAAGAGACCCAAAAACTTGATACTCATAAAACTTTGGCCTCTTGCCATAAACTTCTCATATTTCCATCCCAAGGCACTCTTTTCATAAAACAATACTTCTCAAAGTTACAACACAAGGCCCATGGCCATAAAAATATACCAAAACTAAGAGGGGAAACTGAGGAGGTTCACTCCTCTTTCACCCAAGACAAAGGTGAGCTCTCTCACATGGAGAGCTCACCCCAACAACCCTTAAAAACCCACAAACACAAACTAGAAAGAACATAAGCACAACATCCCTAAACATACATATTGCATAAGCAAAAGCAAGTAAAATAAAAGGCTTGAAGCCTTGAGGAATACTGCTCAAGCTTCAAGGATGGAGGGTGTTGATGAAGAGCTTTCCACAAGTCCTCCAAATCCTTCCAAGTTCTACAAGTCCTCCTCTCCTCCCCAACACAAGCGTAAAAATCCCCAAAAGAAAGAACAAAAGAATCCTCATCTCATCTAAATGAGAAAGATAGATAGGTAAGGCTCTCAAAACCTAATGGATGAGAAGGTGACACTTGTCACCCTCTCCTCCATCCACATAACCCTCCTCACAACCCCACAAGAATGAGGAGGTGACACTTGTTATCTCCCCATTCCACAAAGCTACACACTCTCCCACAAATTCTCTCACACATGTGTGAGAGCATAGAGAGATGCGAGCACACAAGGGAAGCTTCTCATGAATGAGGAGGTGACACTTGTCACCTTCTCATGAATGAGGAGGTGACACTTGTCACCTTCTCATTCAACTAAGCTACACTCTTCCCCACAAGTGTTCTCACACATGTGTGAGAGAATAGGGAAGAGGTCTCACACATGTGAGAAGCTTCTAAAGAACTTGAGGCAAGGGTAACCTTACCCAAGTGGGTGAGGTTAGGTTAAGTGAGATGGTGACCTTCCAACCACCTCTCACACTTCCCAAACTCGTCACTTGACTCAAGGGCCAAGTTTGGGTGACCATACATGGTTTAAAACAAGTTTAAACATGTTAAGAATGGTCCTAGACCCTAGGGGTATGACCTAGGGTCAATATTTGACCATTAATAACACTAGGAAACACATAAATTCACTTGAAAAGGGCTTCAAATATTTAGCACTAAAAATTGTGCAAACCCAACATTACAATTTTACAACACATTAAGAGATAAATTAAAAAGGGGTAAACCTTACAAAATATCATAAATCCAATACAACATAATCAACATTCTCAAACACAAATGACTTTAGTCCAACTTAGGACTAGGTCATCTTAACAGGTGTATAACATATGGTTATTGTCTGACCTCCGATTTTCCATGGGCCTGGAAAGTTACCTGACACTTTCACAAACCTATTAATAGAACATGGTAAAATAGCCGAAGCGAAGTGAACTACATACATCACACACATGATCGCATAATCACATATAACATCAATAATAACCACATGCTAACATATATATATGTCTCTCAAGTCATTCCCATTCACAAGTAAAATTAGGATCTCATAATGTATGATAAATCATCAATTTCACCATCAATACACATACCCATACTCATCAAATGAAATCATAGCATCTAAACATCATATCATCAAATGAAATCTAACAAGAGATCTAATCATTCACAAAGCATAAACCATCTATCTAATCATGCATAAGATGAAGTAAGAAGGTCTAAGTACGGGATCAATAGTCCCTAATATCCACATGTCCATAATAAAATCCATCACATATATATCGTAAGCAAAAATATATGGTAAGGTAAAGGTAGACCTCACAGTCAGTAGGTACGAAGGGTCCAACAGGTGTCCCATTTTAGCCCTTGGAGGGTATTTTCTTCTGGGATACATAACTTTCCCCCACAATATCAAATTTTCAACTTCTCATAGGTGTTGGAAAGGTCTTTCCAAGAGATATGCAATGGTATAGGTTTCATGATTAGATTTTGTTGTTTGTTAGAATTTGGTGCCTAAATCCCGGCATTGCTTTGGGACAATTTTATGCTCATAAATTTTTCATACATAATCAGACTTTCGATTTCAGATAAGCGTTGGAGAACTATTGTAGTGTAATATAGTTTGGATCATGTAGATTTTCATTTTGGTGTGCAGAGAGATATTGGCAC
Organism: Cunninghamia lanceolata; assembly: GCA_027924645.1. NCBI lineage: Eukaryota > Viridiplantae > Streptophyta > Pinopsida > Cupressales > Cupressaceae > Cunninghamia > Cunninghamia lanceolata. Next base: position 2,624,901 of record BSBN01000853.1, on the reverse strand, counting down.
TTGTTTGATCACTTTTAGGAGGTTGAGATTCAGGGTGAGATTACGAGTGCATTCGGATGGATTTTTGGGCACAAACTTGTGGGAGTGCATGTTGTTATGAGACTATCAGCATGGTATAGTAGGTTTATAGTTTTGGTGCTTCTAGATACAGGTTTACAGGAGTTTTCAGAGTTTGGACTTTGATGGAGATAGGTACACAAGTTGTCTTCTGGTTTGAGAACATGGTTGATATGCGTGTCACTTGGAGTCTTGTTTTAGTGGGATTTGAGTACAGGTACATTGATGACGATGATTAGGTGTCATGGATATGTAGGTACACTTTTACATTGGCACGAGATGATCATGTATGCAATTGACAGGTATGGGCTATGATGTTCAATTCATGATTACAAGTGGTGTTGTGGTGTAGTTTTAGGGGATTGTTCTTATCTCCTGAATGCTTGATTAGTTCCTTGACTATGGTTACTCATGTTGTGGACTTGTTTGGTAAATCAAATATAGCATTGATTTGGTGTTTGAGTCTTGGAGTCTATAGGTTATCTTCTTTGATATATCAAGTTTGCATGTTACTAGTGTGATGATGAGTTTGCATGTTACATTTTTTTGGATCTACAAGTTATGTAGTTTCGTGGGTTAGCTAGCCCTTGGCTACAGTGGGATGACTCAAATGTGGACTATCTTTATCCATGAGATTGATTTGGGGTTTATGCAGACTTTGTTAGTTGGCCTTGTCTGTGGTCATTTGTACATTGATATGTTGCAATGTGATGAGAAGATGGATGATTAGAGTGCTTAGATAGTCAGTTGTTGGGACTTATATCATGTTTATCACGATGTCATAGAGAGATTGGATACATGGTTTTATGTGAGCTTTTGCTAGTGATGGTTTTATATTTTTGGTTTGGAGATCATGGTTTTTACTCTACATTTTGGGAGCTGTTGATGTTATAGCAGGATTCCTTGATTGTGTTGGGGCCATGGATAATCTTCATTTAGGAGATGGTTACTTTGTTTCTATGAATATCTTGATATCATGATTCATTGGGAGCTTTGGCAGAGATGTTGATTCATAAATTGTGATGGATGATCTTCTGCAATGGTTGTGGGTGTCTTGGAGAGGCTCTTGGATTATGATTTTTGTTTCAATGAGAGTGCTTTGACATTTTGTTTTCCATTGTTAGTAGATGGTTATCTTCATGTGATTGTAGATGTTGACATCTTGGTTTACTATGAAGGACTTTTTTGAGTCTTTGGTTGAGGTGTTGATTTATGACTTGTCAGTTTGACATGTTGATCCTTTGTTTAGAGATGTTGATATTGTGTCTTGATTTACTCTTGATACCAATTTGCAGTTTTGACATAATACAGGGTCTCTTGATACATGATGTGTGCATCAGTACATGTGATCTCCTTGGAGGAGATGATTAGATTATGATGTCATGATGGGATTCTTGATTATGCGGATGTGCAGTATGAACATTGATAGTGATCTTGTTGGTTCTCTTGGTATTGAGTACATTGATCATGTGCTTGGAGCTTCATGATAGTGCAGTCTTGTATTTGGAGTTTGGCATGGATTGATCATGGAGGTGCTCATGGATACTTGGAGACTTAGGTGAGGTTGGAGTTCTCTTGGGATTAGAGACACTTGTTGAGATGGTTACTCATTGGAGGTTTCAACAGATAGACCAAGGAGCCTACACCTGGATATGGACTTAGAGGAGATTGTTCTTGGAGAGAGTCATTGTGGCTTGGTGTATCTTGGAGGAGAATTCTTATTCCCCACTCTTGGTCTACTCGGTGGTTTATCATCTATGAGGTATTGCCCATCCTTTTAGATGTATTTTGCTTTATGTTTTATCTTCTCATAGATATGGATCTTGAGCTACAATTATTGGTTCTGGAGGGTTCATTTGAGGGATGTTAGCATGGTTATCTCCTTGTTCGTATGATTTGATTTATGATGTTCATTATGAGAAGTTTAGGAGATGTGATTGGGCTTATTCTTGGTTATGGAATGGTTATGAGTTTGATCTACCTTGATTAGAGAGGCTTACATCCATGTTGGTTACATGTTACATATGTTTATTTGATCAATGATATTGAATGGTTGGGTGTTGTTAAGGATTTTCATTTGGGGTTGTAGAGGAGATCATACTTGACATAGCTTAGCACTTTGAGGTATTTGTAGAAGGACATTATGATTTACAGGTTTTCTCTCTTTGTCTTATGGCTACTTCCTGGAGGTTCATGTTGATATGGTTGGACTTGGGAGAGTTATGGTGACATGTTGTGAGAGAGTATGCAACGATTTATCTTCCATGTGTGGATCATTGTGATTGTTCTCGATACTACATTGGCTTGTTGATTAGTCACACCTTGGTTTGAGTGATGATCGGTAGACTTGGTATGCCTTCATTCTATTTTTAGATTTGACATTACCCATGCAGTGGGAGTTCTTGGATATATGTGTTCTTCATTGACAGGTTTTATACATGGAGCTTGTGATTGTGGTATATGGGTTGTATATGTTGTTGGCATGAGTTTATTGATGTTGTTGATACCTAAGAGGTATGGATGGTTGGATGTACTAGCATATGTTGTGGGTTTTTACCTTTGACAGCAGTTTGGAGCCTTTTGTTATCACTTAGATTTGATGCTTGTGTTCTTTTCATTGGTGCATATTCACCTTGGCATGTTCCTTCTCTTCCATAGGTGGCACATTAAAGGATGAGAGGATTTCTTTCTTGAGATGGTGGTCACTATGATATTGTTGCAGGTATATTGATGGAGTACGAGAGCATGCTAGAGATTCATGTGATTTCATGTTTTCCTATGATGATGTATTTCATTTATTAACCCCTATGCAATGTATACAACAAGTGGGATAATGTTGGAAATAGGTGTTGTACACCTTGCATAATATTGTATTATTTTATTCATGTAAAATAAATATTTATTTGTGGTGCATCTTAATTGATGTGTTTAACCACATTAGATGTTTATTTGGATGCCACTTGTAAATGTTGTATGTAACATTATGTTAATTATTTTATGTGTGTGGGACACATAGAGTGATTAATTGTTTATTCGTATTATTTAATCGTTGGAAAAATGTAGTACCAACATTAAATAAGGGGGTCAATGGTTTTGTGTATCCATGGTTTTGGAACACATGGTTTTGTCCAATACCACAAGTTGTATTTGTGTGAGCTTGGTCTATAAAAGAAAGCACATGGTCATTAGTTGGGCTGGTTGGCTAATTCATTGTAGGTGGAAGAGAGGTTTGTGAGAGGTTGTCATTGTATTGAACTCTCTCCTGTAAGTGCATATTGTGAAGCATGGCAAGTGATATGTGGATTCATGCTTGAACACAATGGAGGATGCATTGGAGGTGCTTGATGGTTTAGAGGTATTCATGGAGACTCATAACATGTATTGTAATATCTTTATTATTGATTAATACATATGAGTGTGGATGCTTTTGGAGGCTGGGATTTTCCCTCTTGAGGGTTTTCCTAGGGTGTATCTTGTGTTATCTTGTGTTTGTCATTTGATCTTTACATTATGGTTATTTGCTGCATCTTTTTCTCCTATTGGGTTATGTGGAATTGGTTTTATTTGACCTATAAATTCCTAACAAACTTAAAGGTGTAGTCCTCATAGAGATGAAGATCCTTCAAATCATGAGGAGATGGATTGATGAAGCCCAATCTACAACAAACAAACACAATAACAACAAAATTCTTCTCTGAAACACAATGAAGGCTTTGAATGCTCTTTGCTCAATATCACAAGTTCAAGTTATCCATCTATTTCAAAAATGAATACATAAACCTATTTAAATATGCTTTCCCGCTAAAATTCATAAATTAAATCAAGAGAGCTGACAAAAGGAAACCTTTTTAGAGGGCCCAAGCTGACATGCTTTAATTTCCATCTTGACAAATTAGGGTGGACTTGAGCATAGGTGCCCAAGTCCCAAGGCCCTAATTTGGTCATGCTTAAGGATTAGAATGGGCCCCTTAGTCCCATTTGACATGGGTTTTGGGGGAAATTACTCTGGGATGGACATTTAACTTGCAAAGTGTTAACATGGGGACCTAGGAGCTAAACTAGGAGGTAAAAAGGCATAGGGAAACTTTTTACTCCATAACAAGGAACTTTAGAAGGTTGAGTCCTCCTTGATTGCTTCCTTTGTCCATCTTGGTGGTTCTTCCTCTAGTATTGGTCAGTCCTTCACCCAAACTCATGATTCCTTCCTTTCCTAAATTAGTGTCATTTGTGTCTAGAATTTGAGGGTCATTTTGATTCATACCATTCTCATTACCTCTTCTAAAATAAATTCATTTCTTCCTTCTACCTACATTCAAATTTAGGTTTCCTAGTTACCTCTTCTTTGACTAATTGAGCCTTACAATTTGTATTGAATAAGGTCGTGGGCTCCATGGTTCTAAACTTCACTTTAGTTTCTTGATATAGACCACTAATATACCTATTTACCTTTCTTCACTCATCCTAGATGTATCCAACATACCTTAGGAGACAAAAAATGAATTATAATCTACTAGACTAATACGCCATGTTGCCTCAAGGAGTGGAACTCATTCATCCTAGGAGTGTAGTATGTGTATGTCAAGTAGTATTATTGAACTATTCCTCAAATTTCCTATGTTACTCCATCACTATCAATTCCCATTATGCTTTCTTGATGATCCCACAATAACATAGCATCATCACTGAGCTAATAAATAGAAAGATGATCCTTCTCATTACTAGTTTTTTTCTAAGATTAAAGCACCTCTTCATCCCAATTAACCAAGCTTCTATTTTTGTTCCAAAGCTTCAACCATTAAATTTAGGTAGTGCTATCTTCTTAGGCTCGTGGGTTGCATGTTCTACTCTTCCAGAATCCTTTCAACTCTAGGTTTATGTTGTCGAAGACTTTGGTCATGTTCTTAGTTTTCTCTAAACTCTACTTATTCCCTTTCTTAGTTTCACCTTAGTGGTAATCTCTCCCTTAATTCCTATAATGTAAGGAGAATCTCTCCCCTAACTATCCTTGGCAACTCATCATCCTTTTTATCTTAGTCATCTTCATATGGACATGATTGTTCTTCCTCCTCTTCAACAATTGGTATTTCAACTTCTAAATTTCCTTGCATTCTTCTATCCATTCAACTCCTAATGAATCTAAATTGATCTTCCAATTTTTAATAGTCTCTTGGATTTCATAACAAATTATTCACATGGTCGACATTAATGTTCATTTCATAATTTATAGTACTATCCTTAATTGCCCATTAGGCCCTAAGTTTTTGAACCATGCTCTGATACCATGTGTGACATCCCATCTAGGCCTCCCAAAAATAGATCCATTTTTTATGACAACTAAAACTGAAATATGTTTTCTCACACAATGGTTCCCTTGCCAAGTCGTTATGGGCTTCATGCAAGAATATTCTAGCCTCTCCAAGCACAAGTGGCATTGATCTCAACATTCATGGCTAGGTTTATTATTGGTTTGGTATTCAAACCAATCATTGAGATTTTACAAATGTGGATGACTATGATTAAACACTCATGGTCAAGCGATGGATGCACTTCAATTAAATTGTAAGGCAAAGATTTTGTAGGAGGTGTGAGGGCCATCCATCTCCATGAGATGAATGATTGAAATAATCCCAGTCTGAAACAAGGATACAAAACTTTCTAAAATTGAATTAATTGAAGTCCAAATAAACTAAATATATTCAAAATCATTTTGTTGGATATACCAATTGTGAAGCATGACTTAGATTACTTATATAAATCTAAACATCATTACACCTTATATTAAGTCATTCTAAATTAACTTCTAGACTTATTTGCAACACACTAATATTTTTACCAATATTTTTTATTTGAATAGAATTTAAGATAGTAATTAGAAATGAAATAAAATTATTTGTGTATTTATAATGATTTTATTAAAAAATTATTAAAATAAGTATCACTCATTTTGACTTATTATTTGTAGTCGTGATAGATATTAAAACTATGAAAAAACAAGTAGCACTCATTAATAATATATTGAAATAATTTATATTTTATTTCAAATGGAATAATGAAGGTATTTGAAGCTTAAATTTACATTTAATTGGTACAAATCTAAAAAAATATCAAATATATACTTTGATCTATCCAAGACTTACAATATTTCATTTCATATAAAATACAAGTATGTACATTGATATGCACCAAGGCTTTAATATGTCACAACAAATTAGATATTCACATCTGATTTTTATTGGAAAATTTTATTTTTTCTTCTATTGAATTCCTTCAAGTTTCTTTATAAGACATATGCACCTAATAGTGAGAAGCATGACAATTGCACTAAATGGATCATCAATAGAAATGTTTGTGCATGAGTTCTTCACTACTCAATTTCCATGACAAAAAGTGTCATTACAAAGTTTTGATGATGAAATTGCTATTTTCTGCAAAAATAAGAATTCAAACTATTTAACAATTTGTAAGAAAATGCAATTCTCTACACCTAAAATTTTCCACTCTTCATGTCATCCCTAAACATCCCTAATTCAACCCCAAACTCCTCTAAACCATCACTAATCATCTCTAGACACCCATAGACTACATGTTTCTCCATAATTAATTGAATAAACACATGTTTAGACAGTTAATTGATCAAATCCCCTTCAATCCATGATTTTACAATATTTTATTGTCAAAATCACTATTCATGTACTTTCTACTATTCATTCGTACCCATATTGGTACCTACATCGGTACTTATCCCAGCCTAAATAAATTATTAATTATTTATCCCCTTCCTCTATAGTCCAAACATTAGATAAATTTAATTTATCTATTATCCCCTTTTCCCATCCCATGAATTAAATAAATATTTACATTTATTTAATTCCCTATTTTCTACACTTTTGATTAGGTGACCTAAACCTAATTAATTACCTAATCCCCCACTTGCACATTCCATTACCCTAACCTAATCTTAGTCAAATCCTCCCCATCCCCCCATGTGTATAAAGGCATGGCCTCTTGTACATGCCCACATGGGCCTCTTACAAAAGTATGGCCAAGGTCCTTTGTACCAAGGTCCTTTTGGTCCTTCTTGTCCTCCTTCAATCTTCACCATCCCCTTTTCCCAACTCACTTTCCAACCATTGAATTGTCCTCAATCCAAGGACATCTCCCATCCACCAATCTCATCATGTCACTTGGCAAGCTCTCCTTGCTTGAGAGATCTCAAGAATCCTCCACCCTTGATCTCAAAATTCAATCTCATCCCTTCATCCAACATCCAAAAATCCTATAAATGGATCCTCACCCCAAGCATTTTCAAGATTCCATGAGAAGTAAAGTTATACTGCTATTTTGAGGAATCATCCACATGTCAAAACACATCAAGAGCACATTAAAATATCAAGGTTTGCATGTAGTTAAGTGTTTAACTTCTTTGTTTTGCATTCCTTTTGCTCTATCTTGAGGTCATTTTAAGACTTGCATGAAATAGGTCAATATTGCATTGGTTTGTTTCTTTGTGTGCATTTTCTACTATGATACGACAAACTTTGCCTTAATAATATTTAACTTTACTTCCTCAACCTTCATAGCCAATTTTCATGTGAAAACTTCAAGCATCAGTAGAAAATAGTAGTTAGCCCCCGTGTGTTAAAGAGTTGATGATGACATTTTTTCTTGAGAGCACTTCAAGGCACCGATAGAGATTTCTAGTTTGCCTCTATTGATTTTGTTTCTATTTTATAAATCAATGTTAGTTTCTACAAGGGGAAACCATAAATAAATCCCTATCAAAATGACATGGGATCTATTCTACACAAGCCACAAGTGCTAATATTATAAAAGGCCATAGTAGATATTATTGATGTAGAGAGGGAAGATTTAACACTAACTTTTATCTTAGTTATATCTCTCAACTCATTGCAAATGTCACCACTATTCTCATTTGAGCAATATTCTAAGATAGAAAATACATGTTATATTAACAATAGGAAAAATGAACAACATTAGTTGTGATCATTGTCTGTAAGTTGACCCTTGAGGGAAACATTTAATACATGTCAATTTTGCATGAGATTGGTATGATCTCCTATATAGTTTTCTCATGGCATTGATGGTATACATGCTTTGTATATTTTATATGTTGATTTGAAACTTATTTCTCTAAATAGCCTTCATCTACCTATATTAATGATGATAACATTTTTGAACATGGTTGCTCCTTTTTGTGTATATTGTTTATAAGTTAGTGTTGGTGTGTCAATACATGAATCATTCATAAAATTAAAATAAATTTGTTTTCATTAAGTTTTTCAATATGTATCCATTGTTTTAAAACAAGTGTGGTGCTACACGGAAGATACACCCCTTAAAAGAAAAATTTGAAATTGTCTTTCTTACAGTTAAGATTTATTCTATCAATATTAAGTATCTTAGAAAATAATTGTCAATATCAGATAACTCAAAATATTTTTAAAGTTACGCTTAAATTATCACATCTACAAAATTCCTAAAAACTAGTAATAATACCTAAAATTAATTTTTTTATTTTTTATTTTGTTTAAAAATATTTTAAACTCTCTTATTCTGTTATATAATAGACTTTCTCTTCAACCGTATTATTTAAAAAAAAATTTATAACCATTAATAATACTCTCAATTTCAATTTCAATTAATTAATTTCTTTAAAAATGTGATTAATTTTTTTACAGGACTGTTTTTAGACATTATTTACATGTACTGGACGAGGCTACTGAGCTCCTTGAAGTTGAGAGTAAAGACTCTTAGATTACATGCAACTGCCCAAGCTGAGTTTATGAAAAAAAAAATTGGCTTCACAAAAATATCTAAAAAACACAGATAAGTATCATACTGTCACTTCAAAATTTAGAATGTAGATGTATAACCTAATTGTATTTTGTCTTTGGAGTTGCATTCCTTAAAAAAAGATTTACAAATTGTCATTCAAAGAATGTCTTTTAAGAAAGCAACTCTTGGCTGTAGTTAAATGTTACAAAAGCCAGGTCCTGATTTAATACAATGTACAGAGCGTTGTGATTGATAGTTGTCTGCCACTTGAAGAAGATTATCTTCTAGTATTTGAAATTTGAGTTTCAGCTATTCCATCACTTGTCAATTGTTGTCTCTCATGTTCTATGTAAGGCTATCACAACTTTTAAAACGTGTTAGACAAAATCAACTGCTAGTTGGAATATATGACAAATATTTGACAATTAGAAAATAGATATGGTTGTGGATAGTTGTTTAACTGAATGCTGGGGGCGATTTTAAGCTGAGAAATGTAACACACCATGGATTACCATGAAAACTAAAAAAATTTAACTTGCAGATGATAGACCCACATTTATATTATGTAGGTTTGAAATATTACATTTGGTCAATTGCACAAAAATGATTATCAATCTAAATAGATTGGGTATATAGCATGCTTTGTGCTGGGAGGCCTTCTTAAACTTCAAAGTGTCCATGAAGTCATATTTTTACTCAATAAATAGATGTATTGTAATTTCTTTTATATTTTTTTATTTTTCTAGATATAAGTGTAATGGCTAAATTTGCATACCTTGCCAATTTTAAAAAAGTTATATTGTGCACTTAGGAAAAGTATAGAAGGACATTATTTCGAGGTCATTTGCATCAAGGAATCATCCAAGGAGAAGCATCTAGGATCCCTAATTGCTAGGACAAATCCACCACATATATCTATCACAAAGTATTGCTCATCAATTATTATTCAACCTTCCACATGAACACATGGTGAAACCCTAGCTTTTACACTAAGTCATTCCAATATTTGTTGCATTGCATTCCACTTTGTTGGTAAATAGATTTGTTATTGCAATGTATCATTGAAATCAAAATGACTCACCCAATGGGCAATGACAAATGTTTACAACAGTTAAGGAAATCACTATTGAACAGATGATTTTCTTCTATGTTTGAGAGAAGCAACTCTCTCGTAAGATGGGGGTATTTTGGGGTTTTTTGTTAATAAACAAGGTGAAACTACTGCTGGTAAAAGACTTTGGCAAAGTGCATGCAAATCTAAAATTTGTTCCTTTTATGAGATTACTATAAAGATAATTTGTAGGTGCTCAAATAAACAAATAAGAAATAAAATAAAGCAACCACAGAGACACAAGATTCCTGTGGAGAAACCTTTCGGGAAAAAACTCCACCAGAGAAAAGAGGAAAAGTATGTATTCTTCTTCAATATACATAATACAATATCAACACACTACCAGTCCAAACCTTGACAACATTTCAGTAGCACCTGTGTACTTATAAAACATACTCTCAAATCCACTATCTCATACTCTCAGTTTATAGCCAAGGAAGAGACCAAAACTAGAAATAATTTTATCAAAACCATGGTATGCTACAAAAATCCCACAGCCAAATCATAGAGCATATTTTGAGAATAGTAATTAATTTAATAACTTCACATGGGCTCAAACAATGAGTCTCTAATTAGAAATTGTAACCGACATAGCATCTATGACAAAATAACTCCCACATCCTCAAATGTAGCACTCCAAAATAGAGTGGCCAACTCATGTAGGTCCTATTTGTCATAAAAAAACTCCATTCCTCAATCCTAACACCTAGAATTGGGAAATTTCCATAAATGAGTCCCAAGTCAAAAATAACTACCACCATTATGCATCACCTCCTCCATGAATGCATACGACCAATAATGTCAATAATTCAAGGAATCTAAATTATGAAATAATTCTTCCAATTACACCCTAGGCATCCAAGGACACTTTCCAAGAGTGTTGGAAACACATAAATATACATAGGATTTGCAAGGTAAATGACAACTTAATCATAACATTCTCCCACTTGATATTATACATTACAAATGAATCAATAGGAAATATAAATAAAATTAATCATAAGAATTAAGGCCCATGGCCTTCCTGCACCAAGATAACTTATCTGTGGTCACTGGCTTTGTGAGGAAATTTGAAACATTATCCAAAGTGTCAACCTTATGTAACAACACCTTACCATTTCTTGCACAAAGTGATATTGAACATCAACATGCTTAGTACGAGCATGATACATGGGATTCCTGGCCAAACAAATAGCACTCTAACTTTCACAGCTAATATGAACAACCCTACAATCAAAACCAATACATGTACAAAGTCTTTATAATCAAACCACCCCTTTAGAGGCATGTGTAGCAGCCATATACTCTGCTTTGGTGGTGGGCTAAGAAAATGTGGGCTGCCTCTTACTCATCCAGCTCACTGCACTACAAAATAGAGAAAACAAATAACCACTAGTGGACGTTGAACTATCTAAGTCACTTGCCCAATCTACATCCACAGAGCCCTATATGTTCAAAGTCTTATCCACACTATTAGTACCATGATAACACAAACAATAATTAGAAGTTCCACGTAAATATTTGAAAACCCTCTTAACATAAGTCTAATGTTCTTTACCAGGGTTAGACATAAATGTTCTCAAAACTCCTGTTGCTTAGGCAATATTTGGTCTAGTGCAAACCATTGCATACATCAGGCTACCAATAACATTAGCATAAAACACATTAGACATAACCTCAAAATCATCATCTGATTTGGGACACATATCTAAAGAAAAATTAGTACCAATAGGAAATGAAATATTTACCAATTTACAATCATGCATACTAAATTATTGCAATATGGTAGCAACATACTTACTCCAACTTAACTAAAGCTTTTTGTGTACATGATCCCTTCTAATCTCCATCCCAAGAATAAATTTTACAACCCCTAAGTCCTTCATATAAAATGTGCCAAAAATTTGAGTCTTGAGCTCCCTAATCATTATCTTGATGTTACCCATAAACATGTCATCCACATACAAAACAATGCTTAGAATTTGATCATCCATCATTTTAATATAAACACAACAATCCTCTTCACTCCTAATAAAACACAAACTCAATAGAAAAGCATTAAACTTTCTGTACCACATCCTAGGTGACTATTTTCAGACCATACAGTGATTGTTTTAACCTGCAAACCAAGTGTTCTTTCCCTTTCACAACAAAACTACTAGATTGTTGCATATAAATCTCCTCCTCAAGATCCCTATGTAAGAAAGTAGTTTTAACATCCATTTTCTCAATTTTAAAATCATAAGCAACAACAATAGTCAATAGGAATCTAGTAAAAGTTAACTTAGCAATAGGAGATAAAAATTAACCAAAATCAATTCCCTCTCTTTGGGAGTAGCCCTTGGCCACCAGTCTAGCCTTGTACAACTCTAACTGACTGTCTGCACTAATTTTCTTTTTGTACACTCACTTGAAACCATGGGATTTCTTCCCTCAAACAAACTAACAAGATCACATGTGTCACAACTATCCAAAGCCATCATCTCTCTTGCATGGCCTACATCCAAGACTCACTATCCTCTAAAGAGAGAACCTTCCTAAAAGATCTAGGTTCATCATCAGTACTCAATTAAGCAAACACACAAAAGAAATTTGGTGAGTAATAACTGTCAATTGGATTATGTTGTCTTTTGGATCTCCTCAAGATAGGAGTAAGGGTTTTTGCTTTTTCTTCTGCATCCTCATCCTACACATCCTCAACTAAACTCTCATCTAAACTCTCTTCTTCCTCTTTATCCTCTAATCCACCTATATGTTCTTCCACATGTGCATCTTCTTGCTTCTTGAGCTTAGTCTCAAAATGCATTATTTTTGTCCCATGTTTTTCCTTTGGTTGTTTTGGACCTAAATAAGCTCTAAAATCCCTAAAAATCACATCTTTAGAAAAAAAATTCTAGCTTAGAGGATTCCAAAGCTTATAACCTTTAGCCTTCTCACCATAGCCTATGAAGATGCATTTCTAAACTTTTGGATCCAATTTAGATCACTTTTCCTGTAAGTTCCAAAACATGACTCAAACACAATGCGAATGAGTCAACCTCAATATCACACACAAACCCTCTACTTGCTTCAGGCAACCTCCAAGTCACTCTTGCTCTTGTGGTAGAATTCAATTGAGTAGGGGAAACCCTAGGGGTGGTTCTATTTACATGGAAGCAGAATGTTGCAGAGAGTGGTTGAGCAGCCTGTGGGCCTAGTATGGATTACTATATGAAGCTCATTCTAGGATTGTTGTGGTGGAGATAATTATATGACCTAAAGGGTCACTAATTCTATGGCTCCTATTAGGATTTCTCAAGTTCCAACGCCTAGTGGGTAAACTATTTTGCTCATTGATGAGTCTAGAGCATTGTAACCTATCCTCATTCATTTGAATGTGTTGTATGATGTCTCTCTATTGGAAGATCCTAAGAGCATGTTCTTTCTCTTCTATGGTCTATTGTGCATGTTGTGGTCTTGGGTGGATTTTGTCTCTCTTCAAGAATAGCCTTGATCCACTTTCCTCTTATCCCTAGGCAAATTCAATGCTTGGGACAGGGTTTGTTGACCTAGTTTGACTTGACTTAACTTTGACTTGAGGTAAAAGGTTTATTTCTCTTTTTGTGAAATGTACCTTGTGATGGAATCAAGGGTTTGACCTTTGTTGAATGTGAATTGTACCTCATGATGAGATCAAGGGTTTTTTTCGAAGTTTCCTAATGTTTTTGTATTTTTGTATCAATACAACTAATATGAATGCAAAACAATTTTGGTTACTTTTCCAATTTGAATAATAAAGTGATTAAATTAACTATGAATTGAAATATGAAATGTAATTAATATTAATTTTCCTAAATGCAATCTAAACTATGTTTTTTGTGTTTTTGGAAATGATTTTCAAATCTAATCTAAAAATTGAAATTTGCTTGAATGAAATGTAATATATGAATTGTAATGAATCTTATTTTAAGCAGCTAATCTAATCAAACCAAATTAAATCCTATCAAGGAAATAGCATTACAAAGATTACTTCTCCAAGAGCAAATTTGTGATTTAATTAACTACAAAACATGAAAAACCTAGATTCTCTTTGGCGTATGAGCCTGACATATCCTCAGAAGTCCTTGTGGCAACCTCCTTTCTTCTGTAGTAGTAGGGAACTCCTCTTGGTGACAGGGATGCAGTAGCAATTGATTGAAAATGGAAATGAGCTTTGAAGCTATGATGAATTGAGCTATTGAAGCTAATGAAGCACTATGGCTTGGCTTTCTCAAAAGCAATTTTCAAGGGTAATGACGCTATTCAAGCTTTTAAAAGCTTGGCAACTAAACTATGAAAGCAAAAGGATCATAAGTCCTGCGAAGAGCATAATCATGCTTGGGAGAGCAAAAAGCAAAGTTGGGCATAAGTCTATAACAATGAATTTTCCTCCCATATTGCATATAGGAGGGGGTATTTAAAGGTTGGGAGAGCTCACAAAGAGTGGGACTAATTGAAGAGTTAACTCAATTGATTGACGAGTTAACAAGATTGATTGAGGAGTGAGCATGTTTGATTAAGGAGTGAACTGAGCTTGATATCTTATCACGTATGGAGGAAGGAAAGTTAGCATGAGAAGAAAGGGAGACAAGAGTAACTTTGTTGGAGCTAAAAATAGAGTGATTGGGAGTGGAGAAGGAGATAGAAATAGGCTAGGCTTAGTTAGGGTCAAAGAGCCATGCAAACTAGAGGAAAAACAAAGCTAAATTAGGCCCGAACTAAAGTGAAACTCACATTTTAAAACATGATTGGGTCACCCCTTTTAGCAGGGAAGGTCACCCCTAGGGATCCAGGGTCACCCAGGGGGATTCTAAAGGAAAGAGGGGAGACCTAGAGAGACAAGGTTCTATAGATGGTTGCAAGGGCTAAGAATGGTTAGAAGGGGCTAAAGATGATCTCAAGACTCAAAGATTAATTGATAGACTTGAAGAAGGTGGGTCTCTCCTTTTAATAGGGCAAGTCACCCATGTGGATCTAAGGTCACCTAGGGGGAGATCTACGGTCACCTAGGGGGATCTAGAAATAACAAGGGGTGACCTAGAAAGGAAGAATAGGGAGATAAAATTGATAACAAGGAATGATCTGGGAGGTCAATTAGAGGCCTTTGAAATATTGAAATGGATGAAAAGGACTTGGAAAGTGTATTTCCCATCTTATGACACTGGTTAGTCAAATTGATAGTGATAGAAAGCAAAAAATGAATTATCAACAAGGGGTGAAAGATGACGAAACAAGACCTATGAGGGTTAGCTAGGGGATTGGGGAAACACAAACAAGATGAAAAAATTTGATCCACATGTCACCAAGAAGAATACTGCTGAGAGGTCATAATTACATGTTTGCATGTACGTGATTAAGACTATAGATCATCATTGGATTACCATGTGGGTCCATGCACTTTTTTTGGTGCTTACATATTTGCCCCCTCAGGGATGGTAGTCTACATGAAGGGTAGGTACTATTCTTGGACTAGGCCTTACATATTGTCATTATCCCATAATTATACCTGAAATAATGTTTATTAGTTTGATTTAATGATATTCATTAAATACAAATAGAAACGAGGAAATGTATCATCGATCTATGAGTCATAAGTATACCTTAGTCACCTCGTTTCGTCATGGGGACCTGCAAGAATGAAAGTATGCAAATTGAGGGCACAAGAGCACTACAAATACAAAATTACTCCTAAATACATTCAAATGAACTAAACTAAGAGAAGGGGAAAGAGGATAAATTAGAAGAAACACGGTCAAATGGTGGTGGAATCATGTATGGAAGTATTCTATGGAGGGCTAATGACAAGGGGATCGAGAAGATGGTAGCTAACATTCCTCCTGTTGACAATCAGGTACAAAAAGTGAGAAAAAACCCTCTTGCAACCCTAGTTTTTGTTTTGTCAATTTTTCTTAAATGAATTTGTTGTTTTCTAGTTTTATCGTTACATTTCTCTAGTTTTCTTATTTTATTCTATTTGTAATTTTTTGTTAATTGAATTTCAATCATTTTTGGTGGTTTCTGTGATGTTTTTACCCTCCCAAGGCATGGGGTAAGGTTGCCCGTTTTGATAGGATAGGTCACCAGGGGATCTTGGGTCACTCGGGGGGAGATCTATGGTCACCCAAGGGGATTGTCTCGAGTTGGGTGACCCCTCCAGAGTGTTTCCAGATGGTACTTTGACAATTTTGACACATCTGATGCTCAATTTGACCTATTTCTTGACACTAACCTCTTCAATTTATTACAATTTTTCTAAGGATATATGCTTTTTTAATGAAACTTTACCATGTTTTATGCTTTTTTGTATGATTTTTCTGAGTTTTTGAAGATCTAACTTAAAATTCCTTATGTGCAATAGGAGGGATGCATTCGATGGAATTTGACATTTGAATGGGCTTGGTTTCCTGAATCCATTGGGGCTTTATCTTCCATAGATCTCTATTATTAAGGGGACGGGTTTAGACCTAGTGGTTCGAGTCTTGGTTGTCATCCTCCTTCACTAATTTGTTGTGGCATTCTAACATATTGAGATGCAGATAGGAACACTTTCAAGTTCCCACAGGTGTCAGGAGAGTGGACCATTACTTTATACAATGTGTATCATATACTAGGTGTCCATGTGAGAGGGGAGCACCTTCAACTCCCTGATAGTGAATCTGAGAGGGAACGATTGTTGTAGGCTATTATCATGGGGATCACTCATCCTAGAGACTAGTTAGGTGTTCATCTCACTTCAATTCCTAATCTCACCATTTCTCCTTTATGAAAGGTTCTCATTGGATTGATTGCTTCACAAGGAAAAGGAGAGAGAGAAAGAGAGAGATAACTGGAATGTAAAAGGAGGTGATAGACTAGTTTTAATTTGTTCAACTACTCTTGCAATAGAACAACAATAATCTTTAGAATAGATAACAAATTACACAGACTTAACTGACTTAGGAAAGGTTCAAGAAGAAGGCTACAACTTAGAAGGAGCATTCATTCACGACACAAGTATGTAGAAACCAAATGAACATAGAGAAAGGATGTCAAGAGAGGTAAAGTATCAGATCTTATTGACCATGAAGGCTAAAAGCCATTACAAAGAGAAGAAGAGTTAGATGCAAAAGGAACAAACACAAAGGAATCTTTACATTCATAAGTGGACAACAAGTGAAGATGTGAGAGGCTCAAAGAAGAGCACAATCCATCAAATTCACTTAGTCCCTACAAACCTTTACAAGGTCTTAAACTACAACTAGAACCCTATGACCATGTGATAACCCAAGAGAACAATCAACCCTTTCAAATATCTCAATTACATGCTTATATATCTTTTTGCATACACCGTCGTAGCCCTGGGCGTCAAAAAACCTAGTCAACACATTTTGTAAACTACTCATACTACAATAAATTCACCCCATGGCCCTGTTAGAGAACCTACAAATTTTGAAAATGCCCATATCCTTGATGTGTTTGAAAACCACCATCTTGAAGGTCACCCATGCCTCTGGTACAAGATTTTAATGCAGGAGGGCCTTTGGTCAAATGTGTCCCCAGGAAATCCATCTACCTGGGGTACCCGTATACGCTCTTTCATCTTCTCCACCCACCCCTAGTACTGGCACATTAAAATTGGACATTGTTTGAGCTACCTTGAGGTCCATCTCTATTTGCATGAATGGTGATTTGGAGAGTCACCAATATGTTTTCTTGCGTTTCTGGAGTATTGGGCCATCCTGCAAGCTAATCGGATGTGGATGGGCAATAGGATGCAGACATGAAGAAGCACCCCTTGATGAAGCTTTTACAACAATTCAAAAGTGTTTTATTTTGATTTTTTTCTTTGGCACCCTTTTTGACATTTTGATTGCTCTCTCTAACTGATTTCCCCTTTTATCGGCTAAAAATGGCAGTAGGAAACTAACTTTGCCACTTTTGGAAGTCAACAGGATGGTTTTGCAAGCTAACAAGATATATCTGGTCAATTTTTGTTCAACCAGATATGAGATGTCAGGTTTGGATGCAATCAGGTCATCGGGATGTTGTTATATGTTCTGCCTTTATCCTAATCCACATCCACTTCTTGATGTTGATCTTCTATATGCATATTTGTTGCTCCAAGCACATTATCCTATTCAACTAGATGTTGGGAAACATCAGGTTGAATGTTCACTTACTAAGGCCCCTTTTCCTTTTGACCATTTGGAAGATGTTTGGTTGGAATGACGTGCTTGGAAGATATCTGGTTGGAAATTCTCCTTGGAAGATATCTGGTTGGAAAGTTAAAAGTCAACCGAATATTGAAAAGTGAATTGGATATGCAACTGATTAAGGAACATGAATCTGAACCCGATCTTGCACAATGGACATTTTGGCTCATCCTGTGTTCCACATCTAGTTAGAGTTCAACATATGATAGCACTCAGATGATGTCACACACCAACCTAAAATATTCCACTTCAATATATGATAAGTGAAATTGGAACTTGAAAAGTCAACTGGAACTTAAAAAGTCAACCAGATATGCAATAGGACATTGAACCCGATCTTGTACAAAGGACATTCATTTCATCCCATCTAACGCATCCAATTAGAAATATAAAGGAACACATCCTGATTCGGGTATCAAAGACAACCCGGTAGAAATACAAACAAGTGCAATCAGATGTCGAAGCATAACTGGATGTGTATGTGAAATATCCAAATGAAATGGTCTGTTGGAGCCAGAGTCCTGTAGAACATAACTTAGTCAATTTTAATTAGATCTTCATCAAATTTGAACTGTGAATGCCTATTTGTGTCCTCTTCAAGATGAATTGTGATGCGACCAGATCTAGGCATGAAATACAACCGGATGGAAATGAGGCACATTGGATCTAGATGTCCAGATATCCAGATGGAGTGATGAGCATAATTTAGCTAGAATTTATCAGATCTTCACCAAATTTAAACTATGAGTACCCATTTGGCTCCTTAGCAAGATGCACTTATCATTTGGCCATGATTCCAACTGGAACTATCAAAATTTTTTAACATCTACTCCTACAAACTTGACTTAGGAATTTTCAAGACTTTTACAAGATTTTCAAAAGGAAATTTTCTTCCATTTAGGGTATCTCGGATCGGACATATTTGATGGAAGAAGTGCAGGATTTTTAGGTAGACCATTTTAAGACTGGAGGACTCAAATAGGTCAACATTTTGGTGATTTCGCAAGGGTGTTTGTCTACTAAACACAAGAATCTAGTGGCCTTATATGATCCATTGGGCATATAGTGAAAGGGATTGCAACATACATGATCATAAGACTAGACACTACCTCCACCATAGCAAAAGAGAAAATGAAAAACAAACAAGAAAAACAACCTCCTGATGAGGATGCAACTTGTGCAAGAGAACTTGGAGGAAAGAAACCTATCACAAAACAAACCTAATCTAATTATTTACAAGAATCCCAAAACCAAACTCAGAAGTAAGGTTTGAGATGAATCCCATTAATTGGGATTGGAAGTGACTCACCAGTCAACTTAGAGAGTTGGAAGACATTAGATGATAATTTATGGGCCACTCCCTAAGGCATCAAACTTCATTTTCCTCCTAGCTTTGGCTTTATCCTCATCCCATTTGAACGCTAAATCTCCCTCTTTGAACACTCTATCAATTGACCTTTTATCAAAGGTCCTCTTCACTTGTGCTTATTACTCCTCTAGTGTCTTCATGGCCTGGGTTCTTGTTTCTTCCAACTGCATTAGTTCAGCCAGCCTCATAGTCATGGCATCATTCTCCAATAGTTCTAACTACTTGGAAAGTTCAAGTGCAGGCAATTCAAATGATATTGGGAGTTTTCTTCCCTCCCATACATGAGCATGAAGGGTGAATTACCAATGGCTCTCTTGGGCGTGATCCTATCAACCCACAGAGCCATTTTCAACTTTGAATGCCAAGTCCATTGATTGTCCTCCATTGTCTTCTTGATTATCCTAATCAATTTTTTGTTGGAAGACTCCACCAAACCATTCCCCTAAGTGTAGTGTTGTCACTTGGATTTGCACCCTATGTTGAAGCACTTTTGCTCCAACAATCCAGTGAAACATTGGAGTGATTTCCAGGTGTGGGACCCTGCAAAGGAAATCAAACCTCCAGAGAAGGTTGGTTCCTCTTTCTAAAAATGTAATTTAGAGTAGACTAAGACTAAACCTAATCTAATCACCGTTGGGGAAAATAGGAAGAAGGAGAAAATGAAAATAGAAAGGTGATACACCATGTTTGAATAAAGAACACCCACAAATCTAAAATGCACAGAATAATTGAATACAACTGATAAACTCACACAATTCCTACATATCTTAACAGAGGTAAAAGATAAGAAAAGGATTGCAAGGAATTAAACATTCACAAACAATAACTAGTTCTAGATATACACAGAGCTAACAAGTAGCATGAAAAGGTAAAAAAATCAGCATGTGTTGATCAAAAGGCATAGTTACAACAAAAGAGGGTTCTGTTTGGAACACAAAAAAAAGTCTTTGTATCCAACCCTCATTACGTTGATTTTCATTTATTTATACCATTTCATTCACTGACCTAAGTCACCTACTACCATAAATTTGCCCCATGGGCCTACCAAAAGATATTTTTGCAAAGGGAATGTTTGTGAACATCTGTCTTCAAAACACAAATGCAGAAAATATCCCTAGGATGAAGTAGTTGGGAAATATCTGCTACCTT
The DNA here is from genome assembly GCA_027924645.1 of Cunninghamia lanceolata. Lineage (NCBI taxonomy): Eukaryota > Viridiplantae > Streptophyta > Pinopsida > Cupressales > Cupressaceae > Cunninghamia > Cunninghamia lanceolata. The sequence continues at coordinate 2,604,209 of BSBN01000853.1, read as the reverse complement.
GAATACAAGCAGTTGATTCATCTACCTGCAATAATTAAATGCACAACTACCTCCAGCTGGGCTAATTTGATTCTGCAATAATGGCAGCTAGAGAAGATAGATATTTCAAATATATATTCCCGCCCAAATGTCTATGCAAATATTTTACAACACTTTAAAATAATTTTAACTTTAAAAATATTTTAAAGCTTTACATTATATTACAAGCTTTATTTTCATTTTATTTTATTTTTCTATAATTCTGGCTTTTATTTTTCCTTTTCGGCAAAATCTCTCTTTTGCGAACCATTTTGTCTTTGCTTTTCCCTTACTTTCTCCAGTCGGTGAAAATCTCTTTTCACGAACTACTTCCTTGGTAGAGGATTTATCTTTTTCTTTCTTCCTTTTCACCTTATTGGCGAATTTCCACTTTTACAAACTATTGGCAAGTTTGTCTTTTTTGCCAATTTCCCGACTAGCCGGCCCTCATCACTTTTTCGCTTTATCGACAAATTCCTCATTTGGTGAACCAATCCTCCTTTGCCATTTTATCTCTTTCTTTATCTTTTCCTATAGTCGGCGAGTCACCTTATCGGTGAACCTTGGGAATCACAAACAACTTGGTGAGTTCGAGTTTTTTTTTTATTTCCCGGTAAAGCTTGTCTTCTCTTTTTGCCTTAGTCATTTTCAAGTCTTCCTTTGCCCTCCCTTTCTTTTTCAGTGAATTCATCGATCAACAAACCTATCGGTCAGCAAACTAATAGGTTTGCAAACCACATAATTTGCCAATAAAGGCAACCTTTTGCCTTGCTTTTCCCCTCTTCTTTCTTTGTCGGCGAATTTCCCGATTGGTAAACTTTTTGATTCGCTAACTTGACATTTTACCGACAAACCAGTGGGTTCGTGAACTTAAACTTTTGCCGACTAAGGTTGAAAAAACTAAGCTAAAACTTGAAATTTCTGGGTTTTTTTAGGGGTTTTATACTCAGAATTTTTTGGGGATTTTTACAAGGAAAAGACCCTTACATGAAGAACATTGGGCGCCTAAGGAATTCAACAAGATTTTCAACATTTTCAAGACTAAGCTATCTGACTCTGGGAAGGGGAAAAATAGGTCAACAGGTAGTAATTGGAAGAGGTCTTTAGATAGATGTCGTACTTGACTACCCACTCACTAATATTTGCACCCACGAAGGCCTTGGTATTATCTGAAATAATGGTGGATGGGACACCAAACCTTGTAACAATACCTTCAAGAAAATCTAGGACCAAAGCCTCAGTAGCATCCTTCAAAGTGATTGCTTTAGTCCATTTGGTAAAATAATCAGTGGCAGTCAAAATCCACTTGTGACTAGTGTTGGAAGGTGGGTTTATCATACCAATGAAATCTGAACCCCATTGAGTGAAAGGTTGGCTTGTTTGAATAGGGTGGAGAAGAAGAGATGTCAACCTTTATTTTCTTGCAAATAAATCATAGTCCTTGTAGCTCCTTACCCATCTACTAGCATCGCTAAACAAATTAGGTCAGTATTAACAAACCCTCATGATTTTTATTGCAGTTGTCCTTGGTGAAAACTAGTCACCTACAAGGCCATTATGGAATTCTTCCAGCACCATGTTGGTTTGATTTTGCTCTATGGATTTAAAATGAACTCCATTGATGTCTTTCTTGAATAAGACACCATCGACCAGGGTGTAGGGAATGGATTGAAGTTAAAAGTACCTTTTTTTAATGATCCAATCATATATTGTCAATCAGAAAAGAACTTTCAATTAGATCCCATCAACTCAGAAAATCCCTAAAAATATATAAACTTGCAAAAATTTCAAAAAGAAAGCATATAAACCTTCAAAATTACAATAAATTGATGAATTCAATGTTCATATTAGATCAAAACGGAGTGAAGTAAACATCAAAAAATATCAAATTTTAGTCAGAATTGATCTATTAGGGTTGCCCTTTCATCAGACTGGATCTCCCTTGGGTGACCCAGATGTTCAACAGGATCTCCCCAGGGCAACCCTGTTACATAGGTAGATCTCCACCGGGTGACCCTATTGCTTAGCCAAATTTCCCCCAAGTGACTTGACTAGCAAAAGTTGTGACCCTGTTTGCCTACCCATCAAGCTAAAAAGTGCTCTAAAAATTGATTCCCAAAAGGTAAAGTAGACCATGATCTCCAAACTAAGAAGATAAAACCATCACTATCAAAAGCTCACATAAACCATGTATCCAATCTATCCATGACATTGTGATAAACATGCTACAAGTCCCAACAACCGACTATCCGGGCACTCTAATCATCCATCCTCTCATCTCAATGCAACATACCAATGTACAAAGGACCACAGACAAGGCCAACTAACAAAGTTTGCATAAACACTGAGTCAATCTTGTGGATATAGATAGTCCACATCTGAGTCATCCCACTATATCCAAGGGGTAGCTAATCCACAAAACTACATAACTCGAAGATCCAAAATAAATGTAACATACAAACTCATCATCACACTAGTAACATGCAAACTGAGATATCAAAGAAGATAACATGTAGACTCCAAGACTCAAACACCAAATCACGCTAGATTTGATTTGCCAAACAAGTCCACAAATAAGTAACCATAGTGAAGGAACTAATCAAGCATCTAGAAGATAAGAACAACCTCCTAAAACTACACAACAACACCACCTGTAATCATGAATCAAACATCATAGCCCATACCTGTCAATCACATACATGATCATGTCATGCCAATGCAAAAGTGTACCTACATATCCATGACACTATAATCATCATCATCACTATACCTATACTCAACTCCCTCTGGAACGGGAATCCTAGTCTCACATGTGTATCAATCATGTCCTCAAACTAGAAGACAACTTGTGTACCTATCTCCATCAAAGTCCAAACTCTGAAAAAATACATGTAAACCTATATCTGGAAGTACCAAATCTGAAAACCTGCTATACCATGTTGATGGACTCATAACAACATGCACTCCCACAAGTTTGTGCCCAAAAATCCATCCGAATGCTCTCACAATCGCACCCTAAATCTCAAGCTCCTATAAGTGATCAAACATGTACCAATCTCTCTCTACAAACCAAATTAAAAATTTACATGATCTAATCTATCGTACACTATAATATCACTCCAACGCCTATCCAAAATCAAAAATCTAATTCCGTATGCAAAATTTATGAGCATAAAATTGTCCTGAAACAATGCTTGGATTCACGCATGAAATTCTAACACAATATAAAAATATGATCACCAAACCTATACCACTATGTAGTGCTCAGAGAGACCTTTCTGACACCTATAAGAAGTCAAACATTTGATACCGTGGGTGAAAGTTATGCCTCCCGAAAGAAAATGCCCTTCGAGGGCTAAAGGGGAACCCCTGATGGGACCTTGTTTGTACTGCTGACATAGGCATGACATCATTGTTGACGTCATCATGTTGATTGGGTGAGGTGGCACTGACATGGCGTGTCTGGATGGTCTGGCATCATCCAATGACATGGTGAATTTCAAAGGTTATAAAATTTGTTTTAAGTTTCAAAGTTTTTCAAACTGCATCGAACCTGAGATACATTTAAAAGGGGTTGAATTTTTTTAAAGTTTGGATTTAATTTTAATTTTTCCATAGGGGCTACTATCCACCAGCTTGGAATCCAGCTGAACTCACCAGACCGGCGGCCAGGACCGGGGGCTAAAGGCTTTGTTGGCCTAGTCCCGCCAGCCAGGAGCCGACCAGCCCTAGCGGTCGTGCCGATCGACCCTGCACCATGCGTAGGCCGGGGTAGGGGGGCTCCTGCCCACATCAATTTTTTTTTCATATCTTGATTTTTTTGTTTTTGTTTCTCTATAGTTTTTTTAATTTTTAATTTTTCACAAACTATAGAAAACTTTAGACAGTGCAACAATATATGTTTTTGTTAATTTTTTAACATGGCGTACCTGTGCAATCCATACAACTATATGAATGAACTAGTGAGGGGCATTTTCTTCTTCTTCTAAGCCCTATGGCCAAAATAAGGCAAATAATATGTTTTTCTTCGCTTGTTTGGCCTCCTGAATCCAACGACAAGGTCTATTTTGTCCAAGGAGGTCATCTATGAAAATTCGCTCCTCAAAACCCTCATTGAACTAACCCAAGAAACCCTCTTTTGCCATGATTTTTAATCACTATATCTACAAAATACACAGCAAATCTGCAATACCTAAAACCTCAAATCTGCAACATAACTTGCACAAAAGCTTGTAATGTCCTAAATCTTTTCATGCATTGCCATGGATTCCACTTTGCACCAGATCTACACACACAAGGGTTATAACAAACTAGGGAGCTCACACCTCCCTCAACCATAAACATGGCTCTCATACCTATTGGCGTTTCAATTCACACCTCTGGAATGTGAGTTGGAAATAGACAGCTATGTGTAGATAACCTGCTCTTTGAATTAGGAGGGTAAGTTCCCTCTTTGCTGATTATTGCTTTAAAGATAAATAAACTAAATTTGCCTATCTTTTTGATTCTCGGCTGCGAGCACAAGGTTATAAAACTCTATCATTGCAGCAAAGGTTTTTCTTTTAACTTCTAACTACAGCTAGGCTTAAACTAAATGACACTTTTGACAACCTAAGTAAATTCAGAGCTTAGGAGTCAAAAGTAAACGTGGAATGATTTGTTAACACAAAAGCTCAAATAAACTTATTCCAGATCACATCCAAAGACTCATTGTACTTTTAGGATGTAAATTTAAAGTAAGAATATGCAAGCAACACATATGACGAGAAACTAATTGAATATGAGACAAAGAATTAGAGCAAATGGAAGGCATGAGATTTCCTTTCTCAATTATCAAGAAGTTACAACTCTAGGACAACAGTATTGTAGTAAAGACAGGCATATAATATACGATCAAACACTGGATTACAAATGGCAAAAGGTGAACAAGCACCTGAATAACAATTTGCAAGCTAGAATAGGCTTAGCAAATTTTTCTATCACAATTATAGTTACTCAACAATGGGCAAGGCTACCATTATTTACACACAAAACAAATGAGTAGAGAACCCTAAAATCTCCTTGATCCTAGCTAACTAACTTGCCAACTTGCAAGCTTTATTTCTATTCTAGACAAAATATTCTAACTAACACCTTCTTTAAAACAATTTGATTTAAAGCAGAGAAAGCTCCAACTATTACAAAGTGATTTTTCTATTTAAAGGATGGATAAGCTTGAAAGAAAACGACAACTTTAAATAAAAAAAGCATTGAGTTAACAACCACTTTTTTTTTTAGTTCCATCCTTATCTATATCGTTGTTGCATTGGTGACATCACCCATTGATATTTGGGAAACAATATCCTTGAACTCTCCATGTCCAATGTTCTTTGGCAAAACATTCTGCCTCTGTTTCAACCACTTTCGAGCAATTCTTTTCTGATATTTTTCCTTGTCATTGTGTCACACCTTCTTGCATTCTTTAATAGAAATGATGAAGTTCTTCTTCCACGATGGTATTGAGAAACATTTCTCAATGCCATTAGGTCTAAGGCTACAGAGTACATGCCCATCTGCTGATTGGATTTCCCTTGTAACTGAATTATAATGCTTAATATAAGAGATTACGAATTCAATGCCTTGCACTGTGACGGGGAATGAAGCTATTGCAAGCAACCTAGAGTGACTCAGATTCATGATGGCGATGTTTCCTACATCTTCTAAAGCATGCAAATTGAATATTGGATGCACCTTATGCAAATCTATCTCGACGGTTCTCAGGTAATCATGATCTGACACCATTTTAGGCTTAATTTCTATTGGAGAGTACTACATACTGAAAAACTTGAAGAATGTCTGTGAACATGCCTATGTTTGGAAATATTTTGCACAATAGGCTAAAAATTGTTTCTTGATTTCTTTTTAAAAGCATATTTTGAGAGAAAAAGCTGGCACGTGAGTTTTGTAGACAATCTTGTTCTGAAGCAACCCAGATCATCAGATTTTGAAAAAGCAGAGGGTTTCCTGAAAAAGCGGCAAAAAAGAAAATTTTGGGAAAACTAAAATTTTCCAATCTTCAAGAGGACGTGATTCCAGATGAACCCATTTCGATGAAAACTGAAAAAGCTTCGGTTCTGTTTTTAAAAAATGTTGCCCTAGAAAAATGGACCTTAAAAAAGAGTGCTTTTGTGTTTCCCAATCCCGAAACCATGAAAAACATTGAAAAAGCACTCTGTTTGGGTTCTCAAATCTTTATGAGAAGAAAACAATGCTCTTCTTCTGGATGCAACCTGTAAAAATAATGAATAAAGGAGGCCAAAGGCTTGTTTTATAGAACTTAAGGCAAAAAAAGCAGTTTTCTTTATGAAAGCACCAATCTTGAAGCTTATCCGTGAAGATAGCAACTCTTTGAGCAAAAATTCAAGTTGATATGCTCGCATAGGATGAATTCCAATTTTATAGCTGCCTATGGCTCTCGTGTGAGGATGATGAAAAAGCTTCTACTTTGATGATATGATCAAATACGCGAAGTTGTAAAAGTGTTAGCCAATTTTCCTTTGTTTTGAAACTTTTGCACTCGTTCTAACTCCGGTGTGGCCTATCTCTGACCTCAACAAGACGGAAAACTATCACCATTAACTAAAAAAGCTGACTAATCATGGCATCTTGAAAGTTTATCAATTTTGATTTGATCCCCAGCCTCGAACTGATGATCTGACAATGTTTGACTACAATTTTAATTTCTAAAACTGTCACCGGATGAAGATCAGGAAATGGCTGGAAGGAGGCATCGTCGGAACATGAAAATTTATATCTCTGGAGAACCTAGGCACCCTCACTGGATAGGAGCGCTTGACATCTCATGCCTTAGTTAATTTTTGACAATTTTCAACTTTGCTTATTTTTCATTTTTCATGTGCATTCTGGTGACTGTAGGCCCCTGTTTGGATGTTGAATCTCGCTTGCCAGAGCAAAACTAAGACTAATGGTCAGTCAATTAGGCAAGCCTAATTAAAACTGAATTGATTACACTTTCTTCCTACCTCAGAAATTGGATCAAACTAATTTTCTGTGAATCTGACCAGGCTGGCGGAGGAAGATTTGCAATTTTCTAGAAAAATATTGAAAAATAATCAAACTTTGGGAAGACTGGAAGCACCTAGCCTCTAGGGGCACCTGGGATTTCATGCCTAAGAAAATTTTTAATAGTTTCCAATTTCTTCTGCAGTTTCCTTATTTTGCATGCCGGCAACTGCTTTTTGTGATCGATTCCCATGATCTGTCGAATAACTGTCACTGGATGAAAGGTGGACTGGATAGCCTGAGTATATCTGAGATGAATCCCAGCTTCTCTGAGCCTGTCAACTGAATTTGACTGATTTTTACCACCCAGAAGCTGGTTGACGAGGTCCTTTTTAACATTTTCCAAGAAAATGCAAAAAAAACTATCTCTAGACAAACTGGGTGCCCCTGGCCTCCAAGGGTGCCTAGGAAACCCAAACTTAGCCAAATTTTGGCTACTTTCAACTTTTCTTTATTTTCTGGATTCATCATGCTTTGTTTTCCATTCTTTGTCAGTTGTTGATCGCTCAATAGTTCTTCACTCTGAACAACACTGAAATCTTGAATCTAACCCCTGGCAGATGAACTTCCTCCATTAATGGCCTCGAAGTTTGTGCTTTGCCTTCTGAAAAAGAAGAATTGACCCAGTAGAGAAAACTCAACCTTTTGCAGATTCCATCTAGACCACCTTGGTCGTGAAGCAATATCAGCCAATTAGAATCAAGCAAGACTCCTGAATCAAAATTTTTATTTTTAGAAACTTTCTATTTTTAGAAAATTTTGCTAGCATCTGTATCTCAAGAAACCTAGAAACCTAAAATTGATGTCTATTTTTAGAAAATTTTGACTTTTTGACTTTTTTGACGACAAAATTTCAGACTCTCACAAAATGCCTTAATGAAAAAAAAATTGATTTGGCACAACAATTGGCTCTATCTAGGGACCATATCAGATACTTATGGCATAGGAGAACTGAGAATCTCTAGACTTTCTAGCTTAGATCAATATCTTATCCATTGGGCAATAGAGTCAAGACATTTTCCTAATCACCTAGAACAAGACTTCCTAAAATCACCTAAGACCAGACTTCCTAAAATCACCTAAGAGTTGGAACTTCCCAGAAACACAAAAACAAGACTACCTACAAAAGACATAACAAAACATGATGCAACTAACAAAAAGATAAAGGAAACACAACATAAACACAAGACACACACAAACGCTCTTTTGAGCAAGGACAAGAAGAACAAAAACTGTTACGTAAAACCATCAACTAGTTCAGAAAAATAAGAGCCTTTTCTCTTGAGCTGTGAGATTTGTCTTGGTAACACATAGCCTTTCTTCCTTTGCAACACCTTCTCAAAGAGCCATGATTCAGGTGGGTAGATATGATCATGCCATGTGAAGTTCATGATGAACTGATTGATACGCCAGAGCTCGGGTGGATCATCTTCTTCCAAAGTGAATAACATCTATAATAGGTGAAGGTACAAAACCTCTTTTTGAAGATATGAAGCAAGGTCTTGTGGCCAAAGTATGCTTGTGGGAATGGTAACTACCACATATAGAACTTGACGTTCTTCATTTATGTCTTCTACATACACAACCTTGAACTTAGTCAATGTATCATCCTCTGAAAAAGGTCAAAGTTGTTCATACATAATCTCCATCACTGGTTCTTGAATTACCAAATCCACAATTTATCTAGTAATTCAGGTGCTTCATCATTCTTAATGGTCATGTCTTCGTCCATCCAATCCTTAGAATCTGAATGTGATAAATCATCAAGTTCTGAATCTTCGAGCACTTGATCATTATTAAAGTACACTGGATGGATAACATCTTCACCTAGTAGCTCACTTTGGCGTCCATCATTTTGAGTCTCATCAACCTCCATAGAGCAATCTTCTTCAATAAATGTACCCTTGAGATCATGAATGCGGATATCTAGTAGCATCTCATTTTCAGTAACCATGTACCCTTCTTCTTCTGATAGGTAAGCAGGATCAAAGATAGATTCTTCTAAGCTTTGTGTTCCTTCTTCTTGTGTTTGATTGATCTCAAATATGGCATATCTCACAAAACACTTGTCGAGGATTTTTTATTTTTCCATATGATTCTCTTCAGTGACCAGGACTGAATATTCCATGAGCTTTTCTTCTCCATGAGCTTCTTCATTTACATTTTGTGTTGACTTTATCATATCTGTGATGTCTCTTTCTTGCACAGGTTCATGGATAACCTCTGAAAATTTAGCATCATTTTCTTCACGAGTGTGTACGAAAACTTCTTGAGACAAAGATGAAGATGGGCTAAACTGTAAAAGAAAATTTACAGTATCCTCTACTCAAGAATCACTCTTCAGGTGATGTAGAAAACTGTCAAGATCCAATGATGAATCTTCCATATGATCTCTGATTTTGAGAAATTCCTCCAATGATGAATCATCTTCAAAATGAAGAAGATCTTGTTCTTGCTCCAATTGCAATGCTTCTTTGGTCTCTTCTCCTTTGAATGTATCTGACACAAGTTCTTCAAACCAACCTTCAAAAGATGAGAAGAACAAAGTGGATTCACCATTGCTTTCTGCAGCATATTTGACCTCTTCCTCATAATTTTGCTCTTCAGAAGATTGTTGCACTTCTTCTTCCTCAGAGAAAGTATGCAAGTTGTACATTTCTTCAAGTTCTCCCTTTGATTTGCCAATTGTGCACACAACCTCCTGATTCTCTTTGATTATTTTTGACAGCACAACATAGGTACTAGGACCTGTTTCTTGATATAGCACTTGTGCTTAAGGATCCTAAGACTTCACCACTATGAACCGAGACTTGGTTTTTGGTTCCAACTTGAAACTGCCCTTCTTTAAAGGAATGGTCGCAGATGACCAATCCAATTGTATCTCTCCTTCGAGGTCTTTGCAGAAGCTTCTACTTAGTAGCATCCCGTAACTAGCTAGAATGTCAACTATCAAGATAGTCATCATAACTTTCTTCTCGGGACAAGCCACCAACTGTACTTGGTCATCCTTCAATTGTCTGACCAACAACACTAACTTAGACTCAAGAGAATAACACTTGTCCTGCGTCTTGGTGCATGAGAGTCCTAATGCATTCATCACTAGCAAAGGCATGATGTTGTCAGAGGCTCCTAAATCAATGATACAATTGCTCAATTTATAGCCTCCTATGTATAGAGAGATATAGAAAGGCTTAGGCTTCTCTTCCATTGGAATGGAGGGTTCGAGCAGTGCAGGCTATATGACAACCTCCTTCTTGACATACTTAATAATTCTATCCAGCTAATCTAGATGATCTTGAAAATATTCTAGTTGGGAAATCTGTACCTTTGTCTTCATCATAGAATCTAATATATCAAAATTCACCAAAGACAGATCTTGAGCAGCCTTGACTTTTTCATGTGGAGACTTAACATTAGAAGTGGAAGCCACTTCCTTCCCCTTTTCTTTTGATCTTAGTTTATCCTCTTCTTCTTTCTGTGCCTTGAAATGTTGAGCATGTGTAAACACAGGCACCGTAAAATCTTCATGGTTTACCCCAAGAGAATATTGACAAAGATCCTCTTGTTCTTCCTTTTTTAAACTGGGTTCTCTCTGGAAGTATCCTGTAGTAGAGTCACCATCAAAGTTTTCCATCTATGGTAAGAAAACATTCGCACTTCGGGAAGGGAAAATACTTGAAATGGGTGCAGTGTTGGTCTATCCCATAATTTGGTTCATTCTTAAATTTTAAGGACATGTGGTACTAGTATGTGCATCAGTTTCATGAAAGGAGTAAAACATTGTATTTTGTGTAGCGTCAACTGCTTGTCTTGGTGGAGGTGCTGGCAACCTGGGCCTGTAGTTATTAAAAGGCTAGAAATTGTTCCTCTTAGGTTGATATGGATGTTGTGCAGGTTGATACTGTTGTTGTGATTGAAATTGTGGTTGGGGTTGGTACTGTTGTTGTAGTGACTAATATGGCTGTTGTGTAGGTTTCCCCTGAGTAGGCAACTACCTCTTCATAATAGTCACTTCATTGGCTACCTTCTATAGCAATGGATCCATAGAACTCTGAACAAGAGGCCTGGTTGAATTTGTCTTTGTCTTGCCAAAGGTAATCATGTTATCCTCTATCTCGATGGCACTTTCTTGTGCACTGTATAATTTTATTTCCTTAGCCGACCTCAAGAAGAAGGCTATCTCAGAAGGAAGAGTGTTAATGAAACTGCTCAACAGAATTTCTAGAGATGGATTGAGTGTATGATAAAGGCATGTAACTAGATGATTAAACCTTTCTACGAACTCCCTCATTGGTTCATTGTTTTCCATCTTTGAATTTGATAGTTGGGTGAACAATTGATGACTATCCTTAGTAGGTTTGAACCTCACCAAAAATTTCTCGCTCATAGTTGCCCAATCTGTAATGATGTAGATGATTGAACTAATCGGTAGCATTTCCCACAAGAGTCTCTACAAAGAGACGCACAACAACGTCTTCATGTGATACATGCAAAATAGCCCAAGTCATTGTGAATGCAGAGATGTGTTCATCAGGATGTTGAGTCCCATTGTTGTGGAACCAAAGAAAGTGCTTCCTTGACCCCTTTGGTAGCTCATGATGTGCTTGCAGGGCCAAAGGTCCAATGTTGTCACCCCAAGGTAATGGGGGTGGACGCCTTTGATTCTGATTATTGTAATTATTATTATTTGCATCACCCATTGCTCTAGGCTGGATTATGGGTTCCTCTTGAGGTACTTCCTGCTTGACTTTAGGAAATTGCTGGACTTCAGGGACTATGTTGGATGCTTCTCCAATTTCTGTAGGATGAAGATCTTAGAAGAACGGATCTATAGTACCGTCTTTCCCCCTTCTTGCATAAACTCTGTAAGCATGGATTATCTATTCCCACGCGGGAGGTGGTAATACTGGTCTTCCAGATGCAAGATCTACTTTGCATTCTTCTTCATCAAAAATAGTAGTTGCATTTCTCCACTGAGCAAGACTTTCCTTTTGCTACTAATGATGTATGTCTGCTCTCCTTCCACATGTACAAGTTTTAGTTGAATAGTAGGTGGTGTAAATTTTTGTTGTTGAACAGGAGCAGTAGGATGCTAGATGGTCATCCCCGTGACATAAGCTTAAGCTTTCTTGAAGTTTTATGCCTCGTGCCCCACGATGGGTGCTAGAAAATTGTCGGCGTTTCAATTGGCACCTCTGGAATGTGAGTTGGAAATGGACAACTATGTGCAGATAACCTACTCTTTGAATTAGGAGGGGAAGTTCCCTCTTTGTTGATGATTGCTTTAAAGATAAATAAACTAAATTTGCCTATCTTTTTTATTCTCAGCTATGAGCACAAGGTTATAAAACTCTATCATTGCAGCAGAGGTTTTTCTTTTAACTTCTAACTACAACTAGGCTTAAACTAAATGGCACTTTTGACAACCTAAGTAAATTCAGAGCTTAGGAGTCAAAAGTAAACAGGGAATGATTTGTTAACACAAAAGTTCAAATAAACTTATTCCAGATCACATCTGAAGACTCATTATACTTTCAGGATGTAAACTTAAAAGTAAGAATATGCAAGCAACACATATGACAACAAACTAATTGAATATGAGATAGAGAATCAGAGCAAATGGAAGGTGTGAGATTTCCTTTTTTAGTTATCAAGAAGTTACAACTCCAGGACAACAGTATTGTAGCAAAAATAGGCATAGAATATGCGATCAAACACTGGATTACAAATGGCACAAGGTGAACAAGCACTTGAATAACAATTTAGAGGGTAGAATAGGCTCAACAAATTTTTCTATCACAATGACAGTTACTCAACAATGGGCAAGGTTGTCCTTATTTATATACAAATCAAAGGAGTAGGGAACCCTAAAATCTCCTTGATCCTAGCTAACTAACTTGCCAACTTGCAAGCTTTATTTCTATTTTAGACAAAAGATTATAACTAACACCTACTTTAAAACAATTTGATTTAAAGCAGAGAAAGCTCCAACTATTACAAAGTGATTTTTCTATTTAAAGGATGGATATGCTTGAAAGAAAATGGCAGCTTTAAATCAAAAAAGCATTGAGTTAATAGCCACTTTTTTTTTTAGTTCCATCCTTATCTATATCACTACTCCATTGGTGACATCACCCACTAATATTTGGAAAACAATATCCTTGAACTCTCCATGTCCAATGTTCTTTGGAAAAACATTCTGCCTCTCTTTCAGCCACTTTCGAGTAATTCTTTTCTGATATTTTTCCTTGTCATTGTGTCACACCTTCTTGCATTCTTCAATAGAAATGACGAAGTTCTCCTTCAATGATGGTATTGAGAAACATTTCTCAATGTCATTAGGCCTGAGGCTGTAGAGTACATGCCCATCTGTTGATTGGATTTCCCTTGTAACTGAATTGTAATGCTTAGTACAAGTGATTATGAATTCAATGCCTTGCACTGTGATGGGGAATGAAGCTACTGCAAGCAACCTGGAGTGACTCAAATTCCTGATGGTGATGTTTCCTACATCTTCTAAAGCATGCAAATTGAATAATGGAAGCACCTTATGCAAATCTATCTCGACAGTTCTCAGGTAATCATGAACCAACGCAGTTTTAGGCTTGATTTCTATTGGAGAGTACTGCATACTGAAAAACTTGAAGAATGTCTGTGAACATGCCTATGTTTGGAAATATTTTGTGCAATAGGCTGAAAATTGTTTGTTGATTTCTTTTTAAAAGCAAATTTTGAGAGAAAAAGCTGGGACGTGGGTTTTGTAGAAAATCTCATTTTGAGGCAACTCAGATCGTTGAATTCTGAAAAAGCAAAGGGTTTCCTGAAAAAGCAGCAAAAAAGCAGATTTTGAGAAAACTAAAATTTTCCAATCTTCAAGAGGACGTGATTCTAGATGAACCCATTTCAATGAAAATTGAGAAAGCTTTGGCTTTGTTTCTAAAAAATAATGCCCTAGAAAAATGGATCTTGAAAAAGCGTGCTTCTATGCTTCCCAATCCTAAAACCACGAAGAACATTGAAAAAACATTCCGTTTGGGTTCTCAAATCTTTATGAGAAGGAAACGATGCTCTTCTTCTAGATGCAACCTGCAAAAATAATGAATAAAGGAGACCAAAGGCTTGTTTTATAGAACTTAAGGCGAAAAAAATAGCTTTCTTTATGAAAGCACCAATCTTGAAGCTTATCCGTGAAGATAGCAACTCTTTGAGCAAAAATCCAAGTTGATATGCTCGCATAGGATGAATTCATATTTTATACCTGCTTATGGATCTCATATGAGGATGATGGAAAAGCTTCTACTTTGATGATATCATCAAACACGCGAAGTTGTAAAAGTGTTATCCAATTTTCCTTCGTTTTGAAACTTTTGCACTCGTTCTGACTCTGGTGTGGCCTACCTCTGACTTCAACAAGATGGCAAACTATCACCGTTAACTGAAAAAGCTGACTGATCATGGCATATTGAAATTTTATCAATTCTGATTTGATCCCCAGCCTTGAACTGACGATCTGACGACGTTTGACTGCAATTTTAATTTTTGAAACCGTTACCAGATGAAGATCAAGAAATGGATGGAAGGAGGCATCGTTGGAACATGAAAATTTCTATCTCTGAAGAACCCAAGTGCCCTCACTGGATAGGGGTGCCTGACATCTCATGCCTTAGTCAATTTTTAACAATTTTTAACTTTGCTTATTTTTCATTTTTCGTGCGTGTTCCAGTGACTGTAGGCCCCTGTTTGGATGTTGAATCTCACTTTCTGAAGAAAAACTAACACTGATGGTCAGACAATCAGGTAATCTTGATGAAAATTAAATACATTGCACCTTCTACCTACCTCAGAAACTAGATCAGACTATATTTTTGTGAATCTGATCGGGCTAACGGAGGAAGATTTGTAATTTTCTGGAAAAATACTAAAAAATAATCTAACTCTAGGAAGACTGGAAGCCCCTAGCCTCCAAGGGCACCTGGGATTTCATGCCTTAGAAATTTTTTGATAATTTCCAAATTCTTCTGCAGTTTCCTTGTTTCACATGCTAGTATTTGCTTTTTGTGATCGATTCTTGTGATCTGTCAGACAACTATCACTAGATGAAATGTGGACTAGTTAGCCTAAGCATATCTGAGATGAATCCTAGCTTCTCTGGGCCTGTCGACTAAATTTGACTGATTTTTACCACCTGAAAGCTAGCTGACGAGGTCCTTTTTAACGTTTTTTAAGAAAACACATAAAAAAACTCTCTGGACAAACTAGGTGCCCTTGGCCTCCAGGGAGGCCTAGGAAACCCAAACTTAGCCAAATTTTGGCTACTTTCAACTTTTCTTTATTTTTTGGATTCATCATGCTTTATTTTTCGTTCATCGTCGGTCATCAGTCGCTAAATAGTTCTTCGTCCTCTGAACAACACTAAAATCTTGAATCTGACCCTTGGCAAATAAACTTCCTCCATTAATGGCCTCGGAGTTCGTACTTCACCTTCTGAAAAAGTAGAATTGACCCAGTAGAGAAAACTTGACCTTTTGCAGATTCCGTCTGGACCACCTTGATCATGAAGCAATATCAACCAATCAGAATTAGACAGGACCCCTTAATCAAAATTTCTATTTTTAGAAACTTTATATTTTTAGAAAATTTTTCTAGCATATGTATCTCAAGAAACCTAGAAACCTAAAATTGATGTCTATTTTTAGAAACTTTCTATTTTTAGAAAATTTTAACGTTTTGACTTTTTTTATGACAAATTTTTTAGACTCTCACAAAATGCCTTAATAAAAAAAAATGATTTGGCACAACAATACCACATGTTAGGATTTTGCAGGTCCAATAATAACAATTCCACATAACCCATAAGGAGAAAATGATGCATACAAGTAACCATAATGCAAAGATCAAATGACAAACACAAGATATACCCTGGAAAAATTCTTAAGAGGGAAAAACCCAGCTTCCAAAAGCAGCCACACTCAAATGTATTATTCAATAATAAGATATTATAATACATTCTCATGAGTCTCCATGAATACCTTTGAAACATCAAGCTCCTTTAATGCATCCTCCATGTGTCCAAGCATGAATCCACACATCCCATGCCATGCTTCACAAAATGCACTCACAAGAGAAAACTCAATACTATGATAGCCTCTCTCACAACCTCCCGTACACCAACAATGATGAATTATCCAACCCACAACCAATGAATATGTGCTTGCTTTTATAAACCAAGCTCACACAAATACAAGAAGTAGTATTCGGTAAAACCATGTGTTCCAAAACCATGGATACACAAAACCATTTACCCCCTCATTTAATTATTGGTACTACATTTTCTGAACAATTAAATAATTACAAATAAATAATTAATTACACTATGTGTCCCACACACATAAAATAATTAAAACCCAATGCTACATACAACATTTAGAAGTGGCCTCCACATAAATATTTAATGTGGCTAAACACATCAATTAAGATGCACCACAAATAAATATCTATTTTACATGAATAAAATAATACTATAACATCAGAAAATGTCCCCTTGGGGGCTTTTCCCTCATAAGGTTTAGCTCCCGGATCTTTCACATGCATTTAGGACATCTTAGTTCATAATTTGGCATCCCGATGGAATGAGCCCTAGGTAACATGACAAATGGGACCTAGGAGGACCCTTTGAGTTGTACCCTACCCAAAATAGGGGGGAGGACTTGGGCTCCTGTGCCCTAGTCCTGCCCTATTTTGGGGCAGCCCCAATTTCTGGCTGTTAGTTTTTTACTATTATTTGGGTCCTTTGCCGACACGGTAAGTTTGAATTACGAAAAATCTTGGCAGGAGTGTTTGTAGTTGCACATAAAAGCATGTTTAGGTATTCATTTGTAAACTAGATGATTACTAGCAAGCTATTGTGTTCTCAAGGTGATTCAAGGCTTTCATTGTGTTGCAAGAGCAGATTTGTGTGGTTTATGTGTTTGTGTTTGCAGATTTGAGCATCCATTTCATTATGGAATGAAGAGCATCTTCCTCCCATGAGATATTCACTACAAGGTGACATTATATTGTGTTTTCATCATTATTTCATTTAATTTTTGCCTCTGCCTCCCTAGGCACACAATCTCTATCTAACAAAGGTGTTTGAAGACTTAAGTGTCCTTCAGGGCTTGACTGAGGCAAGCCTCTAAACACCACAACCCCCTCCCAAAGTCTTGTGATTGCAGGTTACATGTGTCACATTTGGGAAAAGTGAAGTTGCAGGAAGGATCAACAGACATCAAGGATTCAGGATCTGAAGAGAAACAAGACACCGGAGCATTTCCAGGACTTGGGTGCTTGCTCTAGTGTCCTTCGCAACTGAATTTCTAGAAACAGGAGTTACAGTGTTGATCAGTGTCGGAAGAAGGTCAGGATCCCATAAAGAAACTGGCACCTTGGACTTTGGTGCCCGCTCCTGTGTCCCTGACTATTCCACCTTGGAACCCCGAAAATAGGTACTCTGTGATTTGATATTTTACTTCCGTCTGCAAGAGCTTTTTCCATTATTCATCAGTTTATTGCCGTATTTGCATAATTAAGGTTTTAATGGTCAATTGAGCATAAAAGAAGAGAAATTGATAATTAAATTCCTTAATCCAAGTTTCCCTACATCTCATAGTGATTTAGGGTATGATAGTGAATTGCCACTCGACCCTAGATCCTTGAATGTATAGGGTGAAAGGAGGATTCAAACATCTAAACACTAAAATCTAAACAAATCCAAATTTTGCCCTAAACATTTTGGTGAACCCATGTTTTTGGACTTAAATTGCAACTTTTTGAGTGTGTGTCTTTAGATTTGGATTGATTTCATTCATTCATATAGTCATTCATTTTATTGCATTGAGAAAAATTCAAAAAAATTGAAAATTTTAAAAATTTCAAAAAATTGCATTGTTTGGCTTACTAAATTGCATCATTTTTTTCTAAATTTTCCTAATTCATGATTTTTGCATCAGATCTGATATAAACTATAGAAAAACACAAAAATTCAAAAATTTGCATTGCATTTTCGTCATTAATTTGCTAGGCTTTTGTAGAAATTTTGACAATTTTCATTAAACCTAGTAATTCCAAAATCTAGGGTTGGTAGGCAATATCTTCTTTCAGATTTTTCTAGTGATTTTAGAGGCTCATTCAAATTATAATTTGGCTGTAGTCTTGCATTTTGGTGTAAATTTGCATTTAGATTTAAAATATTTGTATTTTTGCATAGAAAATTTTAACAAAAACCTAGCAATTTTCATGCATTTTCATTAGATTTGCATTGACATTTTGCATAATAGGGCTTGAAAATCATTTTCAGATCTGAGAGAAATTCATTTTCACCATAAATTAAACTTCAAAACATTCATATAGCATTTTGTGCCAAAATCTAAAACCTAGGCCTTCAAAAACACCGATTTTCACTAAATTTGGCCTTATCGACTCTCTAAACTTGCACCATAAGCATGTTGTGAAGGGTATTTTTGAATTAATTGTATTTTATCAAGGTAATCATTTTCCACCCCTCCTAAAAATCTTCACAACACCCTTTTAACGGGCTCTTGTATTGAAAATTTGGTGAAAAACTACACATTTTGACTATTTTTGCCCTAGGGTTTGACCTAGTTTGCACTCCAAGCGTGTTGTGATCAATTTTATGGATTGATGTGACTGATATCATTGATTTTATTTTCTTAATTTCCTTAAATTCATTACAACACCCCTTTTGCTAGGTCTTGGAATTGAAAATCCGTGAAAAATAGCCTCTTTTTGCTATATTTTCACTAGGTCTTACCTTAAGTGGCACTAAAAGTGTGTTATGTTGGGTATTTTTGCACCAAGTGGCTGTTATTACTGATATTATTTTATTTCCATAATCATTTTCCTCACAACACCCTTTGTCATGCTCTCTTGCATTGAGTTTTGGTGAAAAAAGTGCCTATTTCGACATATTTTCACTATAATTTGACTTGGCATTATCTTGGATTTGCATCAAGATTGTGTTGAGAAGGATCAAATTGCTATTTTGGACTGATATTAGACATATAAATTTCTTCCCTTGATCAAAATCCTTACAACACCCTTTGTTTCACCCATTTACATTGAAAAAAGTACAAAAAACAAGCATTTTAGGCTATCTTTTGGACATCATTTTGCACTTGTCTTTGACATACTTTTGGAAAAACTTTCAAATATGATTTCAGCATAAGAATATGGCCTATAACCACAACAACAATAATAGGTTCCCTCCTAGACCTTACATGAAAAGAAAAGCACCTGAACCTGAAATTGTCTTTACACCTCATGATAAAACAATTGGAGATTCCGATGGACCTCTTTACATCACTATGAAAAATAATGGGAAACCCCTTAGATGGAAATCTTATTGATCCTAATTACATGACTAATGTTTCCACTGAAGAGTTCCTCTTTTCACATCAATTAATGCAAGGTTCTTATGACCCCTTGAACATGATGATTAAGACACATAAGGGAACCTTTATCAAGGTTTTGGGTAAGATATCATTGTTGGTAACACTATCTAGAAAACATATTGAACAATGGTTTGATGTTACCCCCACTTCCAATACCTTAAATCAAACTTGGAATCCCTTGGTTAAAGGTTATGAAAGATGTCCCTTCAACTATCTATAAATGTGTAAAATTTCCTTTGAACGGACAAGCATGTCATTCCCTGAAATACATATAAGCCTTCAAGTACACAACAACATTTTACATTAGATTACTTTTGCAACAAAACTAACAAGAAACTGGAACTCCGAACAGACTTTACATTTTTGAGCTATAGAAATTACAAAGCAAAATTGTTACATCCAGTATCGAGTCCTTCTATACAAGAAACGACAAAAGATAATCAACCTGCATGTGAAGAGAACTATAGACTGAAAGGACAAGGTCCCTATGTTGAGGTTCCTCCCCTGAAATCCTTACAAGGATCAGGAGGTCATTGTCAACAACAAAATGTTCCACTACGACAAATGAGGTTTGATCCCGGTGCTTCATCTTCTAATTTGCAAAAGCCTATGAAAGAGGATAGCCCTATCTTACAAGAGATAAGTGGTAAAAGAAAATGAAATAGAAAAGCAAGAGAAAGAAGAAAAAGAAGACAAGCTTATGCTATAAATCTTGCCTCTCAACAAGAAAACATTGATCCCAGCATTCAACCAAACAATAACGATCCTAATGATGAACAAGACATGAATTTGGCCACGGTACCTTATGTCCCACTTTCCTCCAAGATTAGGGAGTGGGAAGATGACAATGATGATTTGATTATAGACAACTTCTGGCCTGGTAGGGGCCCTACAGGTAAGTATCTCTAACCCTTTATCTCTCTTGTGATGTGCTTCCCTGGATGTGTTATCTGTTGTTTAGGCCTCCTGAGATGACCTCAGATTCTCCCGTAAGGTCTGGGATACCAGGAGACTGCCCCTGTTGTGACCTTCTATTTGTATCATCATTCTTCTATATTGCCTCTCTCTTTGATTTCATTGTTGTGTGTTGTGTCTTACAAACATAGCGTTGAGGTTGGTGACATTGGGGGCACCCTCCTACGTGACTATCCCTAAGACACTTGTTTCTCCTCTCTTATTTATTATTTCCCTTCCTCTAGTGTTTCCACCTAGTGGGCAGATGACAAAAAATATTTATACTGATGTGAACCTAGTGTCCCTTTCAAGAGCAATCAAAAATTGGACTTAGTTCCTAATATGACGATGGGGTTGTATATTTTATCTGACGCTTGGCTAGTGGAAGCACTTGTGCTTTCCGCATAGTGAATTTCATGATGTTTCTATCGCATTTACAAACCTTAACAATACTGCTGCTCTATGCACCTTTGTTTGTCTTTGAATCTGGCCTTGGTGGTACTCGATTCAGAGAGCTTCATGATATAGCCCTACGGTTATCCTCGAACTCCAAATTTGTTGTATAACCTTGGCTCTTTGTGTGGTTAATCATATGCATTGATGATGTTGTTGTTTATCATGATTTTGTAAACACTAACATGTTTCTTGCAGGGATGTGTTTGTGGGATCATTTGGTGATCGTAAAGTACATGTCACCTCCAGGGGACATGGGCTTTGCAAAAGTTGGTGTTCCCTTTTGTGTTTTATTCCTACCTTAACATGCTTGATATCGATAATTGATATCAACCACCTTAAGGTGGGGGCATATATAAGGTAAGCTCCCTGTTATAGATGTTAGCAACATGTTTGTTCTTAGGTGCAAAGACCTGCGCGATGAGTGCATCATGCATCCTAAGTTTTTGCAATCAATCAATCAATCAATCATGTAAGCCCTCTGCAGAGGCGGGATATCGCGTATATCTTTTTTTTCTTAAGCCCTCTGTGGAGGTGGGGATGGTGTATTTCTCAAAGTAGATTGCATCATCCTGTCATTTTCAAAAGTCCTCTGCGGAGGCGGGGAGCAGTTCTATGGCTAACTCAACCCTTAAGCGTGTCTTTGGTGATTGTTGTGGTGACGCCCAATCATTGGTGTGTGCCTGTAATGTGCCTAAGATGGTGATGAGGCTAGAAATAGAGAACACACCATCACTTGTCTACCATGTTTTCTCTGTGTCTTCAAGTGTGTGTGTTTTGGCGTACTTGCTTTGTTTGGCATGTTTGTTGCCCCATATGCATAATAAAGACCAGCGCCTTAGGTTGTGCTTCTTACATTTTGGGAGGTTTTGCATGTCTTGTGTGCGTGTTGCCCCATACATACAAAGACCTACGTGATGAGTGCATCATGTATTATGGGAGGTTTGTTTACTTTCCAGTACTTGCATCTGCATTTCATATATATGAGAAAAAGAAAAAAAAAGAAATCATGTCTGTCTTCTATGCATTGACTATCTTCTCTATGTTTTGCATGATTGTAACTGTCTTCCCCATGTTTTGTGTGCCTGTTACTATTTTCTATGTGATTGGCGTGTCTTCTCCATGCTTGATGTGTTTTCTATGTTTGTGATGTTACTTTAATGCATGTATTGGCCTCACGTTTATATGTACATTAAAGTGGGGGCTAAATGTAACGTCAGAAAATGTCCCCTTGGGGGCTTTTCCCTCATAAGGTTTAGCTCCCAGGTCTTTTGCATGCATTTAGGACATCTTAGTTCATAATTTGGCATCCTGATGGAATGAGCCCTAGGTAACATGACAAATGGGACCTAGGAGGACCCCTTGAGTTGTATCCTACCCAAAATAAGGGGGAGGACTTGGGCACCCACACCCTAGTCCTACCCTATTTTGGGGCAGCCCCAATTTCTGGGTGTTGATTTATGACCGTTATTTGGGTCCTTTGCCGACACGGTAAGTTTGAATTACGAAAATCTTGGCGGGAGTGTTTGTAGTTGCATATAAAAGCATGTTTATGCATTCATTTGTAAACTAGATGATTACTAGCAAGCTATTGTGTTCTCAAGATTATTCAAGGCTTTCATTGTGTTGCAAGAGCAGATTTATGTCGTTTATGTGTTTGTGTTTGCAGATTTGAGCATTTGTTTCATCATGGAATGAAGAGCATCTTTCTCCCATGGGATCTTCACTACAAGGTGACATTATATTGTGTTTTCATCATTATTTCATTTAGATTTTTGCCTCTGCCTCCCTAGGCACGCACTCTCTATCTGACAAAGGTGTTCGGAGACTTAAGTGTCTTCTAGGGCTTGACTGAGGCAAGCCTCTAAACACCACAACCCCCTCCCAAAGTCTTGTTATTGTAGGTTAGAGGTGTCGCATTTGGGAAAAGTGAAGTTGTAGGAAGGATTAGCAGACATCAAGGATTCAGGATCTAAAGAGAAGTAGGACACCAGAGCATTTCTAGGACTTGGGTGCTCGCTCTAGTGTCCTCCGCAACTGAATTTCCAGAAACAGGAGTTACAGTGCTAATCAGTGTCGGAAGGAGGTCAGGATCCCACAAAGAAACTGGCACCTTGGACTTGGGCGCCCACTCCTGTGTCCCTGACTATTCCGCTTCGGAACCCCAAAAGCAGGTATTTTGTGATTTGATATTTTACTTTCATCTGCAAGAGCTTTTTCCGTTATTTGTTAGTTTATTGTCGTATTTGCATAATTAGGGTTTTAATGGTCAATTAAGCATAAGAGAAGAGAAATTGATAATTAAATTCCTTAATCTAAGTTTCCCTACATCTCACAACGATCTAGGGTATGATAGTGAATTGCCACTCGACCCTAGATCCTTAAATGTATAGGGTGAAAGGAGGATTCAAACATCTAAACACTAAAAACTAAACAAATCCAAAATTTACCCTAAACAAATACAATATTATGCAAGGTGTACAACACCTATTTCCCAACAGAATGGTGACTTAGAAGAAGTCTACATAGAGCAGCCTAATAGATTTCAGTTATCAAAAGATCTGAACATGGTATGCAGACTTAAGAAGGCTTTGTATGGGCTCAAACAAGCTCCTAGGGCTTAGTATGCAAGGTTGGACAAGTACTTACTCTAGCAAGGATTCAAGAAAGGTACCACAGATAGTAATCTTTACATCAAAATTAAGGATGAACAAATTTTAATTATTGTTGTGTATGTTGATGATATAATCTTGGGTGGCAATGATGAAATGTGTAAGAAGTTTGTAGAAGAGATGCAAAAATAATTTGAAATGTCTATGATAGGTGAGTTATCATTCTTTCTTGGTCTCCAAACTGCTCAATCAGATGATGATATCTTTATCTCTCAAGCAAAGTATGCCAAGGAGATGTTGAAGAAGTTTGGTATGGAAGATTGCAAACCAGTGAGCTCTCCTATGGTGATAGGTTGTCATTTGAGCAAAGATGATGAGTCACCTCAAGCTGATCAAACTCTCTATAGGTTTATGATTGGGGGCCTACTGTACTTAACAGCATCAAGGTCTGACATTATGCAAGTTGTTTGCTTGGTTGAAAGGTTCCAAGCTGATCCAAGGGAAACACATGTGAAGGTAGTCAAAAGGATCTTTAGATATTTGAAGAGCACTTTGAAATATGGATTGTGGTATCAAAAAGGTGATGACTTTTCTCTGAGTGCTTATACTGATGCAAATTGGGCCGGTAGTGTTGATGATAGAAGAAGTACCAGTGGTGGAGCTTTCTTTTTGGGAGACAGATTGGTCTCATGGTTGAGAAAGAATTAGGATTCAATGTCCTTTTCAACAACATAACCCAAGAATATAGTTGCAACATCTTGTTGCACTCAAGTACTGTGGATGAAGCAGACATTAAAGGATATCAAGGTAGTGTATGATGAACCCATTCCTATACTTTGTGAAAATACAAGTGCCATAAATATTTCAAAGAATCCAATGATGCATTCTAGGACCAAGTACATATCTATCAAGTAGCATTTTTTGTAAGAGAAGGTTGCAAATTAAGAGGTCAAATTGGAGTATGTGCCTACAAAGGATCAAGTTGCAAACATCTTTACAAAAGAAGTTTCTAAGGACACATTTGAGTATCTCATACATAAGTTAGGGGTTGTTTCCCCTCCTTCATCTAACTAGACGTATAGATGGTGCATCTATCTAGGGGGAGCAGTTCAAGATATATTTTTATCCCTGGATTGATGATGTCTACCTCTCAGGGGGATCAGGTAGATAAGAGATTATGAAGGATGACAAGGATGAAACAATTAGGGGGAGCTGGCAGATAAGGACCAATAGAGGAAGATCAAGACTAATAAAGACAGAGGGAGCTTATATGTTTTTGCAGGTACAGAGGAAGACCACTAGCCCTTTGTCCTTGATGTCAAAGGGGGAGAAATTTGTATATCAGGTCAAGTGTTTCCATCAATGCCAAATGGGAAGATTGTTGCATATGTGTTGTCATTGATGTCAACAATGGTATGGAGTACTAATCAATGATGATCAGTGATTTCAATAGAGATGCCAAAGGGAGATTGTTGCAGAGTGGTGATCAGTGATGACATTATAGTAAGTAATTAGAAGTGTTGTGAGGCAGAAAGTAAAGTGATGTGCAGAAGAGTGTGTGGTGAAGGATAAGGTGATGAAAGTCATAAGCATATTGATGGATTAGTATCATTTGTACACAGGTACACCTTATCTTTTGAAGTTCATGGACAAAGGTTGTGCTAACATGAATATTCTTGTTTTGTTGAAAAGAGTTCTGATTGTTGTGTATGGTGTTGTGAATGTAGTCTCTGATGTGGTGAATAATGTATTCATTGTTTCCTAATGAAAATCATTGCATAAGATATGAAAGAAAGTGTAAAAGGTTTTAGACAGTCCAAGGCACTAGAACTTGCACTGAAGAAGCTTAGGAGAATGCTTTGCATTCCTCCGCATTTGAAGGTATGGCCTTGTGGTTTGGAAGTTAGACAGAGACAAGTGTGAAGTATGTATGTTCATAATTTCATAGCATAGAAGTGACCATAGATGTTTCCAGAGCTTGTAGAATGAAGACAATGATTCAGTATTGTTGTAGTTAGAAAGAGTTAGAGAAATGCTCTGCATTTCTCTACATTTGAATATGTGATCTTGCTGCTTGAAGGATACTTGGATAGAAATGAAAGGCATGCATGGTTCAAGTTTAAGATGATAAGTTGTACCATAGAGTTTCTCTGGAGTCAGCAGAGCAAAGACATATCATGTTGTTGATTAGGGTTGTCAGGAGGAGGATGTGAAAGCCACCACATTACACTGTATTACATTATTTGGCTTTGTTATTTAGAGGATGAGTTCAGATGGTCTGTATGTTTGTTCATTCCAAGTATTAGGTGTTGAGGTGTATTGCAAGTCCGGTTTTCAATGTTCTATCTCAAGACTGTGTGTTCAGAGTTTGCAAGTGATGTTGGGTTCAGTATATGTTTATTTGTGCCAGAAAGAAGATTCATAAATCAAAGAAAGGAATTTTTGAGAATGTGTTTTCAAGACATATAATGTTCGTGAAGTGATCCGCATGATGATAATTGGTCTCTCTGGTACCGCTTTAGGTTTGGAACTAATTTGTGGAAAGATAAATGTTTGTGAAGCTGACTTGATATATCTAGGTGATTGCACCATGTTTGGAAGTGTGTACCAAAGTGGAGATGTGTGTTAAGGAGAAAAAGATCCTGATTATAATCTTGGTTTGAATTGCATTGGATTTCTACATCATTTGGGAGCTGACTTATTGTGCTTGTTGCATGTTTCATGCTACACGTTTCATCTTGGCCGACAAAGGAGAAAGATTTTAAAGCTTGCGGAGGATATAAATGAAAGATCTTGTTTGGTATGAAAAATATGAGTGATTAAGAGTGTGTGAGGATGTATGTGTGAGTGTGGATGTGAGTGTATGTGTGTGTGTGGAAGTGTGTTGAAGGTAGTAGAGTTTGTTGAGCAGAGGAGTTGAAGTGTGAAGGGTGTTGTTGCTGCAGGGGTGATTGATCAGTGGAATTTGTCAAGTGTTCTGTACAGAGTTGGTAGCCTCTTTCTGTAAGTGTTTTTGCATTGTGATTCAGGGAGTTGTAGCTTCCTTTAGGTTGTAGCCCATAAAACTTGTTGTAAACTTGTTTTTATTATTTGTGAGGCTTGATTTGGACAGTAGATCCAAGCAACTTGCTCATTGTAGTTTTTCCCTTATAGGGTTTTCCACATAAATCTAGTGTTATGGATGTGTGCTTATGTGTTGTGTATTGAATTACTTAATTTGCTTTATCATTTGTTTAATGCAATAAAAATATTTGGTTGATAAATATAATTTGGATTAAGTTTTTGGATATACTAATTCACCCCCCCCCCCCCTTTAGTATATCAATGTGTTCTAGCACTTCTAAATTGCCCCTTTGCAAATGAATGTTGGCTCAATACTCTCCCAAATGATATTGTGAATCTCTTCAAAGGTTGGCTGAAACTAAGAAACTCTGTTTTGGAAGGTTTATGGTTGACTAGTTCATCTATGCTAGTATGGCATATATGGAAAGAACGAAGCATGATAGTCAACAAAAAGGAATCGAGCTTAGAAGAGATTCTCAAGAAAATTGAAAAGGGCATTAGTGAATTTGTCATGGCTAAAATCTCTTTATGTGGCCCGAAACCTTTCACTAGTTGGGATGGTAAGCAAATGAAGAACTAGGAGAATTTAAAAAATCCCACTGGGATACAATACCAATGCATAACAATCGAAGAACAAAAGAGTAAGAGTCAAATGGTGTCCTCCCTCGTCAGGTAGATTAAAACTTAATTTTGACGGTGTAACCTATGCTAATATGGGCACTTCTGGGGCTGATGATGTCATTCAGAATGAACATGGTGAAATGATTTTTGCAATCTCCAAGAAGTTGTCGATTGGTACCATTAACGAGGCAAAATTTCTTGTCTTGCTAATAGGACTACAATTTTGTAAGGGGAAAGGTTTAACCAACATTGACATTGAAGGAGACTCCTAGATTTGTGTCAACTCCATCCGTATCCATTAGGTTCAGAATTGGAAATTGTGAAACATTACAAAGTCCATCTGGTCAATTCTGGATAGTATGGAGTGTATGTCAATGAAACATTGCTAAAAAGAATCTAATCGCACGACTGATTTTATACCTAATAAAGCCTATGACCAGCTGGAAGAGGAGATCATCTTAGACAAAAATGATTCTCTAGGAAATATTCCTATCTAAAGAACTTGATGGTACATGTACTCTGTTCATGTGTTCCTCTTTGGCATGGTTCAAAATATCTTTCTAGATCTTTAAAAGGAAGAAGGAGATATGACCGTAGATTTTTGGAGGTGGTACGTTTGGATTAAATCTACAAGATTGGACATCAAAATGTAGTTTTCAAAATGGGGATTGATGAATGTAATTGCCCCTACATCTTTGAGAAGTCTTTGGCTCAACTTTGAAGAATATTTAATATAGAAAGTGATAAAATTGAAGTTACAATTAGGAAGAGGCATTGGGGTGATTTGATAGTAGCAAAATATGTTTTTGTGAACCCTCATCCACCGCATGCCTAAGTAGGAAAATGTAAACACATAAAGATTCCTTCAACATAAGGACCTTCTGATTTACTTGAATGTTTCAGTTCAAATAATGGACACTACCACCTTGGTAGCATCTTACTAATAAAAAATAATTAGATTGGATGAAATAATGATTTTAGGTGATGAAAGTGGATGATAAAAATATTGGGAAAATATTAATTAAGTAATAAAATATTATTTAATTAATATAAATGTAAAAAATGGGATAATTGATCAAAAAATGATTAATTATAGAAGAAGTGGTCGGAATTGTTAAGGTGTTAATTTTAGGTGTCTACAGTGGCAATAGTATTTTCAACCCTAGGTTTTGTTAAAAAACTTTCACTAAAGAGTCAATTCTTTTTGGTGGTTCTTCTCTTGGTTCTTTTACTCAATTTATGTTGAATCTTATAAAGGTTGATCTTATGCCAAATGTGGAGTGCACAACTTAAACAGAGACTTCCTCAAAGTAGATTTAGATAGTTTTTTTTGGAGATGAAGTGGCTAAGAAGGAAATGTGGCTAAAGAAAGTCACTCTTATCTACAAATTTTAATCTTTTTGGCTTAGCTTGGCAAAACTTCATGACTAGTTGATACTTCATTGGAAAGCATTGTTGAAATAGGGTTTAGTGATTTGTTCATGCATGAAAGACTAGTTCTTAGTAATTTATAGATCCTCTTCATATAGGGAAGATTTTCTTAAGGAAGGCCCATAGTTCTAGGATAAGGTTTTCTCGAGTTCAAAACCATGGTTTCTAGATTTCAATCCTCTCATTAAATCCTTCCCTATTTCTCTAGTTTGGGTGAGGATTTCAAACCTTCCTCTTTAGTATTGGTCTATTGAGTATCTTCCTCTATTAAATGGAACAATAGGAGGACTATGGAAGGAATGAGGTTGATTTTAGGGGTGCAAACACTATAGGAGAAGGAATGGGAGAAGTAGGAGTGTTAATGAGGAAGGTGGTTAATTAAGGGTGGGAGGGAAGAATTGTATAATAAATGTTAGAATGGGCGGGGAAGATGAGCATCATGAGGACCAATAGATTCACCAAAATTTTGGCTAATCCCTTTGAGCATATCCAATCCACATAGTTTAGTCAAATTTATTCAATGAAACTCCTCAACTAGTTATCCACAATTTCCATTTATCAGCTTTCTTGCACCCATGTCAGAAAGAAAGCAAGCAATGTCCTTGAAGGAATAATGAAGAAATTTTTGTGGGAAGTTGTCAATGACAACAAACGCATTCCCCTGATTGGTTGGTATACAGTTTGCAGAGAGAAACCAATGTGATCTGGGTATTAGGAAATTCGAGAAACAGAATATTGTACTGGGTGCAAAGCTCATTTGGGAAATATTTAGCAATCCCTCAGCTAGGTGGTGCCAAATCCTTCAAAATAAATATTTAGATTTAGATGGTCCTATTCATATTTTGACCAACCCAAATCCCCCCCAAGGATCTCACATTTGGAACTTTATGCAGCAATGTAGATCTTTGGTCACCGATCATTTAACTTAAGTCATGAACAATGGCTGCAAAGCCCACTTTTGGACTGACTCATGGAATGGTTACCCAGCATTGGCCAACATCCCAATACTTGCTGATCATATTGAACATATTTTGGTGGTAATGGGGAGCTATGTTATTGATTATCTCAAGAAGAAGGAAATTCTGAATGATGGCATACGGGAATGGAAAATCTTAGATGATCTTCTGATCCCCCATATGTGAAGAATGTTTTGCATGATGAGTTGAGGAAAATAAAGGTTTATATAAACCAAAAATAAGATAAAATAATTTGGACAGGCTCCAAATCAAGGAAATACTCAGTTAATAATGGCTACAAAGTGTAAATTCAGTTGGAAGAAAGGATTGACTGGCCATTTGAGCTTTGCTGGAACAAATGGACACTTCCAAAAGTAGGAGCATTCACTTGGACCGCCCTACATAAGTGGATACTAACAGGGGACCATCTTGAAACTAAGGAATTCCTGGCCCTTCCTATTGTGTCATGTGTAAATATGTGGAGGAATTTGCAAATCACTTGCTTCTAAATTGCTCCTTTGGAAATGAATGTTGGGACTGGCTTAGAGAAAGACTTGGTTGGCTCTGTGCTCTCCCAAATGATATTGTGAAGCTCTTCAAAGGTTGCTGAAGCTAAGAAACTCTATTTGGGAAGGTTTATGGCTGACTAGTTCATCTATGCTAGTATGGCATATACGGAAAGAACGAAACAACAAGATATTCAACAAAAAGAAATCAAGCTTAGAAGAGATTCTCAAGAAAATTGAAAAGGGCATCAGTGAAGTTTTCATGGCTAAAATCTCTTCCTCTGGCCCAAAACTTTTCACTAGTTGGGATAGTAAGTATATGAAGAGCTAGGAGAATTTAAAAATCTTGCTGAGATTCAACACCAATGCACAATAATCGAAGAACAACAGAGAAAGTGTCAAATGGTGCCCTCCCCCATCAGGCAGATTAAAACTTAACTTCAATGGTGTTGCCCATGGTAAGCCAGGCACTTTTGGGGCTGGTGTTGTCATTCATAATGAACATGGTGAAATGATTTTTGCAATCTCCAAGAAGATGTCGATTGGTACCAATAACGAGGCATATTTTATTGCCTTTCTACCCAGACTGCAATTTTGTAATGGGAAAGGTTTAACCAACATCAACATTGAAGCAGACTCCCAGATTTGTGTCAACTCCATATGTATTCATCAGGTTCAGAATTGAAAATTGCGAAACATTTCAAAGTCCATCTGGACAATTCTGGATAGTATGGAGTGTATGTCAATCAAACATTGCTACAAAGAATCTAATCTCACAACTGATTTTTTTGCCTAAGAAATCCTACAACCAGCTGGAAGAGGAGATCATCTTAGACAAAAATGATTCTCTGGGAAACATTCCTATCTAAAGAACTTGATGGTCCATGTACTCTGTTCACGTGTTCCTCTCTAGCATGCTTCAGAATATCTTTCTAGACTTTTAAAAGGCAAAAGGAGATATGACCGTAGATTTTTGGAGGTGGTACATTTGGATTAAATCTACAAGATTGAACATCAAAATGTAGTTTTCAAAATGGGGATTGATGAATGTAATTGCCCCTGCATCGTTGAGAAGTCTTCGGCCCAACATCGAAGAATATTCAATATAGAAAGTGATGAAATTGAAGTTGTGATTAGGAAGAGGCATTGGGGCGACTTGACAGTAGCAAAATATGTTTTTTGTGAACCCTCATCCACTGCATGCCTGAGTAGGAAAATGTAAACACATAATGATTCCTTCAATAGAAGGATCTTCTGATGTACTTGAATGTTTTAGTTTAAATAATGGATGCTACCACCTTGGTAGCATCTTATTGATAAAAAAAAAGGTTAGATTGGATGAAATAATGATTTTAGGCGATGAAGATGGATGATAAGGATATTAAGAAAATATTAATTAAATAATAAAATATTATTTAATTAATATAAATGTCAAAAATGGGATAATTGATAAAAAATGATTAATTATAGAAGAAGTGGTCAGAATTGTTAAGGTGTTAATTTTAGGTGTCTACAATGGCAATAGTATTTTCAACCCTAGGGTTTGTTAAAAACCTTTCACTAAAGAATCAATTCTTTTTGGTGGTTCTTCTACTCAATTTCTGTTGAATCTTATAAAGGTTGAGTTTATGCCAAATTTGGAGTGCACAACTTAAAGAGAGACTTCCTCAAAGTAGATTTAGATAGTGTTTTTTGGAGATGAGGTGGCTAAGAAGGAAGAGTGGCTAAAGAAAGTCACTCTTATTGACAAATTTTATTTTTTTGGCCTAGCTTGGCAAAACTTCATGACTAGTTGACACTTCATTGGAAACCACTATTGAAAGAGGGTTTAGTGATTTGTTCATTCATGAAAGACTAGTTCTTAGTAATTTATAGATCCCCTTCATAGAGGAAAGCTTTTCTTAAGGCCCATAGGATAAGTCTTTCTCGAGTTTGAAACCATGATTTCTAGATTTCAATCCTCTCATTGAATCCTTCCTTATTTCTCTAGTTTGGGTGAGGATTTTAACCTTTCTCTTTAGTATTGGTCTATTAAGTGTCTTCCTCTATTAAATGGAACAATAGGAGGACTATGGGAGGAATGAGGTTGATTTTAGGGATGCAAACACTATAGGAGAAGGAATGGAAGAAGTAGGAGGGTTAATGGGGAAGGTGGGTAATTAAGGGTGGGAGGGAAGAAGGGTATAATACATATTAGAATGGGTGGTAAGATGAGCATCATGAGGAACACTAGATTCACCAACATTTTGGCTAATCCCTTTGAGCATATCCAATCCACATGGTTTAGTCAAATTTAATGAATGAAACTCGTCAACTAGTATTAAATGTTTTACATCATCATATTTTACTTATGTGTTTCTTAATTAATTTACAACTTGTGGACCATTTCATTTTTCCTTTGGGTCCTAATGAATCCAATGTGTACATCATGGTTAAACATCTCCTCTTCATTGAGGTACACAAAAATAGCCAAGTTTTTAACAATTGGAGCATCAAAGTGATCCATGGATAAACAAAGACTAATGTTAGAGTTGTGTCTAATGGGAAAGAGGGACCTTGAGAGCTTCTTT
Organism: Cunninghamia lanceolata; assembly: GCA_027924645.1. Classification (NCBI taxonomy): domain Eukaryota; kingdom Viridiplantae; phylum Streptophyta; class Pinopsida; order Cupressales; family Cupressaceae; genus Cunninghamia; species Cunninghamia lanceolata. The sequence goes on along the minus strand of BSBN01000853.1, from coordinate 2,571,514 downwards.
AGAATATAAATCTAAGGAAAAATGGACCAAAATGAAAAGATTGTTGGATCTAGGGCATACAACTGAGAGGGGGGGGTGAATCAGTTGTATACAAACTTGCTTTCTATTTCAAACACTTGATTCGTCTTATTAGTTAACAGCATATCAATTAATCATCCATGAAAGTAAAACACACAAACACAAGAGCAGATAAACATCAACACAATGAACACCAAGATTTTGACGTGGAAAACCTGGTTAAGGGAAAAACCACGGCGTGATTAACCCAAGGATTATTCTCTGTTAAAAGAATAAGAAAAAGAATGGCACTTGCCAATTAGGGCTCACTGCCCGAGCACACTGCTCACAAAGAGGCCCACTGCCTACAAGAAGACACACTGTCTACAAAGTGATAAGAATCACGGTCTTGAACTGGAGAATGACATCTTTACCATGTCCGGATCAGTTCCATTTAAGCCCAAAAACCTCTGCTCTGCCTTCCGCACTTCTCTTCGCTACACCACTCTCATCCACACAATCCACACCACAAAATAAACTCACAAACCTTTATTTATACAAGACATCGACTTGGGAACAATCATCTAAGTTGGCAATCAACCATAAGAATATCCGCAAGATGAATAACACATCCGGTCGGCCACCACAAGAACATTCGCAGGATGAACAACTCATCCGGTCGGCTAAACAGAGCAAGAATTTCATCCGGAAGATTATCTTCAATTCCGGGCTCTACCATCAATGCGGACCAACAACACAACCTAAACATGATCCACGGACATTTCCAAACCTGCCTAAATGACCAGGTACATCCGCACTTCCTCTACTTACTGGAATCTCTTCTCTTCCTTATCCGGAACTTCAAGAACACAGTCTGTCGCCACTGTCACAATGCAAAAGGTACTTCCGGACCTCCAAATCATACACAACTTGAGATGACACATCACAAGGACATCCCAAACACTCCTTCCAATCTGCAGATTAGGATTATACAATTCCGGACCTCACCGGACCTTTCTTTGATCCTCTGTCACCTCTGAACACTTGCTGGAACCGGTTCCACACCGACAGCCACAACTCCTTCAGATCTTCATGCGGACCTCTGAAATATTAACTGAAGCATCTCAAGACTCATATATACAAACCCTTTAATCCGCATCTCTGGTTCGCATCCTATACAATACATTTGCCTTCTTCTCATCACTGTTCTTCACTGTTCTTCACTGTTCCTGACTGAGGCTAATTTTCTCAATATCCTCAGCACACTGCTCATCGAATCCCTCTTGTCAATGCAATATGAGTATGTTGACATCAATGACAACACTGGTTCACCTCATACTTGCAACAAAGATGAGACAACAAAAGCAAAATAATTCTTAAATATAAAAAATAGAACAAATTTAGAAAATATTAGATTTGAAAATATAAAAGGTAAGAAAGGAAATCATAGGGCAAAGCCATTGAGTGGTGTTAGCTATAGATTAGGCTTCACCAACATGTAGAGAAAAAACACTTCCCTACACTAATTTATGATTGACAGTAAGACCTAAATTAACAAATTGAGATTGAATGTAATGACAAAATGAAAATTTGGTGAATAGAGCTTATTTCAAAGTTTCATGGACACCGATACGATATTCGATACAGGTATGACTATTTTTCAAGACCCCCTAATATTTAGGTATTAAAATAATAAATTATATTTTAATATAATAATATATTTTTAATTATATATATTACAAATTAAAAATATATTATTATATTAAAATATAATTTATTATTTAATACCTAGATATTATAATTTTATTAATATGAAATATTAAACTTATTAAATTTAAATACAAATAAAATTAATGTTTTTGATTACGATAAGCAGTAAACTAGGGTGTTGATCCCTATAGAAAAAGCCCTAGGGGCAAAGAAAAATAGGCCACAAACAGGCCACGAACAACAAAACAACAACACATTAACCGTTCTTAACCATTACAGATTTCAGAGTCTTAATAAAAACCCATAACCAAAAAACTGAAAGTGGGAAAACACAAGAACTAGGAGAACAATTGACCTCAGTCATCTTTAAGAAAGTTATACATGTCTTCATAGTTAGTAATAGTATTGGAATCCAAGCCATGCCTCTTAAGCTCAAGATCCTACAAAATAGACAAAGTAGTTGTCAATCTATGCATTACTTTAGTATTGACTCTAGCCATCACTTTCAAATTTCCTTCCAAGATAGTAACCTTGGCTTTGAGAGAAGCAACCTCCGCAACAATTTGGTCACATTTAGAACAATCCTTCTGAACAGGCATAGGGTCAAGAATAGGATCAACATCTTCATATTCTGAATCAAAAGCATTCATCTCCTCAAACAAGCTAGTACCTTCATCAATCTAAGAGGTCACATTCTAATTCACTTCCTGCATATCCAAATCCTCATCTTACAGTGAGTCACTGGACTCATCCATGTTTTTAAGATTAGGGGTCTAAAGCCCAGGAATTCTATTGGACCTCATGATACTCGGCACCATAATCTTATGTTTAGTAGTACACACCACACCTACCTCAACTTCCATCATGGTATCTTCCTCAAGATCAACCATCTCATTTTCACTCATGGAAGTTTCCTCAACCACTTTCACTTTCTTCTTCCCCTTAGGAATAAACACCTCATCCGCAGCACATTGGCTATCCTTCTCAACATGTTGAACAATATTCCTTTTGGGATTATTATCTTTAGACTTCTTCAAATACTCTACTAATCTTCTTTTAGCAGTCACCTTCCCAGTTTCCTGGGTCATAGTAGGACTATTTTTTAGAATGCAAAGTCCCATATCAACCTCCTTCTAAGAAGTCAAACTAGGGGTCTTGACCGGGATCGAAGGGGAGTTGGATTTTAGTATAAAGCTATTAGGGAGGGCCACAATGTTGGTTGCACTAGGGGTAGAATTCGGGGTATCCTCTGAAATGGACACATGATTTTTCTACTTGCCTTTAGAGTGGGAAGAGTGGGACATAGCCAAAGTAGAGGGGCTAGGAACCATGGAATCAAGTGGGGGTTTTTGTTTCTTTTGCTTGCCCTTAGAGGAGGATGCAATCATAGTAGATGACCCCACATTTTTTACAACTTGACTTGCAGAGGGGGAATCTTCCACAAGACATGCTTTAATAGGCTTCGAGGGACACAAAGCAAGGTGAAATTGATAGAGGCAAAAAATAGACCCTGGTGGAGCAGTATGGCAGCCTTGTTAGAGTTCTTAGCATAGGACTCCTTAGCTTCCTTGATAGAGGATTCAAGCAATGAAAGCAAATAAAAGGGAAAGCTGAGAAGAATTTTATGCCTCAAATGATTAAGGAGGGAAAAATAATGGTAGTAACTCCTAAACTGACCCTCCAAGGTAAAATATTTTTATTAAAACGAAGCATACCTTATCCCAAGGATGAGGAAGACTCTCCCTTTCGAACCCACCATGCATCTTAACAAGACCTTTGCCCTCTTTAAAGAATAAGACCATGCTTTCATTATCTTGCACTTTTCTCTACCTTTTCAGCTCTTTCCCTTTGTGTGTCATTCCCATGGCTTGAGAGATAACCTCTTCACTAACCTTGAAACTAATCCCTCCAATTTGAACTTGTCTGTTTTCCCAAGCACCAACAAACTAAATGGATATATTTTTATCATGCCCATTAAGGCATTCAATAAAAGGTGCAATCCCTCCTTCACAACAAATATACCACACTGTTTCATCCCCCTTAACTTCATCACAAGAAACTGGTTCAGTTTAGAGCCTATCTCCACCCATAATAGCAATCCTATTGCAGTTAGGACATGACAGAGGGTGTCGGGACTGTAACCAAGAGCTAGAGAGACAAGTGTTTCTGTAATTATCCCCTCGAAGCCTTTGTAGAAAGTAGTGGTGGTTTCAATTATCAAACCCTCTCGAACCAAAATGGAAGATACTAGATATTTCAATGTTTTCCTCTTTGCAACTAAAATCATGAGTATCAATCTTCAAATCACATAAACTTGAATGATGGTACATGTCCTAATTGAAATCATTATTAGGGAGCATCACCAAATAGCTGAAATATCTCATCCCATGCAGGAGCACAAACATCCACATAAGCCTGTTTGGCTAAGTCAAATAATTAGCAACCTCATCAGTCCTAGTCACCTCACCACCCCTATCAACTTGGAAAATGTGATTAATAATAACAACAATCATCATGAGAATATATAAAATATGAATTCTAATTTGTGAATATGCTCAAGATGTAACTTCACTAGGATGATATACAAGTTTGTAAATCTTTTTGGAAGAGGGAATTAATGTTGCTAGGAAGATTCCCTAAGTCCCTCCAACATCTCCAATTGTTGAATTTAATACCTAAATTGGCAACAACATCAACAACACCATTACCTTATCTATAGATATGCATTAACTCAAACCTGTCCAAACCATGAAGGAGACCTTTAATATCATGGATAATGTCAGCAATATGTCAGGCCAACTCAACTTTGCCCATGATTGAGTCAATTATAAGTTTGGAATCCCCTTCAATCTGTAAATTACGCATACCCAAAGAGAGTGCAATTTTGATCCTTCATAGCAAAGACATAACCTCTACCACATTGTTAGTTTTTACCCCCAAGCCTCTTGAGTAAGTAGCAATGAATTCACCCTTGGGTGATCTCAGCACTCCCCCTCCACTTGTCGGCCTAGGGCTCCCCTTAGCCGCCCCATCAAAATTTAGTTTACTCCATCCTTCAGGAGGGGTTCTCCACTTTGTTCTATGATGAGCAAGCTTCTTGGAATTGTCCACCTTGCAAATGTCATTAGATATACCCCACTTTTTGGCAATGCAGATTTCTAAGGGGTTAGGGGGAACTTTAGAAGTTTTCAACTTGCAATTAGAAACATTTTTGGATAGGAGTTTGGAAAAAGAAAAAAAGACCTCTTGAGTATTCTTGGTAGAGTTCTTGAAAATATGATTATTCCTTTCTTTCTACAAGCTCCAAGCGATATGGGGGGAATTTGAATCCATAACTCTTTGATCAACAGATGAGAAAAAAGAGAGATCTAACCCTCAACCAAAGAGGTCAATTTTTCATTCATAATCTAGTTAAATCCCAACTTTTGCATGGTCATTCCTCAAACTTTCTTAGAAAAATCACAGTGGAAGAGTAAATGGGGCACATATTGGTGGATGCAAAAAGTTGGGGGGCCAAAAAGTGGCCAACTTTTTTTTAAAAAAATTAATCTGTAACGCGAGCATTTTATAATACGCTCACCTTATGGCTTGGTGATGTCGAGCCTAAGGGTTGGCAACACCAAGCCATAACCCGCTCATGTTATGCTCTACTATTAAAAAAACATGTGTTTCATTTCATTATTTCACAATATTTCACAGCAAACTCGTGGCTTAGAGACAAAGGAGAGCGCGCTCGCGTTATCGAAGGGCATAACGTCAACAATTTGTCGCTGATTCATCATCAAAATGCCACCACGACGTCAGGGAGGCCAAAGGTGTAAGTTCTAATTGCTTTCTTTTGTGAATTTGTTGCTAAATAGGTAGGTTCAAATAGTTTTTTGATGTTAATTTCTTTAATTTACAGGAATTGATAATGCACCTCCTCCTCCTCCTGAAAATCCACAAAATCCTCCATCACCTGAACAGCAAATACCTGCTAAAGAACAACCCCAACAACAAACACCTCCATTCATTCCTCAATATGCTCCTAGAACACAAGAAAATATAATGGGGCAAATTGAAAACAATAAAAAATAAATTGAGGATATAATTGGAAGGTTTAAAGAACCTGCAACTTCAACCTTGCATAGATCCATGCTTGCTCAATCTCTTGAATCTATGTTATCAAATGTAGATTCAATTAGCAAGCAAATCTCTAGTTGGTCAAAAAAGATGAGAGAATTTAGAGAGTTCTATGTAGACAAGTTGTCCTATGAACAAGTTAAAAATGAACAAATTACAAAATTGGACTTGTGTTCTATTTTCACAGACCCACGAACAAATTAACCTCTACCCCTTACATGGAAGAGGTTCCCTATCCATTGGTGCAACAACCAAGAGACAAGGGACAATTTTGGGCAGAGGTGGTGGATGGTTTTTTACCATCCTCCATGCAACAATAATGAGGACCCGCAATATTTTTTGAGGAAACTCTACTGCGAGTTTGTCAAAAATAAAGTGCCAAACTATTTTGATATGTAGGAGTTCCAGGGTAGAGGTGGGGGGTCAGCACAGGATAGACCAGGGGTACGTGTTGACCCACAGTAGCCAGCGAGACAAGCACTCGCCAGACCAGCCCATGAGCACATGTCTATCCCTTCTGTTGTGAAGGAGAGTATTGAGGTCGAGACACTTCAGTCCATTAGTGCCTTGACCCATAGCATCATAGAGCATGCTAGTCCTACAACACAGCATGGGCCGGGGAAGAGTTCGAGTAGGGTTCCAACCCATACTTGTCAGGCTTGTGGGTCAGCTTGTGGTTATGACCCCACAGATAGTCAAGACGCAGGTGCACAGGCTACATCTGCAGCTGAGCAGATGGTGATGACAGATGCCCTCCCAAGTGAGACTTTCGGCCTTGATACTTCGGTAAAGCTTAGCAAGTTCATTGAATTTAATTTATTAAACTTCATTTTTGAAATGCAAGATTAACTAATTTAGTTTGATGATTTTAATGAAATTTTAGGGTCATAGCATTGATGCAGTTTTCAGTGATTTTCCACCTGCATATTACACTATGACATCTACTACCAGGGTATGTAACTAGTAAACAATTATAAATATTACATGTGAATAGCATTGTTATATGAATGGTAATCTAATATCTAATTTTGGATGTTGAATAGGTTCATCTTGGAGATTTCACGACAACACTTGCCAGTGGTGGTGGAGTTCAAAGCTTCACTTAGGTAATAAAATAAATAGTTTAACTAATGAATTTTACAACTAGATTTTTGTATTTTATATTCATATCGTTGATTACATTGCATTGCACATCTTTCAAACTTAAAGCATTACTAGACATTGCATAACTAATAACTAGATGTTGATAGATGACAAAATTTCAATTACAATATAGTTATTTAAAAAAATACCTCAAAGAAATGTGGTCTCATGGAATTCCATGACAAGTAGATGGAAAAGATGCCATTGATGCCTCTAAACTTATGATAGTCCTATTGTTGATTTATTTTTTATAGTATTCTAGGGCAGTCTACATGGTATTTTGCATACTAATTCAGCTATCAAGACTGTTCTTATGATGAGAGGACCATGAGTTAGGTGTATGAACAATCCCTAAACAATAAATGATAATAATCTAGAAAAACATGAGGTCAAACAAATGTATAACCATTTTTATGATAGTCCTATCTATGACAGTCTTATGCAACATTTGCATGGCAGCACCTTTAAAGTTTGCACAAGGATAACTTCTTCAACTCAATGATAGGGCCTTGGACCATTTTCTATGCTATGACTGCTATAACTAATTAGTAACATGAATGTCACAAGGTGGTTGGGTAACTCTTTTGTATAATAGTCCTTTTGTAAAATGAATGATGTGTGTTCTTGTTGAGTGGCAAATCCTCTTCCATTGACATAGAAAGAAAGAATCTTGAATCATGAGCCTAATATATTTTAACAATGTTATTTTATTTTTAGATGATGCAGGCTACGAAGACACCTCCCAAAGTTCATAAGGCAATGGAGCATGGTGTGTCCTTTGCGATTCATAGCTCCATGCCTTTGACGAGGGTATGAGGCAGATTAGTAAATTTCAAATTACATTCGTTGTTATAGTTATTTATTTTTGAAAAATCAAATGATTATTGATTTGAAGTTTAATTTCTATTTGGATGGTTTCTATAGAACATGACATCGTCATAACCTAATCCTGGTACTAAGGCAAATGAGGAGACAGATTTTTGGATAGCGGTAAGTGATTATTGTGTTAAATTTTTCATTTTTTATAATGTAATTTCTATATATTAATGTCTATACTTTTTATTGTAACAGCTATAGATCCATGAACAACTAAATAGGAGGAGCAGCCCTTGGCCAGCCTCATACGCGTCTCCATCCCCTCGAAGATCAAAGACTACCTGTGATCTATTCTCTTCATCGGATAGAGGGGAATGTCTTTTTATTGTGTTCCTTTGTTGTATGCCTATATGGCATTTGTGGACATATATTTTGTATTGCATATAGTTGACATTGTATGCCTATATGACATTCTTGTAAGCCTATATGGCTATTTTGTATATATGTTACACTTATATCGACAGATATTGATGTATGCCTATATGGATATTTAGTTAATACAAATCATTTTTGTTGATCATTATGTAATATGGAATGGTGCAGTGTAGATCATTTTAGTATGCCTCTAGGTTTCAAAGTTTAATTGTCAAAGAATCCATCCCAATTGATGATAAGAGAATTTGAGTTTTGGGTTGGAAGTTTTAGTCTCTCAAAACTATACATGCCCGAGAACATAGAGAAAGGAAGATTGGTTAAATGGATAAATGGAAAGCAAGTTTTTTTGTTCACATCATGATCTACATGCTATTGCACAATCTTACATGTTAGCCTTAGTCACTCACATAGTGACGTACAACCTCGTGCATAAGTCCCTGCATCATGTGCCACCTAAACAATGCCACTTGATCCAACACAAAGTTCATGGTTCCTTGTACCATGAATAATTCACATAGTGGTAGGAATCATTTTGTGTAACTCAAAAGACACCCTATAATTCTTACACAACCCTTTGGATCATGTGCCATTTACACAACACTAAGGATCATGTCTCATAGTTTCACAAACAACTCTATCTAATTTTGCAAGTGACCAAGGGGATATTGCAATTCCCTATGTTCCAAAAGGATGTTCTTATGGTTGCTCCTTGGTATGCTGATCCATATTATTTATGAGTTGCTCAATTGAAAATATTTCTTAATTCCTTGTTATTATACCATATTGGGATGCAAAGAGTATGTTTGTTGTCTTGAATTTAAGATAGTCAAAATCATATGCTTATGAGCACCAGATGACCATTGTGGTTATTAAATTTAATTCCTCTTGCATAAAAGGTGAGGTTATGAGAGTACATTGAGTCTTACCTAATTTGAGTATGCAACATAACATTGGGGCTATAGGCTTCCATAAGTCATCAACAATCCATTTGAGAATGTGGTTAATATTATAAATGTATACTTTGCATCTCACCATGTTAATATGTATCATGTCATCACATTTACCAATTTAACTCTAATTACATAAAGCAATTCCCTAACCAAAAAGTTGTTAAGCTTGAAAGCCTTGTTACGACATTGTATTGATCTCGTAGAAGGTTGCATACCACTACCCCAACTCTTTGCAAGATTGCTATGAATTATGATAAGCAAGATAGGTGTAGTGTAGTTCATTACATAATGATAGTGTAGATCATTACATAATGATAGAGCCATGAAGTGTAGAGGGTTTCAAATATCATAGAAGTCTAAGTTCAAGCCTAATAACACAGTGACCTAAAGGTGGAAGAAGACAAGGGTTGAACAACATGGATATGACAACATGAAGATGATATTAAGGTTTAGGAGAGTAGCCTAACAGAGGTCTATTTCAAGCCTAATAGGGGTCTAAGATTGCAGTGATGGAACAATGCATTGAAGGACTAAAACAAACCCTACAGAGATAGTACTAGAGAACAAAGTCAAGGTGAACCAAGATAAAAGAAAAAGAAGTTCAAATATGACTGTGTTGACTACTAGAACAAGTATGTTAACAACCATAAGATGCATGTTGACATGTGAAGACTATAACAATTATAGCAAAGGCAATGTGTGAGGATATCACCAGTATAATGTAGCTTGAAGTGTTTTGGCATGTTTGGGTGCAAAACATGACCATGCCTAGCCTAAATGTACCCATCCAGATGCATTGAAGCTATCGGTTTGGTCTCATTAGGAGTAGGATGAAAGTTACACTCCTTTGCAACTTTACATTGCATGCATTTGACCATTTTTGGGGCAGCAAAAAAACTTTCACCATGGGCAAACGCCTCAGAGATATAAAAAACTGAGAGAGGTTATTGTAGAGGGACCCTACATGATCTCGTAGCCTCAGACATAATGTTTCTAAGTGACACGATTTCTGAGTAATAGCTCGTCAAAGTTTTCTATCTTTTTGCACTTTGGACTCTTCAGGGATATTGCTGGTACAATGTAGCTCAAACTGTTTCAGTATGTTTGGGTACAAAAAATGACCATGCCTAGCCTAAACGTACCCATCCAAACACTTTGGAACTACCAGTTTGGTCGCATCAGGAGCAGGATGAAAGTTACACCCCTTTGCAACTTTACACTACCTCCTTCTGACGATTTTTGGGGCAAAAGAAAACCTTTCACCATGGACAAATGCCTCAGAGATATCAAAAACTGAGAGAGGTTATTGTAGAATGACCCTACGTTATCCCATAGCCTCAGATAGAATGTTTCTAAGTGACACATTTTTTGAGTAATAGCTCATCAAATATTACTGCCTTTTTGCACTTTGGACTCTTCAGGGATATCACCGATACAATGTAGCTTAAACTGTTTCAGCATGTTTGGGTGCAAAACAAGACCATGCAAAGCCTAAATGTATCCATCTGGACACATTGGAACTGTCAGTTTGGTCACATCAGGAGCAAGATGAAAGTTACTGCCCTTTGCAACTTTACACTACCTACTTTTGACGATTTTTAGGGCAGCAGAAAACCTTTCACCACAGGTAAACACCTCAGAGATATCAAAAACTAAGAGAGGTTATTGTAGAGGGGTTCTACATTATCACGTTGCCTTAGAAAGAATGTTTCTAACTATCATGGTTTCTGAGTAACATCTCGTCAAAGATTGCTGTCTTTTTGCACTTTGGACTCTTCAGGGATATCGCCAGTACAATGTAGCTCGAACTATTTTGGCATGTTTGGGTGCAAAAGAGGACCATGCCTAGCCTAAACGTACCCATCTGGATGCGTTGGAACTATTAGTTTGGTCGCATCAGGAGCAGGATGAAAGTTACACCCCTTTGCAACTTTACACTACCTCCTTCTGACAATTTTTGGGGCAGCAGAAAACCTTTCACCACAGGAAAACGCCTCAGAGATATCAAAAACTGAGAGAGGTTATTGTAGAAGGGTTCTACATGATCACATTGCCTCAGTTGGAATGTTTCTAAGTATCATGGTTTTTGAGTAACATCTCGTCAAAGATTTCTGCCTTTTTGCACTTTAGACTCTTCAGGGATATTGCCGGTATAATGTAGCTCGAATGGTTTTAGCATGTTTGGGTGCAAAATAGGACCATGCCTAGCCTAAATGTACCCATCCAGATGTGTTAGAACTATCATTTTGGTCACATCAGGAGCAGGACGAAAGTTACACCCCTTTACAACTTTACAATACCTCCTTCTGACAATTTTTGGGGCAGCAGAAAACCTTTCACCATGGGCAAACACCTTAGAGATATCAAAAACTGAGAGAGGTTATTATAGAGGGGTTCTACGTGATCGCGTTGCCTTAGACAGAATGTTTCTAAGTGTCAAGGTTTCTGAGTAACAGTTCGTCAAATATTTCTTGCTTTTTGAACTTTCGACTCTTCAGGGATATCATCGGTACGGGTGTAAGGTATTAACTTAGATTTTAGAGCAAAGTAAAGACTAGGGTTTTTAGGAGGTTGATGACTAGATAACCCTAAACATAATACAACCTAAGTGTTGAAGACCACATGAAAAATAGAGAAGGTTATCTAAGACAGATTAAACAGAGAGTATAACACAAACAAAACTTACCAAACTAGGTCTTTAAAGACAATACACTTAGGGTTCAAAACATAACTAATAACTTTAACTTAAAAACCCTAACTAGTTTTGAATGTTTAAACATCTGCAGCTGTGATATGAACACTATCACTGTGACATCCTTTAGACTTCTAAAACTTCCAACAACAACCACAACTCATCAATCAACATCAACATGACCTTAACACCATATTTTGTGATCAACATGAACATCATGAGGACACTAAAAAAATCTATGGCACATGAAGACACTGAGAACACTGAAGACATGGAGCACAAAGAAGCATGAAGACATGAACAAACTCATGTCATGAGGAAGAACCACAACCCAATCCAACTCCTGAAAGCATGACATGTTATGATGAAGTACTACAACTCTGTGTACCATATCACATACTCTATGAAGAAGCAAATGTCTTTATATCACAAAACCCAACAACATATCCTGAAAGCATAATGATATCATCAAACAATAGTCAACCAATAGACATACACAATTATGCATTCCTTACTCAATTACTAACATCTAAGCACTTTGACATCAATGACAAACATATTTATCACAATATACACTGTATATGTGTAAAAATGCAGCAGCAAATTAAAAAAGACAAACCTATGTAAACTTACAAATTAATGTGCATACTTACAAATCAATGTAACATAACTTTACAAAATCAATGTGAATACTTACAAATTAATCCAACAAACCATCTGGGTCTACTCTATTCTTTATTATGTCAAGTATTGCCTCATGGTTAGACTCATGCACTTTCCACAAGGTCTTGTTCAAAGGTCTACCCCAAAATTGTATCAAATGAACATTGGATGCCATGACAAGGTTTGAGTAATGAAGAATCTTCCGATGCATGTCAAAGTCCTAAAACAACCAAACATTAACACTCTTATATGGGTACCTTCTAAGCCATGTTCCAGTAACAACCACTGAGCATGTAGGGTATTAGATATTTTCTCCATCTGTAATTGGGGCCTCCAATTTTTTTTTGGCCTCAACAGAATGACACAAGTAATAATTTGTTCCCTCTTTGTTATCTTCATCTACAATAACTGCATAAACATGCCCTACATTGATATGTGTAGTAAATTACATGAAATTAGTCAACATTACAAAAACACTACAAATATAACAATAGGAATTTCAAAAACTATGCAAGTAGATATATTACCTGGTTGAACTAGATCTGATATGTGGTCAAAGTCAACTGATGATTCCATCTCTGTCAGTTCCAGTGCCATCGGGGTCGATACATGTCAAGTGGGTTAAGATAACCGCCATTCGTCAACCAACTCCTTTGACTCACACTCATCCCAGGCTTGAATTGTACATGAAGAACAAAAGCATGCCATCTTCCGCGTATGGATACTCCATAAACCTGCAATTGAGCTTCTAAAATATTGTAGCTCACTGGATCTTGTCAATGTACAACAGTCCTCATATGATGTAATATTAGTATCATCTATCAACCAAAAAAATCTACGAATTGAAGACTTATCTTCATTACCTGCACCCATCGAAGCATTACACCACTCGACAATTGATTTTGCATCTGTCAACTTTGCATTGTCTTTATACTTTAACTCTTCTCATGCTATGGCTCTTTTGATAAATGCTCCTGCACCATCATGCTCCCCCTTTCCATGCCTGGCTTCACAAAAGTTCCACATATGTTGATCACCTATAATATTATGCCTCATGATTAGCCAATAGAGATTCTGTGAGTTCTTGAATTGTGATGCACAGTTATCTGACCATATGATATGTTGACTGAACGATATGCCCCTTCTAGCCAAATCATTGTAGAACACCTGAAAGCAACCTTGCACGAACTCTGTAGAATGCGTGCGATGATCACTAATATAAAAATGATACTGTCTTATGATATTTTTATCATCGTTTGTACTATCATTTGCATGAATGAATGCGATGTGCACAAATGTAGAAACCTATGTGGAGTTGTAATATTGTGATTGCACCTCACACTGTGGCTATAGATTGTAGTTCTTTGCAAAGTTGATGACTGAAACAATGCTACCAACTGGAATTGTGTCCTTGCATGACTTGAATTGTAAGTCCAACCATCGATCTCTACGAGCATGTCTTGCATACTCATACACTATACTGTCAAAAATATAGGCATAAACTGATACACTAGAATTTTTTCAATAACCAATTCACACCTCTTTGCTTCTTTACCATCTTTTGTATTATATGCCACTATTTTATACTTGCCAAACTCTACTAGTTCGTGTCCAACCACATGTGTTATTTCCATATGGTCACATATTAGCATACGTTGCAAGCCACCGCAATGCTGACATGTGCCATAAAAGCATATTTCTTGTAGAATATTAACCTTCCTCTCTTTCACATAAAATTCTTGATATGAAGTTTCTTGAAGATGTTGGTCGGGCCTGTATGCCACAATCCTGCAAAACATTGTTAGTATGCAAATCTAAACATATAGATCAATAAACATCAAAATGGTTAGAAAATTCAATATGTAATCTATAACAACAAGTAGTGCATGTGTGATTTATCTTGACATAGAAAGGTTTTAGCATTTCAAAATATCTTTGACAAATTTTAATTTGAGGATACATCTCTAGAAATTTACCAAAAAACTATGTTTGAGTCATATCCAAAAAATACTTTGGATGTGGCTCACGGTTCTGACTACGGATTCTCCTTCTTACCACATCCCTTTGATTCAGAGATACCCTTGTGTAATTCTTCCAAAAGTCTTCAATTAGTTATCTCAATGCTTCAACAATTGGTTTATCTTTTCATAGTAGTCTTCCTGAGAATGCCCATAATTCATTGGCATTGGTGTCCTCAATTCTTTGATGCCTTCCAATGGCTCTTGATAAAGTTTTCTTATTAATTCTCAATGCTTGACTCGTATTTCTAATGAGATGAGCTTTCCTCATTTGACTACTTACTATAGTCGATGTAATGACATGTCATGTTGCATTACTATCTTTTCTGTGTGAGGTGTTACCTACACTCTCATATGCACTCATTAGATTCTTGACAATAGATTTTTCACTTGAAGCCTCTGATGTTCTCAACCCAAGAATCTTCATGATGGACCTATACTTTATACTTCACATCATTTCAACGAATAGTTGACATCTTGTGGTCTCATTTAACTTTTCAAAGAAAAATCTCCAAATCTTATGAGCATATCTTCTACAAGTGTGTTTTGGAATCTTACCTTCCATTGGCTGCAAAATATTCTCATCAATATCAATCAAATACTTTGGCTTTCTATGCAAAATTCTAGGTGGTGTTAAGATAGGTAAATTCATCTCAACATTAGGAATTTCATCAATATTTAAATGAGATGGGCTAGATGACATACCTTCGATCGAAGATGGAATAGATGACATACCTTGAGGTTGAGGTGGGAACGATGGCGTACCTCCTTCCTCACATGTGAGTGATGATGTACTCTCAACTTGAGCTATGGTAGATGGTGTCCCTACATGTTGACTTGCGGTAGAGGACATGTCTCCAACTACGGTATTCAAATCTCTCATAGCATGAAGTTTTTGCATTCGTTCCCTTTGTGTCACTGATACCATGTCTCTTTTTGGTGGTTGTGGTTCCCCTTAAATTGGCATGTCTTCATTTATCGTGTCCAATTTCCTCTTCTCACGAAGTTCCCTCATAGTCGTTGTTTTCTTTGCATTCTTAGCTTCTATCTCTTCCTGTGTTGGTTTAATTCTTGATCGTTTCATCGACATGACGGAGAATTTATCTGTAGCATGATAAAGAGAAAAATATTAGTTCCTAAGAAATGAATCCATACAAATAACTAAAATATGTGTCATTCAACCCTTCATACAAAATGTACATACAATCATCATGTAGAAGAGTAAATGTCACTCAACCAAAATAGGTACAAAGCATACAAAGCATTATTGCAGCCATACAAAGCATTATTGCACAATGTTATTGCAGCCATACAAAGCATTATGGCACAAAGTTCACTTAAGTCCTATGAGGATAAGGACAAAGGAGAGTCACGTATTGAGGCTACAAGTGAAGAGTACATGGGACTTCATGTTGACTACAAGGTTGAAGATGTGGGGGAGGCCTTGGTGCTAGTGGCATCAAACTACCTACACTTACTTATGGATAGAGATCATCTCCTCACACATGAAAATTGAGCTTGCAAACATGGGACAGAATTTAGGACACATGATACACTTGATTTTCACGGCCAGTACTTGTTGATAACCATCTAGTCATGAATGGAGAGATGATTGAGATCATGGGAGACATCACACTAGGGCATGAGGTAAGGACTAATTTTCTGATGTGTGACAGCAGTCCCTTGTCTTCACATTATCATGTTATGACAACCAAGAGGATCAGCCTTAAGGCTTATGATATTCATGGAGACACTCATGTTGAACTTTGCACTTTGTTGTAACTAAACTATCTTGAGACCCTATATCAATTACATGGCAATGTGACTGATTTGTAGTATTTAACTTGGCACATTGTAATAGATATGGGAATGGAAACATTTGGTATACAAGGTTTGTATGAACTATCAACATGAAGAATAATGTAGCATAACATGGATCATGATTAGATTAAGCCTATTGGGATTTACTTGTATGATCTTGGCACATATTCATTTGTATTTTAACTTGTTATGACAAGATAATAGTATTTCATTATGCTTAAGGGATTGTATATTTATATGTTGTAAGGATTTATTCTTGTATAGTTTGACATCACGGTATGTTAAGGTCTGTTTAATTCATTATTGCACATAATTATTAAAGAGTCCAAGTGTACAAATTATACATGGCATCATGTGAGATTGTAGGCTACTTTCTTGATCATGATTATGTCTATTTTAATTAATGTTGACCTTTGATATATCTTTTATTATGCATACAATGAACTAATTTAAAACATAGTCTATTATAAGGACATTTGTGTGTTATAACTAAGCTCTTTGGGCAGTAAGAACTATGATGAAATATAAATGCAAAATGTAAGACATGTATGCAAAATGTGGAAGCATAGACAAGGCAGATGAACTATAAAATCAAAAAAGCAAGACTGATATAAACACAAAATATCTAAACCATACAAGTGATATAAACATGTGTGATAAAGCATGATAAAGTAATTCAAATAGAATTAAGGAAAATGTAAAGAACATGCATGTAAAGACTTGACATACCTAAAAAATGAAGATTCGAATGGAGAGAGTACCCAATTATGTAGTGTTTTTTTCTTCTTGCATCAAACTCCTCAACAATTTGAGTTTTTCACCACTTGCCTCCTTTTCAACATTAAATTGAATAACACTCAAATAGAATTAGTAACAACAATACTATTAACCAATCTATAATGTTAAATTCCTATAATTCAATCACAATTAACATTACAACACTACAAAAATTGAAACTTGAATTGATATATATCAAATTTGATGTGAAAACTATGTTATTTCCTCCTCCTTAAGTTGGCAAAGCAGAAAAAGGTGGTGGAAAGTTCATGCAAAGGTGCTAGAATGTGAAAAATGTGCATGTGAACTTCCCAATAGTGTGAAAACACTTTTTTTTGTTAGAACACGCACATAAACAAAAGAAAATAGAGTATGTGGGCCTGGATCACGGGGGTCCAGGCCTTTTCACCATTTCTATAGGAATCCAAAATGCGATCACGTATAATGCGAGTGTGTTTTGGCCTACTATAGAAAAAACCATATTATTCATTTCTCCATGTATTTCTTCTATCTCTCACCTACCTATCCCCCTAACCTCTCTACCTCTCACCTATCTCTCCCCCTCACCTCTCTACCTCTCCCTGAACCTTAAACCTTAATCCCTCAACCTTAAACCTTAATCCCTCAACCCTAGTTCCTTATCCCTAAATCCTAAACCCTGATCCCTAAACCCTAAAACCTAATCTGTCAAGGTACTAAACCCTAATCCCTTATCCCTAAACTCTAAACCCTATCCCTAAACCCTCAACCCTAAACCCTAAACCTTAATCCCTCAACCCTCAACCCTAATCCCTCAACCCTAAACCATAAACCCTCAACCCTTGACACTATACCGTAAACCCTAATCCCTTATCCCTAAACCCTCAACCCTAAACCCTAATCCCTCAACCCTAAACCTTCAACCCTAAACCCTATCCCTAATCCCTCTACCCTCAACACTCTACCTTAACCCTAATCCCTCGACCCTCAACCCTAATCCCTCAACCCTAAATGCTATTCGTAAGCCTCAACCCTAAACCCTAATCCCTTATCCCTAAACTCTAAACCTTAATCCCTCAACCCTAAACCTTAATCCCTCAACCCTAAACCTTAATCTCTTATCCCTAAACCCAAAACCCTAATCCTGCAACCCTAAACCCTAAATGCTATCCCTATTCCTAGACCCTCAACCCTCAACACTATACCTTAAACCCTAATCCCTTATCCCTAAACCCTCAACCCTAAACCCTAATCCCTCCTTAAACCCTATCCCTAATCCCTCTACCCTCAACACTCTACCTTAACCCTAATCCCTTGACCCTCAACCATAATACCTCAACCCTAAACGCTATCCGTAAAGCCTCAACCCTAAACCCTAATCCCTCAAGGTCCTAAACCCTAATCCCTTATCCCTAAACTCTAAACTCTATCCCTAAACCTTCAACCCTCAATCGTAAACCTTAATCCCTCAACCCTAAACCTCAATCCCTCAACCCTCAACCCTAATCTCTTATCCCTAAACCATAAACCCTAAACCCTAAAGGCTATCCCTATTCCTAAACCCTCAACACTATACCTTAAATCCTAATCCTTTATCCCTAAACCCTCAACCCTAAACCCTAATCCATCAACCCTAAACCTTCAACCCTAAACTCTATCCCTAATCCCTCTACCCTCAACACTCTATCTTAACCCTAATCCCTTGACCCTCAACCCTAAATGCTATCCCTAAAGCCTCAACCCTAAACCCTAATCCCTCAAGGTCCTAAACCCTAATCCCTTATCCCTAAACTCTAAACCCTATCCTCAAACCCTCAACTCTAATCCCTCAACCCTAAATGCTATCCCTAAAGCCTCAACCCTAAACCCTAATTCCTTATCCCTAAACTCTAAACCCTATCCCTAAACCCTCAACCCTAAATGTTATCTGTAAAGCCTCAACCCTAAACCCTAATCCCTCAAGGTCCTAACCCCTAATCCCTTATCCCTAAACTCTAAACCCTATCCCTAAACCCTCAACCCTCAACCTTAAACCTTAATCCCTCAACCCCAAACCTTAATCTCTTAACCCTCAACCCTAATCCCTTATCCCTAAACCCTAAACTCTAATCCCTCAACCCTAAACCTTAAATGTTATCCCTATTTCTAAACCCTCAACCCTCGACACTATACCTTAAACCTTAATCCCTTATCCCTAAACCCTCAACCCTAAACCCTAATCCCTCAACCCTAAACCTTCAACCCTAAACCCTATCCATATTCCCTCTACCCTCAACGCTTTACCTTAACCCTAATCCCTCGACCCTCAACCCTAAACGCTATCCCTAAAGCCTCAACCCTAAACCCTAATCCCTCAAGGTCCTAAACCCTAATCCCTTATCCCTAGCTCTAAACCCTATCCCTAAACCCTCAACCCTCAACCTTAAACCTTAATCCGTCAACCCTAAACCTTAATCCCTCAACCCTAAACCCTAATCCCTCAACCCTAAACCCTAAACGATATCCCTATTCCTAAACCCTCAACCCTTGACAATATACCTTAAAACCCTAATCCCTTATCCCTAAACCCTCAACCCTAAACCCTAATCCCTCAAACCTAAACCTTCAACCCTAAACCCTATCCATAATCCCTCTACCCTCAACACTCTACCTTAACCCTAATACCTTGACCCTCAACCCTAATCCCTCAATCCTAAACGCTATCCCTAGAGTTTCAACCCTAAACCCTAATCCCTCAAGGCCCTAAACCCTAATCCCTTATCCCTAAACTCTAAACCCTATCCCTAAACTCTCAACCCTAAACACTATCCCAAAAGCCTCAACCCTAAACCCTTATCCCTCAAGGTCCTAAACCCTAATCCCTTATCCCTAAAATCTAAACCCTATCCCTAAACCCTCAACCCTAAACCTTAATCCCTCAACCCTAAACCCTAATCCCTCAACCCTAAACCCTAAATGCTACCCCTATTCCTAAATCCTCAACCCTCGACACTATACCTTAAACCCTAATCCCTTATCCCTAAGCCCTCAACCCTACACACTAATCCCTCAACCCTACACACTAATCCCTCAACCCTAAACCTTCAACATACATACATACATACATACATACATACAAACATACATACATATACATACATACAAGCATGCATACATACATACAAACATGCATACATATATACATACATACATGCAATCATGCACATATATATACAAGCATACATATATACATACATACATACATACAAGCATACATATATACATACATACATATAAGTATACATACATACATATAGGCATACATACATACATCAATACATACATACATATATATAGGCATACATACATACATACATACATACAAGTATACATGCATACATGCTTAATAACCTTGAACATAAAACATTCCAAGGGAGACATAATGCGAGCATGTTATAACGTGCTTGCGTTATGTCAAACATGACAAACATCAGGCAAACTTTTACGAAAAGGGAAAAATTGTAAAATAAAACATAATGCGATCGCGTTATAACGCGCTCGAGTTATATTTTGCTTTGGGAATCCCAAGCCTTAGGCTTAATATTTGCTTTGGATTTCCAACCCAAAGGCTTGGAGTGCCTTCCCAACATCTAAAGACGTGTTTTTGCATATTCTACATGATTTCACATTATTTCGTTCGTGCTAACCCTCAAATTTGCACGTGTTTCAAGGTCAAACAAATTGAACACCTGGGTAATGTTAGGCTTTCTCTTATCTATTTAACGATGTAATTTTTTTCACATTTTGACAATGTTAAGCCTTTCATCTTTAATTTCTTTTGTTTGTGTGTCTGTTTTTGGGTAAAAACCAGTGTTTGGTCTTTTTTCATTGTAAAGTAACCATTCATTGAAATTTCAAAAAAAATACATTTTTAGAAACTAGACTCCATTCTACACATATTAAAAAAATTATTTTCAAATTAGTTTTCAAAATTTATAGGTGTAGCACGGCCAAAATTATGTTTTCCAGGATGTGTCCACTTTGAAAATTAGTAAAAAATCAAATATTCATTAAAAAATTATCATAAAAATCAGGGATAAACTACATGTTGTTAGCTAATTTCTCACCAAAGAAATTTTAAAATTACCAAAAAAAAGTTAACCTTTTGAGGTAGCCACAAAACATGCTATGTTATGTTTTTTTCACATAAACAACACCAATTTTTGTGGCTCCCTCTTTTGAACCCCTTAATCTATACTATTTTTTAAAAAAATTGGTAGTTTAGAAAGTAGACTTGGAGCACTACGGACATTATTTTTGTTGCATCTTAAAATTTTGAGTGTAACTATGCTCAATTTCTCATCCAAGGCCAGCATTTCCTGATTTCAGAAGAAAAAAAGTGGCCACTTAAGACCCCTTTTTGGCCCCCCATCTTCTTGCACTTACCCATATTCCTCATCTCAAAGGCATAAGACACATCTATTAGGGATTTGGAACCCCCTTCTTTTTAAGTTATCTTGAGTAAGGATCTTATTGTGTGCAATCGTCCACCAAAAGAAATTAACTTTAGGAATGAGACGATGGTTCCAAATCTTCTTCTAGAAACTGCTCATGTTAGTAGGGTCTAATAATAGTTCGTAAGCAAACTTGACTGAGAACATTCCTAGCTTGTCCTTGGCCAAAACAAAATTAATGTTAATGATAAATGATAGTTGATAATAAACTTAATAAATAACAAACTTATTAGATATATTAGTATTAATAACATCATAAATTAGCCAATGATGGCATGGTTCGGTGGTTAAGTCGCTCGGTTGTAGTGGCGGCCACCAGAGTTCAAACCCCCGCTGGGCCAACGAGCTCGCAAGGCTTTACGCCTTCGCTGGGCCAATGAGCTCGTGGATTTGAAGTGTTCTTCCTAGGGGATGAGGTCCCCCAGTTGTGGCCTCACCGGTTCATTGCTCCGGGTAAAAGCATTCGCGTGGACCCGAAGGGCGTGTCGCACCAGCGTCACCGGTCACGTTAAAAAGTTTACCAAGCGCATTTAAAAAAAAAAAACATCATAAATTACGTATTAGTAAAATTAATAATATTAATAAAGTTGTAAATAAACTTAAAGACTTAAATGTTAATAAAATTAATAGAATAATATTTATAAATTTAAACAAACTTAATGTTATCGCAGGAGGGTGTGAAGTTTAAAGCAAGCAAATCGCAGGAGGGCAAACACCATCGCTTGGAATTTTTTGCACTCGTAGGTTATACAAAAAAAAGGAATCAGAGCTTACCTCTACGTGTGACTAGATTCTTGAGAAAAAAAAATTGTTTTCATTTTAGGGTTTTTCTTTGACGTTTTAGGGTTTAAAATTTTTATTTTAAAAAATGTTGGCTTGGATACAGTAAAGTGGATTAACTTGTGGAATCTGTATGTATCCAACATGGCTCAAATTGTGGTCTCATTCTGGGTATGGGCGAGCACGATACTTGGGCCGTATCATACCCATACCCGTACCTGGTATGCATACCGGGGGAGGTGGGGTTGCTGTATCTAGTAACCTTGGCTTATTTTTTGTTGATGTATGGTAACTCTACTCTTTTAGTAGGATCGATAATCAGAACTAGCAATTTGATTATGGATCTACATTTAAGAGCCTACGAAAAAATCTTAACTATGGTCAAATTGTTGTGGGACTAGGACATGCAATGCGACTTGGTCTAGGATGTTTTTCTACCATACAATTGAGTCCTTCTATGGAAGATTTGTCCTTTGTTGATGTGGACTTTTAAATTTGTAAGGTGCAGAAATTTACCAACTAGACATAGTATTCCAAAAAGCAAAGCTTATTCCAAAAATGGAAAATAAAACATTTAAAGTTTCCAAATTATCCATACCTTTATAAAATAACATGATTTCATAGAATGAAGTATAAATTATCCATACACTATGAAGTGTTACATTGCCATTACATACACCAATCTGGTGTTACCAAACATCTATTTCAATGTTACAAGTAAAGATCATACATCAATATATCAATGAAAGAAAAAGTTGCATGAACAACTTGGCTATACTAGCCATACAAAAGAGTGCAATGAAGCAAATATCATAATAATCTCTGAACTCGACCGCCTCGATCCTCTAATCTTCCGCAAGCCAAGACCAAGAGTGTGGTTAAGGTGCTTTTTCCACCCAACCACGAAGTACTGAACTTCCCTGGGTTTCTTCCTAACTCGAAGAAGGCATCGACCCTGCACAAGGAGCCTAGCAACCTGGAACGGTGTAAGTAGGATGGAATCACTCAATGTGTGTCTATTGCCTGTATGCATCCTAATCCTAGAATGACATAAGCTCTTGCAAGCAGGATGTGGCAGAGACAAATATAACATAGTTTTGGGCTTTTAAACAAATCCATCTATTTCAATGGTACAGTAGATTGGCCAAGCAAATAAATAAAATGATAGTTTTAGAAAAAATAAAACTATCATCTCTGGGAGCCCACATTCGGCATCCTGTCCCGAAAGTTCATACTTTACCAAAAATACACAAAGCACAATTTCCTAAGTTTGGTTTTCCATAAGCATAAGTATCTATATTTCGAATGCAATCATTGTTTCCATCATTCAGTTGATTTCACTAGTTTGCTTGTTGGAAAGTTTACTATTTTCCTTATTTTATCTCAATTTTCCCTGATCTAGTTAATTTTAGATGTGATGATCTACCAGTTAAATATAATGCATTTCTTTCATAAATCAAGGGATTTGATATATTGCTAGTTTTTCCAAGTGAAATATAAAAATAACATTAATCAAGAAACTCAATAATTCAACAGTTCATACAAGTCATTTTCAACGATGCAAATATAAAATAGAATAAATATTTCTTTTGCTACAATACAATAAATTTGATTTCAGATATTATATATATAAATATTCATATAAACAATTTGACAAATTAAACTCCACTCAACATTGTAGTTCTATCCCAACATATACATTTTCCAACAAACACAATTAATACGAACATATATATATATATATATATATATATATATATAAAATTGTATAAAGTGAGTTATCAAATGATATAATCGAATACAGTCATAAACCATTCTGTTTCCAGACAATAAAAATTACGGTCAATATATATATGCAGAGAAAAAAATGAAATTCATATGAATATATATATATGTATTTACATCACCAAATAAACTATGATCGGGAAACTGTAAGCGCCCAAGCGCAGCAAGAACAATGGTATTAATTTCATGCTAAATATTATATATTTACGAGTGTTTTGAGGTGTAAGACATACATAATGCAAGGAAGAGATTCATTACAAACATTTGAAAAGAAACTAAACAGTGATAAGAAGGGGGCCGTCATCCCCAAATGGGGTCGCAGTCCCTAAGGGACTGCGGTACCATTTGGTGACATCATACCCTTACTATCATCCAACGGCCTTAGTGCCATCTATAATGATCATTACATTATCATATGTTGTCATTCATTTATGAAATACAGTCATTCCAATATAGAATACAACCAATCCAATATAAAATACAGTCGCTCCAATATAAAATACAGTCGACTCAATCAAAAATACAGTCAAACCAATATAGAAATGTGTTGATCATAATATATATATATATATATATATATATATATATATATTATTGAAACAAATCATTTCTTTTACAATGCCATGGCCATTTACAGATATTTTTATAGTCAATTTCAGATAGCAGATCATGGTTTTTGCACATAAGAAAAAGATTCATACACACACATAGCCACATATGATCTAAGATTAAATAAGAACCTGGAATTCACTCCCTATTCCAATTGAATGCTTGTTTTCCATAGTTTCCTAGAAGCTCCCCGATCTGAACCATTTCCCTTTTGTGCCCCAAAATTCTTCCACAAATTCTCTTGTTTTGTATGCAGTTTCAGAGATGAGAAGAATAAATCTTGAGAATGCAAGTAGAGAAGAATGATCTTTTTCCCGTGCAAGAAGGGGTTTTTATATTCTTCTTTTATTATTTTCTTCCCAATTTGCTTCACCTTCCTTTGAGCTTTATTTTCTAAAAAAATAGTTGTCTTTTCAAATTGTCTACTGTTTTATTGTCTTCTTATTTCCTTTCTTTTCTGTTTTGTTTCTAATAAAAACTTGTTTTATTTTCTAATTCTATTCACTAATTTTATCAAAACGATATTAAAATAGTTAGTGTAAGGACCCTATTATGTATTACTAAAAATATTAATCAATTTTAGATAAGATTTCTTACACAAATCAATGCCAAACATCAATTCACATTACAACATATGAGAGCCATCAACTTCCTTGCATTCTTATCAATTGAAAATGGAATTGTATCACAAATACACACTATTGTTATAAATATCAGTCACTGTTTAGACAAATTAGAATTAAATTGACCATGGAAATTGCACTCCAATGCCCTCCAAACTCTTGAATATAAAAGTATAATCAATAACCAATGTCAATAGACATCATGGATCATAGTTGTAGCTTCATATGAGCTCACACAATAGACTGATTACAAATAGTTTGACTGCTATTATGACTGATATGCTGATTGCAAATGCCCATAAATCTATTAGAGACCAGATCTTTGACAAAATCTTCTCTTTTAGACAAGCGATGGACTCCTAAGTGTACTATCTTGCCTCTATGATACTCCACAACACTTCATACATCAAACTCTTCACTTAAAGCTTGTATAAGAACCCTGAAATACCATTACCAGCTGACTGTCATAAGAAATCAGAACTAAAAATGCATAGTAAACCTTCATATAATGATGATTTCTCCAAATTGACTACCTTGGTGTAACTTCTACAATGACCAAGGGTTAGATTGATATCAAATTCACTTCAAATACTCCTTAGTAACCACATTCAACATATCCTTCAAATGAAGATGGAAGTCTCTATTTAACCTCTCATTGGATGAGCGCTCCTCCTCTTTGGAAATTTGGATGAATTTTGGAATCCACCAATGATGAACAAGAGACTTGAACAATTGTAAATGAGTTGCAACCACAACTCATTCATTTAAAATAATCTTCAATTATTTCAAATGAAATACAACTACTCCATCGGAATCGATCCATTAGCAATGAGTTCCTCTTGCATAGGCGGCGGATGCTTGCATTCAATCATTTAATATCTTCATTTTTCATTAAATATCATTCATAGGCTTGGGCGAACACAATCATATTGGCATTAGCACTTTGAATCCCTCAATCGCTCTATATGCAATAATTTAAAATTCTTCTTCTTTTCCTTGGGCGATCTCTAACAACTTCATAAAATGCATCAAATAACCCAATCGATCCACATGCAAGCATTTAATAAATAAATTTGCATTTAAAATGATTCATTGCCTTAGCCGCCCATCCTCTACTTGGCATTTAAAATAATTGTTTTTGACTTGGACAAATGCACCTTAGCTTGAGAGATTACCTCCTCTTGCATCAATTCCACTCATTGGCACATGATCCAATGGAATCGCCACCTCATAATGCCAATCAATTATACATGATAGTCGTTGGGTTTAGCTTGGACCTATTTCTTCATGGAGCGAACCTCCTGATTCCACATAAACTCCATAAAGATAGATTAGAAGAAAATGCAATTAAAGATTCCATTTTCTATTTTATTCACATAAAAAAACTCAAATCAAATGCTAGTTGAGCCAACTTTCCGATTCTCCATGTATAGACATATACCAACTTTCCGGTTCTCCCCGTGTATAGAAACAATCTCAACTAGAAAATATAATTTAGCTAAAAATGGGGACATTACAGTTAGCATGATTATCACACTTTCTATAAAACAAATGAAAATATATATTTTCATTCTTCAAATCAAATAAATAAGTAAATCATTTAATCTATTTTTTATGCACACATAATATCAATAACAATTAACTAAATAATCTAACTAAACACAATTAAACTAAGCTATATAATAAAATAATGCAATTAAACTAAGCTATAATATAAGATCATTTAATATGCAATAAAATGCAACTACATGACTCTATTGTGAAGTGTGTGTGAGATATCCCTCCATCTTAACCCTGCCAAGCTGCTAACCTCCTTTACCTCAACCACACCCTTGTCTTCAACAACCTGGAACTTATGACAAACTCATTTTCACATTAATAGGTTAGTAACCCAATAGTTGAAGCATAGCCGAAGCATTAAAATTAATAACATGAATATAACATTCATTTCATTTCATATTTAAAATAATCATTCATCTTTCAAAACGATAAATTATTTATCTAACCACATAAGATTATTCATGAAATATTTCCATATAAAGTAATTCCAGATCGTATCAAAATTTGAGACGTGACATCCTTCCCCACTTGGAAGAGACATCGTCTCGATGTCTTATAACAAAACATCTACACAAAGAGTCATATACATCAAATATCAAGTTAACTTTATTTCTATACTTTCAAATAAAAACATGCAAGCTAATTTATTTCTTTCATACAATCTTCCATAGCTTAATCAAATCTTATTCATATTCCTAGAGATAGAAAGAAAACAATTATGTTCATTTTGTCATCATGCCTACTCGCATGAGACATCAAAACAATTGCCCTAATGATAAAAAATAAGCATCCCATACTACTTGTTATCATCATTAGCAAATCAAAAGTCTCAACAACAAAAAAATATCACAATTTACAACAAGGTCTTCAACTTGAAATGTAAAAAAATAAGATCATAGGTTTTTAACATATAAAAGGATCATTACATGATTAGAAAGATCAAGACTAAGAAGTTCATCATGATTTCAATAATGATTTCAATGGTGCAATATCCATCTATTTCAATGGTACAAGATCCATCGATTTCAATGGTGCATAAAATATTGACCAAATAAATATGATAGTGCATAACATGCACAAATGCACAATGAGTAATTAACAATGAGAATGCATGAATCCTTGGTGTGTAACTCATGCAGGCTATGAATACATAAATTACTTGTAGTGCATTATTTACACAAGGATGTCAATAATATGAAATATTCATCACTCACATTAGTATAAGTATAGTGAATATTTCTTGTTCAAGTTTAAAAATAATAAATATGTTAAGTACATTAAGGCAACAATTCTATAATATGAATACAGATACTTCATTTGTACAAAGCATGAGAAGTGCATTATTGCACATGTGCATTACTTACACCAGAAGATGTATCATTCTCTTATAGTACATATTTATAAGTACTTTCACTAATAGAAAACAGGCATATAGGATTCTTAAGATCCTTTTTCAACACAATATCAATCATTCCTACCTTGTCTATAAGATAAATCAAGAAAACTTATCTATCATCCTTATTAATGAAGGCCCTTAAGCCATCTCAACTTTGCATTCTTCAAAGATCTCGTGGATTCTACTAGATCCATATCCTGAAAGAAATTAACTTGCCCAAAGTCTAGTACTGTTACAAACATTCTTGCCTTTAAAACATCCATCTTAGGTTTCCTACCTTCAGGAAGGCTCAACAATATTTATCCATTATTATTGACTTTATTTACTTCATAGGTGATTTTCCTTCTTCCTCTTATCAAAAATTTCATCTTTTCTTCTTCCCTTGTATCTTATCAACTCATTCATCCTTTACGTCATCAGAGATCTCTCTTTTCAATATATTTCTCTTATTAATTCACTTTTATTGTCACATCATCATTCATGGGTTGTCACCATATATATATCTTGGCTTACTTCAAATAGTCACCATTACTCTTACTAGCAAGTCCTATGAAAACATGATTAAGATGAAGAGGTCTTGTACTTCTAGAGTTCTTTGAATGATCGAACTATGTCTAAAATTGTGCTCAGTTTCAACTAAACCATCTAAGATTCACTAGGATTCCAACTCATCAAAAGAATTTTGACCCATTACTAGGGTCCTCTAAACCTAACACTTTATGTGACCAAGCAGGATTGCGTTACTATAATGCAACTTAAGCGTAGAAGACTCGAGGCCTGAGTGCTAAACCCATAATGCTCTGATACCATATGTAAGGTGCAGAAATTTACCAACTAGACATAGTATTCAAAAAAGCAAAGCTTATTCCAAAAATGGAAAATAAAACATTTAAAGCTTCCAAATTATCCATACCTTTATAAAATAGCATGATTTCATAGAATGAAGTATAAATTATCCATACACTATGAAGTGTTACATTTCCATTACATACACCAATCTGGTGTTACCAAACATCTATTTCAATGTTATAAGTAAAGATCATACATCAATATATCAATGAAAGAAAAAGTTACATGAACAACTTGGCTATACTAGCCATACAAAAGAGTGCAATGAAGCAAATATCATAATAATCTCTGAACTCGACCGCCTCGATCCTCCAATCTCCCACAAGCCGAGATCAAGAGCGTGGTTAAAGTGCTTTTTCCACCAAACCACAAAGTACTAGACTTCCCTGAGTTTCTTCCGAACTCGAAGAAAGCACCGACCCTGCACAAAGAGCCTAGCAACCTAGAACGGTGTAAGCAGGAGGGAATCACTTGATGCGTACCTGTTGCCTGTATGCATCCTAATCCTAGAATGACATAAACTCTTGCAAGTAGTGATGAGTCTAGTTTATGACTCAATTTTGTTAAACTTTCTTGTCCATTTGTTGTAGTTATCTTGGACTTTGGTACTTTAATCCTGATCTTTTTATGTCATTACCCCAAAGCTATAACTTGTTGAGCATTGGTCATTTCTTATATCCTTTTATGACAAAGACATGCTATATGAACTATCTATGTTAATTTTACATATGGTTAATGAATATTACTCCAAGGTAGTTACAAATGTGCAATTATTGTGTGTACTAATATTGTTATGCAAATATAATCGGCATCCATAAAGTAGAGGAAGATTCTACTGGTTGGTCGCTTGCCATAAAAAGTCAAACATGGTGATCGTTCAAATGTCAAATGGAGGGAAGGCAACCACTTTGTAACTAATCTTAAATACTTGTTGAGCAAATTTAGGAGTTATTGTTATGCTAGATCCGTGTTAAAGCAACTCGCTTGATCAAATTCCCCTGCATGCGTAACCTCCTTTCCACTTTCTATGTTTTCCATAATGAGGCGTCCTCCTATTCTGTTGGAGTTGACCACCCTGCTAGGTAGTTAGTTTTGTAGTTTTCCTTCTATAAATAAGACTCTAATGCTCCTTTTGAGGGGTTGTTGATTATTCAAAGATTGTACTTGCATTATCCAATTTTCAGTAATATAGTTATAATGTTCAGTTGTACTCATCTTTTCGAATGAATAAAATGAAGTTGTAAGTTCGCATTTCTGAGTTTACATTTGTCTTAGGGAATACTCATCCAAGGGGACCCACTTGGTGAGAATTCCACCCTTTAGTTCAGTTACATTTTCTGTTAAGCATTTAGTTAAATCTAGCATTGAATGTTCCTGTAGCCACTAGAATTCTATTCTATGTATGTTCCTGCAGCCAAAGTAGATAGAGTAGTTTCCTGTTTGTTTGCCCAAACTTTTACTTTCTATCTTGTACTTGATCCTAGAATAGTTGTTGGTTGATGTTCAGCATTCCTGTTATTTCATTTCTAGCAGTTTATCTTTAGCATTATGTCTTTCGTAGCTATAGAATGAACATGGCTACTTTGGAAGTTCTTAGTGCACATATCGTGCTGACCCATTTCAAGTTCACATCCCTGGGTTGACAAGTGAAATGCATCCCCATAGTGATTAAGACAACTACTCAAGTTAGATGTCCAATCTCTGAGTTACAATTTTAAGAGCTCAGTTGTTAAATCATTGTAAGAGACCAACATTTTTGGCGCTGTTGCCGGGGATGGTGTCAAACTAAGAAGATCTTTGGAGTCATCTTTAGTATTATTCCTTGCAGTTTTTCCCTTAAAATGTGTTTTTAGTTAGGAAGAAACCATCTATAACCCATCAATATTTTTTGTGTGAGAAGTGGCTAATACTGAGTATATTGCATGCATAGAGGTAGGAGAAGAGATGCTTCAGAGAGATTCCTTCCTAATGATTTAACTCACCCAGCAGAAGAAGCAGAGTGAATCCTTTCCTTGATGCATTCCTTGATTTGAATAGTTCTGAAATATCCTCTGAAGAACAAGATACCCCAAATCTAGTTGAAAATCCATTTGCCTTGATAATAGGTCAAGTGGTCAGGGATGCCCAAAACGTACCTAATCAACCAACATTTCCATTTCTGATTGCTCTCCAAAATGAAGTGAATAATCTCAAGAACATACCTGCTTCAACTCTCCCCAAGTTCTATGGACTTGCAACAAAGGACCTAGACACCTTCTTGTTTGAATTTGATATCCTCTATAGAAGCTATGACTACACTACTAATGCTCATAAACTTAAGTTGTTTCCTACTACCATCAAAGAGGTTGCATTAAGGTGGTTTATGAGTCTAGGTAGTGATGTTGTCAATACCTAGGAAGAAATGAAAGATAAATTTCTTGAGAAATATAAAGACTACTGTAGGAGTGGGGATATGAGAGGAAATGATGTTTTCAGAATGCAGCAGAAAGAAGATGAAAGTTTGGAGGATTACATCTCAAGGTTCCTGTTTTGTTTACAAAAGTCTCCCCATCATGTAGTCACTGAGGACTCTCAGAAACTGCTCTTCCTCAGGGGAATAAATGAGCATTGCACGGATGCCTTGGATTTAATGGGAGGAGGAGATATTACCCAAGTGTCTTAGGATGATATTAAGAAGTTATGCCAAAATTATTCTAGAGCAGCAATGAAGAAAGGAAGAGGTTACCATTCCCTTATGGGCAAAACCTCTACCGATGGAATTTCAAGGATGGAGATAAGCCACTTGCTATCTAATTTTAAGCAAGATATTATAAATAATATGGCCACCCAGTTGGACACACTCCACGCAAAGAAGAAACATGAAGAGGCTGAGGCAATGTTGGTCAAATATTGTCCTCATTGTAGACAGAAAAAGAGGGGTTGTAGATGCAAGCTGGTAGCTAACATTGACAACAAGCAGATTCCACCTGAGTTCAAGCCAATACAAGTTGAAGAGGATCAAGTCTTCTATGTTGTACAAAGGAGGCCATGGGCTCCAAGACAAGGTATGTCACCAGATCCATTATCATATGTTGGACCACATTTTAATACTTATGCATCTGGTAACCAATGGCAACAGCCATTTCCATCTAGTTATGGAGGATATCCACCTCAGCCTTGGAACAACCCTCAAAATACTTGGCTAAATTACCAAAACCATGCACCCTAGTGGCAGCAGCCTCCGGGGAATTGGCAATCACCTCCAGGAAAATTGGCAGCAAACATCTCAATGGAGAGGAGGACAGCAATGGCCAAATCAGACCACTAATTACATACAGTCACCTCCTCAGCCCCAACATCCTATTATAATGCCTCCACCTGCTAGCTCCAATTCAAATACACCTAAACCTACTCAGATACCAGCTCAACCCTTACCTAACCCAAATAATAGACCACAGTAACAGCCAATATATTCTGCTGATCCAAATCAATTCCTTGCATATGCTGTGAATGTAAGTGCTATACATATGCGTTCATGAACTACCTTGGCAGCTCCTTCAAGACCTATCATTACTAAGATTTCTAAGGAAGAAGTGGAACCTAGTAAAACCCCCATTCAATCAGATGTACCTAAAAATCCTGAACCAATGGCATTCAAACAGACTCCCCAAGAGCCACCATTTCCACAAAGGTTAGAAACTATGAAACAAAAGGTAGTAGAAGAAGAACCCACCTTTGATATTCTAGAGCAGTTGAAACATCTATGTGTCAAGATTCCTCTATTTCAAGCCATAAATGATGTTCCTATATATGGCAAAGCAATCAAAGAAGCATGCCTTAAGAAGCCAGGCAGAAAAAGGAAAGACCCCACTATGGTTCATGTGGTGGGATAGTTGGCTGACATCATGCTTGGAAAAGTGATTGTTCCCAAATATAATGATCTAGGAAGTCCTGTGGTAGGAGTTGTTATAAATGGAATCCAAATCAGAAATGCTCTGATTGATCTTGGAGCAGTAATAAATGTAATGACAAAGAATATCCTACATCAACTGAATGTTGCAACCATACGACCAACTCCTACAATCCTGTAGCTTACTGATAGCTCTATTGTTAAACCTGATGGGATAGTTGAGGATCTTGTGGTATCCCTAGACTCATGGGAATATCCATTTGATTTCATGATACTTTCTCCTAAAGCTACATTGGGAGGATACCCCATCATTTTGGGAAGGTCGTGGTTAGCCACAACAAATGCTTATATTGGGTGTCAATCAGGAGACATGACCATCTCTAATGGGAGAAGCACTAAAATACTTATTCTTTACCCACCTGTACAGCCATCTCATGATATGGATAATCATGTTTGGCCTCATGTTGGTGAAGAGGCAGATGAAGCTAATTCTGTGGAGCAGCTTATGATGATAGGCAAAAGTTCTTTCCTACAGCTTCAAGAAGAGGAGGAGGTGTTGTCTACTATAATTCAAAATCTTTGTGAAGTAAAGGAAGCATCATCCTCTCATTCTGTTGATCCAACGAGGATACTCGTTCCAATTTTTCTTGCAGCATCAGGTATGTTACATACATTGCTTCCACAAGAAATTAAGGTACCTAGCATTAATGAGATAACTATGGTTGACTTCACAACTCAAGTGGAAATTTTAGAAGAAAGATATCTCAACATTAACAGCAACTTGACTCAAGCACAACAACTGTCCTTGACAAACTTGTTAAAGAAACATAAAAATGCTTTTGCATGGGATTATCATGATATGAAAGGATTGGATCCTACATTATGCACCCATAGGATTTACATAAAAGAGGATTGTACACCAGTAAGACTACCACAAAGGAGAATCAACCCTGCACTAAGAGAAATTGTCAAAGAGGAATTACAAAAGCTATTAGATGCAGGATTTATCTACCCAATCTCAGATAGCCAATGGGCGTCCCCTCTAGTTCTTGTGCCCAAGAAGGGAGGAAAATGGAGAGTATGTATTGATTATAGAGAATTAAATTCTGCCACCAAAAAGGATCATTTTCCCCTTCCTTTCATAGACCAAGTATTGGACTCACTTGCAAGAAAGCAATACTTTTCCTTTTTGGATGGATTCAGTGGTTACAATCAGATTCAGATTGCACCTGAAGATCAAGAGAAAACAACATTTACCTATCCTTGGGGGACATATGCCTGCTCAGTGCTTCCATTTGGCTTATGCAATGCACCTGCAACTTTCCAAAGAGCAGTCATTAGCATATTTTCTGATATCTCACATGATTGTATGGAAATCTATATGGATGATTTCACTACTTATGGTGCTACTTTTGAAGAGGCATTAGCAAACTTAGGCAAGGTGTTGGAAAGATGTGAAGACCATAGCCTATCCTTAAATAGTGCAAAGTGCTTCATGATGATGCAGGAAGGAATAGTACTTGGCCACTACATTTCTCTAAAAGGAATACAAGTAGACCTAGCAAAAAATGAAGTCATCATCAATATGCCCATTCCTACAAACTAAAGAGATGTCAAAAGCTTCTTGGGTCATGCAGGGTATTATAGACGTCTCATCAAAGATTTCAGCAAAATGGCATCCCCATTATATACTCTTCTTATAAAGGATGTTGAATTTCAGTGGAATGAAGACTATGAAAAAGCATTTTCTGATTTAAAGGTAGCCTTAACCCATGCTCCTGTACTTAAAGGCCCCAATTGGGAACTTCCTTTCCACATTCATATTGATGCATCAGACTATGCCATAGGAGCAGTTTTAGGCCAGAAAGGAGTCATTGAGCATGCTATTTATTTTATTAGCAAAAACTTACAGGGTGTTGAGTTCAACTATACAGTGACAAAGAAGGAAATGTTAGCAGTCATCTATGCACTTAATAAATTTAGGCACTACATAACCGGTTATCAAATATTTGTGCACACAGATCATGTAGCCATTAGGTATCTCATGAACAAACATCTCATATCTAGTCGATTAGCAAGATGGGTGTGTTTAATGCAGGAATTTGACATCACTATTGTGGATAAGCTAGGAAAGGCCAATGTGGTTACAGACTTTCTTTCAAGAATGACTACATCAGAAGATAACCAAGTCATTGATGACTCTTTTCCTGATGAACATTTGTTTTCACTCACTGTACAAATACCTTGGTATGTTGACACAACCAATTGCCTAGTCACAGGAAGAGTCCCTCCTCACTTCTCTCCTAAGGAAAGAAGGGTACTCATTGAAAAATCTTTTCCTTTTTCATGGATTGTTGGATGTTTGTTCTACACTAGACCAGACAATGTCATGAGGAGATGTGTGAGAGAAGATGAAACATATGACATTTTGCATGCATGTCACAATGAACCTTGTGGAGGACATTTTGTAGCAAAGCAAACAACAATGAAGATTTTGAATGCAGGTTATTACTGGCCTACACTATACAAGGATGCAGCAAGATATACCAGGAAATGTGATAGTTGCCAAAGGATGGGATGACCAACAAAATCTGATGAGATGCCCCTTTATCCTTAGCTTGTGATTACTCCATTTGATAAGTGGGGATTAGATTTTGTAGGACCCATTGATCCTCCATCTAATGGTAAATCCTTTATCTTAGTATGCACTGACTATGTAACTAAATGGGTAGAAGTTAAGGCCATGAAGCATGCAAGAGATAGTAAGGTTGCAGAATTTCTCTATGAGGAAATCTTTACACAGTATGGAGTTCCCAGAGAATTAGTGACTGATCAAGGAGCTCAATTCACCTCAACTCTAGTTGCAGCACTAGTAGAGGAATACAACATAAGGCACAAGAAATCTACTCCTTGTCACCCCTAGGCTAATGGTCAAGTTGAAGTGACTAACAGAGAAATAGAATCCATTTTGACCAAAAATGTGGCTGTCCATAGGAAGGATTGGGCAAATAGGCTGCCAGAAGCTATCTGGGCCTATAGGACAACCGGGAAAACAACTACTGGTTTTACTCCTTTTGAGTTACTGTATGGCAAAATAGCCATGATGCCTATTGAATTTGAACATAGAACTCTTTGGACTGCACTTGACTTGGGGATGGATCTATCTAAGGCACAAAAAGAAAGAATCATGCAGCTCAATGCTTTGGATGAGATGGGAAAAGCAGCTTTACATCATATAGAAGTGGTGCAGAATCAGAAAATTAGGTGGCATGACAATTACATCAAAGATAAGAAATTCCGGCCTAGTGACTGGGCTTTGCTTTATGACTCAAGGTATCAAGATAATGCAGGAAAATTACAGACAAGGTGGTTAGGACCATATGAGGTTGCTGAAGTGTTTTCTGATGGTGCTGTTCAACTTACTACTATTGACCCTGTTAGATTTAAACTATTAGTCAATGGTCATCGAATTAGGTTATATCACAAGCCAGCCTCCAAAGAAGAATTCCTGCAACAATTCACTCAACATGTAACTCCTGAACTTCCTGTAGCCAAAGGTAGTGGACCTAGTGTCCCTCCTTCTGGGTAACCAAGGTACGACACTTATCATAATAAAGACTTCCACATTTGTGGGAGTCCACTCTTTCACTTCTTCACCCATCCACCCACCCATATCCATTCTTTTCTCTTCCATCACGTGTATTGATTACACTTCATCCCATCTCGCTTCAGCCCACTCCACTTTCATTCATTGCTCAATAAATTCTTAAGCATTACCCGTTACTTTCTCCATGATTTTTGCAACCAATCCTCCACAACTCAAGGTACACAAACTTTAATAATTCTCTCTTAATTATCTTGTGGTTCATTCTGGTGCAGGAGCACCCGCACATGATCAGGATATAGGTCCGCATGATGACATACATGATCAGGATATAGGTCCGCATGATGACATACATGATCAGGATGTAGGATAGTTATCATCATGCTGACGGGATAATCTATTTTTAGTATGTTTGACTTATCATGTAATAAGGTCCACTGTGACCGATGCTATGTAATAGTTCAGCATAGGAGTATGTGTAGGCAGTGAGAGGCAGTTAGAGATCGGGATAAGGTTATCTGAGCTGTCCTCTCTCCCAGCCGCTTGGAAGCTCCCAGCCGCTGGGAAGTGATGTTAGTAGTACTCGAAGGATTTGTTATATATACCTTCGATCTGTAGGGTTTAGATATAGTTTGATATAGTTTTGATATTGATGTACTGGTGTTGAGTAGATATTCAGGAGAGCAGTTCAGACATTGTGAAGCTGTATTCAGGACATTGAATTTCAATTGAATAAGATCTCGTCTTTTGCATTATCTGTTTGCATCTGTGTTGATTTCCTTTCCGTTTTGCAAGCTAATGACCACTTTCAACCCTTCCACCGGTTGATCCTGCAAATCGGTGGAATGGTCCTGTATCATAGCTTAGATTGCATTTGTGTTTTCTGTTTATGCATTGCATTGTTCAGGAGATCTGTTAGAAGCATGCTGTAAATCAGCCTAGCATCCTCATGTGCTAGGTCTAGAAGATAAACTGTTAGATTTTGGTTTGGAGGTGATCCGGCCCGGTCGTCACATGATCTTTGTGAAATTATGTGGTTGTGAGTGTTTTCATGCAGTGGAAGGATACACAGGAGTCTGCATGTGCGTTTCCAGTCGGAACGAGCCGCAACATCATCTGCGAATCCATCGCCATCAGGATCGGGTCATGAAGTTGGTGAAATTTGCATGTTGCAGGTGCATCATGATGTTTTGAGTTGGATATATACTCAGTGTATATATCGCAGTCAGGATCATCTCTCGGGGAAGGTCATCATCCGCATATCGCTAACGGATGCGGGTGTGAAAGTTGAGTTTTTTGGCTAAGTGTTGAAGAGTTCATCAGGATGATGTGTGACGTCATCGTCATCAGGATATGACGTCATCGTCATCAGGATATTAAGAAATCCCTCTATGCGGGTTTATCCTGTTGTCGCTAAGTGGTTGAGTGTTGGCGTAGGCAGGAAGTTGTATTAGCATCATCAGGAGGTTTCGAGGAACCGGATGTTTAATATCATGATGCTGTTGCTTGTATCGACGGGCAGTGAAGCATCGAAGGCAAGTTGTTGAAGTGCAACGTCATCAGGATATTTGGGCAACCGGATATTTGGTTATCCTGCTGACGAAGGTGATATTGAATATCATGATGATGCCGCTTGTGTTTGGCACCCGATGAACAGTGCAACCGGAGGATGTTTGCGCCCGTTGATTATCATGATGATGATGATAGGCGACAGTCGAAGGAGGTAAATAGTAGTCGACAGGAGGATATTTGCGATCATCAGAAATATGATGATGCTGTTGAAATATGATGATGCAGTTGGCGTTGTTAGGAAATATGATGATGAGGTTCAGCCGATAGAGAAGTTTATCATGCTGTTTGTTTTGTTGGCAGCTCCTTCCTGTTAGGTTGCCTCTGTTGCGTTTCACTCTGCAACATAGTGGTATCAGAGCAAAGGTTAGGATCTTTTGGAAAAGATAAGCAGGATGTCAGACGAAGAAGGAACATCTGAGTTTCCAACAAAGATGACCAACGCTGAGTTGGCAGTTCTGGTGAAGAAACAGATTGCCGAAAGTAAGGCCGTGAAGGCTCAGAATCAGGAGTTGAAAGATGAGTTAGCAAAGTTGAGGAGCAGAGTAGGTTCTGGTAGAGAAGATGATAGGGAAGAAGAGGATATCCCTAATTGGAGCGAGGAGGTCGTTCCTGCAGACCAGAGACCGCTGTTGAACGCCCTCAAGGCCATGGAGAGGAGAACCATGGATGTGAAGCTGGACTTGCCAGTGTTTACAGGTAAGATGGACCCTGATTCAGTAATGGAATGGATAGACTGTCTGAACAATTTTTTTGTGACAGAGGAGATACCAGAACAGCAGAGAGTGAAGATAGCACAGTCAAAGATGAAAGAAGCTGCCTTGACATGGTGGAACTTTGTTCAGGATGATAGAGTGCAGGAGGGAAAACGTAGAGTTGCCACATGGAAGAAGATGATGGAGTTGGTAAAGGAGGCTTATATCCCTTTGGATTACAGTATCCAGTTACACAAGAGGAAGCAGAACCTGAAGCAGAAGGAGCTAGATGTCAGCTCATATACAGAAGAGTTCATGAAACTCTGTATGAAGACCAAGGTGAAAGAAAGTGAAGAAGAAAAGGTAGCCAGATACCTGAATGGACTGAGGTTTAATATTCAGGAAGATCTGAGTCTGCATAACCCAGATACAGTGCAGAAAAGTTTTCAGTTGGCACTGAAGGTGGAAGAAAAGCTGAAGAGAAAGCAAGATCAGAACAACAGAGGAAGAGGAAGACAACAAAGAGGTGGAAGAAGTCCTTTCAGAGGCAGAGGACAAGGACAGGGATATCAAGGAGAGTCTAGTCAAGACAATAGCAAGGGCAACAATAGCCAGAGTCAGAGAGAGAATTTCAGTCAGCAAGGAAACTTCAGAGGTAGAAGACCTTACAGAGGAAGATCCCAGGGCAGAGGATCCATCAGGTGTTACAACTGTAACAAAGAAGGCCATATAGCCAGCAGATGTCCAGACAAGGCCACAAGCTCAGCAGGTGAAAGGAGGACAAATCTGGTCAATGAACCTGATAATCAGAGTAGGACAAGTTCTAATGATTTTCAGAGTGTGAATGGTCCTGAGAATTATGGATATCCAGAAAGTGGAGAGTCCCTGATGATGAGAAGAACAGTAACTACCATGAAGGTACCTGATAAAGAAGCCCCTCAGAGGAAGTCCCTTTTCAGAACCACTTGCAAAGCAGGAGGTAAGGCTTGTAAAGTTTTGATTGATTCTGGTTCTACTGAGAACTTTGTGTCTGAAGAAATGGTGGTGAAGCTGAAGCTTAGGAGATTGCCTCATCCATCTCCATATAAAGTCTCATGGCTTACTCAAGGTCAGCAGACAACTGTAGAAGAGCAGGCTTGGGTAGAATTCCAGATTGGTGGATATAAAGATAAGTTGTTGTTTGATATCACCAAGATGGATGCTTGCAACCTTTTGTTTGGTAGACCATGGCAATATGATCTGAAGGCACAGCATGATGGTGTCAAAAACACCTATAAAATCACTAAAGATGGTAAAGATGTAACACTATTCCCATTGAAGGAGAAAGAGGAGAAGTCTAAAGGCAAAGAAGTGAAGGTCATGCTGATGGAAGGCAAACAGTTTATGAAAGAAGTAGCAGCAGAAGGTGCAGTTGCATATGCCCTAATCCCCTGTATGAGTGTGAATAAGGAACAACAGCAAGAAGCCAAGAAGGAGAAGAAGCCAAGGTTGATAGACCCAGCTGTCCAAGAGTTATTGGATAAGTACAAAGGTGTTATCTCAGAGGGAATGCCAAGATCCCTACCACCTATCAGAGATATCAGTCATTGCATAGACTTGATTCCAGGGTCTACACTTCCAAATAAAGCAGCTTATAAGCTTACCCCAGAACAGAATGCAGAAGTAGCCAGGCAGATTGAAGAATTGATGAATTCAGGTCTGATTGGGAAGAGTCTGAGTCCATGTGCAGTACCAGCTGTACTAGCACCTAAGAAGGAAGGCACTTGGAGACTTTGCACCGATTCCAGAGCCATCAACAAGATCACAATCAGGTTCAGTAAGATGGCACATTTCTTGCCATGCAAAACCACTGCAGATGCCTCATATATTGCAGATTTATTCTTCAGGGAAGTTGTCAGAATTCATGGGTTACCTTTGAGCATAGTTTCAGATAGAGATGTGAAGTTTGTGGGTCATTTCTGGAGAACCCTATGGAGGAAGCTGGGAACCAATTTATCTTTTTCCTCTGCATATCATCCTCAAACAGATGGAGAAACTGAGGTTGTGAACCGTTCCTTAGGGAATCTACTTAGATGCTTGACAAAACAGCATGGAGAGAAGTGGGACAATATTCTGTCTCAAGCTGAGTTTTCATATAATGATACTGTCAACAGGAGCACAGGAAAATCGCCTTTTCAGGTAGTATATGGAATGCATCCCAGAGGTATTTTAGAGTTGCGAGAACTACCTACAGCAGATCCTGTTAGTGCAGATGGAGAAGCTTTTGCTGAAGCCATCAAAGAAGTTCATGATCAGGTTAAGACCCAACTCCAGCAAACCACCTTAAAGTATAAGGAGTATGCTGACAAGAAGAAGAAGGATGTTCAATTTGCTGTTGGAGATTTGGTTTGGGTTCACTTGAAGAAAGACAGGCTCCCTAAGGGGAAGTATACTAAGCTCATGCAAAAGAAAGTTGGACCATGTCAGATTTTGCAAAAGCATGGACAGAATGCTTATAAGATCCAACTACCACCTGATCTTGGTTTATCTCCTATCTTCAATGTATGTGACTTAACTCCATACAAGGCTAATCCAGATGCAGATCAGGATATCCTACAGGATACAGTTGCTGAAGACATTCCTCCACATGATCCTCCACAGATACAGCAGATTTTGGACACTAGAGTGGTCAAACAGACCAGGAATAAGAAGTACTTGGAGTACCTCGTCTCTTGGAAGGGACAGCCGAACTCTGAAGCAGTATGGATGACTGCCGAACAGATACAGAAACATGGTGCCGACCTTGATACTCTCATCTCAAGTGGACTTGAGATTTCTTCTTTTGGGGAGTATGGTGCAGGAGCACCCGCACATGATCAGGATATAGGTCCGCATGATGACATACATGATCAGGATATAGGTCCGCATGATGACATAC
Organism: Cunninghamia lanceolata; assembly: GCA_027924645.1. Taxonomy (NCBI): domain Eukaryota; kingdom Viridiplantae; phylum Streptophyta; class Pinopsida; order Cupressales; family Cupressaceae; genus Cunninghamia; species Cunninghamia lanceolata. The sequence goes on along the minus strand of BSBN01000853.1, from coordinate 2,529,622 downwards.
ATGATCAGGATGTAGGATAGTTATCATCATGCTGACGGGATAATCTATTTTTAGTATGTTTGACTTATCATGTAATAAGGTCCACTGTGACCGATGCTATGTAATAGTTCAGCATAGGAGTATGTGTAGGCAGTGAGAGGCAGTTAGAGATCGGGATAAGGTTATCTGAGCTGTCCTCTCTCCCAGCCGCTTGGAAGCTCCCAGCCGCTGGGAAGTGATGTTAGTAGTACTCGAAGGATTTGTTATATATACCTTCGATCTGTAGGGTTTAGATATAGTTTGATATAGTTTTGATATTGATGTACTGGTGTTGAGTAGATATTCAGGAGAGCAGTTCAGACATTGTGAAGCTGTATTCAGGACATTGAATTTCAATTGAATAAGATCTCGTCTTTTGCATTATCTGTTTGCATCTGTGTTGATTTCCTTTCCGTTTTGCAAGCTAATGACCACTTTCAACCCTTCCACCGGTTGATCCTGCAAATCGGTGGAATGGTCCTGTATCATAGCTTAGATTGCATTTGTGTTTTCTGTTTATGCATTGCATTGTTCAGGAGATCTGTTAGAAGCATGCTGTAAATCAGCCTAGCATCCTCATGTGCTAGGTCTAGAAGATAAACTGTTAGATTTTGGTTTGGAGGTGATCCGGCCCGGTCGTCACATGATCTTTGTGAAATTATGTGGTTGTGAGTGTTTTCATGCAGTGGAAGGATACACAGGAGTCTGCATGTGCGTTTCCAGTCGGAACGAGCCGCAACATCATCTGCGAATCCATCGCCATCAGGATCGGGTCATGAAGTTGGTGAAATTTGCATGTTGCAGGTGCATCATGATGTTTTGAGTTGGATATATACTCAGTGTATATATCGCAGTCAGGATCATCTCTCGGGGAAGGTCATCATCCGCATATCGCTAACGGATGCGGGTGTGAAAGTTGAGTTTTTTGGCTAAGTGTTGAAGAGTTCATCAGGATGATGTGTGACGTCATCGTCATCAGGATATGACGTCATCGTCATCAGGATATTAAGAAATCCCTCTATGCGGGTTTATCCTGTTGTCGCTAAGTGGTTGAGTGTTGGCGTAGGCAGGAAGTTGTATTAGCATCATCAGGAGGTTTCGAGGAACCGGATGTTTAATATCATGATGCTGTTGCTTGTATCGACGGGCAGTGAAGCATCGAAGGCAAGTTGTTGAAGTGCAACGTCATCAGGATATTTGGGCAACCGGATATTTGGTTATCCTGCTGACGAAGGTGATATTGAATATCATGATGATGCCGCTTGTGTTTGGCACCCGATGAACAGTGCAACCGGAGGATGTTTGCGCCCGTTGATTATCATGATGATGATGATAGGCGACAGTCGAAGGAGGTAAATAGTAGTCGACAGGAGGATATTTGCGATCATCAGAAATATGATGATGCTGTTGAAATATGATGATGCAGTTGGCGTTGTTAGGAAATATGATGATGAGGTTCAGCCGATAGAGAAGTTTATCATGCTGTTTGTTTTGTTGGCAGCTCCTTCCTGTTAGGTTGCCTCTGTTGCGTTTCACTCTGCATCACATTCATTTAATTATTATACATTAGTATTGATATTTCTCATAGCATGTCATTATTCCCTTCCTTGTCCTGTCACGCATCAATTCCACATGTGTGGACACATGCCTAAATTTAGGTTGGGGAGGGAGTGTTAATATGATGTCCACGTGTCAGTTTTTCCATATGCTTGATGCCGAAATGTCAGTAAAGTTTTAAAATTGAATGATTTGAATTCTGAGTGAGTTGATGGCTCGCAAGTGAGATGACAACCTTCATCGATCATTCATTACTACCTATACCACCCTTGTCTTGTGTTCCCAAGAAAAGAAGCCAAAAAGGAAAATACAGATAGCAAGAGTTATTGAAAATTTAACAGGGTTACAGGAAGGTGAAGTAGTTTGAAAACTTTTTGCAGAGAATAGAAAAACTTTGCAATGTGATTGTTTTCAGGCAGCTAAGTCGATGGGAGGAGGATTAATTCGGAATGAACCCACAGTTCATGATGTATTATTGCAGGATGCACTTAGTCAGGCCAAATTTAGAAATTGTGGATGGATGGACTATTTCTTGAAGTTAAATGGTTTTGATGAAAATGTTACATTAGAATTTGCTCAGACATTGTCTAATGGTAAATCTATTGTAAGAGGATTGGAGGTGTTAGCTACTGAGGAGAGAATTACAGAAGTTACAGGTCTACCTGTTGATGGCGAAGATTACCCTATTGCCAGAGATGCCAAGTCAGCTAGGGCCAAATTTACAGAACCTAGTGATCCTCGATTGACTATAGACAAGCAGGGAGCCAAAAGAACCTCTCTACCTGAGTTGTGGAAACAGGTAGCTATCCATGTGGTGAAGTACATTACTTGTGAAGGTCGTATGTTGAACCTTCATTCTGTGCATTTGAAATTGTTGAATCATATGAGGCATGGAAGAAGAATGAACGTGCCAAACGTGCTTTACCACCTTCTCTTGATTATGGCTGCCGAGACCCAAAAAGGTAGGCTTATTTTGTCTCTCACCATTGTTTAATCAAATTGCTAGTTGAAAAGTCTCTGCATGATGTGTCCGATATGACTTGGGAGGAATTTTTGAATATTGATCAAATAAGACCTAGTCATTTGTGACCTGTGGTTGTGCTGCAACATCATAGAACTAGGAGAAGGGTGTGTTCTGTTGAAGCTACTCTGGGAACTTCAACTTCCAATGCAAACCCTCCTGTAGTAAAACAAGCTATTGAGATTAGCTCTTCTGAAGCAGAGCATGCAGATAAAGAAAATTCTTCAGATTCTGACAATGAGGATATTCCTCTTAGCAATTTAATTCAAACTAGGGCACAGAGGAGAAGGACAGAAATAAAGAAGGGTAAAACCAAAAAGCAAACCGCAGAAAGGAAGGTGTCGCGCTCTAGGAAACGAAAGGCTGACACTATTCTTCCTGCATCTAAAGAGAAACATGAGAGTCCTTCTATTAAATCAAGACCTGCTAAGCCTACCTCTTGTGCATCTATGCAGACGAGCCCTAGGGTTGATGAAATGATAGCTGAGGATACAGAGGCCCCAATGGGGCATGTGAATGATGTAGAAAAAGACATAATTGAGGAAGCAACTAATGTAACTCTGGTAAACCTTGCCGCCACTGCTGAGCATATTGAGAGACAAGAACATGATGATAAACAGGAGTTCCTATAGCAAGACACCCTGCAGCTAGAATTGGCTGAGCAATCAGAAACCCAACAGCCTATGCTACATGAAGATCAACCATCTGTGCCAGGAAAGCCTTTGGTAGGCATACACAGACCTCCTGATTTTTCAATGCACATGATAGCCATGAATCTATGGAATGAAATATAGAGGAGAGAAAAGGAATGGAAGAAGGAAAAATGCAGATTAAAGGATGAAATTCAAAAGAAGGATGAAGAGATTAAAGACAAGAATGTAGAAATTGCAACTTTAAAAGAAAGAGTGGATAGTATGGCAGCTTTGGTGCCTCAGGTATTAGAATGCAGGACTCCCCCGAGAGTCTATGCTTTGCATTTAAAGGAAAGATACCTCTCTTTTAAGTTAGCAAGGATTGTTTCTAGTTTGAACCCTTCCATTGAATCTCCTCTTGAATTTTTCAATGCTTATAGGATTGCTCCTCCAGAAACAAAGAATTTATTGTGTCAATTCTATTTACATAATTTTGCTGTGTCCCAAGACCATGAGTGGAACCCCTTGTTGTATGTTGGGGATGTTAAGTTGAGGGCATTTATGTCCTGGATGCAAAATGAGATTAGTTGGGGACAACAGTTCAGGGCTTATGGGTAAGTGCAAAAAGATGGGGGGCCAAAAAGTGGCCAAATTTTTTTCAAAAAAATTTAATACATAACGCAAGCATGTTATGACTAACTATAAATAAAAAAAAGAGCATTTGTGCTCATTTCATTTCTTTGTTTTCCTCTACACCCGCGGCCTGCAAACCCTAAGAAGCGCGCTCGCGTTTTGGAAAAGTCAATTCAACACCAAAATCTTACCGATTCATCGCCAAAATGCCGCCACGATGTCGAGCAGGCCAAAGGAGTGAGTTTTATTTATTTATTTGTTTGAATTTGTTTCTAAATTTGTTTGAATTGAGTTGATTTTTTATGTAAATTTCATTAATTGTCAGGAAATATTAATGCACCTCCTCCTCCTCAAAATCCACAAAATCCTGAAGAGGAAATACCTGTCAAACAACAAACTCCTCCATCCATTCCTCGACATGCCCCTGGAACACAAAAAAATATGATGGGGCAAATTGAAAACAATAAAAAAGAAATTGAAGACATAATTGCAAGGTTGAAAGATTCTTCCACTTCAACCTTGCATAGGTCCACGCTTGCTCAATCTCTTGAATCCATATTATCAAATGTAGATTCAATTAGCAAGCAAATATCTAGTTGGATGGATAAGAGGAGAGAGTTTAGAGACTATTATGCAGACAAGTTGTCATATCAAGATGTGAAAAAATTACAAATTACAAAATTAGACTTGTGCTCCATTTTCACAAACCCACAAACAAATCAACCTCCACCCATTACATGCAAGAGGTTCCCTATCCATTGGTGCAACAACCAAGCGATAAGGGACAATTTTGGGCAGAGGTGGTGATGGTTTTTGACCATCCTCCATGCAATAATAATGAGGTCCCACAATACTTTTTGAGGAAACTCTACTACGAGTTTGTCCTCAATAAAGTGCCAAACTATTTTGATATGTGGGACTTCCAAGGTAGAGGTGGGGGGTCAGCACAAGATAGACCAGGGGCACGTGTTGACCCACAACGGGCAGTGAGACGAGTAATCAGCAGACCAGTCCATTAGCATGTTTCTATCCCTTCCATTGTGAAGGAGAGTGTTAAGGTTAATACACTCCAGTCCATTAGTGCCTTGACCCAGAGCATCATAGAGCATGCCAGTCCTACAGCACAACGTGGGTTGGGAGATAGTGCGAGGAGTAGGTTCCCACCCCATGCTTGTCAGACTTGCAGGTCAGCCTGTGGTTATGACCCCATGGATAGTCAGGACGCAAGTGCACATGCTACATCTGCAGCTGAGCAGATGGTGATGATAAATACCCTCCTGAGTGAGAGTTTCAGCCTTGATACTCAGGTAAATATAAGCAAGTTTATTGAATTTAATTTATTAAATTTTATTTTTGAAATGCAAGATTAACTAATTTAGTTTGATGATTTTAATGAAATTTCAGAGTCATAGCATTGATGCAGGTTTCAGTGGTTCTCCAACTGCATATTACAGTACATCATCTACTATCGGGGTATGTAACTAGTAAACAATTATAAATATTACATGTGAATAGCATCATTATATGAATGGTATTCTAATATCTGATTTTAGATGTTGAATAGGTTAATATTGGAGATTTCATGGCAACACCTACCAGCGGTGGTGGACTTCAAAGCTTCACGAAGGTAATAAAATAAATAGTTTAATGAATGAATTGTACTTACTAGATTTTTGTATGTGACTTGTGTGCTTTATTATGTGTACTTGCATGTTTAGATGAACGTGTGTGTATGTTAGGAGCCAGGATTTGCATCACTATTATAGTCTTTGTAATTGAATAATGTTGTTTTATTTCCAGATGATGCAGGCCAAGGAGACACCTCTCGATGTTCATAGGGCAATGGAGCATGGTGTGACCTCTGCGATTCATAGCTCCATGGCATTGACAGGGGTATGAGGCAGATTAGTAAATTTCAATTTACATTCATTGTTATAGTTGTTTATTTTTGAAAAATCAAAAGATTATTGATTTGAAGTTTAATTTCTATCTGGATGGTTTCTATAGGACATGACATCACCACGGCCTATTCCTGCTACTGAGGCAAGTGAGGAGATAGATTATATGGTAGTGGGAAGTGATTATTTTGTTAAATGTTTCATTTTTTATAACATGTAATTTCTATATATTATTGTCTATACTTTTTATTGTAACAGCTAAAGATGCAAGAAAAACTAAATAGGAGGAGTAGCCCTCAAGTTCGTAGTAGACCACCCACATACACGTCTCCATCCCCTAGAAGATCAAAGGCTTCCCGTGATCTATTCTCTTCACCAGCCAGAGGGGAATGGCTTTTTATTGTGTTCCTTTGTTGTATGCCTATATGACATTTGTGGACATATATTTTGTATTGCATATAGTTGACATTGTATGCCTATATGGCATTCTTGTAAGCCTATATGGCTATTTTGTACATATGTTATACTTCTATTGATAGATATTGATGTATGCCTATATGGATATTTGGTTAATAAAAATCTTTTTTATTGATGGCGTCCATACTTGCATTATAAATCCATGTTTGAATGGATATTTGTAGATGGCTACTTCAAATATTTAAAGTCCAATTGTATTACATAGGATGTTTGTTGATCCAATAAGCTAGCTATTGTTATTCAAGTATCACCTAAACCTCATCTTGGAACTAAAAGATAAAAGTTGTATTTTAAAAAAAAATGAATCATCATGTTGAACATAAAATATTCATATTCTTTATGAGTTGCTCAATTGAAAATATTTAAATGAGTATGCTAATCCATATTCTTTATGAGTTGGTCAATTGAAAATATTTCTTAATTTCTTGTTATTATACAATATTGGGATGCAAAGAGTATGTTTGTTGTTTTGAATAAGATAGTCAAAATCATATGTTTATGAGCACCTGATGACCATTGTGGTTATTAAATGTAATTCCTCTTGCATATAAGGTGATGTTATGAGATTACATTGAGTCTTACCTAATTTTAGTATGCAACATAACATTGGGGCTATAGGCTTCCATAAGTCATACCTCAAGGATTTTCAGTTTTAGGCACAAATTTTCTTTAAGACCTTAGGTGCATTTCTCTACTTGCACAACCTCAAAACTCTGCCTAGAACTCAAGGCACCTTTCATCATCCAATCAACCTCAAAATTGCGCCTTGATATTGAAAGGATGTTTCAAAGTATAAAGGAGGGAGGCAATTCATCTTGATTATCAAAGTTGATCAAACACATCAAACTAAGCATCATACCTCTAGGCACATTTTTGCCTCTCTCTAAACTATCCATTTTGGTGCCTTGATGTAAAGTGAAGTCAAAACTTAGTGAAGATTGCGCCTAGAAAGATATCACCTTGGATATGCACCTAGAGTCATCCTAGATCATCTATTTGCGCCTAAGGGTCAATATAACATAATATAACTTAGGAAGACTTTGAAAATTGTCAAAAGAAGCCTAGGCACCTTTTCTTGTCTCCACCATCCATTTTGGGCACCTAGAGGAAAATGAACTTCAAATCACTTCCAACTGTAGCGCATAGTGTTAGAACCTTCAAAATGACTAAATCTTACCAAAAGAAGTCTAGGTGCCTATTGTCACTTGGATCATCATGAATGAGCACCTAAGTTGAAGGAGAATAAGCATCTTGTATGGAGGCACACTTTTGTGTCTAAATAATCTCATTTTGGAGCCTTGAAAGAAGATGTTCTAAATCCTAAGTTCTAGCAACTAAGTGTAAAATGGTCTCCTATAGGTTTGAACAAGTGATTGAAGCCATCAAATTGCCAAGAAATGAGCTAAGTATACTAAGGTGCCTTTTCTTGTCTAAACTATCCATTTTGGCGCCTAGGAGGAAGGAGATTCAACATCATGAATCAAGGCACCCTTTGCCATCAAAACAACCTCACATTGGCGCCTTGGAGGAAATCAACTTAAAACTACAAGTCTTGGAGTTTTTTCATGTTTTGATGATGTCTTTTGAGAACAATTATAATGATTGAAGGATGAAGTGGGTAAAAAGTCTTCATCTAGCTTAGGCGCCCATTCAATATTTAGTTTTTTCACATACCTTAATTTGCGCCTTGACTTGGAGTAGTTAGTTTATGCTTTAAAATGATTTCTATGTGTTTATATGATTCAATATTTGTTAATAATTTAATATGCCGGTACAATGTAGCTCAGACTATTTCGGCATGTTTGGGTGCAAAATAGGACTATGCCTAGCCTAAACGTATCCATCCAGACACGTTGGAACTGTCAGTTTGGCCACATGAGGAGAAGAACAAAAGTTACACCCCTTTACAACTTTACACTGCCTCCTTTTGACAATTTTTGGGGCAACAGAAAACCTTTCACCACGGGCAAACGCCTCAAAGATGTAAAAAACTAAGAGAGGTTATTATAGAGGCACTCTATATGATTGCGTTGCCTCAGACATAATGTTTCTAAGTGATGCAGTTTTCAAGTAACATCTCATCAAAGATTGCTGTCTTTTTGCACTTTGGACTCTTCAGGGATATCATCGGTATAATGTAGCTCGGACTGTTTTGACATGTTTGGGTGAAAAATAGGACCATGCCTAGTGTAAATGTACCCATCCGGACGCGTTGGAACAGTCAGTTTTGTCACATTAGGAGCAAGATGAAAGTTACACCCATTTGCAACTTTACACTGCCTCCTTCTGACGATTTTTGGGGCAGCAGAAAACCTTTCACCACAGGCAAATGCCTCAGAGATATAAAAAATTGAGAGAGGTTATTGTAGAGGCACTCTACGTGATCGTGTTTCCTCAGACAGAATGTTTCTAAGTGATATATTTTTTGAGTAACATCTCGTCAAAGATTGCTGCCTTTTTGCACTTTGGACTCTTTAGGGATATCATCGGTACAATGTAGCTCGGACTGTTTCGACATGTTTGGGTGAAAAACAAGACCACACCCAGTGTAAATGTACCCATTCAGACGCATTGGAACAGTTAGTTTGCTCGCATTAGGAGTAGGACGAAAGTTACACCCCTTTGCAACTTTACACTACCTGCTTCTGACAATTTTTGGGGCAGCAGAAAACCTTTCACTACGGGCAAATGCCTCAGAGATATAAAAAACCAAAAGAGGTTATTGTAGAGGCACTCTACATGATTGTGTTGCCTTAGATGAAATGTTTCTAAGTGACACAATTTTCAAGTAACATCTCGTCAAAGATTGCTGCCTTTTTGCACTTTAGACTCTTCAGGGATATTGTCGGTACAATGTAGCTCGAACTGTTTCGACATGTTTGGGTGAAAAATAGAACCATGCCTATCCTAAACATACCCATCCAGATGTGTTGGAACTGTCATTTTGGTCGCATCAGGAGCAGCCAAAAATGCAAAAGTTGCTTTGTGCAACTTAACAACATTGACACTTTTTTGCAATAGGACTCAAAGACTCAAACTGACCCCAAATGACTCAAAGTGACTTAAAAACAAATGAAATGGTTTTAGAAGACCTTATTACATACAATTGAATCAATCAAAACAAAATTTCATTTTTTGACCCCTCTTGGAGGCATGACAACCTAGGTGCCCCTGCACCATTAGTGCAACTGAAGTCGATAAAGTTTTTCTATTAAGAAAAAGCGCTTCCCTTAGCATCAAGAAATATAAATATTCTATACTGACAAGGCAAACCACATGAAGGTGGAAGCTCATGTGGCCTCACCTAAGACCTAAGACACATGTAGTCTAGTAGACATAGGACACCTAAGACACCTATTTTCTAGTCTCTATCTACCTAGTTGACATATCGTATATACCTAAGACACAATTTGGTACAGGAGCACCAAGAAGACTAAGGTCTTGAGTTCTCTTGTTTTTGTTGTTCATTTTGTTTTGTGGATTAAATAAGGTCTTGGAGGCCATTCTCATGTTGTAATAAGGGCTATAATGCCATGTTTGTAATAAGTCATCATACAATCATACATTGTATAGGAGGCAGTCATAAAGTCTTAAGGGGTAGTCATGTAAAACCTCATGTTGTAAGCCTTGCAAAGGCATGTCAAAGTGTTAGAAAGGCATGTCAAGTCTAGTCAAAGGTTTAATACAATTGTCAAGTGTTTTGAAGGCTTCACTAAGCCTAAACAAGTCACTGCAGTCCTAATTAGGACAGTTGCAACAATGGCAAGTAGTTGTTGTTTTGAAACTGACAGGGCAGTTCGATGGTGGAAGAATAGTTATACACCCTACATCGAACCCAACTGCCTCTCAATCCATTGTATATACTTTCTAAGACTTTGGACTTGGAGGAGAAGTCTTTTGGAGGAGAAACAGTAATAAAAACTCAAAAATTCTACATTTTCTGTATAATTCCGCTGTAGCAATCTATACCCTATTTCTGTACAGACAGGTTGTGAAGGACTATGGTGGTGGCATGAAACTAGAGTGAGTTGACATTCATTTGCATCTAGTTTGGCATCTTGAAACAATTCTAGAGTAGAGTGAGACTCATTTTCCTGAAAATAGTTTAAGAAACCCTTATCTAGGGTTTTGGTAAGAATCATGCATTTTTGGCCATTCCATTGATTTGATTCACTTTTGATCAGTGGAATGGGTTGTAGTAGGTCTTTTCTAGTATGATATGGTGGGTTTTTGGTAGGAAATCTGAGGAGAAGAAGTTTTCTTTGAGGAAACCTAACAAAACCATGTGTTAGGTGATGTTTAGAGACATAGAGAAGGAACCATAGAGGCATTTTTGGGAACAACAGATTGTAGGAGGACAAAACCCACAAAATTCATAGTTTTGGCATGAATACTAAGTGCTCAAGTCATTGGTTGAGTTCTGTGTGTGAATTTAAGGGGGGTCTCTTTGTATTTTAGGCCTAATTGGGGCTCTAGGTTATTGAGAGGAGTTATAGGTTAGGGTATATCGTCCAAAACAACTTATACCTAGTTTTGGATATGTGATAGGGAGTCTAAATGGGTATCTATTGATTGTCTAATTTCTATGTTTGAAGATCTGTATCAAAATTTATTAGGACTGTTCTCCTTTTTTAGGGCTATAAGCCATTTCTTAGGTTTGTGAAGGAAGTGTTAATCCTAAGTTTGGTCTGCCTTTGACAATGATTGGAATGGGTCCCATAGCATCTAAAATCACCTTTTCCATGAAGAATTCAGAGTCTCTAAATTTTGTTCCCACTTTTTTATAATGATCATGAAATTTGGGCTTTAGAGCATAAGGAAACCTTGTCTAGTTTGCCATCCTCCAACTATCCCATTGCCTCTACATCACAATTAGAGACACCTATTATCTAGTTAGAAACCAAGACACCTAGAGACACCTATATTTTATACATTACCTAGATTTTATACATTATTCTCAGGATCAACTTCATCCATCACTTAGGTCTAACCCCATGAAGCATAACATGATGATGTAAAAATATGTATATGTGTAAAAGTGCAGCAGGAAATAAAAAAAGACAAACCTTACAAAGTAATGTGCATACTTACAACTCAATGTAACATGACTTTACAAAATCAATGTGAATACTTACAAATTAATCCAATGAACCATCTAGGTCTACTCTACTCTTTATTGTGTCAAGTATTGCTTCATGGTCAGACTCACGCACCTTCCACAAGATTTTGTTCAAAGGTCTACCCCGATACTGTATCAAATGAACATTGGATGCCATGACAAGGTTTGAGTAATGAAGAATCTTCCGATGCGTGTCAAAGTCCTGAAACAACCAAACATTAACACTCTTATGTGGGTACCTTCTAAGCCATGTTCCAGTAATAACCACTGATCCTGTAGGGTATTCGATGTTTTCTCCATCTGTAACTGGGGCCTCCAATTTTTTTTTGGCCTCAACACAACGACATAAGTAATATTTTGTTCCCTCTTCATTATATTCATCTGCAATAACTACATATACGTGCCCTACATTGATATGTGTAGCAAATTAGATGAAATTAGTCAACATTACAAAAACACTACAAAGTAAGATGACATTAGGAATTTCAAAAACTATGCAAATAGATATATTACCTAGTTGAACTAGATTTGATATGTGGTCAAAGTCAACTGATGATTCTATCTGTGTTAGTTCCAGTGCCATCAGGGTTCAATATGTGTCAAGTGGGCTAAGATAACTTAACTGCCATTCGTCAACCCACTCCTTTGACTCACACTTATCCCAGGCTTGAATTGTACAGGAAGAACAAAAGCATGACATCTTTCACGTATGGATACTCCATGAACCTACAATTGAGCTTCTGAAAGAGTGCATCTCATTTGATCCTATCAGTGTACAACAGTCCTCATATGGTGCAATGTTAGTATCATCTATCAACCAAAAAAATCTACGAACTGAAGACTTGCCTTCATTACCTAGACCCATGGAAGCATTACACCACTCGATAATTGATTTTGCATCTGTCAACTTTGCATTATCTTTATACTTTAACTTTTCTCGTGTTATGGCTCTTTTGCTACATGCTCCTGCACCATCATGCTCCCCCTTTCCATGCCCGGCCTCACAAAAGTTCCATATATGCTGAATACCTGTAAAATTATGCCTCCTACTCAGCCAATAGAAATTCTGCGAGCTCTTGAATTGTGACGCAGAGTTATCCGACCATATGATATGTTGACTAAACAATATGCCCCTTCTAGCCAAATCATTGTAGAACACCCGAAAGCAACCTTGCATGAACTCCATAGAATGCATGTGATCATCACTAATATAGAAATTATACTCCCTTATGATCTTTTTGTCATCCTCTGTACTATCATTCGCATGAATGAATGCGATGTGCACAAATATAGAACCCTGTGTGGAGTTGTACTATTGTGATTGCACCTCACGCTGTGGCTGTAGACTGTAGTTCTCTGCAAAGTCGATGAATGAAACAATGCTACCAACCAGAAATGTGTCCTTGCATAACTTGAATTGCAAGTCCAACCATTAAGCTCTGTGGGCATGTCTTGCATACTCATACATTATGCTGTCACGAAATATAGGCATAAACTTATACACTAGAATCCTTTCAATAACCAATTCACACCTCTTTGCTTCTTTACCATCTTTTGTATTGTATGCCACTATTTATACTTGCCAAACTCTACTAGTTCATTTCCAACCGCACGTGTTCTTTCCATATGTTCACATATTGGCAAATGTTGCAAGCCACCACAATGATGACATGTGCCATCCAAGCATAATTTCTTGTAGAATATTTGACCTTCCTCTCTTTCATATAAAATTCTTGATATGAAGTCTCTTGAAGATGTTGGTGGGGCATGTATGGCACAACCCTGCAAAACATTGTTAGTATGCATATCTAAACATATAGACCTATAAACATCAAAATGGTTAGAAAATTCAATATGTAATCTACAACAACAAGTAGTGCGTGTGTGATTTATCTTGACATAGAAAAGTTTTAGCATTTCAAAATATCTTTGACAAATTTTAATTTGAGGATACTTCTCTAGAAATTTACCATATAACTGTGTTTGAGTCTCATCCAAAAAATGCTTTGGATGTGGCTCACAATTCTGACTACCGATTCTCCTTCTTACCACATCCTTTTGATTCGGAGATACCCTTGTGTAATTCTTCGAAAAGTCTTCAATTAGTGATCTCAATGCTTCAACAATTAGTTTATCTTTTCGTGGTAGTCTCCTTGAGAACACCCATAATTCATTAGCATTAGTGTCCTCAATTCTTTGGCATCTTCCAACGGCTCTTGATAAAGTTTTCCTATTAATTCTCAATTCTTGACTCATCTCTCTAATAAGATGAGATTTCCTCATTTGACTACTTACTATAGTCGATGTAATCACACGCCATGTTGCATTACTATCTTTTGTGCGTGAGGTGTTACCCACACTCTCATACACACTCATTAGATTCTTGACAATAGATTTTTCACTTGAAGCCTCTGATGTTCTCAACCCAAGAATCTTCATGATGGACCTATACTTTATACTTCACATCATTTCAAGGAATAGTTGACATCTTGCAGTCCCATTTAACTTTTCAAAGAACAATCTCCAAAATATTATGAGCATATCTTCTACAAGTGCATTTTTGGATCTTACCTTCTATTGGCTACAAAATATTCTCATCAATATCAATCAAATACTTTGGCTTTCTATGCAAAATTCTAGATGGTGTTAAGTTAGATAAATTCATCTCAACATTAGGAATTTCATCAATATTTAAATGAGATGGGCTATATGGCATACCTTCAATCGAAGATGGAATAGATGGCATACCTTGAGGTTGAGGTGGGAACGATGGCGTACCTCCTTCATGACATGTGAGTGATGATGTACTCTCAACTTGAGATGTGGTAGATGGTGTCCCTACATGTTAACTTGCGGTAGAGGACGTGTCTCCAACTATGGTATTCAAATCTCTCGTAGCACGAAGTTTTTGCATTTGTTATCTTTGTCCCACCAATACCATATCTCTTTGTGATGGTTGTAGTTCCTCTTCAATTGGCATGTCTTCATTTATCGTGTCCAATTTCCTCTTCTCACGAAGTTCCCTCATAGCCATTGCTTTCTTTGCATTCTAAGCTTCTATCTCTTCCTGTGTTGGTTTTATTCTTGATTGTTTCCTCGGCATGACGAAGAATTTGCCTATAGCATGATAAAGAGACCAATATTAGTTCCTAAGAAATGAATCCATACAAATAACTAAAATATATGTCATTCAACCCTTCATAGTAAGTGTACATACAATCATCATGCAAAAGAGTAAATGTCACTCAAGCAAAATAGGTACAAAGCAAATTATTGCATCCATGAAAAGAGTACATGGGAATTCATGCTTGAAAAGGTTGAGGCAGACCCAATTTGACATGTTTGTTGTTACTAGGGCTACTAGGATTTGGAATTAAGAAGGTGTTTTGTTGGTACTAGGGATACTAGGATTTGGGTGGCTTGTGAAGGAATAGACAACAATTGTTGTGTCATGTGGTGCATAAGGAATGTCCCAGCCCAAGATATGTGCATACAAATCATCATGTCATATGCATACTTGTATGATCTTGGCACCTATTCATTTGTATTTTAACTTGTTAATATGACAAGATAATAGTGGGATTGTATTTTTATTATGTTGTAAGGATTTATTTTTTTATAGTTTGACGTCATGGTATGTTAAGGTCTGTTTATTACACATAATTATTAAAGATCCTAAGTGTAGAAAATATACATGGCATCATGTGAGATTGTAGGCTGCTTTCTTGATTGGGAATGTGTCCATTTTAAACATGTATGGTAAAGCATGATAAAGTAATTCAAATAGAATTAAGGGAAATGTAAAGAACATGCATGTAAAGACTTAACATACCTAAAAAATGAAGATTCGAATGGAGAGAGTATCCAATTATGTAGTGTTTTTTTCTTCTTGCATCAAACTCCTCAACAATTTGAGTTTTTCACCACTTGCTTCCTTTTTAATTTTAAATTGAATAACACTCAAATATAATTACTAACAACAATACTATTAACCAATCTATAATGTTAAATTCCTAAAATTAAATCATAATTAACATTGCAACACTACAAAAATTGAAACTTGAACAGATATATATCAAACTTGGTGTGAAAATTATGTTATTTCCTCCTTCTCAAGTTGGCAAAGCAGAAAAGGTGGTAGAATGTGTAAAATGTGCATGTGAACTTCCCAACAGGATGAAAGCACTTCTTTTTTGTCAGAGCATGTGCACAATCAGCATGAAAACAAAGCATGTGGGCCTGGATCACGGGGTTCAACACTTTTTTACCATTTCTATAGTAGGACAAAATGCGAGCGCATTATAACGTGCTCACGTTTTGTCCTTCTATAGATTGATCCATAAATATTTGTGCCTATCTCACCTTCGATAGCACCTTTACAATATCTCACCTCTAATTCCATTAGCTCATGTTCTATATCTCACTTATCTCTCCCCCTCACCTCTCTACCTCTCTACCTCTCCCCTCTCTATGTCTCTCAGTCGCTCCTTGTCTACCTCAACCCTAAACCTTATCCCTAAACCCTAATCCCTCAACCCTCAACCCTAATCCCTCAACCCTCAACTCTAATCCCTCGTCCCTAAACCGTAAACACTATCCCTATTCCTAAACCCTCAATGGACTCGATACTATACCTTAAACCCTAATTCCTTATCCCTAAATCCTCCAACCCTATCCCTAATCCTTATACCCTCAACACTCTACTTTAACCCTAATCCCTCGACCCTCAACCCTCGAACCTTAATGTATTCAACCCTCAACATCAAACCCTAATCCCTCAACCCTTAACTCTGATCCCTCAACCCTCAACCCTATCCCTAAACCCTCAACCCTAAAAGCTCAACCCTTAACACTCAACGTCAAACCCTAATCCCTCAACCCTTAACTCTAATCCCTCGACCCTTAACCCTATCCCTAAACCCTAAAGCCTAAAGCCTCAACCTTCAACCCTTAATGTCAAATCCTAATCCCTCAACCCTTAACTCTAATCCCTCAACCCTAAACCCTATCCCTAAATCCTAAACACTATCCCTATTCCTAAACCCTCAACAGGCTCGATACTATACCTTAAACCCTAATCCCTTATCCCTAAACCCTCCAACCCTATCCCTAATCCTTATACCGTCGACACTCTACTTTAACCCTAATCCCTCGACCCTTAACCCTATCCCAAAACCCTCAACCCTCAAACTTCAATGTACTCAACCCTCAATGTCAAACCCTAATCCCTCAACCCTTAACTCTGATCCATCGACCCTTAACCCTTAAAACTTGAACCCTAAAACCTATCCCTACACGCTCGACACTCGACACTATATCTTAAACCCTAATACCTTAACCCTCATCCCTAAAGCCTTAACCATAAATCCTTAAACCTTCAACCCTAAACCCTATCCCTAATCCCTCTACCCTCGACACTCTTCTTTAACCCTAAGCCCTTGACCATCAACCCTATCCCTAAACCCTCAACTCTCAACCCTCAACCCTCAACTCTCAACATTACACCCTAATTCATCAACCCTAAACCCTAATCCCTCAAACCTAAACCCTATCCCTAAACTATCAACCCTCAATACTATACCTTAAACTCTAATCCCTATCCCTCAACCCTTAACCCTTAAAACTTAAACCCTATCCCTACACCCTCAACACTCGACACTATATCTTAAGCCTTAAACCCTCATCCCTAAAGACTCAACCCTTAATCCTTAAACCTTCAACCGTAAACCCTATCCGTCAACCCTAAACCCTAATCCATCAACCCTAAACCCTATCCCTAAACCCTCAACCCTCAACACTATACCTTAAACCCTAATCCATCAACCCTAAAACCTAATCCCTCAACCCTCAACCCTAAACACTATCAATAAACCCTCAACCCTTGACACTATACCTTAAACCCTAATCCCTCAACCCTCCACCCTCAACCCTAATCCCTCTTTCCTAAACCCTAAATTCTATACCTATTCCTAAACCCTCAACCCTCGACACTATACCTTAAACCCTAATCCCTTATCCCTAAACCCTAAACCCTATCCCTCAACCCTTAACCCTTAAAACTTAAACCTGAAAACCTATCCATAAACCCTCGACGCTCAACACTATATTTTAAACCCCAATCCCTTAACCCTCATCCCTAAAGTCTCAACCCTCAATCATTAAACCTTCAACCCTAAACCCTATCCCTAATCCCTCTACCCTCAACACTCTACTTTAACCCTAATCCCTTGACCATCAACCCTATCCCTAAACGCTCAACCCTCAACCCTCAACTCTCAACATTAAACCCTAATCCGTCAACCCTAAACCCTAATCCCTCAACCCTAAACCCTAAAACCTATCCCTAAACCCAACAAAACTGCTTTGCCTTATGTTAGGTTGTTAAACCCATCATTTTTGACACTCTTCTCTTAAAGATATCGGTTGACTTGAACTGCATACTCTGTTAGAAGAAGGGCATCTTTTATCTGTATCAATGTTGGTATTCATAAGCTGAAGAGCATTGATGTTTTTCACACGCCCTGTTCTTTGAAATATCTTAACCTTAAAATATGACTTGGATATGTACTTGAACACAATGAAATCTCCAATCTCCAGGTCATGATGATTCACAAATTTTTCCCAACCTTGCCTAAATTCTAATTTATTTATATAGTACCCCTTAATTGTACATCCCACTCCTGCCCACCTGGGCCTTGAAGAAGGAGGCACGCCCATTAAACCAACTCATTCGACAACTTGTTGCCCATTGGTTGACTTGAACTGCATACTCTGTTAGAAGAAGGGCATCTTTTATCTGTATCAATGTTGGTATTCATAAGCCAAAGAGCATTGATGTTTTTCATACACCCTGTTCTTTGAAATATCTTAACCTTAAATTATGACTTGGATATGTACTTGAACACAACAAAATCTCTAATCTCCAGCCCATGATGATTCACAAAATTTTCCCAACTCTTCCTAAATTCTAGTTTATTTATGGTACCCCTTAATTGTATATCCCTAAACCCTAAACCCTAATCCCTTAACCCTAAACCCTAATCCCTAGTCCCTAAACCATAAACCCTAATCCCTAATTATAATTTATGGTACCCTAATCCCTAAACCCTAAACCCTAATCCCTTATCCCCAAATCATAAACCCTATCCCTAAATCCTCAACCCTCAACACTTAAACCTTAAATCCTAAACCCTATCCCTAAACCCTCAACCCTCAAAACTATACCTTAAACCCTAATCCCTCAACCCTAAACTTTCAACCCTAAACCCTATCCCTAATCCCTCTACCCTCAACACTCTACCTTAACCCTAATCCCTTGACCCTCAACTCTAAACGCTATCCCTAAAGCCTCAACCCTAAACCCTAATCCCTCAAGGTCCTAAACTCTAATCCCTTATCCCTAAAATATAAATCCTATCCCTAAACCCTCAACCCTCAACCTTAAACCTTAATCACTCAATCCTTATCCACCCCTCTCCTCCCCTATCTGGCTCACCCCCATCTCTACCCTCCTCTACCCTCGACACTATACATACATACATATAGGCATACATAGATACATACATACATATAGGCATACATACATACATACATACATACATGCATGATTAATAACCTTGAACATAAAAAAATTCAAGGGGGACATAACGCGAGCGCGTTATAATGCGCTTGCGTTATGTCAAACATGACAAATAGTGCACAAACTTTTGCGAAAAAGGAAAAATGCAAAGTAAAACATAACGCGAGCACGTTATAATGCGCTTGCGTTATGTTTTGCTTTGGGAATCCCAAGCCTTGGGCTTGGAATTTGCTTTGGATTTCCAACCCAAAGGCTTGGAGTGCCTTCCCAATGTCTAGAGACGTGTTTTTCCATATTCTATAGGATTTCACATAATTTCGTTTGTGCTAACCCTTAAATTTGCACATGTTTCAAGGTCAAACAAATCAAACACCTGGGTAATGTTAGGCTTTCTCTTAGCTATTTGACGATGTGATTTTTTTCACATTTTGACAATGTTAAGCCTTTCATCTTTAATTTCTTTTGTTTGTGTGTCTATTTTTGGGCAAAAACCATTATTTGGTCTTTTTATCATTGTACATTAACTATTCATTGAAATTTCAAAAAAATTACATATTTAGAAACTAGACTCCATTCTACACATATTAAAAAAAGAAAAAAATAATTTTCAATTAGTTTTCAAAATTTATAGGGGTAGCACGACCAAAATTCTATTTTTTAGGATGTGTCCACTTTGAAAATTAGTAAAAAATCAAATATTCATCAAAAAATTATCAGAAAAATCAGGCATAAACTACATGCTGTTAGCTAATTTCTCACTTAAGCGATTTTAAAAATACCAAAAAAAAGTTGACCTTTTGAGGGAGCCACAAAACATGCTATGTTATGTTTTTTTGACAGAAACAACACCAATTTCTGTGGCTCCCTCTTTTGAACCCCTTAATCTATACCATTTAAAAAAAAATAGTAATTTAGAAAGTAGACTCAGAGTACTACGAGCATTATTTTGGTTGCATCTCCAAATTTTGAGTGTAACTATGCTCAATTTCTCATCCAAGGCCAGTATCTCCTGATTTCAAAAAAATGGCCACTTAAGACCCCTTTTTGGCCCCCCATCTTTTTGCACTTACCCTTATAAGCAATTAGAATTCAGCACTCCATTGCCCATTAGAGCTAAACCTGGAAATCCAGGAAGCATTTTCAATGATTGGCATAGGATGCTTTATAGGCCAAGCTATGGTAATAGAATCCTACCTGAAAGAGAAGCAACTTACAGAGAATATGAGAAGATGGCACACACTATTGGAGAATCTGTGAAAGGACATCTGACACCAAGGTGGAATAGTTTATCTGATGAGGTAAAACAAGCAGAGCCTCACTCTCTATAGAATTATGCTGCAGCTTGTAAAAGAGTGGATAGATATATACAGATTGGGAGAACAAAGGGACAATTTTGGCTTCCCTTAATCTTTCAACCACCAATCCTATCATGGCCTGTGCCAAATTATAGATTTTACCAGTATGATATTGCTGAAGAGAGACAAAGATGGAGCAGGTTGGATATGTAGCAAGGGTTCTATTGGGATCCTACCTCACGCACCAGAGAAACTGATATAGGACAATTGGCAGTTGCTAACTTTAGAGCATTAACCAAGCAAAAGAACAACCCTTCCTCTGCTGGAGGACCAGTAAAGTCTTAGGTTGGGGAGAGTGATGAGTCTAGTTTATGACTCAATTTTGTTAAACTTTATTGTCCATTTGCTGTAGTTATCTTGGACTTTGGTACTTTAATCCTGATCTTTTTATGTCATTACCCCAAAGCTATAACTTGTTGAGCATTGGTCATTTCTTATATCCTTTTATGACAAAGACATGCTATATGAACTATCTATGTTAATTTTACATATGGTTAATGAATATTACTCCAAGGTAGCTACAGATGTGCAATTATTGTGTGTACTAATATTGTTATGCAGATATAATCGGCATCCATAAAGTAGAGGAAGATTCTGTTGGTTGGTCGCTTGCCATAAAAAATCAAACATGGTGATTGTTCAAATGTCAAATGGAGGGAAGGCAACTGCTTTGTAACTAATCTTAAATACCTGTTGAACAAATTTAGGAGTTATTGTTATGCTAGATCTGTGTTAAAGCAAATCGCTTGACCAGATTCCCTTGCATGCGTAACCTCCTTTCTACTTTCTATGTTTTCCATAATGAGGCGTCCTATTCTGTTGGAGTTGACCACCCTGCTAGGTAGTTAGTTTTGTAGTTTTCCTTCTATAAATAAGACTCTGATGCTCCTTCTGAGGGGTTGTTGATTATTTAGAGATTGTACTTGCATTATCCAATTTTTGGTAATACAGTTATAATGTTCAGTTGTACTCATCTTTTTGAATGAATAAAATGAAGTTGTAAGTTTGTATTTCTAAGTTTACATTTGTCTTAGGGAATACTCATCCAAGGGGGCCCACTTGGTGAGAATTCCACCCTTTAGTTCAGTTACATTTTCTGTTAAGCATTTAGTAAAATCTGGCATTGAATGTTCCTTTAGCCACTAGAATTCTATTCTATGTCTGTTCCTACAGCCAAAGCAGACAGAGTAGTTTCCTGTTTGTTTTCCTAGACTTTTACTTTCTATCTTGTACTTGATCCTAGAATAGTTGTTGGTTGATGTTCAACATTCCTGTTATTTCCTTTCTAGCAATTTATCTTCAACATTATGTCTTTCTTAGCTATAGAATGAACATGGCTACTTTGGAAGTTCTTAGTGCACATATCGTGTTGACCCATTTCAAGTTCACATCCCTGGGTTGACAAGTGAAATGCATCTCCATAGTGATTAAGATAGCTACTCAGGTTAGATGTCCAATCTTTGAGTTATAGTTTTAAGAGCTTAGTTGTTAAATCATTGTAAGAGACCAACAAGTAGGATGTGGCAGAGACAAATATAACATAGTTCTAGGCTTTTAAACAAATCCATCTGTTTCAATGGTATAGTAGCTTGGCCAAGCAAATAAATAAAATGATAGTTTTAGAAAAAGTAAAATTATCGTCTCTGGGAGCCCACATTCGACATCCTGTCTTGAAAGTTCGTACTTTACAAAAAATACACAAAGCACAGTTTCCTAAGTTTGGTTTTCCATAAGCATAAGTATCTATATTTTGAATTCAATCATTGTTTCCATCATTCAGTTGATTTCACTAGTTTGCTTGTTGGAAAGTTTACTATTTTCCTTATTTTATCTCAATTTTTCCTGATCTAGTTAATTTTAGATGTGATGATCTACCAGTTAAATATAATGCATTTCTTTCATAAATCAAGGGATTTGATATATTGCTAGTTTTGCCAAGTGAAATTTAAAAATAACATTAATCAAGAAACTCAATAATTCAACAGTTCATACAAGTCATTTTCAATGGTGCAAATATAAAATAGAATAAACATTTCTTTTGCTGCAGTACAATAAATTTGATTTCAGATATTATATATATAAATATTCATATAATTCAATTTGACAAATTAAACTCCACTCAACATTGTAGTTCTGTCCCAGCATATACATTTTCCAACAAACACAATCAATACGAATATATATATATATATATATCAAATGATATAATCAAATACAGTCATAAACCATTCTGTTTCCAGACAATAAAAATTACAGTTAATATATATATATATATATATATATATTACCAAATAAACTATGATCGAGAAACTGTCAGCGCCCAAGCGCAACAAGAAAGTGGTATTAATTTCATGCTAGATATTATATATTTACGAGGGTTTTGAGGTGTAAGACATACATAATGCAAGAAAGAGATTCATTACAAACATTTGAAAAGAAACTAAACAGTGATAAGAAGGGGGCCATCATCCCCAGATGGGGTCGCAATGGCACCATTTGGTGACGTTGTACCATTACTATCATCCAACAGCCTTAGTGCCATCTATAATGATCATTACATTATCATATGTTGTCATTCATTTATGAAATACAGTCGTTCCAATATAGAATACAACCAATCCAATATAAAATCAGGCGCTCCAATATAAAATACAATCAACTCAATCAAAAATACAGTCGAACCAATATACAAATGTGTATCTATATATATATCCCTAATTTTAACTCAACTTAAAATATTATAATTGTAAATTAATTTTATAAAGTATTTTTATTTGATTTATAAAATTAATATTTTATTTAAGTTACTTAAGTTAGCATTAAAACACTTTATTAAAAAGTGTTATGTGTACACAAAAACAAGCATTTAAAAAGTTAGTGTGTAAAAGCATTTAAAATTGTAAGGTGTGATTGTGTACATAAAAACTTTCATTTAATAAAATTTGGGCCTGTCTTAATTGATGAAAGTTTAAAAGGGCTGTTGAGAGTCATTGTTGAGCATGTTTTAGATGTTTATGTCATCGGTTTTCTAATTGAGTCTATGACTTATGTTTTGTATCCAGTCAATGTCAAAGAGAGATTTCTTTGCATTTTTTGAATTGTAGAGGAGAAATCACTCAGGTTTCTCAGTTGGGCTTCATTGTAATTGGAATTTCAATAATTGGTCTGAGACCATTTTGCAAGTCTTTGAAGATTGTATGAAGATTTGATAATAAAATGCAGAGGGTTTTATTACAAATTTATTGATTGATAAATCAATATAAATTTGTCTTCGTTATTTACCTCTCTAGTGTTTGAAGTTTATATTCAGATTTTAGATTATTAGTTTATGATATAATTTCTAGATATCAGGCTTTAAGGAGATATTGTTATTGATATGGAAGCCTTTGTGTAATCTGCCGCTTCAATGGGAGACAATTTTTGACAGAGCCTGACAAACAAAATACAATTAGATTTAAATATTGTTTCCAAAAGGAAATTGTGTGGGGTCTATGCTTGGATCACATAGTGTCTTGAGCATTTTCAAGGGATCGTGGCATATTGAAGAAGAATCGATAGCATTTCAACCGTGTCTCTCTGTATGAATAGTGGGTCCCATTAAAAGTGTTGTATCATCAAATATTTTAGATTTATATGGTTCACATTATGTATCAGACATCCATTGCCTGAGGCATCAAATAGAGTTTAAAGTAAAAAAGAAGTGTGGTATTATTGCAAGCATTGTTCCTTTCAAAACACAAGTCGCAGTCAGTGAAGGAAATTCGTGGGTTATCCCAGGTCTGTGTAAGGAGTTAAGAGCTATATTAAAGGAGCATCAATGATATAGAATCATATATCAATAAATCGGTGGCATCTGAAGAATCAACATAGCCTTTCATTGAAGGATCGAAGTATGGTATGAAGTAGAAACAATTAGTAGGGAACATCAGCGTAACATTCTCAGTGACTCTCTTGATCATTCCTTGCATAGCTGGTGGTGGACTGTATTTTGGTAATCACTATGCATTTGGCATCATCAATGTCTTCTACAGGGTGACAGATTATAGTAGATGAGAATCTAAAGATAGCTACTTGAGTGAAGTCTACCTTGAGGAGTATCTCCTGATGATCATCGACTCCATCATTTGAAGATTCCTATGAACATATTGGAATTATGATTTCTGTGTGGTGCTGAGTATCATAACTGGTATGTGAGATTAAATTGAGAATTTTGTGATTGAAATAAAAAGATCTTTCAAATCTTTAATTTGAATGAAACAGTCTATATTTTTTATTTCCTAGTTGAATTCAATGCTAAGCTTCAGAAAGGAATCAAAGTAGGTAGTCAATATCCTTCTGGGATATTACAGTGGTATCAGAGCCATAGACCTGCCAGCCTATGGGTGATGACTACATAGATCCATTTATGCATCATTATAGAAGAAGGCCAATGGGTGATAGAAGGCATCAAGGTAATCCACAGGTTGATATGGATTGAATGATTAGAGAGATGGTTGAAAATCAAAGGAGAATGACAGATAGTCAGCAACAAACACAAGCAAGCATTGGCTGGTTGTGTAGAGCTTTGGAGGGTAATAACAGGACAATAATAACAGGGTCGATCAAGATGATACAGGTAGTATTGCAGGATCACCAAGGAGAAGAAGGACACACACACCAACTGTTGAGAGACCTATGTAGCCTACTTTTCTTCCTAGAGAAGAAGAGGTAATTAAGGAGTTACCCTTTGGAGATGAAGATGTTGATGACTTGACAACCTTGATTGATGAGTATGATGCACTTCCGAATCATGTTCGAGATAGAGTGAATATCAACACCTTCTTGAACCATAAGCATGAAACTAGAAGAGGTAAAGTGAATCAACGAAGGCAAAGAAGAGCTCAACCGAAGGAGTACAAGGATGCTTTGAACAAGATACCTCTTCCAAATTTTGATGGTAGTGGCAAGATAAGTGCTAGAGCATGGGTGAACAAATTGGATACCTTTCTTACACTCAAGCCCATGAGTGAAGAAAAGGCCATACATTTTGCTACTATGCATTTGGAGGGATTGGCATATGAGTGGTGGCATCATGGACTTGTGTCTCAACATCACAACAGGATTACTTCATATTATTAGTTTGTTCAAAAACTCATTAACAGGTTTGCTAGAAAAGATGTGGAGGTCTACTACTGAGAGATTGCACAGCTGAAGCAAAGTGGAAGAGTGGATGCCTATGTGAATGAATTTCAAAAGATTACAGTCATGGTACTTGACATGTCTGATAGAAGAATCACAATGTTGTTTGTTGAAGGGTTGAATGATAGGATCAAAGGATTGGTCAAGGTTCATAGGCCAAGCACACTTGATGAGGCTATTGATCTTGCACTTGATTTGGATGTCATTCCTACTTACACACCTCAAAAGAAGAGCTTCAAAGATGAAGTTACAAATCAGAAATCTTATGAGCAGCCCACTCCTCCAAAGAAAGATGAAGGGACATCTAAGATGAGTTATGAAGAAAGAGATGAATTGAGAAGGAAGAAGTTGTGCTAAAATTGCAAGCAACCATGGGAGATTGGTCATAGGTGTCTTGGCAAAGGCAAGGTGCATTACATAGAGGTACTTGATGAGGATGAGGTACTTGATGAGGATGAAGATGACAGACATCCAACACTAGAACTTACAATTGAGGATAACAAGAGTTCTAGGATTGCATATCTTTTAGGAGCTTCAAGGTACAATCCATTCATCTTTGAAGGTACTTTGTTTGGTTGCAAAGTATTGGTACTTCTTGATAGTGGAGCTTCACATAACTATATTGATGAGGGCTTGGTCAAAAAAAGAGGAATGCTTTGTGATGATTTTGAAGGCTTTGATGTGAATATAGTAGGAGGACTCACTATTCCTTGCAAGAAGAAAGTGAGCAAGCTTAGTATCAAATTTGGTGAGTGTACTCTTTGTGATGACTTCTATGTTCTTGATTTGAAGGATAATGAGATGGTGCTTGGTATGCAATGGTTACATTCTTTGCAAAGAGTTATGCATGATCTACAAGCTATGGAGTTGACTTTCCAACATGATGGCAAACAAGTTGTTATGAAAGCCCTCAAGTATACTTTACCTCATCAAATAATAGCTAAGTATATGATCACTAAGAGTCATGAATGGTTTCATACAAGCATAGGTGATACATATGGAGTTTCTTTCTTTGAGACAACCTTTGATGGAGTTGATTGGCATGATTTTATCCCTAATTTGTTTGAGGACAACAGTCCTATTCCTTTACAATCAACTCAAATTGATGATTTTGGGGTAGAAAATGATGATATGCATGAATATCACAATAGTGATGAAGAGAATTCAGTTTTGTTTGATGCATTAGTTCCATTTGGTGAACTAAATCAGCCTATTCATGATTATGATGAAGTTTGTTTATTGAAGTATGTGGATGATGTGATAATCTACTTTTCATGGGTTGATGATTTTTCTTCAATTCTGGATATTGAAGCATGGGAGTTCAGTTTTGGAACAACAGTATTTGGGAGACTTTATTGTGATGAAAATCAGTATTTTCTTGTTGGTAATTGGTCTCATGATGATTCCCTATCTTCATACATTGAAGATGATACTTTGCATGCCATTTTGAATGACATTTTTAGATTGCATATTGTTGTTCTGATTCATGATAGCTGGGATACATTTGTGTTTGCTACATTATGCGACAATGGAAGTGGTCCCAAGATCTTCTACATCAACAACATTAAGGAGCAGCGTTTGAGCATGATTGAGGAGCCTCGATGGATTTGGGATCCAGGGATTGATTGAGTTCAAATTTCTTCCCATTGCTTGGGGACAAGCAATGTCGGGAGGGGAGGGATGTCATGTCCCCAATTTTAAAGTAACTTAAAATATTATAATTGCAAAAATTAATTTTATAAAGTATTTTTATTTGCTTTATAAAATTAATATTTTATTTAAGTTAATTAAGTTAGTATTAAAACACTTTATTAAAAAGTGTTACATGTGTACACAAAAGCAAGCATTTAAAAAGTTAGTGTGTAAAAGCATTTAAAATTGTAAGGTGTGATTATGTACATAAAAACTTTCATTTAATAAAATTAGGGCCTATCCTAATTGATGAAAGTTTAAAAGGGCTATTGAGAGTCATTGTTGAGCATGTTTTAGATGCTTATGTCTTGGGTTTTCTGATTGAGTCTATGACTTATGTTTTGTATCCAGTCAATGTCAAAGAGAGGTTTCTTTGCATTTTCTGAATTGTAGAGGAGAAATCACTCAGGTTGAACTCAGTTGGGCTTCATTGTAATTAGAATTTCAATAATTGGTCTGAGACCATTTTGCAAGTCTTTGAAGATTGTGTGAAGATTTGATAATAAAATGCAGAGGGTTTTATTACAAATTTATTGATTAATAAATCAATATAAATTTGTCTTCGTTATTTACCTCTCTAGTGTTTGAAGTTTATATTCAGATTTTAGATTATTAGTTTATGATATAATTTCTAGATATCAAGCTTTAAGGAGATATTGTTATTGATATGGAAGCCTTTGTGTAATCTGCCGCTTCAATGGGAGATAATTTCTGACAGAGCCTAACAAATAGAATACAATCAGATTTAAATATTATTTCCAAAAGGAAATCGTGTGGGGTCTATGCTTGGATCGCATAGTGTCTTGAGCATTTTCAAGGGATCGTGGCATATTGAAGAAGAATCAGTGGCATTTCAAATGTGTCTCTCTGTATGAATCGTGGGTCCCATTAAAAGTGTTGTATCATCAAATATTTTAGATTTATATGGTTCACATTATATATATTAGACATCCACTGCCTGAGGCATCAAATAGAGTTTAAAGTAAAAAGGAAGCATGGTATTACTACAAGCGTCGTTCCTTTCAAAACACAAGTCGCAGTCAGTGAAGGAAGTTCGTGGGTTATCCCAGGTCTGCGTAAGGAGTTAAGAGCTATATTAAAGGAGCATCAGTGATATAGAATCATCTATCAATAAATCGGCAGCATCTGAAGAATCAACATAGCCTTTCATTGAAGGATCGAAGTATGGTATGAAGTAGAAACAATCAGCAGGGAACATCAGCATAACATTCTTAGTGACTCTCTCGATCATTCCTTGCATAGTTGGTGGCGGACTATATTTTGGTAATCACCGTGCATTTGGCATCATCAACGTATTCTACAGGGTGATGGATTATAGCAGATGAGAATCTAAAGATAGCTACTTGAGTGAAGTTTGCCAACCTTGAGGAGTATCTCTTGATGATCATTGACTCCATCATTTGAAGATTCCTATGAACATATTGGAATTATGATTTCTATGTGGTGCTGAGTATCATAACTGGTATGTGAGATTAAACCGAGAATTTTGTGATTGAAATAAAAAGATCATTCAAATCTTTAATTTGAATGAAACAATCTATATTTTTTATTTCCTAGTTGAATTCAATGCTAAGCTTCAGAAAGGAATCAGAGTAGGTAGTCAATATCCTTCCGGGATATTACATATATATTTATACAGTAATATATAAATATATATGTATTGAAACAAATCATTTCTTTTACAATGCCACAGCCATTTACAAATATTTTTATATGTCAATTTTAGATAGCAGATCATGGTTTTTGCACATAAGAAAAAGATTCATACACACGCACAACCACAGATGCTCTAAGATTAAATAAGAACCTGGAATTCGCTCCTTATTCCAATCGAATGCTTGTTTTCCACAGTTTCCTAGAAGCTCCCAGATATGAATCGTTTCCCTTTTGTGCCCCAAAATTCTTCAACAAATTCTCTTGTTTTGTATACGGTTTCAGAGATGAGAAGAATAAATCTTGAGAATGCAAGTAGAGAAGAATGATCTTTTTCTCGTGCAAGAAGGGGTTTTTATAATCTTCTTTTATTATTTTCTTCCCAATCTGCTTTGCCTTCCTTTGAGCTTTATTTTCTAAAAAAATAGTTGTCTTTTCAAATTCTTTACTGTTTTATTGTCTTCTTGTTTCCTTTCTTTTCTGTTTTGTTTATAATAAAAACTTGTTTTGTTTTCTAATTCTATTCACTAATTTTATCAAAACAATATTAAAATAGTTAGCATGATTATCACACTTTCTATAAAACAAATGAAAATATATATTTTCATTTTTCGAATCAAATAAATAAGTAAATCATTTAATCTATTTTTTATGCACACATAATATCAATAACAATTAACTAAATAATCTAACTAAACACAATTAAACTAAGCTATATAATAAAATGATGCAATTAAACTAAATTATAATATAAGATCATTTAATATGCAATCAAATGCAACTACATGACTCTATTGTGAAGTGTGTGTGACATATCCCTCCATCTTAACCCTGCCAAGCTGCTAACCTCCTTTACCTCAACCACACCCTTGTCTTCGACAACTTGGAACTTATGACAAACTCAATTTCACATTAATAGGTTAGTAGCCCAATAGCTGAAGCATAGCCAAAGCATTAAAATTAATAACATGAATATAACATTCATTTCATTTCATATTTAAAATAATCATTCATCTTTCAAAACGATAAATTATTCATCTAACCACATTATTATTCATGAAATATTTCCATATAAAATAATTCCAGATCATATCAAAATTTGAGACGTGACAACATTGCAGTCTATCTTTGATACCTATTGTTGAAACATAGGGTTGTGCTAAAAAGCATAGTGAGACTATTATATGGCATAGGGAAGATTGCCAACTTCCTTGATGACAATTACACCCCTTTACCAATGTATAATATTTGAAGTCACAATAAGTAGTCGATGCAATGCCTAAGATCATATGTCGGTGTAATGCTCAATGTGAGATTCAAATTCATTGATGATAATTAATTATCTAAGACTATCTATAAATATATAGTCCTAATTTCTCAACATAGGATATTTGACATGCAAATTAATTACATGATAGCCAAATTCTAAAGAAGTCGACCTTAAAAATATGAGATTTGAAATTTAAAATTAGACAAATTAAATCACAACACATTTAAAATATATAATTTAATCTAAAAAGACATAAATCCTATACAATCACATGAATCCTAACTAAAATAATAATTACATCAAATATAAATAAATTAAAATTATCGTCAATTTATGTGCCAACAAATAACATACCTTAAATGATATAAACCAAGTGTAGAAGTACATGGGTGAACCTTCCCTAAAAGGGTGAACGATTGTATCAAGAAGTTGGTAGAATGATGGTTCATAACAGTTTGTGTTAGCAATCATATCTTCTCTTATTTTAAAATTGACTACTTGGTCTTGTTAACCTAATATCTAATTAATTAGCTTTTATCCCCTATTAAAGAAAAGGAAACAAGTGGCCCAGGATGCATACTTTCTAACATATCAACCGTCTCATTTAATATAAAATTTAATACAATATGTTAGTAATCAAATTAATGTCAAAAGCCAATTATTGAATCTTGTGAATGATACTCATCAACCTCTTAAATATGGGTCAACATACAAATTTATTGTTATCGGTTTGAATGATGGCTTACGATTGGTTAGTTGACTGCCCAATTCTTCATTCTGTCTTATGGGTGAGAAAAATAGTAGGGTAGGGAGGAAATAAAAAGATGTGTTTTATAAAAATTCTCACACCAAATAAGAACTTGACCATGGTCATTGGAGTAATTTATAAGAAAAATAACCACCATGCTTTCAACCACTAGTGATTTTTGCCCTCAACAACATACCCACCAACACCATTTCTTTCATCGTACTCATTGACCCACATTACAATGACAATTACAATGCTCTACTAACTACTACTATTGTCATTTTTTGAAATATATTTACAAGTATTTTTGTATTTAGTGGTTAATTTTTTTTTTACATTGAGGTTAAAAAATAGAATGATGCAATATTCAAAAAAGATTGGGTGTATAGAATATGCAATTTTTATATTTTAAGATAAGTAAAAATAGAATAACATTTGGTGTTTAAATTTCATAGTCTATCTTATATGTCAAGCAATTTTTTAATGACGGTTATTCAAAGGTGTCCTTAAAATACTATGATATACTGTAATATAAGTAAAACCAAATATATATATCATCATAGTTTTCTATAAATTTTTGAAGTCTATCCAAAATCTTTCCTTTCATGTGATACTATTTTTTTAAAATTTTGATTGTATTTTACGGCCATAGATTTAGGCCCTAACTACATCATAGATTGTCTAATTTACAAAGATGTATTGATATTTAAAAAAATTTAACTTTGTAACTATTCTATTTGAAGAGGAGAAACTAACAAAAATAAGAGAGAATGACTCAATATTCAAAAAAAAAATTGGGCATATAGAATATGTAGTTTTTATATTTTAAGATTAGTAAAAATAGAATAGCATTACATCATAGAGTGTCCAATTTACAAAGATGTTTGAATTAAATACATTGATATTTTAAAAAAGTTAACTTTGTAACTATCCTATTTACAAAGGAGAAACTAACAAAAAATACATTACTGTCCTTAAATCTTATAAACTACTTGATCTCATAAACATTATAAAAAACATCTATTTATTTATTTAAGCATGAATACTAATATAAAAACGCCTATACAATTAAATATGGCAAAGATACACATTTAACTGTATTTATTAATTAATTAAAATTCAAAAACATCTCATATTCTAAATTTCAATTAATTAATAAATACAGTCAGATGTGCATACCATTCAATTAAATATGGCCATTTAAACATTTAGTGCCAATGTTATACAAGTTTTCTGTGTTTTATAGTGGCATAAACTACTGAGAGTATAGAAGGGAATGTGTATTGAGTATCTCATTGAATTTTGTGTATAATAAAAAAAACAGTTTTTCCTAAATTATCTAGAAAGTAACTAAAATCATGTTATTTTTCCTGCCGCTAAAAGCCCGTTAACAAAAACATTTCTATTACTCTATAAAGAGAAAGAAGCCATACTTCCTGAACATAAAATTCTTCTCTCAACAACTTTAGCATGCACACAAGCAGTTTGAATAATACACTAGCAAAAATTTCAGAGAGGGAAGAATAGAATCCATTATTGTAGACTGATTAATGCATGCAATGCAAACGCAGATGAGTGAAATGGAGAGTGCAGAGAAGTTGAAGGAAAGCTTGCAGAAAAGCCAGAGTCTAACCGAATCCATGCTCACCATTTTGGGTTCCTTCGATAGACGAATATCCTCCTTGAATTCTGCAATGCATCCGACACAGGTATGTAAATCATACCAATCAACTATTATGAACATCACCCACTTGCTCACTTCTCGCTATATGCTTGCATGCCGTCACAAAAATATATAAGAAAAATTGTAACTGTTTTTTTGAATAGTCATGTTTTGTCATGAATAACGATGAATTTGGACAATCTCTTTCCGAGGAGGTCTGCAAGGCCTTTTGAATTTTGAGTTATGTCAGCTCAAGGTTGATGTACACTAGGAGAGACCCACATATGGATCAGTCTTGAAATACACCCAGAGAATTTATTGTGCAAACTATGCAACAGAAACAAATAAGACTAAAGAGGAAACCCAAAGATGTGTTAGTATCAAAGCAAACCGAAAGATTTCATTGTGCAAACTATGCAACAGAAATACTTAAGATTTACGATGAGACTCAAAGATAAGTTACGCTTAAAACACTGGAAAACATTATAATGCAAACTATGAAGCAGGACAAACAATATTAAAGATGAAGACCTTGTACTTACCATGTTCCATGCGGACAAATATGTACTAACAACCAAGAACAAGAAATTCCAATGAATGAAGATTCTGTTAAGAATTCAGGGCAGATAAGAACATAAAATATCAGATTAACAATAAACAAATCACAAAGAATTGTACACAACACAGCAAATTATGTGGTTCACCAATGATTGGTTACATCCACAGGAAAAGCAGGGTATTCATCTCTTAATATTAAGAGCAGCAAATACATGAAGTTTCATCAATCAATACAAATGTTCCAATTCCCAATATATATACAAAGTCTTCAGAGCAGAAGAGACAAGGAGCAGGGAAGATGAAAGGTTCTTTGACCAATGCGAACAGATTCGTGGGTGGTTTATTTTATTAGTTTGAATCCCACTGTTTAACCCCCTTGAACCTTGCCTAGAAGCAATGAGTAACAATCGATTTGAATAATCTTGTTCCAAGGTGTCCTGCAAGCCATTTTGCATTTTGAGTCATGACAGCTTGAAGTTGCTCTACCCTAGGAGACCCAAAGTTGGGTTAGTTGTAAAACATTCAGAAAATTTTCCTTATGGAAATTATGCAAGGGAAACACACAAGATTGAAGATGAATACGTTGTACTTAATGTGTTCCCTTGTACAGAAGTTTACTAGCAACCAAGATCAAGAAAACCCTATAAATTATGTCCCTGGCGAGTCAATTTCACTATTTCCAATCTTAAATAGAACGAGTGCTAGGTGGACTGCTTAAGCTCATGAAATAAATAGGGTTCTTGTGAAGCGCTACCCATATTTCCATAGAGATTTAACAAATAAGCGATTCCAAGAAAATAATTTTACATATTTGATGGAATATTAACTTTGAAACAACTACTAAAAACTGAAAACATCAGGAAAAGAAATAACAGAGACCAAAAAATAGTTAAGACACTAATGCAGAACCTTGAAACAGAACATCTTTCCAGGGAGATTTAGCAAAATAAGTGATTCCAAGAAAATAATTTTACATATTTAATGGAATATTAACTTTGAAACAACTACTAAAAACATCAGGAAAAGAAATAACAGAGACCAAAAAATAGTTAAGACACTAATGCAGAACCTTGAAACAGAACATCTTTCCACACAGATTTAACAAATAAGTGATTCCAAGAAAATAATTTTACATATTTGATGGAATATTAACTTTGAAACAACTACTAAAAACATCAGGAAAAGAAATAACAGACCAAAAAATAGTTAAGACACTAATGTAGAACCTTGAAATAGAACATCTTTCCACAGAGATTTAACAAATAAGTGATTCCAAGAAAATAATTTTACATATTTGATGGAATATTAACTATGAAACTACTACTAAAAACATCAGGAAAAGAAATAACAGAGACCAAAAAAATAGTTAAGATACTAATGCAGAATCTTGAAACAGAACATCTTTCCACAGAGATTTAACAAATAAGTGATTCCAAGAAAATAATTTTACATAATTGATGGAATATTAACTTTGAAACAACTACTAAAAACATCAGGAAAAGAAATAACAGAGACCAAAAAATAGTTAAGATACTAATGCAGAACCTTGAAACAGAATTATTGGGAAGGTCTGATTGATGGAACTTCTGCAATGGTTTTGCAAGATGATAAATCTATGCTACATCTGTGATGTGAAGAGGTTGAATATATGAAATGCCAATTGAATAGTTTATAACTGTAGAACATCACTAGGCAAACTTAAACAAGGTTGAAGATGAAGACCTTCCATTTATCAGGTGCTCCCTGTGTGCAAGATAGTACTAACAAGTAACAACTAAGAACAAGAAATGATCAAAATATCGCTTGTGATATTCATATGATGAGGTTGAATAAATGTCAATTCAATAGTTTTTCACTATATGAAACCCTTTTGAAGGGATATTTGAACCCTCTACTCCACAGGAATATCACAATTTCTTCCTGGAAGGGAATTGAACCCGGGCCACTCCTGTGGTCAACAGCCCATTCACCATTACATCACCCCATACGGACTAAATATTAATTCAAGGGCTGGTAAATGATTGTTCTATATACGTAATTTTGTACGTACTTGACATTAATTGCATTTGCCAAATTTTGGAGTCATGAACCAAGCTATGCCAAGCATATAACGTAGTGTAAGTTCCAATGTCAATTGTCGAAAAGTTTGCCTTGCATTTAATTTAATTATGTTATTCAGAAACTATTGATTAAGATATCTTTGCTTCTGTTTTTTTTAAAGGTTCAAATGGTTGACATCAGAAAGGCACAAGAGAATATTGAAAAGACACTGAGAGCAGCAGAGCTGTTTCTAATGCATTATGATGTCTCTCGTCAGGTCAGACTCTTCCTCTACAGTATGCAAACATACACAATGAGAAACTTGAGACTTTCTCTTTGAACTGTAAAATTGTGGCTATTTAGGTTTTGTGTAAAAAGCAGGAATTTGTTATTCGGAAATTGCAATAAGAGTATTGTCAGTCATTTGGTGTTTGTAAGCTAAGTTATTTTTTGAGGAAAAGGGTATTTTTCCATCTGTACGAGTAAACTCTGAGGACTGAATCCTCCTTAGGTCTGAGTATGACCGTCGATAATGAAATACAAACAAGATTTCAAACTAAGGCATTTCAAGGGGTAGAAATTATTATATCTTCTATTATCTTGCTTTACCTGTATATATCATGGATAACCATGAAATTCCATAAGGTCATTTGTTCCTAGTTTGCTGTGAGGTTTCTATATGTTTACCGTATGATTCCATTTTGTTGTCGATGCTTGAGTGCTGAATGTGTGCATGTGTACCTACTGCTGCTTAAAAATCTTTCAACATGCAGGTAGAGGCAAAGATAATGGGGGGACTGCATGATGATTTGAGTGGATTTCTTATTGCAGTTGATAAGCTCCAAAAAACACTTGATTTTTTCTCTAGCACTGGCAACTTAAAGAGCAGAGAAAGCAACGTACATGATGCTCGTCAGTTGCTCTATAAGGCAATGCAAAAGCTTGAGCAAGAATTTAAACGCTTGCTGGCAGAAAATAGGTTTGTACTCCGTCCTTTGGTCTCTGTCTTTGTGCAAATGCAGACTATTTTATATGGAAATTTGTGTTCTGCTATGGTAAATTCTCTAGTGCATTGTGTAGTTTAAAGGGCAATTTTTTGGCTGCTTCTCTTGTTCCGGGTCTGATTCTTTTTGGGGGTTATAACTACCTACTGTTGCATTAGTTGCCCGTTGGTTCTTTTACAAATGAATGAATATATAAACAATTCATCAGATTTAATAGTTTGTCTTCTGTTATGTTCTTTTATATTATTGGAAACCGAGTGCATTGTATCTCACCGCCTCAATGATCTAGGTTCAGAAGGCTGCTTATTATGTATTTAATGTAGCTTTTTGAAAATAACAAAGCATGCTAAGCTGAGATAACTAAGGCGATAGGGGTCTCAGTGGCCTGTTTTTGTTTTTTTATATTCAGATAGGTCTTAGTATCCTGTTTTTGTTTTTTAATCTTGAGATAGTTTTCAGTGTCCCATTACAAAGTACACTTTCCTCAGTAATCTCTGTTTAGAAGGTTGCTTATTGCATATTTAGTCTAGCTTTCTAAATCTTTTCTTTTAAAAGTGCTAAGCTGAGATCCCTGAGGTGATAGAGGTATCAGTACCCTGGTGCACAGTATACCTGTTAATGTCAGTAGTGTATGTTTGTTTTAATCATTTAATGCAGCTACCTGTGAATTCAACCTGAAATAGCTCAGCAACTTGTATACTGCTTAACTTTTCTGTCGGACAATAAGCGATAATATTATAAGTTTCTATCAATCAAATTGATATATGAGGACTTTAATCCAGAAACTCAATCAATTATATCAACTTTGCCCCTTGTTCTCCATGCTAATTATATATAGCTTTAGTTTTATTGTTTAATTTATGCCTGCATTCAAACCAAATTATTCTGCACTAGAATTCACCAAAAGCTCAAATATATCTTCTCTTGCAGTTGGGAAAATTCGAAATAATAATTAACTGTACCAATTGGCAGTAGCATAATAGCAACTTTAGAAGGAAATAACTTTAAAGGCAAAAATCACTGGTAAATCTATAGTGAAGTCAAATGAGACATGGGCCAGATATGACATTTAGGCATGATCAACATAAAATTTCAAAGACTAAAGATCTTTTATTTTTGATAAGAGCTGAATTATCTTGATGAAAATGAAGGCCGCTTTTACAAAAAGCCATAACCATTTGGAGAGGTCAAAGGGCAGGGGAGCAAGCCCAAAGGCAAAAGGGGCTAGTCACACCGAATACAAAGAGAAAGTAGACAACACTACATACTTAAAGAAGTATCATCATGCATTTTTGACTGTAGTACATCTTGAACCCACTATTTAAGCGCTGAAATGCGTTCTGATGCAAAACATGTCATAAAGCAGAGTAAAGAGTAGTAAGAAGGGTAGTGCATATATCAGTGGAAATTTTCCACAGTATCCTCCATTGATGTTCTTGTGGTGTTGTTCCTTTGGTTGTTCCTCTAGCCCAAAGTAGAAGACCTAGGAGTGGGCATGAAAGGGCTATTTGGAAAATAGAGGTACTAGCCAAAGCTGATTTTTTTGCTGTCACATGCTGAATTTCTTCCTGCAGCTGTCTCTTTTCAGAGGTCAGAATGTTCTCAATAGTCTGAGTATGATGGGTAAGATTGCTGCTATGGAGCCAATTAATCCACACAATCAGCTAATTTGGCAGTACTTTGTTGAAGCTCACAAAGGGCTTCAGGTTGCTGCTGTAGAAGGCTAACATGTATATTAATGAAGCTTGTATGACCATATTTTTCTTTGTTTTGGCCCTCAATATCCTGGGTTAACTACAGTATAGTGGCATTGGTGTTGGTGAGGATTTCAATGAGTTTATCTTTCACTGGATCACTAGAATGCTGAAGAATGGTACTCTCAGAAGAAAGTTGGTGAAGAGGGATGGCAAAGGGGATGATGCTTTTAAGAACTCCAGTAATTGGGTTAGGACCAACATAAAGATTCAACTTTGAGATGGGGGTTCTGGCCATTCCTGGGCGGCGTGACAATATTAAAACCAGCAAAGGGAGAGATGCACGTTGCTCTTGCAATAAGGACCTGAAATAGTTTCCTAGGGTTTTGAAGTTGGGAAGGTCTTGCAAAATCTGTAGAGGCCCTGAACGCATGAAAATCAGTGGAAGCATAAGTATGAGATCCTTGTAAAATTGCATTATTTGGAGCTGGAAGAAGATTCTTGAGCTGAGGATTGATGCTGGGATTGGAGTCTTCCTCATCAACATTGATGAGTTGCTTCTCAGTGACAGAAGTTGGAGACTTTGAAGGCATTTGGGAACCCTGCATCTTGCTGATAAGTGTTGATTTCTTCCTGCTGTAAACTTTGATGGGAGACGAAGGGGAATGAAGGCATTTGCATCTGCAGTACTGCACTTCTCCTTTTACATATCTTTGAAGAAGCCTGTTGCTGTTTCCTTTTGCCACATGTTTCTGGATCTTTGTACCAAGCACTAAAAATTCAATGTGAAATGATCTTTTGAAATTATGGAAACTACTGCAGAGTTATAAATTTTCCCTTGGGCCTAAGTCTAGATAAAAGTAGAAGTCCTGATGTCATTTGATCGAGGGAAATTCTCTACTTTGGTCACCTTAACCTTCAGCATTTCAACCATCAAAAGAATGTGTTGAAGAACATCTGCATGGGAACAAGGATAAACGCAAATATCATCACTTTGACTTTCCACTTTCTTGTAACATACCATCATTCTAATTCCTAACTGCCTAATTGCACTTTGCCATTAATGTTCTGATTTCAAGAATGAGGCATTGGATATTGGAATGGTTTTGAGCATTAAAAAAGTGATTTCTATGGATTTGATCATTGAAATCAGGCCTTTTCTGTACAGTGAAATAAAGAGGAACCATATTGAAGTGATTGCCATTGTTTTGAGATGCCATTGCCTTGGACTTTGCCCTCCATAAAAACAAGGAACAAGTGTGTTGCTTAAAAAGAGTGGCATGAGATTTATTAAGGGTACAATTTAGGTTATAATTTATAGTAAGGGGATTAAGGGTCATGATGATCATGGGAGAGGGGTGTCATGTCCCCTTCTCAAGTGCAAGTCTAGTGAAGACCCTTAGCCTATTTTCTTAATTTTTCTCATAGGCTAATGGGGTGGAAAAAGGAAAATATTTTAATAATTTAATTAATGTTGTCCAAAAAGTAACTTTATGTTATTATTTAAGAAAAAGACAACTTTTGTTTTATTCATCAAAAATGTTGTTTTTAAAAGTGGGACTAAGAAGTGTCGTTAGGAATGGGGTCCAAAAAGTGGTGGAACTTTTTAGACACTTAAGTTGGAGAGAAAAAAGGAAAATAATTTAAAATTAAATTATATTCCCTCAAAAAGGTCTATATAAGGAGAGTTTGTACACAAAAGATCTTTTCCTGGCTTATTATTCATTTCTATGCTCTGGAGAATGAACTTGAGTTCTACA
Organism: Cunninghamia lanceolata; assembly: GCA_027924645.1. NCBI lineage: Eukaryota > Viridiplantae > Streptophyta > Pinopsida > Cupressales > Cupressaceae > Cunninghamia > Cunninghamia lanceolata. The sequence goes on along the minus strand of BSBN01000853.1, from coordinate 2,490,052 downwards.
AAGGCCCCTTTTTCCGAGTGATCATCCAATGGAAAATTGTAAACTCTTAGGATTTGTAGATCTTTTTATGATCCCTAAAGGATTATTCTTGTTGTTGCCTCTAAAAATTAGAAATATCATATATTCCTAGGACTGTGGTCCCTTAGAAAATTGACCCTCTTCATAAAACACTGGGATGTTCAATCAAACTGAAGATTTACCCAGCATGGTCCCATTTGGAGCAAGACTCCCTCTTCTTAACAAGTACTAGCAAGAATTATCTATGTTACCGGTTCTTCATTAGTTCTGCCAGGGTACTGGTCCGGTACAGCCCGGGTCCTGATCCTGGTCCGGTCCTCACAGGGATTCGGCCAGGGTTCTGTTTTGGGCCTATGGGTCCTTCCAAGCCGAACCCGGGGGAACCCAGCGTCATTTTCTGGGAATAGTGTTATTTTTTGTGTTTTTTATTTTTATTTTTTGCATTTTTAAAACATTTTAAGTGATTTGAACCATGCTTCTCTCTTTAATAGTTCTTTCAAATTGTTTTTTTCAGTATGGTTCTTTGGCATAGACTCAAATTATAGAAATTTAAATGAGAATGACTTGAATGTCCATACTCAAAACAGTGATCAACTAAGGTAGAAGAAATAATATGATTTACAATCAAGAAAATGAAATTTAGAGAGCTAGAATGAAAACCTATAATCTTCAAATTTCTCATTGTATCATACTGTATAACTTTGAAGGAACTTCTTTGTTATATTTGGTATTGCAGTTAATAAAAGCTCATCTGACTTCAGCTCCAGTCATGAGATTACAAAAGGAGAATGTCTGACTATTAGCTTTCCAAATGTTTGTAGGTGCCTCCATAAAGACAGCTATGGTATATTCATAATACTAGTGTGGTTTTGTTTATTATATGATCATATTCATGATGCTATGGTATTCTGAACTTAATTACTGCTGCAAATATGAATATATTTATGATTTTCATATGTTTTTGTATGGACGAACCCAAAACGAACCCACACCCAAAAATTTTTTTGATCGAACCCGCGAACCGAACCCCCGAACCCGAACCCGAACCAGTACCAGGATCGGTAACTTAGAGAATTATCATTGGAAATAATTGGTAATGCAATAGGAGAATATATTATCTTCTAAGCTCAATAAGAATCTAGGCATTCTGAACTACCAAAGGATCATTGTTAATCTAAACTTAGATCAACCACTTCCAGATTGAATCATTCTTGACATGGGAGGCATTGAATAAGAAAGACTGATTGACTATGAAAACATTCCTTTTAGATGCAGGCTATGTTGTGAACATTGACTCCTAGCAAAGCAAAGATTTGCCTCACCCAACCACCTCAAATAACCAGGAGAACAAAAAGCCACAAGAGAATAGTATCACAGTAAGAAACAAAGGAAGTTAGAAAACAAGCAAGTCTGCAAAATACCCAAGAAGACAACAATCAGGTAAACAAATTTGAAAAATGATAAGAGTAGGGAAGGAAAAAATCAGAACAAGTCACAAGACTTCATCCCAATAGACAATCCTGTTGCAGTAGTGATGGAAGAGGACAAGGAAAATGCCAAACAGGCATCAAAACAATGATGGTCCTTGTTCAGAGGATACCAACAAGCAATGATAATATTTACTTAATCCTCTAGAATAGTAAATACCAACATCAGAGCTGTAATGGTGCTGTGGACCAACTTGCCAAATTGTCAACTCAATTCCTGGGCATAGAAAAATTTAAAATGTTCAAAATATGGAGATATCTCCAGAAGTACAAAGCACTATAAAAAATACCCGTTGAATGCAGATTCTATGCCAAATGGTTTTCCATGTTTGATGGTGTGCTTTCGAGTTTCACTTGTCTCACTGATGGCAGGCTGAGAGTGCTTCCCTTTTGAGCAGGAAAAAATTATTACGAATTTTCTTTTAATCCTCACTCGTAGAATATTTAAAGATGTATTTTATGTTCTTACTACCTATTCAGTACTTTTTTAACATTATTAATTGTTCCATGTTGCTGCAGCAAAGTTGCTGAACCAGAACAATTAATTGGCCTTTTACCAATTACAAACAAACATTCAATAAGTGCTCGAAGGAGTTCTTCAGGCTTGAATTCCATGTTTCAATCCTCTTTCAGAAAGACTGAAAATGGGTCCAAATTTGATATTGCACCAGCTGTATTACAAACTCCTGTTCCAGTCAAGGTGCCACCAGAACTGTTTGACATTGCAAAGTGCATGATTAATTCTGGGTACTACCAACAATGTACCAATATCTACAGGTCTGTAACATCAAAGTTCCTTTTGAATCTCTTATTTCTTGATCCTTGAGATTCACTGAAATTGTGGTGGGCAAGAGTATTTGAGAATAAAACATTATCATTAACAGTTCTTTGGCGCAATTCATTGATTAGTTGTAGCTAGATAGTACATTTGTGAAATGAAACTTTTGCAAAAGTAAAATGTTAATACATGAAGTAAATCCTTATTGATTTTTGGAAAATAATAAGTGTACTCAACATGATCATGGAATATCCAAATCAGTGATGCCACAAGAAGAAAAAGATATATCTGAAGATTCTTTTATAACAATGCAATGAAATTATATGGATTTATCTGCCATCTTTATTGGATAAGCACAGGGCTTTTTGTACACATTTGCTTGCTCTCTTCATATGCTTGACACTTCAATCTCTTCTCTAGTACTTCAACATTGCATGGGAGCAATCAAGAACTATTAAACTAATTCATTTCACATCAATGATATTTAACATAACTTAAGACACAATTCAATTTTGTATCTGTGACCTCAAAAACTCAGCCATCAAACAGAAAGATCAAGAAGTGAAACAATTACATTATATTCCCTATGATTGACAATCATTTAGCAATAATTCTATCAATTAAAACCTGAAATTAAGAAAAAGCTAGAAAACATGCACCTTCTTGGCACAACCTTTGATAGACTTGCTATGTAGTTTTTTCTAATTCAGTTTTCAAAGTTCCACCAGAGTCAAACTTTTTAGATCATTTCAATAAATGCTGAAGCATCAACACTGAATCCTTGGCACAACAATTACATTATATTCCCTATGATTGACAATCATTTAGCAATAATTCTATCAATTAAAACCTGAAATTAAGAAAAAGCTAGAAAACATGCACCTTCTTGGCACAACCTTTGATAGACTTGCTATGTAGTTTTTTCTAATTCAGTTTTCAAAGTTCCACCAGAGTCAAACTTTTTAGATCATTTCAATAAATGCTGAAGCATCAACACTGAATCCTTGGTTAAACACACATCCATTCAAGAGCACTATGAATTGGTGAGACTCTTTCATCTCTCAATTTCATCAATACTTCCAAGTTCAATCTTTGTTCTAGCTGGTTGGTTTTCAAACCCGACAGAATTGTGTCTATTGTAAGAATAAGGGGGACATCCCTTGGAATCAGTAAAATATTACTTTAGTGAATAAATCCCTTACAATGGACAATATAGGCACACATGATTACCTTAGGTGCCTAAAATCACTATGACAGGACATTGACATGTAGTTGGTTTTAATTAAAATGGTTCAATATTTAAATGCTATACATACCTCAAAGGATCCTCAACATGGAATCATTACAAAATCTGTATAGTAGATGAAGTATGCTGTTATTATATAATTATTTTGGTTACATTTGTTTACTTAAGGTCTGTGTTGATCTAAGGAAAGTTGCAGACATTCCCAAAACAATAGACTGCCAAAGGTTACAGCAGAATGATTCTTGTCATTATTGTTTCGTTATAAGAAACAAAGTGTGACGATTTGGCTATCATCAGTAATCCACAGGAGCATTCCTTGGGGATCTAGACCATGACATAGATGTATGGGGAATGTAGTGACAAGTCTTTTTGTAATTTTATGAGCAAAATGATCTGCACTTTAACATTGGATGTTTCCTAAAACATATGACCAAGAACAAAGAATTTATTTAATTGCTTCTTCAATGCCCGAGTAGTTGAATTTGATTTGGGAGCCATGTGTACAAGTACTAGTGGTTGATAATCAATGCAAGATTTAAGAGAACCATTGCCCATAAAGCCATAAGTGGTGATTATATCCATGTTGTATGTATGGAAAGATCTCGTCTAGTGTTTGGTGTCAATGGTTATATGTCCCTAGAAATACTAGAGTTTTGTTTGCATTTTCAGATTAACCATTAATTTGTTGATGGAATGTTGTAGAACAATGGATCTTGGTACGTAATATGTTCCATTTAAGGACTTCAAAAAGTGTTGTGAATTTGGAATACAATTAAAAATGATAGATGATAGAGGACTCTTAAACTTGTTCATACTTGCAACTTTTTTAGTAGTATTGCTTTGTTCCATGGATTAAAAAATTTCACCTCTATTTATTGATTGATAACTGCATGCTGCTAGGAAAGTCTGTTATTACCCTCATGGAAATGGTAATCCTTACTATGGATGTTATCATTATTATAGAAATGAAATTCCATAGTGAAGAATGAACTAGTTTATGATCAAATATTCAAAACTATGGTAAGGAAATTGGAGGATCATCTTGATGGAAAGTTGAGGGTAGAATGGTTTCTATTAGGTTTGTTACCATACTTAAGGGTCTTGATAGAAGAGAAGAAATTTGGTAGTTTTATTGAAGCACTAGAGTTTTCTTCGAGGTTGACATAATGCCAAAATCTTGTTGATGATCAATAGGTGTTTCTCTAGTGTCTAAGACACAAGGAAACTTTGAGATATGTAATTGAAAATATCCGAATCTCTATTTGCCTTGCATCCTTCGTTAAACCCCTTTGAGACCCTTTTTAGGACCCTAGGGTTTGATTGTAGCCTAGGTTGTGCCTTAGTGAGAAACTCATGACTTGGTTTAATGCTAGGCCATAGCTTGGCTGAAAAGGCATGGCCTGAGCCATATAATGTTGTAGAGGACCATTTGACACGACTGTTTAGTTTCTTCAATGGCTATAAATGACTAATTTGTCCTTGGTGTGGCTTATATGATGATCCATACTTGTCCATTTTCCAAAACATTTTCTTACCTTACCTAAATGCTATTGAAATTTTTATTCATAGCTACATTCAGCCTCATTTGCTCTCATCTATTTCTCATAGACCTCCATTAGAGATCTAGTTAATTGTAGTCAAATTCCTACACCAATGTTCATCCTACTCTCTAATGGGGCATTTTTCAAGATGGATAGGAAGGAGATACAAGGGGTTGCTTCAAGTCTTCGTAGATTGTAGCTCTTTCTTCCTTGAACACTATCTCACTAGTTAGGAATGCTTAGACTGAGGTAGGTCACCTTTGCACATGCCTCTATTTGAGCTATCTATGAGGGCTTATTGCTATGCAAAGGGAAAGTTGAACTTTCATTTATGCTATTAGCTTAGTTATTTGTAGGTTCATTTATTTACATTACAAATTGCAAGCGAGGTTACTTAGCATATTGTATGTTTGATGTTTTTTTGAATCATTGAATTGAGGGTTTTATTGGATCCTTGTCCTAAACTGGGCATTAATCAGGCCTAGCTAGTGGGACAAAAAATGAGGGTCCCTATCCCTATTGAAACCACAATCCAAAGCCATGAGTGCAGCCTAGCAGGGGCACAAAGCTTGTGACATTAATGGACTAGTAGGGGTTTGAACTTGGGTGGTCACCATATAAATGCTTCTCTAAACCACCACACCATGCCCTTACTAGCATATTGTATGCTAGATGTCATTTCTAGTGCATTTTTCTATTTTTTGGGGACATACCTAGGTTTCCCCCTAATTTGGGGGGCATTCCCCATTTTTTGCAAGTTTTTGGGAATGGCTTGTTGTCCTCAACATTCCCTTGATGATTTGGGAATGTCAAGACATCCCTTACCTATCAAAAACTTGAAGTTAAAAAATAAGCCCAATGCCTTTATAGGGGGTCCACAAGGCCCCCAACTTGAAGACACACTCAGACCAAAAATGCTATGACCTTAATCCTATAGTGTGTATACGGTTATGAGTAGTCGGCTTGTGGCTATCTTAACTTTTAATTAAGTTATAGGATCATTATTATAATCTTATTTAGATATTTTAGTTAGCCTAGGTGATATAATTATGTGTCCAAGCTGACTTGGGTGTTATCCAAGGCATAAGTAGGGTATATATAGGAGGTAGTAAGTGTTATTTGCACATCATATTGTGAATTGTGTTCTTCTTAGAGACTTTTGAAGGTTTGCCCCCTTTGAAGTAGCTTATTATTCTCAAGTAATATCAATTATCTGTAGAATATTTTCTATTAAATTCTTCTCTTGTGCAAGATATTTCATTACAAGTGGTATCAAAGCTTGATCTTGGTAGTATATGATATGTACTACGATATATAACTTCACCCAACTTATGATATGTACTGCAGTATATAAATTCACTCCAACTTACAGTATGTACTGCAGTATATAAATTCACTCCAACTTATGATAAGTACTGTATTATATAAATTCATACCCAAAGCTCGAAAAAGGAGACATGACAATCCGCCTTTCTCAAAGATTGCTTATCCACAAGCAACGTTGAATCAATCCAACCGATTAATCATGGATGAAAATCAATGTGATTCTAGGATCCCAAATCAATCTCAAGAACTCTTCACCATGCTTTCGCTGCACCACTTTGATACAACAAGAAGCTACAAATCTTCTATCCTCCTTAATGTTGTCAAGCAATCTCCAAAATGTGCTATCAGTTCCATATAGATTTAGTTCATTACAAATGCCAATGTTAAGAGATAAATCTGAATCAAAATCAACATAGGGTGAGAAAACTGTTGTTATCCTAACTAGCAAACTGCAAATCCTATATGGAGGACAACCCTTTGTTCTTGATATTAGATGCTTCAATGAAACATCTAGGTCCCATATTCTTATGTAAAGACAACCTTGAGCAAAAGGATATAAGTGTCCTTTGCTACAAGTTGTATTCTTTTCCTTCTCTCCAATCTCATGTTACTTTTCATTATGACAGAAATTTTGCCATAAGCCTCTACTAACGTCAATGCTTTCATACCATAAGCTATAATCATGAAGATAATCAAATTGCTCACCAATAGAAACTGATCTAAAAATTTTGGCAAGCTAAAAACCAAATTTAATATCTGGTGAAGCACTTTTCTCATGTCTGAAAATTTCACCTAGATCCCATATCAATATTGGGAATTTGTAATTCCCAATCCTTGATCCTTCTTGTGATATAGTCAGCTTCTGTTGCGCCACTGTAATATTATCACAAGTTGTAGAACTTGAACCAAAAAATGTCTCAGCATCCATCTCAAAAAGTGGGTTATCAAAAGACGACTTTGCATCCATTTCAAAAAGTGGGTTATCAAAAGATTGAAAGTTATTTCCATTCTCTTGTTTAGACCAATCTTCCTATTGACTCAACTCTATACTTGCAACTTCTGGTTTTCCTAAAAACTGTTGTCCTATTTTTCTCCCCAACCAAATAGCCCCAAAACCTAAAATCTCTAAGTGTTTTCCCCTTTAGGAATACAAGGAAAACCCCCAAAAATCGACTAAGTCCAAAAAATTTGAGTTTTCCTTGTGTTTCTAACATTTTCGGAGTTTCAGAGTTCGAAGTTCTCCCCTTCTTTTGGTGTGGTTGGGGGTAAAATATCAAGTAGGTGGTTTGGTGCGTTGGGGGTCCAACTGAAAGTAGGTGGGTTGGTGCGTTGGGGGTCTAATGGATAAAGGTGGTGTGGGGTTGTAATGTTCCATTTTTGGCACATTGATTATTATGGGCATTTGTGCTTGTTCCTAGTCTTTTGGAGGCTATCCAACATGTTTGAGAAGAACTCCAATGTTATTGGAGTGGTCTTAGTTTAGTCTGCAGAACAGTTAATTGGGTTTTCCTTTTGTAAATGGATAATTTTGTCTTGGTTTTGAGCTCAGTTGATGTTCCGGGTAACATTGATGGTTTCTAAAGTTTGATCGAGCTTCTGGTTTGCTCTCCAAGATCCTTGGAGGAGTTTTCTATTTTTGGAAAGTCACCCGGAAGGCATCGTTGCACATCCCAAACCTTACAGAGCATATTGGTTCAGTTTATTTTGCTTTCGGAGGTCGTTTGGGATTTTCCGCAAAATTTAATATTTAATGAGCTATTTTAATTATTATTTTCACTTAAGCTCCTAGGGGTGAAAATAATTAATAAAAATCTAAGTGTTATAGCTTGTTGGAACAAGGAAGAAAAGTTTTAAATCATAGATGCATCATTTTGGGGCCTTGAGAAGCAAATATTTCCTTTATTTTGACAAGGAGGTCTTTGGAGCTAAAAAGAACTTTTAATTAAAAGTGGTGACTTTAAGTTGTGCACACATAATGAATTATTTTATATTGTTTGAGGAGAAATATGAAGGGATAAAGGAAATAATATTTTATTTCCCTCAAAAAGTTATAAAAAGAGGAGTTGGGCTCATTGTTTGGGTATGCTTGGATTTGTATTGTTACTCTGCTGGATTGAACCTGCATGTTCTTCCATATTCTCTTGAGGACGAAAACCCTCTTGTGGAATGCTCTTGAGGACGAAAACCCTCGAGGTTGGGTGTGGTTTCACTACAGGAATCACCATTGTGCTGAAGAAGAGATTTGAGCAAACTTATCCAGAGTTTGCCAGTGAGCTTTCATGGAGCTGAATATGTTTGAAGTTGCTAAGAGTTTTTAGATTAGAGTTCATTAAATATCATGGCAATCAGATGAGAATGAAGCTAGAAGCAGATTTTTTATGCCTTGTATAGTTTTAATGTCATATTGCTGGTCCGTACCATTATATTGCCGTACAGGCAGAAAAAGAGTTTTGCAAAAATAAAATTATTGAGAAGTTCTTTGTGTCTAAATCTTTTTGCACTATTAATATTTTCCTTAGGCAACCCCAATCTGATCATAGTGAGTGGTTGGGAAGCTTTGTTTATTTTTTTATGAGCAGCCGTACTTCTGCTGGCCGTACGGCCTGGGAAATGCATAGTTTGTGAAGTGTTTTTGTTAACTGATCTTTAGTGCATGGGAAACATTGGATTTGTCTTGTATTAGCATAGTTTTTAGAGTGGGAAACAATATTGTTAAGTGTGGGCAGTTTCTTGGGAGTTTTCAGCAGTCCGTACTATGCTGGGAAGGTGCCGTACTAGTCTGGAAGAAGTCATTTTATAGTCTATCACTCTCTCTGTTGTGTTCAGTACATATAATTGATAGATCATTTAGGGACCGCTTGTTTTGTCAAACATTGGGTTTAGTCTTGTAATATTATACTTCCCTGGATGCCAATGGTCTGTGTAGAGAGCAGTTGATGTATCATTTCAGGTTGCAGCAGTGACGGACAGCAAATAAATACTACATTATCATTCAGCTATTCAAGAAATCTGCAGGGTATGGTCATGCTATCTTCACAAGATTCTTAATAAGTCCAAACAAGACTTGATTTACATTGTATTTGATATCATTGTAATCTTTCTTGAGAATCACATTAAGGCCCCTGGATGGTTTACCGCCAGTGTGGAGGAAAGAACAATTAAACATATTGTAACCCCTGGATGGTTTTACCGCCAGTGTGGATAAATGAACTTTTCTTTATTGTTTCTACCCACTGCATAAGTGGAGTATTCCCACTGAATAAGTGGATGGCATTGTAATTTTCCTTTCTTGCTCTCATACCCACTAAAAGTGGTGAATCCCCACAACTTGTGGATGCCTGCATATGCAGATGAATGTTTACTTGTTTGCACAATGTTTTAATTTGTAATCTAAAGCACATTATGCTCTCACCTTGCCCGAATTGGGATCTTGGTGATCAGAAGTGCGGAGGAGTTTAGTTGTGCTAACACTGTTTATCATTGTTCTATATTTTGGAAAAAATTTTGGGGTTGTATATTACAGTGGTATCAGAGCTGGTATGTTCTTGCCAGCCTGTTGGAAAGCTAATTTGTTGCAGATCTTTCAGTTGAGCAAGTCAATTTTCAGCGTTGCTTGTGAGTGATCAGCTCTTGCATGTGTGTTCAGAGTTGGGCAGTTGAAAGATTTTGAGCGGTGTTGGGAGATCATGGCATCTCTTATGCAGAAAAGAAGTGAGACAGAGGTTCTGGATGAATTAGAAAAAGTTGTTCAAGAGAAATTGGATCGAAGGAAGTATCATCATGAGGCCACTAAGATTATTGATGAGTATGAAGAACTACCAAATGACTATAAGCAGCAACTCCCTTGGAATGCTTTCTTGGAAATCATCGAAGAAGGTAATCCTGACAAAAAGGGATTTATAGAATACATCCAAAAGATAAGGAAGGAAGAGGAGATGAAGACAATGTCTATATGCAAGCCTGAGTTAACTACTTCAAAGGCAAGCACCAAGAATTTTTCTAAGCCATCATTTTCTAGCCCACCGAATAAGAAGCCTCTTATTTCGAGGAAGAAAGAGGTCAGCAAGAATGAGCTCAGGAGAAGAAGTCTTTGTTTCATATGCAAAGATGCTTGGGAGCCTAACCACCAATGCAAGAAAATAAAAGATGAATCAGCAACCTTCACCACATGTTCTTCCTTTGTGAATGATGTGCAATCTAAAAATGGTGAAGATGAAGACTTGTTTGTTGAAAGAAATGAGTCTAAGCCTCTATATGATGAAGACAAAGTCACAAAACATGAGACATGCATAGAGGAGTTTGCTGGATTGGAGAAGTCTACAATAGAATTTAGTGAAACTGAGCCTTGTTTTGACGAGGAGCCAAAAGTGTTGGACTTAGCAAGTCCTTCATTTGATGAAGATGCTGAAGATGCCACTACATTTGAGGAGATGAAGATGATCGATAGATTGCTTGCTGGTGACTTTGCAAGTGAGCATGAGAGGATTGAAGCAATGTGTCTTGTTGAGGACATGGGAGACAATGAAATCACAAAAGATAAAAAGTTTGATGTTGCTGCAAATTTCAGAACAGCACCTAATGAAGAGCGTTTCCACCATTCTAGTGATGGAAGTCTTGATTATGTGTGGGATTGTTCCATGCAAAGAGAAGAGCAGTTAGATTCTTCAAAGATCCTTGACGAAGAATGTGTTGATGAAGACTTTAAATCAGCCATTGGTGATGATTCAATGTTTGATTATGAGACTGCCATTTCATTTGATCTAAGTGATGAAGAAGAAGATTCAACTCCTATGCAATTTGAAGAACTTAGTATCCTTGCAGAAGAGTTAGTTGATGAGCATGTTGATGAAGAGTTTGTTGGAAGATTTGGATCAGCCTCAAAGGTTGGCTCAACATTGAATTTATGTGATGCTACTTCTTGTAGTCAAAGTAGCTATGAAGAGGATAACTCTAAAGCAGCTGATTTCAAGGATCATTCTTCTAACGATATGACAGAAAATTTATTGTGTGCAGCTGATTTGGATTTTAAGAATCAATTGTTAGTCACCGAAGATAAGGTTGTGCAAGTTCTAACACATTTGGATAGATCACATAAGTTTGTTGAAGATCACATTTGGAGAGCTCAAGTTGAGAGGAGACAAATGGGCATAGAAAAAAGATCTTCACTTGAAGATTGGTGTGTAGTTAGGAAGGCATTGGAAACTTTGAAATCAGATTATTTGAACTTGCTTATTGATAGGGATCATGTCCTTGAGTATGCTGACCGAATTTTTGATGCATTGAAGGAAAGAGATGCTAAAATTAATAAGCTTATATTTAAGCTTAAAACAACTATGGATTCTTTAGAGAGTACCCAAATGGCTCTCTTAGAAGTTGAAAGTCAGTTTGTAGATGTACACCAATTCAAGGAGCAAGTAGGAGTTGCTAGAGCCAATGAAAGCAAGATGGAGACTGAAGAGCTTGGTTTGCTCCAAGGAGATTTTGACTTAGGACAGCCTCCTAAGTATGCAAATGCAGAGTGGGAGTCAATTGATGAATTGTTTGAACATGAAGGTAAAACCAATTTCCAGTCATTTGATAATACTCTTTTTATGATGGAAGTTGAGTTAACTCATGTTAATCTTCTCCTCATGTTGAATGATGAGAACCATTCTGATGTGAGTAGCACGGAGGAGGACAGTAACAGGATATGGGATCCAGGTGAAGTGCACTCATGTGATGTTCATTTGTACAAAAACTTCTTCAACTGGAAGTTTTCAGCAGTTGTTGACGATGGGCATAAGGTTCAAGTATGCAAGGGATTAGATTCAATGATGGCTTACTTTTGCAATGTAGTTTATTTGCAAGGTTCCATGGAGGATAGTGGTGTTGGTAAGATTATTTTATGGATAAATTTGGAGTTGAATTTCAGTTATAAAGTTGCTGTCCTTACTCCCATCAGCCATCATAGGTGTTCAATTGCATACATATGGATTGATTGGAGAGAAATTTTGGTCATAACTTTGACATATTTTAATTGTAGATGGCCTAAATTTCTTATTGTTCTCAAAAGATTTCAGTTTTGTTGTTGCTATCTCACTTTGAGATCACTGAAATTTGATTTTCATGAGATTATTTCAGACTTGTGTAGCCATGAGATTGATCTTTTTGTTGTGTTTAGCCTTTTATGGGAAGATGACAAAAGTTTTCAGCTGAAAGGAACAAGCGTTACAGTTACTAATGCTTTTTTGGAGAGTGAGAATCAGCTGATTCATGGCTGTCATGAGTTGTTTCCAACTTCTTATCAAGCTGATTTGTGTTCTTCATCGGGAGAGCACTACAGTTTTTGGGTTCCAGTAGTTGTTTCGTGTTGCATGATTGTATTGATGATTGCTAACTCTTTCAATTTTGGAGTTAGTGATGTTTGGGATCCAAATAGTTATGTGATTGGAAGAATGTTTCAGAAGTGTAATCAGAATACCAGCTGTGCAGTTCACAGATATATCAGAATAGAGCAGCAGAATTGGTGTAGGGAATTCTTCAGATTGATTTGGGATCCAGGTATATTATCTATAATCAGGCAGGTATCTTGGTTGGATAGCATGAATTGCTTGAGGACAAGCAATATTGAGCAGGGAGGACTGTAATGTTCCATTTTTGGCACATTGATTATTATGGGCATTTGTGCTTGTTCCTAGTCTTTTGGAGGCTATCCAACATGTTTGAGAAGAACTCCAATGTTATTGGAGTGGTCTTAGTTTAGTCTGCAGAACAGTTAATTGGGTTTTCCTTTTGTAAATGGATAATTTTGTCTTTGTTTTGAGCTCAGTTGATGTTCCGGGTAACATTGATGGTTTCTAAAGTTTGATCGGGCTTCTGGTTTGCTCTCCAAGATCCTTGGAGGAGTTTTCTATTTTTGGAAAGTCACCCGGAAGGCATCGTTGCACATCCCAAACCTTACAGAGCATATTGGTTCAGTTTATTTTGCTTTCGGAGGTCGTTTGGGATTTTCCGCAAAATTTAATATTTAATGAGCTATTTTAATTATTATTTTCACTTAAGCTCCTAGGGGTGAAAATAATTAATAAAAATCTAAGTGTTATAGCTCGTTGGAACAAGGAAGAAAAGTTTTAAATCATAGATGCATCATTTTGGGGCCTTGAGAAGCAAATATTTCCTTTATTTTGACAAGGAGGTCTTTGGAGCTAAAAAGAGCTTTTAATTAAAAGTGGTGACTTTAAGTTGTGCACACATAATGAATTATTTTATATTGTTTGAGGAGAAATATGAAGGGATAAAGGAAATAATATTTTATTTCCCTCAAAAAGTTATAAAAAGAGGAGTTGGGCTCATTGTTTGGGTATGCTTGGATTTGTATTGTTACTCTGCTGGATTGAACCTGCATGTTCTTCCATATTCTCTTGAGGACGAAAACCCTCTTGTGGAATGCTCTTGAGGACGAAAACCCTCGAGGTTGGGTGTGGTTTCACTACAGGAATCACCATTGTGCTGAAGAAGAGATTTGAGCAAACTTATCCAGAGTTTGCCAGTGAGCTTTCATGGAGCTGAATATGTTTGAAGTTGCTAAGAGTTTTTGGATTAGAGTTCATTAAATATCATGGCAATCAGATGAGAATGAAGCTAGAAGCAGATTTTTTATGCCTTGTATAGTTTTAATGTCATATTGCTGGTCCGTACCATTATATTGCCGTATAGGCAGAAAAAGAGTTTTGCAAAAATAAAATTATTGAGAAGTTCTTTGTGTCTAAATCTTTTTGCACTATTAATATTTTCCTTAGGCGACCCCAATCTGATCATAGTGAGTGGTTGGGAAGCTTTGTTTATTTTTTTATGAGCAGCCGTACTTCTGCTGGCCGTACGGCCTGGGAAATGCATAGTTTGTGAAGTGTTTTTGTTAACTGATCTTTAGTGCATGGGAAACATTGGATTTGTCTTGTATTAGCATAGTTTTTAGAGTGGGAAACAATATTGTTAAGTGTGGGCAGTTTCTTGGGAGTTTTCAGCAGTCCGTACTATGCTGGGAAGGTGCCGTACTAGTCTGGAAGAAGTCATTTTATAGTCTATCACTCTCTTTGTTGTGTTCAGTACATATAATTGATAGATCATTTAGGGACCGCTTGTTTTGTCAAACATTGGGTTTAGTCTTGTAATATTATACTTCCCTGGATGCCAATGGTCTGTGTAGAGAGCAGTTGATGTATCATTTCAGGTTGCAGCAGTGACGGACAGCAAATAAATACTACATTATCATTCAGCTATTCAAGAAATCTGCAGGGTATGGTCATGCTATCTTCACAAGATTCTTAATAAGTCCAAACAAGACTTGATTTACATTGTATTTGATATCATTGTAATCTTTCTTGTGAATCACATTAAGGCCCCTGGATGGTTTACCGCCAGTGTGGAGGAAAGAACAATTAAACATATTGTAACCCCTGGATGGTTTTACCGCCAGTGTGGATAAATGAACTTTTCTTTATTGTTTCTACCCACTGCATAAGTGGAGTATTCCCACTGAATAAGTGGATGGCATTGTAATTTTCCTTTCTTGCTCTCATACCCACTAAAAGTGGTGAATCCCCACAACTTGTGGATGCCTGCATATGCAGATGAATGTTTACTTGTTTGCACAATGTTTTAATTTGTAATCTAAAGCACATTATGCTCTCACCTTGCCCGAATTGGGATCTTGGTGATCAGAAGTGCGGAGGAGTTTAGTTGTGCTAACACTGTTTATCATTGTTCTATATTTTGGAAAAAATTTTGGGGTTGTATATTACAGGGGTTCCTCTCGGTGTATGGACTTTTCTTCTTTCCCCTTCTTCGTTTTGGAAGGCGAAATGCGGAAGGCCCAAAGTTCGAGCTTCGCTCTTTTCATTTGGAAATAGTTCTAAGTGTGGCATAAGTCAGGGGTCGGAGGTTTCATCTTCCTCCTCTTTTGGAAGCTGGAAGAAGGAAGGCTTGAAGGCCGAAGTCCGCCGTTTTCAAAGGAAAAGCGCACTGCGCGGCGCGGGCAAAGGTGAAATAAGATGCGGGGTGCGTTGATGCGAAATGCTGCCACGTGGCCATGTCCGCTGGGTTTAAAAATTCTCTAAGTGTTTCGGGCATTGGGGGTCGGACCTTCTTTCTTCCTCCTTTTGGAAGGCGGAAGACGAAAGGCCCGAGGCCCGACTTCCGCCAAAACCTTTGTAAAACGGCTAAGTCTTTCAAAATTGCGGAGCTCGGGCTTCTTCTCTTCTTCCTTTCTTTTTATGGAAGCCGAAAGGCGGAAGGTTCGAGGCCCGAAGTCTGCTGAACGTAATTTTCTCTAAGTAAAGTGGGGCTCAGGAGGCGGGGTTTTCTCCTTCCTCTTTCCTTCTCTTGGAAGGCAGAAGGCTAACGGCCCGAGGCCCAACCTCCGACAACTTCTGTAATCTTTAGAATCAAAGGAAAAGAAGGAGATGCAGAGGCACACCATAGTTCACAAAGAAGAAATTTTGCCGATAAGGCAAAATAGAGGCTAGGATTTGAAGATCAGCCAACTGGAGTAGTTGTTGCACATTTATTGTTGCAAGTAGTGAATCAGATGCAAAATTTCAAAGCAGATATTTGTTTCTCAGTTGCTTGAGGGAAGATATTTTTTGCATTTATGTCAAAGCAAAACAGACGTATCCAGACATTCCCTTGCAGAAATATCTTTTGACAGGCCTATGGGGCGAATTTATTGCAGTAGGTGAATGCGTTTCAATGTAAAATGCTATATATGCATGAAAGTCAGATGTATTATTGTTGGTTGTTGGTCTAAAAAACCACATCTTCTATCAGCTGTAACTGTGCCTCCTTGATAATAAACAATAAGATTTTTACCTTTTCATACAATTCCCTTATTTTGTGTAATATTGCTGTTTGAACCTTCATCTGTGAATGCTTCTTTCCTTTTGAATTTCAATTAGTTTCTTTACCTTTGTAGTTTGTTTATGAGTTGTGTATGCTTGTCTGTTGTTTGCTATTATTATGTGCATATATAGTTGATTTGAGGGTCGAACATTCAAACTTGGTGTATCACCTTTTCCCTTTCAGTTTCTCCTTCTTCTCCCTTTCCCCAGTAGTGATAGCTTATGTTTAGTCTTAGTTTACTTTGAATCTCATATTCAAAAAGAGCAACCCGCCTTCTCTGGAGGTTTGATTTCCTTTGCAGGGTCCCACACTTGGAAATCACTCCCATGTTTCACTGGATTGTTGCAACTACATGCTCCAACATAGGGTGCAAATCCAAGTGACAACAAAACCTATTATAAATCAAAATCTTCTTGAAGCCTATCAAGCTCATCAATTACCTACGTAATTTCGTTGGCCCTTGCTTCATTCTCTTGCTCCTTGAAGTATTCTACAACATCAAGCTGATCTTCTGCCTCCCATAGTGCCATTTGGACACTTTCTAATGAATTCTTGGTTGATTTAATCTCAAAGGTGAGATCATCAACCTTTACCTTCATTTCCCTAGATGCAATTAAGGCCTCATCTACAAATTTGATGGCCACATCTTTGTTTTTAATCATATGTATATATTTTGATTTCATTGTTTCCATTGCACTCTTAATTGTTTGTAAATCTGCAATAGTGACAGTTTGCAAATTGATCTCTCTTCAAATTTTGCATTAATCCTTCAATGAGCATTTTTGTGCTATCCAAATCTATTAGGACTTGCACTTCCTTCTCTTCTATTACCAACAACTATTCCTTCCACTCATTTTTTGAATTGGTATTACTGGATTGATCTAAGTGCTCATCATTAGTTGTTGATTTGAAATTTTCAGTAAGCTCAAGCCCATCATTAGTAATTGTTGTCCTATTTTGCCTTCCAGCCAAATAGCCCAATGATCCATGAGATTTCAGTGTTTTCCCCTTTTGAAGTGCAAGGAAAACCCCCCCAAAATAACTAATTCCAAAAATCCTAAGTGTTTCCTTGTATTTTCTATCTTTTCGGAGTTCTCCTCTTTGTCATGCCATCCTTATCGGCTCTGAGAGCCGCCTTGTTTCCTTTGTAATCCGCCTAAGTGTTTTAGGCGCCGAAGGTCAAGAGTTCCTTCTTCCCTCTTCTTTTTCGAGGGCGACAGATGGAAGGTCCGAGGCCCAAACTCCGACAATTTCGCATCAGTGCAAGGGATAGTTATTAGAGCCAAGTCAGCTCTGTGTTGTTGCGATAGGTTGCCACGTGTACAAGGTCAGCTGAAGGACTTCGTAGAGCGCATGATCGCGGTGTCAGTTAAGTGGCTCCTGATGAGGGGCGCGTTGATGCGAACTATTGACACGTGGCTGAAGTCTGCCGAACCTTTTAAATCAACTAAGTTATTCGGGTGGCGGAGGTCGGGGGTTTCATCTTCTTTCTTTTCTCGCGGAAGACGGAAGGCGGAAGGCCCAACGCTTGAAGTCCGTCGAGCTCGTAATTTTTCCTGTGTTACGGATCTCAAGAAGCAGAGGTTCTCTTCTTCCTTTTCCTTTTGGAAGGCGTAAGACTGAAGGTCTGAGGCCCGATCTCGGACAACTTCATAAATTCTCCTAAAATACTTCGGAGTCGGGGATCAGGCATTTCTCCTTCCCAGCACGATGGGACTGCTCAGCGATCTCCCTGGTCGCCATTATGTTTCTTCAGAGCCAAGGCGTGAAAGTTTTTTCTTCTAAGGCAAAGGGAGAAGTGGAAAAGTTGTTGGTAAAAGACTAGGTTGGGAGTGAGCATTCAATGCAGATATTTCTTTAGCTACTCAATCCTTCAGATATTTTCATAGTCATTGTTGCGAATCAAATCAAGGATATCTTCTGCAGAACCGATGCATACAACCTTTCCTTTTGCGGAAATATCTCTGACAAGCCCATAGGGCGAAGTTATTGTAGTAGGTGAATGCGCTATTGGTGTAAAATGATATATATACATGTAAATCAAATGTATTGTTGTTGGCTGTTGGTCTAAAAAACCACGTCTTGTATCAACTATAATCTTGCCTCCTTGATAATAAACGATAGATTTTACCTTCTCATATGAATTTTTGAACTGCGTAGCATGGTTGTTTGAATCATTTGTGAATGCTTCTTTCCTTTTGGGTTTCAATCAATTTCCTTTACCTCTACAGATAGTTTATGAGTTGTGTATGCACATCTATTGTTTGATATTGTTCTGTGCATTAATGGTTGATCTGAGAGCTAAACACTTAAACCTGGTGTATCACCTTTTCCCTTTCAAGTTTCTCCTTCTTCCCTTTTCCCAGCAGTGTTAGATTAGGTTTACTTCATAGTTTTCTCTGAATCTCATATTTAGAAAGAGGAACCAACCTTCTCTGGAGGTTTGATTTCATTTGTAGGGTCCCACACCTCGAAATCACTCCCATGTTTCATTGGATTGTTGCAGCAAACAGGCTTCAACACAGGGTGCAAATCCAAGTGACAACAGTAACTACTAAATCATTTTTCTCAGGTGCATACCTTTCAATAAAGTCTTTTTGGAGCTCCACTACTCATGCTTCTTGATTCAAAACATTTTCTTCTTCACAAGAATGTTTTGAGCGTTCTTCCTTCTCAAATTCAGGTTCTTTAACAACTTCATAAATTTTTTATGCTAACTTTTCTTCTTCCTCATGCTCCACTATCACAATTTCTTCCTTGTTCTCAACACCATTCTGCCGGAATAGACATTTGATAGAAGTAAAAAATTCATCTGTTTTTTTAGCTTGTGGCTTAGGAGTATCCGTCACCTTCTTTTCTAGATTTTCATTAGATTTCTCTGATTCTTCATTTGATTTCACCTCTTCTTTGCTCCAACATTTGTGACTTGGTTCCCAAGATTTTTTGCATAAGAAGCAAAGTTTTTGTCTTCTAAGTTCATTTTTGTTGTCATCTTTCTCCTTTGCCAAAGGAGAGCTCTTTTTTTGAAGATAAAGAAGTAAGTCTCTCAATTGTCAAATAGGGTTTCAATTTTTTTTCACATTGATTAACAACATTTTTAGCTAGAGCATGCACAATCGGAGAAAATTCCTACTCATCCTTTCTCACATTAGCCAATAAAATTGATAAGAGTGGTTGGGAGATATCATCACTCTCATTCAAAACCAAAGACATAATTGTCTGCATTGCGGTTACAACATTTTTTGCATGATACTTTCTAACAGTAGCAAAGAAATAGTGAAACATTTTGAGAATTAGATCATCACATTCAAGGTCAAGCATCACCACACAAGATTTGACTATTGCAAAAATTTATAAAATTGTTACCCTCTTAGCAAAAGGACTTTTGATGTCATCCAAACCTTGAAAACTTTCCACAATCAACTCGAAAATTTCCTTCATGATATTGTTGTTGTATAGAACCTTTGCAGCTGTTATTCTTGTGATTTCACTAATGCAAGTGGTGACTGCAAGTTTCACATCTTTATTAGGGTCTCTCATAAGCTTAGGCTTAACCAAAGCAGTCATTGATTGATTCATTGTCCACTGCAAAGTCTCAGAATCTGATTGATCTAACATAAATAAACATTCTTCCACTTCCTTTAGATTGCTGAGTAAACCATCTTTCAACTAATGCTGAAGCTCAAGTTTGTTTCCAAAGCCTTTTTCCCAATTCAAATGACATGATTTTGCAAGAAGGTGGATACCAAAGCTTTGGAAATTTCTGAATTTTTTGGTCACAATTGAACAAGTGGTAAACTCAACACCTGCAGTTGTTGAAATTGGCATACACTGTTGAAACTTTGTCATGCAACTGAAGATCTACAAGGAGTAAACTTTCTATCAGGTTGGAAAGATCACCAGCTTCGATACGACTGTAATGTCCCTTACAGGACAATTATCTCAAATCCACATAAATTTTTGCAATCACTCAAATTCTAACTCTTTTCGGTCACCAAGTTGCCGATGTGGGCAAGGTGAGAGCATATGGAGATTAGAATGAGGAAAATGGAATTAAACTGAAAGGTTTGGCGGCAAGTCAACCAATTTACAATATAAGCAAAGTCATAGAATCGATCAATCCAAACTGGTTGATAGTGAATGCAAATCCCAATTAAGCCAAACTGACTAAATATAAGTTGAATTGTGTCAATGCCAAATTGGCCGACTAATTCACCCAATTTTGATTCACACCATACAAGGCAGAAAATGTTTTTGCTCGCTAAGTGGTTTCTTAGACAAACATGGAGTAAACGAAAATATAAAGTAATAACTATAAATCATAAGATTCATACCTGAATTGCACATAATAAAGTATTGTTTCCATTCATTGAATTACCCACGGGACTCCTCCTCGCCTAATAGGGTGGGCAGTGGTGAACCCCTGATTGCCATGGGAGACTCCTGTGATGGTCCCCCAATCTCCTGGATGGCTGCGGGTAGCTGTGTCTCCACTATCCCTTGCTGTGTACCCTCGCCTTCTGTCATCATGGCAGTTAAACTTTGCTGCAGGTCCGCACTCTCCGCCACTCTCGGTGTGCAATCCTCATCCTATCCCTCGGCCAAAGTCTCTGAAGGGCTTGGTGATGGCAACTCAGGCACCTCCATTGTGAAGCCGACTGTGCTCAGCCAGCTGTCGATTTGTGCTACTCCTGGCGGCCTAGCTGATGAGGCTGGTGGCCCGGTTGTTGCACTGGACAACTCGCCTGACAATATGCTTGACACTACTAGTGCTGATGCTGTCACTGTAACTACAACAGATGGTGTGACTGTCGCCGATTGTATGATCGTCCCCCATGATGTCATTGATCTTGTTGTTGTGGTCAGCACCCATGTGGTGTCTGATACCGACGACATTGACGCTGTGACTGGCACCGATGCTATGATGACTGAGGCTGATGTACCAATTGGCGGTGTAGGAAGGGTGAAGGTTGCTGGTTGTAGGGGTGGAACTGCAACTGTAAATGCTTCCTCGACGTCCATCTCCTGTGTAGTCTCGCCATCCCCTACCAATGACACTTCCTCCACCGATGGTGAATCACTAGCCGATGTTGACGAAGATTGGTCACTTGGCTCCTCATCCTCCTCACTCTCTACTGATGCCTCCCTTTGCTTTCTCTTTCTTCGTTGCTGTGAAGACTCTTCTCCCTGGTTGGTATCTAGTTCTTTCCAATAGAAAGCAGTAGGCAACCCTGGGTCCAAGTGTGTTAATGGCTGCAACCTTCCCCATCTATCTGTCGGAACCTGTGTATGAATGACATCCAGGAATAATGCTATTGTGTTCTGAGTCATATAAAATGCCTTATGCGTTTGGGCCAAGAACTCCTTGATCCTGTCTGAAAGTAGCCGTGACCAATTGTATACCTTGCCCATGCTTAATCCCACCATATAGTTCATCCAAATTGCCACATCTGATGCTCGGCTCGCCCTCCGTCAACCTACATTTCATTAAGTCCAGGAGGCATTTCCATTTTGGCGTGGCTAGAAAGTTCTTCTGTAGCCCTCGATTGCCCGAACTCCATATACTATCTTTTTCCTGCTGCGTTAGGTCACTTCTGCACACTCTCCTCACAATTGCCTCCTTATGTTGCTGTGTCATCCTGCCTGGTTTGTTGACTCCTGTGCCTACTGCCGGAGTGCCCAATACCTTGGCGAAGTCTTGTGGCCAGAATGACATTGTAATTGTGCATCCTCTATACTCCAATATTGACTTATGTGAGTGTCGGCAGTAGTTCTCCACCATGGCCTTCAAGTAGGGCTCATACTCCCGAGCATTAAAAAATGGTAGGAGAACTGCCTTGTCCACCTGTGCGTGCCTTAGTGCAATCTTTAGGATGTGGTTGTCCTCAGTACTCCACCACTGTTTGCATTCATTGCCCGTTAGATTTTCCCAAGTCATGGCGTCTACTCCCGTATCTCTGCTCATCTTCTTTTTTTTTTGTCGATGCAATTTTTGGCCTGTACTGGGCTACTCTTTTCCCTTTGTCGATATTGGTGTTTCTGTGGCAATCTCGACACTTGGCAGTTAATTCTATGCTCAAAACAATTACTACAACTGTCGCTTTCTCCTTTGACAATATAATGGAAGACTTTCTGATACTCGTACGGTGGAAGATAATGCAAAGTGTAGCTTGATTTCATACAGCCTTGTGAATCACTCCAACACTCGGCAGTAGCATCAATTCGTATGGCTCCAAGATGAACTCATACGACGTGAAGGAAGAAGTTTCGTACGACGTCCCTCTTCTCCAACTTGTATGGCGGAATGGATTTTCGTACGATAGCAGAAAGTTTGCTCGTACGACCAGTAGTAGGAATATTGCTCGTACGGCAGGCAAGAAAAACTTCAGACCCGTACGACGGTTAAAAAAACTCCCTAATTCGTATGACAAGACTCGTATGGCACAATCCAGGGATAGTTTGTACGGCTGTGGGAAAAATGCTCAGCATAAGAACTTGTTCGTACGGTCTAACAATACGGCGGTGGAAATCTTCTCCTTTCATACGATAGAGGAATGATGTCTGAGTTTTGAAGTCCAATTTTGCTTTTATTCACTTGTACGGTCTTATTGTGCTATGAGGGGTGGGGATCGTATGGCCTTAGTCGTACGACCCCCTTTTAAAAATTCTTTTTCAACTTTTCCTTTTTTTTTTTTTTCAAATTTTCACTTTCTTTTTTTCAACTTTTCCCTTTTTTTTTTCAAATTTTTTTTTTTCAATCTATTTTTCCCTTTCTAGGGTTACCCGGCTTCGCCATTTTCCCATCTTCCTCTAAAACTTCAATTTCTGACATGTGACGGAAGCTGCAGTTGAAGTAAGTCTTCCAAAGACAGTCATTCGAACAACATTGATCAACCTCTTCCAATTCAAAAATTTGATCAACTGACACCGATTGGTCTTTACTGCTTATCAAGTTCAGTCCCAAGGGTTCTTGGGTCCACGGGAAGGTTTTGCCATCCTTATTCATTTTGAGATTTTTAGTTTTATACTTTGCTTTCCAGATTCAACTTCTCAGGAGCGGTGCACTCCGAGGTGCCCCGTCTGGCAGGTTTCTCTCCCTTAACTCCCAGAATTTATCATAGTGGACCGAGCGTTCAACGATGAACATACTTTCGGCTAAGTATTTTTTCTTTGGTGTAGCCTTCACTTTCTTTGGTAACAAAAATTCAAAATTTTCCCTTACCTTATTGCATTTGGTGATCCACTCATCCCATGCTACTTCCTCAGCATCTCGTTTTTCTTGATTTGCCCAGGGGTCAAAATGGTTGTCATCAACTATACCTTGCCTCACCCCAGTGTAGGGTGAGAGGATTCTCGGTCCAAAGAATCCAATCACTAGTTCGAGGTGTGTGTCGGAAAATGCCATTCCATCAATCTTACTTTTTGCAACCAAATCCATAGGTTGTTTGTCGGCTCCTTCAATCCCATACTGGTCTGGTTCAACTTCCTTAGTTGCGTATCCGATCATGTTGATTTGCACTGGTTCTTCTCTCCTTTCCTTGTAAATTTTCAACTTAGACCCATTGATAGGATCTTTTAGTACAATGTCGTCTAGTCTCTCTAGTCTAATTGCTTTGTTTTCCCCAACTTTGTGAATTCTAAATGGCCCCAACCACCTTATTTTAAACTTACTGGGCTTTAGTTCGTTATGGCCGTTATATTTTAGAACTAACTATCCCGGTTGGAAATTTGCTCATAAGAGATGTTTGTCATGCCAAGAATTTTCTCCATTTCTGCATTACCTCTGTCGCCCGCTGTGCGAGCACTTGTCATTTGTCCAACTTGTTCAACTGAAACAATCTTTCCTTCAGACACTCCATATCGCCAAGTCTGTTCTCTACTGCAATTTGTAGGCTCGGCACCATGTACTCCGCCGGTATGACTGCTTCCTGACCGTACATGAGTTGAAATGGTGTGTGGCCAGTGGTTATCTTGTAGGTCGTCAAATATGCCCATAGTACGGCAGGTAGCTTTTCTTCCTAGTCTGCCTCCTCGATCCCACATGACTTGTGAATGATGGAGATAAGCACTTTGTTGGTTGACTCTGCTTGACCGTTCGCTCTTGGGTAGTATGGGCTGGAAAAGTACAAAATTTTGAACTCTGTCGTCATCGGTCGAATGACATGATTGACGAAGTGGCCTCCCCTATCACTCGTAATCTGAATTGGGATACCGTACCTTGTGACAATTTGCTCATACATGAACCTCACCGTACTTACTGCAATGTTATTTGGTAGTGCTCGAGCCTCCACCCATTTTGTTAAGTATTCTGTGGCGACGACTATGTATCTGCATTTGTGTAGTTGATTGATCTTCAGTGGCCCGATAAAATCCAATCCCCACCGTTTGAACAACTCTTGTGGCTGTGATGGGAAAAGTGGCATAAAATCTCTTTTCAGTGGCTTGCCGACTCTCTAGGATGTATCGCATCCCACCACCCATTCTTGAGCGTCCGTATGTACTGTCGGCCACCAAAACCCTGCCAACAATATCTTCTGTGCTGTGGCGTCGAGCCCCATGTGTCCCCTTGCTAATCCTTCGTGTGCCTCTTTCAGTACGCCAGGAATCTCTTCCTCCATGACACATCGTCGAAGCACTTGATCGGCTCCCATCTTGTACATCAACCCGTTGATGAGTTGGAACGTCTTGCTCTTTAGTACTAACTTTCATCGTTTGGCAGGTGGCATATCCCTCGGGAATGATGACATTGACAGATATTCCCCGATCTTCTCGTACCATAGAGGTAGAGCTGCTATTTGAAAAAGGTGTGCATCCGGAAAGTTTTCATTCACTCCATTGGGTGGCTTGCCAGATCGGATTCTTGATAGTTGGTTGGCAATGACATGACTTTTCCCTAGCCGTACGATGATGGTGAATGTGAATTTCTGCAAGAGCAAAAGCCATCGGCTTACCCTCCCCTGAATGATAGGCTTGTTCACCAGGTACATCAATGCCTATGGTCCACATAGAATGTGAAGGGGGTTGCCAGCAAGTAATGCCTGAATTTCTGTATGGAGTACACTATTCCAAGTGCCTCCCTTTCTGTCGTACTATAGTTCCTCTCTGCTTTGGACAACAGTCGACTAGCGAAGAACACCAGATGGTCTAGCCCATGTACACCCACTTGTGCCAGTGTTGCTCTGATTGCATAGTTTGAGGCCTCCACGTGCACATGAAATTCCTTATTCCAATCCGGGTATGCCAGGATTGGTGAACTGATTAGCCGTTCTTTAAGTTCCTTGAAGGCTGCTTCTTGTGCTTCAGTCCATTCGAACGATTGCCCCTTCCTTGTGAGTATGTCCAATGGATATGAGATCTGGGCAAAATTCTTGATGAACCTTCCAACGTTCCATACATTCTTGGAGTGCCTTCAGGTGTGTTTGTTCGTTGGTGAAGATGGACCGGTCGTCCAGGAACGCTTGAAGTTCCCCACTGACATCTTGTCAAATATGTGCAAGATTATCCTTTGAAAGGTTGCTGGGGTGTTGCACAGGCCGAATGGCATCCAATTATATGCATATACTCCGTCTTCAACCACGAACGTTGTCTTGAGTTTGTCCTCTTTAGCTATGCTTATTTGGTTATACCCCGAAAACCCATCCATGAATGAATACATCTCATTACCTGCTACTTCCAATATTGAGTCGGTGAATGGATCTTTTATTGTCAGCGCATTGAGGCTTTAGAAGTCTACGCATATGCGAATCTGCCCCGATTCTTTTTTCAGTGATATCACGATTGGTGACACCCAGTCACTCACTTCTACCTTGAATATAATTCCTGCATCCAACATTTTTTCAATTTCTTCTTGCACCTTTGCTGCATAATTTTTGTTCATGAGATACAGTCTCTTTCATACAGGCTGTGGTCCTGGTACCAATGGAATTCTATGTACGCACAATTTTGGAGGTATGCCTTTCAGGTCCTTGTATGTCCATGCAAAGACGTCTTTGTACTCTGTGAAAATCTTGAATGTTGCTGCCTTCAACACTGGATTCCAATCGTCTCCAACTAGGATCGTATGGGGATTATCTTCTTCTCCCAAATTGACTTTCTTCATGTTTGGTTCCTCCTACTTGATCACCTTGTCTCTTTTGAAGTGGTGTGTTGGTGTGTCATCTATTCTGGCCACTCCTTATATTCTCCGTACTCTGGAGGGAACGTTTGACTCGTTGACGCTCCATCTTCTTCCCCTTCAGTTTCTTTGATTTACAACATGTTACAGTCTTGCTAGAATACCTCATAGTCCTCCATTTGCTAGTGGAATAATCCATTCAGTGAACTTGTCTCATCCTCCGAGCATTCATGGAGGTCTAGAATACCTTCGTCATTCAGTTCTATAGTTCCCCTTTCTTCCTCCATTCCGCATCCTTCTTCAGATTCTGAATTCGACGATGCCAGTTCTTCGTTGACTATTTGATTTATCGGGTTGATCACATACTTTCTTCTGTTGCTCTCTATGGACAGCGTGTTTCTCTTCCAGTTATGATCTGCTCTAGCTGCCACCAGCCATCCTCTTTCGAGCAACGCGTCGTATGCCTTTTTCTGCATCGGGATGACTACGAAGTTCAGCAAGAACGACTGTGTCCTGATCGTCACCTTCTGCGCTATCAGTTTTCCCAACGGCTTGATGCCATGCTGGTTGGTGCCCACCAATTGGAATGTCGGTTGTCAGAGTGTAGGTTTCCCGAGACTCTTCCATGTGTCTTCGGTTAGTACGTTGACTGTCGACCCTTCGTCGACGATCGTGTTTGTTAGGATTTTCCCTCCAATCTCCATTTGTACGATTGCCGGCCTCTTCCCGATGTTTACCGTCAACAACATTGGGTCGATGGCTTGTTCACCTTGCGGTGGTGGTTCTGCCATTAATTCCTTCCTTCGGCCTTCCTGTCGCTATCAATGGTCATCACCGACTACATTCGTGATTGCCATTCCAAGTTGTGGCATAGCCCGGAGAAGGTCAGTCACCTTGATTGGTACGGTGGTCTGCAGTACCTCCCCTATGATATTGTTTTCTGCTTCTGACCGCCACGAGGTACTTGGAGTTTCCAGAGCGGTCATTTGTTCCTTCGTCATCGCCCACTCCACTTCTGCTTTTGCTTCTTTCATTCTTTGCTTTTCCGTACGTGGATCTGGGTAGACGGCCTTCTTTGTTTGTGCTCTAGTGGTGACCACTAATACTTCTTGGCTCTGCTCCTCCACATTTAACATATTGATGCCTTTCTGTTTGGGGCAGTCGTTCTCTTCATGATCACCCAGTCCACACCATTTGCACAGTCTTCCCCCTGAACTTTGACCATTCTAGCATTCCTTAGCGAAGTGGCCCCATTCATTGCACTTTCGGCATTGTCACATGGGCCTCCCTTTGCTATGATATTGTATTTTGCTTCTAGGACTGTTGTTGTTACTTCTTCTATTATTCCGATATCCTCCAAGGGATGCATTGGAGTTGTTCTGGGGTTTCGGTGGTGTGTTTGGCGGGGTTGACTGCTCTCCTTGTGTGAAGAGCACTTGTGTACTCATTTTTAGGTTGTATGGGCATTCCTTGATGGAATGTCCTATCACTTGGCAGATATCGTAGAACAGCTTCTTCGGGTAATTTGCTTTTGTGTGTCCTTCCCCATTATAGTCGGTGCACCACAATTCTCTGGCTTCTTTCATACTTTCTTTGTCAGCCTTCAATTCCTTCATCATCTGCATCATGTCTTTCCTTAGTGTTTGGACGATTTTTGACTCACCCTTGCTGCTATCATCCGTACTCTCCTCATCGTCCGTCTTCCTCTTCCCTCGGGTAGATGTTTTGTTTTCACTTTCTATATCCATCGCCCAATTGTACACTTCAGCATATGATGATGGAGGTACGACTTTCATTTTCTTCTTCAATGACGGGAGCAACCCTTTGATGAACCATCGTTTCTTTAGATCGTCGACTGGCTGAGTCTCCAGTTTCACCAACTCCTTGAGCCTGCGATTATAGGCTCTCACATTCTCGTGCTTTCCTTGCTTCGTGTTGTAGATCTCTGCTACAATTTCATTGTCATCCCTGAGAAGTTTGAATTCGTCCTGGAATGCCTTCTTGAGTACTTGCCATGAGGCTTTATGTGCTACTTCAAGTTTGGTGTACCAGTCTATGGCTATGCCCCTCAGTGTCGTTGGGAACGCTCTCAACCAATAGTCTTCGTCTTCCTGCCCATTGGCTATCCATATCATCTCCCGAGTCTTGTAATGTCGTACTGGATCCTCTGACCCATTCCCCATGAACTTTGGCAGCTTCTGCCTCTCGCTGGCTGGTGGAGTCACCATGTTTCTTCCTCGATGCCCTCCTTGTTCGTTAGACCTAGTTGGACTGGTTCTCCCACGACGTTCCGGTGCCTCTCTTGCATTGTCGGCCATGTACGGGTCTTCTCCACGTCCCTTCTCAATGTCCTCTGCACTTCGAGTTTTCTGGGGTTCGTTTTGATACTCCCTCTGCCTGGGGGTCTTGGGTTCAGGTCCTCCAATCCTTGGCCTTTCGTCGTCCGATATGTACAACTCTCAGATGCAACGTATGCTGTTTTCGAGCTCTTCTGCCAATTCATCTTAATTATTTTTTTCTTTTTCTTTATTTGTCACCGGTGTCCTGAAAGTTCCTTCGTTGGTTTTCTCGACGAGGTTTTGGTGCAACTCAGCAGTATCTTGATTTATTTCATGACGATCTTCATTCGCTTCCTCAACAATTTGTTTCAGTCTCCTTCGGTTCTCTTGTTCCTTTAATCGTAGTGATCTTCGTACTCTTTCCTCCGGGGTTTCTTGCCCGCTTGGTACTCGGTTCTTGTCTTTATTGAGACGTATGGACATTAATTGACAATCGTATGGGCATTAATTGTAAGGCGTACGATGGCGGTTAGCGTCGCGCTCCTCTTCTTCGCGTTTCATATGTTCTTCATATCTCTGCAATATTTGTTGTCAACGCTGTTCCCTATCTCTTTCTTCCTGGAGGTCTTGTAGAATTAGAAAGTTTCATGCCAAGAGTCTGGGCATGCGATCGAGAAGATTCTCAACCTCCCTATTGACTTCTAGATTTTTTGCAATTATCTCTTCTGAGATGTTCTTGCGGTTGGCTTCGTTCCTCACGTGCTGTGTTACTGCTAAGCTCCACAGGTATACTAGGTCTTGTGTTAGATCGTCTTCTTGATCATTTTCTTCTCACCTGTTGTCTTCACTGTCACTTTCTGCACGTTGCTCTTGTATCTCCTCTTCTATTTCTTCTATTTCTCTAGTGGGTTGTGATTCTTCACTGGATTGAATAGGCTGACCCATTATGATGCCATCGTCATTGTCTCCTCCACTCGTCACTGACTATTCAATCTTGCTCATGATTCAACTCATCATTGACTACTCGTCACCTTTCCAACCCGACTCTGTATCGGCAACGGCGCCAAATGTTTACTCGCTAAGTGGTTTCTCAGACAAACATGGAGTAAACGGAAATATAAAGTAATAACTATAAAGCATAAGATTCATACCAGAATTGCATAGAATAAAGTATTGTTTCCATTCATTGAATATATCAGCATTACATTACAATATCACAATGTCGGGTCCCTGACTACAAAGTATTGAAACAATATATAACTGGCCGAGGTTGGTTGAGATACCAACCATCGGCAATGACTACACAACTACCCAACTGTCAGGGTTAATTCCTGATAACACTCATAATAAACTAACTGTGCACAAGTATTATTTAATTCATTATTATTTACTTGGCCAAATAAGATTACGGCCGACTACGACTCCAACCGACTATGGCCGACTACAAAATGTCTTGAAAATGAAAGAAGGCTTCAGCAGATAAACTGACTAGGATCTATTATAATAAAAACTAAACACAATTTGACGATATAACCTTCCCAATTTTACAACAAATAATAGCTGAAACTCTTTCTAATTTAATCTTCATATTTGCAACTTGAAACTCTCTTGAATGTTAAGCCAAATAGAAGATTTTAAGTGATATGAAAGCAAGATAAATCTATAGGTTAGAAAACACAAACAAAATGCAAAAACACAATGTTTACACCTCAAGATCTTTTTACTCCTTGATAAGGTGGAGGAGAGTGCACCCAAGAGCTCTCCTAGTTTTACCCAATGTTGGGATAGAAAACGTGGATTGCTCTTTTTTTCAACATAATGTAGATGAAGGGATTTGGCTATGGATTGATGAGAGATTTTGATAGAGATTGAAATGAGATGATATGGCTATAAGATGAGAGAAATTTTGGCATAGTGATGATAGGAATGAAGAAGTTATGAAAATGGCTTGGGTGAGGGTTCTATTTATAGATTTTTTATAAAAGGATGGAGGGTGAGGATTGAAAGTTTAGATCAATGGCTAGAAATGTTTGAGGATTAGGGTTTGGATTGGATTTGTAGTCTTGTGACAAGTGTCACAAGAGGGTTGGGTAAGAGAGATCAAGGGTTAAGATTGGGTCAATGAGATTGGATGGCTCCCATTATTTGTGAATTTTAAATTCACATAGGGAAGGGTGATGAGAATAAAAATAAATTAAAATTTCATTTTGGGGGGAACAGTTGGATATGACAAGTTAGATGTGAACTTTTTAATTCACATGGGGAAGAGAGGAGGATTAGAAATGAATTAAAAATTCATTTTGGGAACAGCTCCTATCAATTAGTTATGACATATGTAAGGGGTGTAAGAGGTCAAGGACACATGTACACTTACATGTGTAAGGGGAAGATGTGACCCTTTGAATAAAAAATTGATTTTTATTCAAAGTGTGTGAGAGAATGGGTTAAGCAAGGTTTAATTAAGTGTCTAACTTAATTAATTTAGGTCTAGGGGATAGGTAGGCTAGGGTAGCTAATTAAATAATTGCTATTCAATCAACTAGGCTAGGTTTAGGTTGATTAGTAGGGTAGATTAATTAAATAAGTATGGTTTATTAATTAATAAGGATTAGGGAGATGGATAAATTAACTAAATAAATATTGAGAATATTTATTTAATTAATGAGGGATAGCGTTGTAAGGTATAGTGATAAATTAAATGAATTAATTGATCACAAAGGATGGATAAATGGTTAATGATTAGGGATAAATTAATTAAATAAAATGAATTTATTTAATTAATAGGAGGGATAATTGGTGGTGTAGATATACGGGAAATTGGTTTGCGGAGCAAGTCAATTTTAGGTGTCTACATGATATTTATTAGCTATTTTAATAATATTAACATCTACAACTGAAATGATAAATTTTTGACCTTCCTTGCTGCTGTATAGTTCTAAAAGACTGTTCAAAATATGATTTATAGCTGTTATTACAGATGAAAACACAAAATGAGCAGTCTTAAGTTGGTATGACTCCCGTATGTTATGGTACAACACTTGCTATTCCTTAAAAACAATGCAAATCTCTTTAGTACTCCCACACCCTCTTTTGTAGACTTGAATGATATCTAATTTTGAGCAGCCAACATGGAATATGTGGTATGACTCACAATTAAAGTCTCCAACTTTATTTTGGGCAGTTGGGTCATGACATGGTACGGCTATTTGGAATTGCAATATCTTTACCAATAAGGATTAGAGGATTTGCAAGAAAATTTAATGTCAATAATTTTTGAAAATTTTGAATCTCACAATCTTCAATAACAACTTTGTAATAAATTTGAAGCTTCATCAAACCCACAAGAATCTCACAACTAGGAAAAATGGAAACATCACACAATTTTTCTTTTTTGTATTTTCTAGATAAATAAACACCCACACAACCAACAAACTGAAAACCACACAAAAAGCCCAAAATCATCACATCCAAACTGAAACTCTATAAATCTGAAAAATCACAATCTGTGGAATCTCAAAGGCAATCCCTATGTAGAATTGCACCAAAAGGCTAGGAGATTTTTTGTCCTCAAAACCTGTAATACCTAAGGGTTTTCATCCTCAAGAAAGAAAGAAGAACATATGTTCATTCTTGAGAAAATGAATTTGTTGAAATGAGCAAGTAGGTAACCCTTTCCTGGAGACAAAACCTCCTTTTATAACTTTTCAAGAGATTATAATATTAATTTATATTCTTTTCTTTTATTCATCCCCTCAAAGTTAACATAATTATAAATTGTCCTTTTAACTCATTTTTTGCACCCCCATGCCTAGCGACACTTTAAAACCTAAATTGTTGGGTCCTGTTTACCCCAGCATGCCTAGACTGGGACATCCCAAGTATGGGTATGGGTCCGAGATGCCCGGGGATTCGCCCAGGGTTTTACCCGGGAGCCCTAGGTATGCTGTGGGTTGTTCTTTGAAGAACCCATAGCGTACCTGAGGTCTCTGGGGCAAACCCCAGTAAACCCACGCCCAGGCAGTGATTTTCAGCATTTTTTTAATTTTTTAAACTTTTAAAAACATTTAAAACCCCTAAAAAACCCTAAAAATGTCAATTTCAACCTATTACACAAAAACAAAACACGTTTTGACTCCATTCATGCAAACAAAAGAGAAAAACTTCATTTTTTACCTCCAAGCTGCCATTGTTGATTGTTGAAGGTTGCTGCATTTTTCTTCGAAGGTGAAGGCTAGGGGAGTGAAAGAACTACACCAAAAGGGAAGGAAAAGCTGCTCAAGGAAGATTTAGTTACAAAGGTGAGTGAATCTTGTAATTTTTTCCAAGTTTTCATGAATTTTTTCAAGATTTTTCCATTTTTTTTTATTTTGTTTAAGTTTTAAATTTTTTTTGTAAACCTTATATACATAATATAGGGGTTATAATGCTGATTTTTTTTCTTTTTTTTTAAGTTGTAGGCTAATTTGTAATTTTTGTTTTGTTTTGTTGTATAATTTCATACAGAATGACTCGTAGTTCTAGTTCAGTTGGTCTATCTATAGAGAAGTTGTTTAAAATTGATGTAGCGTCACCTCTTTGACGACATACGACCATGATCAAACAATTACCTGGTGGTGGGGGTTATCTTTGGTGTTGTAGCCAATGTTTGAAAGAATATAAGAGCTCATATAGTCGAGTGAAAGCTCACTTATGTGTTATGACCGGCACAGGTATAAGAGTTTGCCTAGGGATGAATAAAAAAGGGTTGCCAAAGCAAGAAATATTGGAATATATCAAGGAACAAGAGGATGCCGGCATGCTGAGTAACAGAGCAAAGGAAAGAATACACCCTCTTTCCAAGAAAGGATCGCAGAAACCTCTTGGTGGCTTCACAGAATCGGTTGGTCCACATCTTTTCATGCCACCACCATCTTCTGGAGAAGACACTTGTAATGTCCCCTTCTTCCGAATGAGACATTTGCGGGGACCTTTAGCCTATTTAATTCCCGTAGGCTAAGTTGGAGGATATAAGGGAATAATGAATTAATTAAATTTTAAATAGTCCTAAGTTCCTTAAGGATTATTTATATTTAATTGATTATTAAGGCTAGACCTTGGTTTTAATTAAGTGACTTTATTTAATGTCAATGGAAAATTTTAAAGGGGGTCACTTTATGTGAGCAGGAAAATAAAAGAAATTAAAAATAAATAAAGTTATTTCTCATAAAGAAGGATATAAAGGAGTTGTGAGCCAAAAAACACTTCTTGACTTGTTATTTTCTTGGAGTTTCTTTTAGAGTTGGAGCTTCACGGTTCAACAAACCCTAGGACATAAACCCTTGGGTATTTGGTTGTGTGGACGAAAACCCTCTCAGCCATCCTTGGTGGATTCATACAGAGTTCGCAGGTGCATTTTATTGTTCAGTTTTGAAGTTCTTGAGAGCGGAAATATATATTTATAATTTTGGTTTGAGTATTGTTCACAGGAAGGGGTTCATTGATAAATTTGTGAGATTTGTGAATAAATACAAATTTATGATTTCACCATTGAGATTTGATTGAAGGTTTATTCATAAGTCTGGTGGAGTGTATTGGAGGGTTAAAACCCTATACATTTCCAGCGATATATTAATTTGAAGAAAGAGTTTGAAGGAGTTATGAATCCTAACACCCAGCCCTAGCTTTCCCAAAGGAGCCACAACCTTTACTAAGGCATTTATCTTATTTTAAGGGAACCGCTTGTCATTTTTGAAGAGATATTTCTTATGTTTGTTGAATTGGAGCTAACCACAACTTCCTTAAGTCTGGCCACACCTTTCTATGCCTTGACACAACCTTTGGAGGGATTCGCTACTTCATTAAGTGCCGCCTAAGACTTATCTTTGACATTTATTCTTGGGTGCCTCTTCTTGTGGAGCATATGTGGACTTTGAAGATGGTAAATGTAATAAAGGAATCATTGCTTTATAAGAAGTTCTTTGCTTGTAACTGACTGCCCATCAATAGGAGATTATTACCCTCAAGTTGGCGTGAGATTTTGTGGAGGTTCCAACTTCATTTGAGGTTGCCCAAGCTAGCCACCCAGCTATTACATATGTGCAACAAGTCTAGCTTATATTTGGTATGTTAAAATGTTTCATTGAAATATATATTTCAGTTCTGTCATAACTATGTGTAAACAACAAGTTGGGCAATGTTATATTCAGATTTCTTCATTATACCAATGCTGCAAACTGTTTGACATATTGTCTCTATAATTCCTTGTCTCCATGAGTGCATTTATGAATGTTTTATGTTACTAAGCTACATATGAACCATTCTAAACAATCACATTGAAAATACCATTGAATATGACAAGAATGCAAAGTGTTTGACAAAATGTCTGCACACTAGAGAACAAAAATTTGTGAGTTTTTGGGCAAAAATCTAGAAGGGATTTTACAACACTACTCAATCCCGTAAAAGAGGCCCATTGGAAAAAGCCTTCAAGAATGAGTCAAGGGACATTACAGATGAAAGCATTGCTCGTTGCATTTATGTCAATGGGTTTCCTTTCAACCTTGTTAGATCACCATATTGGCGGGATATGGTGACCGCAATTGCCAAGGCACCTAATGATTATGTTAGTCCTAGGTATGAAAAGGTTTGCACCACCTTATAGGCCAAGGAAAAAGCTTTCAAAGAGTTGTCATTGAGAGCAATCAAGGATACATGACCTAAACAGGAGTGTCCATCATTTCTAATCGATGGAAGGATTACAAAAATAGGCCACTAATTAATGTCATTGCAATGTCCCCTAAAGGGGCCATGTTTTTGAAAGTAACTGATTGTGAGGGGCAAGTGAAGATTGCAAGCTTCATTTCCAATATCCTCATACAAGCCATTGAGATGGTGGGCTCTGAAAATGTTGTCCAAGAATTGTAACGGACAATGCTAAAAATTGTAGGGCAACTGGTTCAATAGTGGAGGGTACATATAGGCACATTTTTTGGACACCATGTGCCATTCACTCTCTCAACTTGATAATGCAAAAGATTGACACACAAATTGAGTGGGTCAAGGAAATCTACATGGAGGCTGAGGAGATTCAAATGTTTGTGACAAATCATCATATGTCACAAGCCATCTTCAGGACCTCCAAATTGGAGGTGTTTAAGGTAATTTTATTTTTATTTTTTACTTTTATCATATTTAATATTTTTAAATTTTTGCTAAGTTTCTACTTTTTATTATTTAAATTTTAATTTATTTTTTTTACATGATGTAAGGTTGCCGAAACTCGTTTCGCATTACACACAATCGTCTTGAGATGACTTGTGAAGGTGAAAGTAGCATTGAGTGCCATGGTCATCGACACTCTTTGGAGTGTATGGAGGCAATCACAGATAGAGAAAGCCCAAAAAATTAAGGCATTGATCCTTGATGATGAGTGGTGGGCTCGTGTGC
This sequence comes from Cunninghamia lanceolata, assembly GCA_027924645.1. Taxonomy (NCBI): domain Eukaryota; kingdom Viridiplantae; phylum Streptophyta; class Pinopsida; order Cupressales; family Cupressaceae; genus Cunninghamia; species Cunninghamia lanceolata. The sequence goes on along the minus strand of BSBN01000853.1, from coordinate 2,453,962 downwards.
AATATGTTTTGAATTTCACTGAGCCCATCATGAGTATGATTAGGTATGTAGATACGGATCGACCATGCTTGGGTGAGATTTATGATGGCAATCTGTTGGTTTCCAAATTTGCAGAGGGTTTGCCAGTTCCAATGCACGGGCGAATTCGGCCAACAGATTACGGGAGGTTGCGTGAGCTGCCTCCCCTTCACTTCTGGTTCTGCCGCACCAAGGGGGGTATCCCTATAGCTAAAGATGTAACCTTGACTAGTTCAAAGATAAAAAGATATAACTTGACAATAACAGGCAGAATACTCTCATGTATGGACCAAGACCTGCATGATAGATCACAAGGTTGGCAACATTCTTGGACATATGTGTCTGGTTGGGTATGAGAGTATGCAGGGGGTTCCTAATCTTACTCCTACAACTAACAGGTGGAAGTGATGAGATGGGTGGACATACTGTCCTGGATGCAAGACAAGGGGTTTTGGCTCATAACTACTGACCCAGAAACAGACTGGTGCCTATCCATTGGGCAAGGAGTCAACTAGACATATATAGCAGATGGTTTGCAACTTTCACTCAAATTTCAGGGGGTTTGAATTGATGCTTGCCTTACAAACATCACCCAAGAATGGGTATCTAACTGCCTCTACTTACGGTTATCCCTGCTGACATGCAACCTTCCCCATGCTCAACCTAAAATAGTTTAATCCACTCCTTGAATGGAAGTTAGAGATCAAACATGTGATACAGAAAACCATATCCTAGAACCTGAGAAACCCTTAGCAACCAGATTCAGAAGAAGGAGAATAACATGCAGCAAATGGAGACAAGCAGATAAATACATGCAATAAGCATTTTTCATATAAAATCAACACTGAAACTGAAATATGTGCAAAATACACTCATGCTGCAACTCATAAACTCCAAAATGGGATACAACAACCAGGATCATGCTCTGTTCTTCATTATTTACACAAAAATTGCCCAGGCCTTCAACAACCTCAAAATGGGTCACCAGTCTGCCTTTTATAGCAAAACTGTGTACCCAGCAAATTAATTACATGGCAGATCAAAAATTTGCCAGATACAAAGTATTAGAAAAATGGCGCTCAAAACAGTAAATGCTGTAGAGGGGCAAAGAGGAAGGAGCAGGTGAGATCGGGATCTGGGCTGCCGCCAAGGGACTTTCTCTCATCAATCGGGTGGTTGAGCTGTCCCCTCAACCCATACCTCTGTGCAACCCAGCTATTACTGTTTCATCTGCTAGCAGCCTTAGGAAAGTAGCCACAACAAGTTTCCTTGGAGTCTCCCGCCAAAAACAGTTGCAAACGTGAAGAAACCCACGACACTGCAGGTTCAAAATATGGCTGTCGATCCAAAACCCTGTCGCTGCAATCAAATGGCCCAAAAACGGTTGAAAAGTCGCCGGCTAATGATACTGTGCCACGTAGGCACTTGAAGTTTCCAACGCTGGGTCCTTTTCCTTTATCTTCCTTGCCGAGAGTCTCTGTCAGAACCTTACGCGGGAGCCACCACGTGGCAAGCTCTGCGGCACCTTTTAAACATTAGAGACTCTCCTTTGAAACCTTTGAGAAAGGGACATGTGGCGGCTTCCGCAGTGTCTCTGAAGCATAAAACCCCTTTCAAGAAACACCAACGGAAACTGACATGTGTCGCTTTCCGCGCAACACTTGAGAAACACTTGAAACACTTGAGACTCTTGCGGAGATCGACACCTGGCAAGTTCTGCGGCCTCTTGAAACTTCAAAGAAACTCCTTTGAAACTCCCGCGGAAGCCGCCACGTGGCGCCTTCCGCGGACCTGTATCATAAAACTGGGTCCCACCATCAGCCTCGCTTAGCATTGAAATATGAAGAAACAGCTCATGGAAGCCGACACCTGTCACGCTCCGCAGCAACCATGAGGGACACACGGCGCCTTCCTCGCGCCAGTTGCAACATATAGGAAACTACCCCTGCTCGTGACACTTGGCGCCCTCCGCGCAATCATTGAAACATTATAAAAAGGGGGGCCCACCCCGTCACTTCGCCCGTGCCAAGCTACGAAACATAAAAGAAACAACGCGGAGGCCAACACGTGTCGGCTTCCGCGGCAACCACAAGAGACACGTGGTATGCTCCGCCCCTGCATAGAAACTCTTTAGAAACTTAAATGGAGAGCGACACGTGGCGCGCTCTGCGAAACCCTAAGAAACACTTGAAACTTTTAGAAACTCTCATGCGGAAGCTGACATCTGGCAGGTTCTGCGCTACATTGAAACTTTATAAAAGGGGCATCCGAAACATAGGTGGAGGTTGCCACTTGGCAACATCCACGGCAACAACTGTTAATTGGGACCCACCTCGAAACACTCAGAAACTTTAAGGCCCCATTCTGAAACATATGCGGAAGCTGACACATGTCATCATCCGTGTCACTTTTGAGAAACATAAGGGTCTATTGGAAACCTGGCAGAAACTGTGAAACCTTTGGGGTCACTCGGAAGCCGATGCGTGTCACGCTCCGCGGGAAACAAAAACAAAGGCGCAAATTTAAAATGGGGCTCAATACTTGGCAGTCTCGTGGCTGTGGCATATTTTGACCCTTCTAGCCACACTCGGAAACATCAGACACAGTAACTGTGACCCGATAAGCATTTAGAACACATGTGACCCATTTTTTAACATTTTTCAGGGGCCGATGGAGATTTCTGACTCGCCACTGCACAATTGACCTGCACACAACTGATTTCTAGCATTTTTAACAACTTCAGAGGCCAAAATGTGTCAGGATTTTTGGATTTTTAGGGAAGAGGCCTCACTCAAAACCCCAAACATAAATTATTACTAACAGACTCCATGGTTGAAAAATTAAGGACCATAATAGAAGCCAAGGAGCAAGACCCCACAGAAGCATTTTTTTAAAGAGTGCAAAGGATCATTTTTGAGCGTTGGAACAAGATGGCCACACCCTTGCATCTCTTAGCATTTGCTTTGTCTCCAAAGTATTATAGCAAAGAGATACTTTCCCTATCGAGGAGGGTGGCACCATATAGAGATAAAGAGGTTGTTGTTGGGTACAAAACTACATTCAAAAGACTATTTCTAGATGGAGATTTAGAGAGAATTGTCTCAGGTGAGTTTGGCGAGTTCATATCTTCAAAGAATCAAGATGCTTCCGCTCTTCGAGACAAGTACAAGAAAGATGCTCATGAATGGTGGTACCTACATGGCCAAGACTATTTTCATCTTCAACCTCTTGCAATAAAAATTCTATCTCAAGTATGCATCTTTTTATTTTTTAAAATTAACTTCCTCATTTTTCTTTCCCTACTATATATTAATTTTATTAATTTATAATTTATGTTTTATAATTTTATAATTGTAAATGTTGTAAGTTTGTAACTTGTATAGTATGCAAATTTAATAGGTTGCAAGTTCATCTTCAATTGAGCAGAATCGAAGTACATACTCCTTTATCCACTCAATTAAAATGAAACTGATTGGGTGCAAAAAAGGCTGAGGATTTGGTCTTTGTGCACTCCAACTCGTGTCTCTTGCCACATAAGAAACCTGATTACAGTGAGGGGATGACAAGAAATTGGGATCTAACTCCTAAGTGTGCTGATTTAGATGCTACTGCTACATAGCTTGTTGAAGTCTCTATCGATGAGGACCATGAGACAACTACACATGACACAGACATGGCTAGTGGGAGTGGTGCTCCAGCTGATTGTGGTTCAAATGAAGTTAAACCAAATGTTGACTATAATGCTTTTGATGAAGACCCATATAATGGTTATTGAACAATGAATATTGATTGTAATATTCATTTTGTATTGACATTTGACTCTTTGAGAAATCACTAAATTATGAATTTCAATTCATGAGTATTTTCCTTATTGCAAGTTATGAGGTATTTAGATATTTTATTATTTTGTTTATTGGCAATTATGAGTATTATTGTTTTTAAATTTTACTCTTAGAGTTATATATATATGTTGTACCAATTCCCGGGCCAAAAAAATTGTCGTATCCATGTACCTAAACCCCGTACCCGAACCCGAACCCATACTAGGACTGGAAACTTAGCCTAGTCCTAAATAACATATGGGACCAATCGAAAGATAAATACCCACCTATTTTAGCTGTGAAGTCTCTAGATAGGCAAATGGCAAAATATGGAGGGAGATCAATGACTAAAATATTTTGCAAAACAATGCAACTAGAGCATGCATGCAAGGTAAGCTTTAAATCTTTAACAATCCCTATCATTTTGACCGTAGTGCCATCTAATTGCACTATTCCTTTTCTCATAGGTTCATATTTTATTTCAAGCTGGTCAACTACTTCTTTAGGCATGACAGAGCTACCAACCCCGGAATCAATCATACAGTTATGTACTAAATTGTCACCAATGGTCAAGGAAACATAAAAAGGAGGTGGTTTACTATTTTTACTTGTGTTTACCTCCTCTTTTGGTTGACATAGGCTGACTGGAGCTGCTGTATCTTTCTTTGTTGTGTCATCAACAGGCTGATTGAAGCTCTTCAAGGCTTCTTGTAGCAAATCCCTTTGAGCTGGGATAGACAGAGATTCCAACATGGTGACATTTAGATTAGTTTTCTTCATCTGGTCCACCACATTGAAAGGGATGTGACCAAACCTCGGAGGAAACTTTGTAGCAACAACATTTATTTTTGTTTGCTGATTGGTATGCTATTGTCCTTGTGCTTGATTCACTCTACCAACAACTTGATTTGTTTGTACTAGAGGAGCTCTAACTGTTGCACTTTCTTTTGCAGTCAATGGGGATGTATGAGAGGTTGATGCCTAACCAACCATAGAAGTTGATGCATCCTCTATTGCTCTCCTTTTTGATCTTGAATTGTGTGCTATTGGATTTGTTTCTTGATTAACACCACAAAAATCATCTTCCAGTCAATTCATTAGTTTAGATTCATTTTGCATTTGCTGTTGTCCTCCCACAATTTCTTGACTAGGTCCAACCTGCTGCTCTGAAACTATTGGTGGATTTTGGTTGATCAAAGCTTGACTGAAATGTGTGATGTTTCCAGTTTTCCATTGTTAGAAATATTGTTGTCATTGATGTCAAAGGAGAAAAGAGCATGATTGTTGCTGAAGAAAGAATTCATCTAGACCAAAAGATAGCCGACCCTCATTTACAACAAATGCTGGAATTATTAGAAATATTTATTTTAAGCAGGCTGACTATGATATGATTACCAAAAATATTTATTATATTTTATTTGAAGTCTGGCCGACCCATGATTAGTGCCCAAATGCTAGCCAACCCATGATTAGCAAATAAAAATATATCAAAAAGTGGCACCACCTTTGGAAATAGACATTTCCTTTGGAGAAGTCACCTCCCTTGGAAGGATCACCTCTCTTGGGTGAAGAGGCATAAGGAGGATATAAAAGGAAGATGAGTGGGGATAAAATAATGCAAGCAATAAAAATGTAATATCATTCCTATTCAAGTAGATTTTGAAGAAGAAAATATATGTGACGAATACAAGAAGATTTGTGAAGGAGAGTATATGTGTTGAAAAATGATTGCATCAAATTTGTGAAGGAGTGTATCATCTACAAACAGATTTTATGAAGGCAATTCAAATGATCATCATTTATTGAAGAAGCAATATTCAATAAGGAAAAAACTTTGTTCATTTGGAGGTTGGTGCCTCCCAATAGACGAGATTGGTGTCTCTTGCTAAGTTGGTGCTTAGCAATGGGGATTGGTGTCTCCAGTAGGCTGGTGCCTACAAATTGCTTAGCCATAGGGATTGGTGTCTCTAGTAGGTTGGTGCCTACAAATCTTTGTAAAGAAAAAATTATTATTCATGGCTGGATTTGGACAGTAGATCCAAGCAGTCTTTTCATTGTGGTTTTCTCCCGAAAGGGTTTCCAGGTAAATCTTGTGTTATAGAATTGTTAGATCTGATGTGCTTGCTATTATTGTGGTTGTTAAGATTTTAATAAGTAAAAGATTATCTTATACTGATTCACCCCCCTCTTAGTATAAGTGTGTGCTCATTAATTGGTATCATAGCTAATTCCTGAAAAAATAGTCTAATTGTTGGAAGGTAGATCTCGGGAGCACACATGGCTAGTCAAGAAGGTTTCTTCACAAATAGAGAGCTTCATTGTTTGACGGAACAAATTATGCATTCTGGAGCATAAGGATGCGAACTTATCTAATGGCTCTTGGTTTTGATATTTGGGAATCAGTAGTGAATGGTCATAAAGCTCCAACATCTCCACGAACGAATTGGGATGGAAAGAAGGCTAGTGAAAACAATGCAAAAGCCATGAATGTTATCTTGTGTGGTCTATCAGAATCAAAGTTTGTCAAGGTAATGCACTGTGACTCGTCAAAAGAAATCTAGGACAAACTTAAAAACATCTATAAGGTGATGACAAAGTTAAGAAGGCTAAGCTCCAAGCTCATAGAAGACAATTCAAAAGCTTGAAGATGAAAGATTAAGAAAATGTTGTAGCCAATCTTCTTTGTGTGGATGAAATCATCAACGCCATCAGAGGACTTGGTGAAAAAGTTGAAGAATCAATGATCGTGCAAAAAGTACTAAGGTCTCTTCCCTTAAGATTTGATGCAAAAGTTTCAGCGATTGAAGAAATTGAGGACCTCGATGAATTAACTATGGATGAATTGCATGGGATCCTCATGGCATATGAAATGAGAACTAAAAAGGAGAAGTCATCAAAGAGAGAAGCTACCTTCAAAGCTTCAAAAAGGGTAAAGAATAAAGAACCTGAATCAAGCTATAGCTCTAGCAATGAATTGGATGAAAAGGAAGCTCATTTTGTGAGAAAGCTTAAGAATGGATTAGGTAAATACAAAGGTAAGCTACCCTTTAAATGCTTTAACTGTGGAAAAGTAAGACATTTTGTTGATAAGTGTTCATATGGAGAAAATGATAGTAGTGATGATGAAGAAGATCATAACATAAAGAAAGGGAGCAAACATCATCAATACAAAAAGAGCTACAAACAAGGTAAATATGAAAAGGAGAACTTCCATAAGCACAAGAAAAGCCTCTATTCCAAAGGGGATAGTAGCTCATCTGAGGAGAGTGATGAAAGTATCACAAATAGTGATAGAGAAGAAACTCTCTTCATGGCATTAGAAACAAAGTGTGACGTCTTGGAAAGTGAAGACAAAGGAAAAGAAAATATGGTTTCAGAAGAGGAAGAAAATATCAAAATTGATGGAGAAGTGGATCTTGAAGAAGAACTCATTTGTGCCTTAAGTGAAATCAAGAAGCTTAAGAAAAGGAATTTGAAACAAAAGTTGCAGCTACAGAAATATGAAAAAGAGGATTGTGAGTCAAGAGCAAAAATGTCACAAGACATTGAGGAATCTGAAAAGATTATAATCGACCTAAAGATTCGATTAGAAGAGGCAAAAATGATAGAAGAGGAGATGAGAATTCAGCTAAAGACAAAGAAAGAAAACTGCGAGAAGCTAGAATCTGAAATTGTTTCCTTAAGGAAGGAACTAGAGAAAACTACTCAGCTGAATAGAAGCTTAAAGTTCGAGAAGAGTACTGAAATATTAGATGATATCATCAATTGCCGAAGGTCACCATTCATTAAGACTGGTCTTGGCTATGAAGAAAACCAAGGGAATACTAAAGAAGATCAAAATCCAAAGGCTACACAATCACCGAAGAAGATAAATGAAGAAAAGCCTAAAGACTATGCAAATGCACTCAAGAGATCCATCAATAATGAAAGGGATAATAAGAAAGAAAATGATATCTCGCAGAAAACCAACATTCGTCATGGTGGTGCCCACCTAGATTTTGGGTTTCAAGTATTCATCTGCAATCTTTTTCAGAAAAAACCCTCAAATTTCTAGGTCCTTCGGCCTTCGCAATTGCATGTATATTGCTTTGTATATGGCCGTTGTATCTATGTACAAGTGCTAATGTGCATTGGCGGACCTGAAAAAAGAGTTAAATCGGCTTTAGAATGGAGAAAAATGGTTGTATGCGTCGTTGTATGCATATCGGGTTTGTATGTGGCATTTAAATGCATTTCTGGAGATTAAAAAAGTGGTTGTATATCGTAGATTCTTGGAATATTCCGTGCTTGTATGTAAAGCTTTGCATGTATATGTTGTTGTATATTTGATATACAACGGGTAAGATACAAAGGCGATATGCAAAGTCAATGTACAAGGGATCATTGGCGAAACAATGTGTATCGGCGACTCATGCAACAGTCTCACCGATAGCCCGATGCATATACAAAGGCGGTGACATACAAGGCGAAAGATACAAAGGCCTGATGCATATACAAAGTAACATACAAGGGGGACATACAAAGGTCTTTTCGGCGTGACAGCATCCATCGGCGGCTCAGTTTGAGGTCTCCCCGACGGCCGATGCAGACGCAAAGGTGAATGTATATCAAATATACAAAGCGCACATACAAGGCAATGTGCAAAGAGCAAAAGATATAAAGGAAATATACAAGCAGGCAGGTGCAAAGGGCGGACGCGGCCAGAAAGTTAGTCGCATTTGTGAAAAAGGTGAAATCCGCGGTTGTATATTGGGGTTGTATGTTCCCAATATACAATCGGACATACAATAGGCAGATACAAAGAAATATACAAGCGGGAGCGGTCAAAGTCAAAGTGTTCAAGAACCCTGGTGGGGCTCGCATGGTCGTATGTTCCGTGGGTTGTATGTTTGTGCGATATACAATGCAATGTACAAAGGCGCAGATACAACCCGGACGCGAAAGGAGAATGTGTTTTGACGGATAAGTGGTTGGGGTCCGTGGGTTGTATATTACACATTGTATGTGTGATATACAATGAAAGATGCAAAGAGGAAGATACAACGCCCGGACCCGATAGCGATTGCAATTTGTTTCATAAAGATTTGGGGTCCGCGCTTGTATGTGGCGATTGTATGTATATACAATTGCACATACAACTGCATATGCAAGGATTTAAAAGGCGAAAATGGCAAAATGGAAGAGGGAAAAGTTAGCGATGGAAAAAGGGTGCCTATGTGGTGCGATCTCATTGGCCGATGACTTTTCAAAGCTGGTGACTGGATTGCCCGATCAAATTGAAGCCGCAGATCTCGACGGGAAGACGGAAATCGACGACCAGTTTCAAATCTTCAAAGCAGGAGTATTTTTTCTGTGTGTTCACTGCATTAGATCTAAGCGGGAAGAAACTTCATGAATACGCGAACCGTTGCTACATCCTGAAATTGGTAGGTTGGCATTAATGGCGAATTTGTAGAGGTATGGGTCGATGGATTGACAGGCCAACTACCATCTTAAAGGAGAAAATCTTCATTCGGCGGCTCACATCCCAATCTCACCTGCTTCTTTCCTCTTTGTCTCTTGATTGCATTGAATGTTTTGGGCACCATTTTCATGGTGCGATGTATCTGGCAGTAGTTGGGAATGCCATTGTAATTAATTGTTGAGGGCACGTTCTTGCTGTATAAGAGGACTGTGTCACTCATTTTTCTGGTTGTTGAAGACTTGGGCAATTTTTGGAGGAAATAACGAAGAACAGAGCATTTATTGGCTGTTTTGTCTCTTTTGTGAGTTTATGAGTTGCATTTGAATGCATGTTGCAGACATGTTCAGTTTCATGTTGTGTTTATATGAAAAATGCTTCTTTGCATGTGTTTAGCTGTTTGTCTCCATTTGTTGTATGCATCCCTTCTTTTGAATTTGGTTGCTAAGGGTTACTTAGATTCTAGAATATAGATTTCTATATTGCATACTTAACTTTTGACCTCCATTCAAGGAGTGGATTAAACTGTTTTAAGTATGAAGAAGATTGTATGGCAGCAGAGATGTTTGTAAGTAGAGACAGCTAAATATTCATTCTTGGGTGGTGTTTGTAAAGGAAATACCAATTGGGCCCCTTGAAACTTGAATGCTAGTGCAAATCATTCACTTGTATACATCTATTTGACTCCTTGCCCTGAGATAGGCACCGGTCTACCCTTGTGTAGTAGTTATGATCCAAAACCCTCTGTCTTGCATCCAAAACATAAAACAAATCATTTCATCCTTCCAACCTGTTAGTTTGTAGGAGTAGAAATAGGACCCCTGCATACTCTCATTCCTAACCAGTTAGATATGTCCAAGAACATTGCCAACCTTGTGATTTATCATGCAAATTTTGGTCCAAACATGAGAGTATTCTGCCTGTTGTTGTAAAGCTAAATCTTTCTATTGGGTGAGTCAAAGTTAAATCTTTAGCTATAGGGATACCCACTTGGTGCAGCAGAACCAGAAGTGAAGGGGAGGTAGCTCACGCAACCTCCTGTATTTGTTGGCCGAATCTGCTTGTGCATTGGATCTGGCAAACCCTCTGCCGATTCAGAGAGAAAGACCCAACACGTCACATAGACAACAAGGATAAATTCAGAAGATCTTTCCCTCCAAGGCAACCTCACATGACCAAGTTCCAAAATTCTTTCTTTGGTTATTGCTTTTTTTGTAGTCATTTTGGTCATAAAGCGAAAGATTGTAAGGCACTTGCAAGAAATAATTTTGGTCATAAAGCAACGGATTATAGGACACATACAAGAAATAATCTTGCATGGAACAAAAATGGAAGTCCTTATGGGTTCTTAAATAGAAACTGCAATTCATTTGCTCCTTTATTGGATTACAATATTATGTGCTATAAGTGCAAAAACTATGGTCATATAGCACATTTTTGTAGAAGTGGTTTTGTGGAACCTCCTAAGTAGAACAAGAAAGTGGATACCCTTCCGAAACAGAAGGAAGAACCTACAAAAATTTGGAAAAGGAAGCAGGAGCAAGAAAAACAAAAGATGGAGAAATCTATGCTTGTGCAAACTGCTTTCCATGCCCAAAATGAAGGAAATCAATGGTACATTGACAGTGGATGCTCAAGCCACATGACAGGGGACAAGAGCAAGTTTCTCACTTTAAAGGAAGTAAGTGGAGGCACTGTGAAATTTGGAGATAATGCTACAGCGAGGATAACTGGAAAATGTACTCTTACTCTTGATAATAGAAAAACAAGAACAAAAAATGTCTTGTATGTTGAAGGTTTGAAGCATAATCTTCTTAGTGTTAGTCAAATGTGTGATCAAGGACACACCCTCACATTTCATGCTTAAGGTTGTGAGATAAGGAAGGCAAGTACGGGAAAAATAGTTGCAGATGCAAATAGAACAACAAATAACCTATACATCCTCAGTGAGATCAAGGAAGAAAAATGTTATATGGGACATGCTATATTTTAGCCGAGGCCGAAATATTCCAAAGATCCCCTTAAAAGTCCTGCCTTTCTTCCATCAAAAATATCCGATCTGAGAAAGCCTAAATGGAAGAAAGTCTCCCTTCAAAAATCCCAAAAAATTCCAAGTATTTTGCATTTGTCTTTTAATTTAGTCAGCAAAATTCGAGTTTGGCAACTTGCCGATCGACGAAATTGCCGAATAAAGCGATAGTGGGAAGGTTTTCTTCTAAGGCAAACGCATGGCGAAGGTTGCCTTTATCGGCAAAATTTAAGTTTGGCAAACCAAAAGGTTGCCGATCGGTAAGTTTGCTGATCGGCGAAATATTCGACAAGGGAGGAAGTTTCAAGAGGTAGTCAAGGTAAAATGAGGCGAGGTCGAAGTATTTATCGGCGAAGTGGGCGGTTCGCAAACTCCAAAGTTTGCCGATCAGCTGGTTCGCCGACGGGTCAAAGCGCTGATTAGGCGAAGGGCCTCCAGAAGGCGTCGACTAAAGCAAAAGAAAGGTCAAAGGAAGAAAGACTAAGTGGTCGGCAGATTAAGTGGTTGGCGAACCGAAAGTTCGTCGACTGAGAGGTTCGCCGGTTGGTCAATTCCCCAACAGGACGACTTACTCGTAGAGAGAAAGCAAGCAAGATAGAGACAAGGATGGTTTGTGAAATAGAAATTTCATTGATAGAGAAGAAAGTCTAAAGGCGAAGGTAAGGCAAAGATAGAAAAAGACAAGGAGAAATCGGTGGATAAGCGAAATCACAACTCGCCGATCAGTTCGTGATTTCTCAACTTCGCCGATATGGTGATTTACCGACAAGAAGCCCAAAAACAAAAGAGAAGAGTTCACCAAAGGGTGATTTCACTGACAAAGGGGATAAGAAAAAGAAAGAAGATAAAGAGGAGAGTTGCCCAGAGAATGGTTCGCGATTTCTCAAGTTCGTCGACAGGCGAATTTGCCGATAAAGGGAAATATAAAGGGTGCCAAAGAGATAATTCAAAATATGAAACATTTTAAAGTGTTGTAAAAGATTCTGCAAGGCGTGATTTCATGGATCCATAAAATTACTCCATTGTTGCAGGATAATGTAGGTACTCAGCAATTAATGTTGTAGGCCAAGGTCAAATGCAGGTGGTTGAAACAGTGAAAATCTTTAATGCGCCAGTACAAAGGAGGGACAAAATTGATTTGCAGGTGCAAGAAAAGGATTTCAGGGCTTCCCTCATTAATACGTCAGGTACCCAGACGTGTGGGCAATCTTCCTTTGCAAATTTTTAGATTTGTCAGGGCACAATCAACATTCAAAAGCTGCAAATCTTCTGACAGGGCCCTGAGGCCGAATTTAATACAACATGGGCATGACTTATTGAATGAATTTCAATGCCCAGGGCTATACAGTGAATGAAAAATGTTATATATACATGTGTAAAAGATGTATTTCTGTTGGTTGTTTTCCTAGGTCACTACACAGGTAGAAGATTTGTTGCAACAACAAACCTTGTGATATCTCCCAGAACTGTATGGATTTGATGCATTGTGCTTGATTCTGAGCCTTTGAAGTCTCCATTTTTAGTTCACCTATGAAGGGGAGTTCTCATTTTGTGTTTATATCTTTGTGTAATGAATCCTTCTTCTTTTGTAATGACTTTCTAGCCTTCATGATCAATATAAATTGTCATTTTGCCTCTCTAAAACTTTATATTGTGTTTATTTGATAGATGTACGATGTGTATTGTGGATAAAACAGTCCCTTTCATAGTTTTATCTTTCTGCCCAAACCTTTGTAATAACTTCTATGAGTCTATTTTAGTTTTGAGGTCATTGTTGTGTTAATTCAGGTCCAACTAAACACTAAATTTGGTGTATCACCTCTCTTTTAATTTCAATTTCTCTCTCTTCCCTTTTCCCTGTGATCAATAGCATTAGATTTCGCTGTCTTTCTCTGAGTGTTAAGCTCAGAAAGAGGAACTAGCCTTCTCTGAAGGTCTGATCTCATCTGCAAGGTCACACACCTTGAGATCAGTCCCATTGTGTCATTGGAATGCTTGAACAGGTTTCAAGCAGGGTGCAATTCCAGGTGATAACAGTTTTTGGTACGCTTAGTGGGACTAGTTTGATGATCCTTATCATCCATTGAAGAGTTTTGGTGTGCTCTTCAGTGCATCTTGCCATTCAGGGAAGTCTCTCCAACACCATGGCGACTCTGCTGAACAAATCTACTGGTGCAGCTAGTTCAAGCACTTAAAGAACTCCAAAGATTAGGATTTTGCTGATATTCCCAGTCTAACTTGCTTTCAAAAGCATTTCCATCACCTGGCGACTCCCTGGTATGAGCTCATTTCTCAGAAGGGCAGATCTGTTTGCTCTTTTTTCAATGTTGTTTGAATGATTTCTGATTTTTAATGCTCGATTATGTTAAACTATTATGGAAGCTATGGTTATTCCCCTCCACCTTGTCAAAACACAAGTCATTGGCCTCCATACTAGCAATTTTAGACCCAAAATGCCTTTGTTTTTATGCCATACGCCCCTATTTTAGAAGAATATTAGCATCCTCATGATGCTTACCTCCCTCCCACCCCAGCTCAGTCTTCTTGGCAGTCTAATCATGCCCATTATCAATCCTAAGAAGACCACTTCGTCCCTAACCAGTATAAATACTCTACTGGGCAACCTCAAGGTGTCAGCAATATGAGTGTCAAAAATATTGTTGTCACTTGGATTTGCACCCTGTGTTGAAGTGCTTTTGCTGCAACAATCCAGTAAAACATGGGAGTGATTTCTAGGTGTGGGACCCTGCAAAGGAAATCAAACCTCCAGAGAAGGCTGGTTCCTTCCTTTGAATATGCAATTCAGAGTAGACTAAGACTAAACCTAATCTAATCACTGTTGGGAAAAGAGGAAGAAGAAGAAACTGAAAATAGAAAGGTGATACACCAGGTTTGAATGAAGAACACCCACAAAGTTAAAATGCACAGAATAATTGAATACAACTGATAAACTCACAAATTCTGCAGATCTTAACAGAGGTAAAAGATAAGAAAAGGATTGCAAGGAATTAAACATTCACAAACAATAACCAATTCTAGATCTACATAGAGCTAAAAAGTAGCATGAAAAGGTAAAAACAATCAACATGTATTAATCAGAAAGGCACGGTTACAGCAGAAGAGGGTTCTATTTGGAGCACAAAAAATAAGAACAATAACCAGTTCTAGATCTACATAGAGCTAAAAAGTAGCATGAAAAGGTAAAAACAATCAACATGTATCAATCAGAAAGGCACGGTTACAGCAGAAGAGGGTTCTATTTGGAGCACAAAAAATAAGTTTCTGTATCCAACCCTCATTACATTGATTTTTCATCTATTTATACCATTTCATTCACTGACCTAAGTCACCTACTACAATAAATTCGCCCCATGGGCCTGTCAGAAGATATTTCTACAAAGGGAATGTCTGTGTACTGTCTTCAAAACATAAATGCAGAAAATATCTTGAGGATGAAGTAGCTGGGAAATATCTACTGCCTTGAATACAAGCAACTGATTCATCTACCTGCAACAATTAAATGCACAACTACCTCCAGCTGGGCTGATCTGATTTTGCAATAATGGTGGCTAGAGAAGATAGATATTTCAAATATATATTCCCACCAAAATCCCTGTGCAAAGCTTTCACAACACTTTAAATATTTTAAAGCTTTACATTATATTACAAGCTTTATTTTCATTTTATTTCACTTTTCTTCAAATTCTGGCTTTTATTTTGCCTTATCGGCAAAATCTTTTTTTTACAAACCATTCAGCCTTTGCTTTTTCCCTACTTTCTCCTTCATTCGGTGAAATCACCTTTTCGCAAACTATCTCTGTTTCTTCCTTTGTTAGCAAATTTTGACTTTCACGAACTTCTTTACCTTAGCTTCTTTTTCTTTGTTATCGGTGATTTCTTCATTTTATGAACTTTGCTTTGTTCTTACCTTTTTACCTTTGTCGGTAAAGTTCCACTTTCATGAACTTCGCCTTGCCTTTGTCTTTTCTTCTTTGTCTCTTTAGTCGGTGAAAATTGACTTTCGCAAACTAGGCCTGTTTCCACCTTTTCCTGTCTTTCTGCCGCTTAGTTGGTGAAATCTTGCTTTTGTGGACCATCTTTGTCTTCTTCTTTCCTTCATCTTTTTTGGTTGGCGATTTTCCCATTTCCTGAACTTAGCTTTGCCTTGTCTTTTTCTCCTTTACCTTGTCGGCAAAGTTTCCCTTTGCTGAACCTCGTCTTCTTTCTTTGCTTTATCTTCCTTTATTGGTGATTCGCCTTATCAACGAACCTAGGAAAAATTGAACCATTGGATGAGTTGGAGCTTTCTTTCGATTTCCCGATCAAGCCTTTCTTTCTTCTTTGCCTTAGTTATTTCAAGTCTTCCTTCGACCTCTTCCTCTATTTGTTGGCGGTCCTTTTGATTGGCGAAACAGCCAACCCGGCGGGTTCGCAAACTACGCATTTTGCCGATAAAGGCAACCTTTGGTCTTGCTTTTTCCTTAACAACTTTGAAGAATGTCTTCCCTCTTGGCCCTTTTTCCTTTGTCGGCGAATTCACCAATCGATGAACCTGCCGATCGACGAACCATTTGGTTCGCAAACTTGACATTTTTCTGATAAAGCTTCCTTTCTACTTGTTTCTTTTTCTTCCTTAGTCACTTTTCGGCTTCTTTTGAACCTTCTCTTAGTTGGCGAACCGACTGGTTCGCGAACTTGAACTTTTGCCAACTAAGACCGAAAAAACTAAGGCAAAAGACTTAGAAATTTCTGGGTTTTTTCAGGGGTTTTATACTCAAGATTTTTGTGGATTTTTACAAGGAAAACACGCTTACATGAAGACCATTGGGCACTTAACCAATTCAACAAGATTTTCAACATTTTCAAGCTGGGCTATTTGACTCTAGGAAGGGGAAAAATAGGTCAACAAATATCAAGTTTTCAAAAGGAGTTTGATGACATCAAGAGGGAGAAAATGTATGAGCAATAGCAGAATGAGCTTGCTCATCAGGCCTTCCTTCACCAACAGCAAATGGAGGCGCAAGAAAGAGCTTATCAAGAAAACTTGGCTTTGCAGATTGCAGCTAAAGAAGAACAAATGAGACGGTTGCTTGCCAAAGTCTAGAGAATGGAATACCAATCAACACCCTCCATTCCTAGTTTTATGCAACCCCCTTCTCGTAGTTGCAAATCCACCTATCGCAGAGAGGGCCTCCACTTTCAAAGTCCCAAACTTAAAGCAACAGGGCCCCTCTAAAACCCCAGATCAGCCTCGATGCTTCAATATTCCAAGTTTTAGAGGTCCCCATCCTTCACAAGACCCTGTTCTCGTGCAAACCCAGCTTATCACTCCGCAGGAACATTTTTTTCAAGAAACCTTCCCCCCTCCAAGCAATCCATGAGAATAATCAGGCTCATGTTTTGCTTCACTCTTCTTGCCCTAGCACCATTTCGCTCTTCAAGGGTGTACCTGTTGTTTGGCAAGAAAATCATTTGAACGAGCCAGAGGTGGAGATGGAAGGGAAAGAAATTAAGGAGGAACAATCTACTATTCCTATTCTCACAAGGGTGGAAGAATTTGTGGAGGAATTTGTTGTAGTTGCTCCAAAGGTTGATAACACCACCCTGCTTCATAAACTGCGTAGCTACATCGAAGACGAAGATGGTATGCAAATGCCAACATTAGCTGTAGTTCTAGAGTAGCATGAGGACATGGAAAATGATGGCAAGTTACTGGCGTGTGAGGCCAAGCATAACAGTGAGGTTCCAACTCATGAAGAGGAGCATATAGGCAACCCTATGCTGAAAAGTGTAGAAATTGATGGCATGGACCTTTTTGAGGCACTCCCATTTCTTTTATAGAAGATAATGATGTGGAGATTGAACATGGGAAAGAACGAATTGAAGATTTGTTCTTGATTATCCAGCAGGGATATCGACTTCTTGGTGGAGGAGATTTCACCATTGAGCATGTGCAGGGCTCATTTTCTGAACCTAATTTAGAAAATCATGAGCCCAAGGTGGAGGCAGCCATATTTCCAGTTGAGCCACAAGATCCAGAGCTTTTAAATCAGCACGAGGAGAAAAAATCAGAGCAAAAACATGAGGTCTCTGTTGATCATTCAAGCATAGTTTCAAGGGGATGCCCTATCAGGCATCTAGCCTAAATGGAGACAGACAGAGAGGAGTCCCTACTTGTCATGCTTACTTCAAAGCATGAGGTTGAGCATCAAGAAGGGCTAGATCAGCCCATTTATCCACTTCCAGGCAGCTATATTTCTAATCAGTGCCTGTGGATAGGTGAGTTTTTCTTTGTCCTTGGGGAAGCATTTCACCACTTTGTTGTATGCCCATCCCTTCCCCACCTCCTATTAATTGCCCACAAGTTCGGAAAATATTGTAAATTGTTAAGAAAGGGCAGCTACTTCCAAGAACTAGTTAATGGCTTTGTTTAGGTCATTTTCTTGATATCTTAGATTAGGTTTAGGTTAATTTGATTTCTGCTTTATATTTCCTTTCAATAAGTGCTCTTGCACAAGCTACATCCTCATTAGGAGGTTGTTTGCCTTTTTTGTGTGCTTTGTGTTGTTTTGTTCCTGGAGGCATGTTTAGTTTGTGTTGGTCTGGCTGGTTCCTATTTCAGTATTGTTGCAACTCTTTGGACTCCGTGCCCAATGGATTGATAAGGCCACTGGATCCTAGTGTTTAGCAGGCAAACCCCCCTACATAGTCGCCAAAATGTTGTCATATTTTAGCCTAGGCCGAAATAGCCCAAAGATCCCCTTAAAAGTCTTGCCTTTCTTCCATTAGAAATATCCAATCTGAGAAAGCCTAAATGGAAGAAAGTCTGCCTTCAAAAATCCCGAAAAATTCTAAGTACTTTGCATTTGTCTTTTGCCTTAATTGACAAAATTCAAGTTTGGCCAACCTTAAGTTTGCCCAACCTTAAGTTTGTCAATCGGCAAGTTCGCTGATCAGCGAAATCGCCAACTAAAGAGACAGCAGGAAGGTTTTCTTCTAAGGCAAAGGCATGGCGAAGGTTGCCTTTATCGGAAAAAAATAATTTTGGCAAACCAAAAGTTTGCCGATCGGCAAGGCAAAAGGAGGCGAGTCGAAGTATTTATTGGCGAAGTGGGCGGTTCGCGGACTCAAAGGTTTGCTGATCGGTTGGTTCGCCGATGGGTCAAAGCACCGATTAGGTGAAGGGAGGAGGACAGAAGGTACCGACTAAAGCAAAAGAAAGGTCAAAGGAAGAAAGACTAAGTGGTTAGCAGACTAAGTGGTCGGCGAACTTAGTGGTTGGCGAACCAAAAGTTTGCTGACTGAGAGGTTCGCCGGTTGGTCAATTCGCCAATAGGGCGACCCGCCGGCAGAGAGAAAGCAAGCAAGACAGAGACAAGGATGGTTCGTGAAAAGGAAATTTTGCCGATAGAGAAGAAAAGAGACTAAAGGCGAAGGCAAGGCAAAGACAGAAAAAGACAAGGAAAAATCGGTGGATTGGCAAAATCACAACTCACCGATCAGTTCGCGATTTCTCAAGTTCACCAATAAGGTGATTTGCCGACAAGAAGCCCAAAAACAAAATAGAAAAGTTCACCAAAAGGCGATTTCGCCGACAAAGGGGATAAGAGAAAGAAGATAAAGAGATGGAGAGTCGCCTAGAGAATGGTTTGCGATTTCTCAAGTTTTCCAATAGACGAATTTGCCGATAAAGGGAATTATAAAGGGCGCCAAAGAGAGAATTCAAAATATGAAACATTTTAAATTGTTGTAAAAGCTTTTGCAAGGCGTGATTTCCTGGATCCCTAAAATTATGCCATTGTTGCAGGATAATGCTGTCATGTCCCTACATTCACCATCGAATCAACTATATATTATTCATTCTTAATAAAGATTAAATACATTAAAATAATAAATTAAATCATAAACCGGAAATATTCTAATATAAATATAATATATTATTATTTTTATTATATAATATAAATATAATATAATATCAATAATTAAATATTATTGTAGATATTGATATTATCATAAGACATTATAATATGAAATATTACTATATCATAATACATACTAAATATTATTATGACTACATATAATACAAGATTAGCGATTCTAAGAAAGAATCGATAGAAGGTACGGCATCACATAGCTAAATAAAGGCTAGCATAAAGGCAGCGATGATAAAGGATATAATATATTATTATTTTTATTATATAATATAAATATAATATAATATCAATAATTAAATATTATTGTAGATATTGATATTATCATAAGACATTATAATATGAAATATTACTATATCATAATAAATACTAAATATTATTATGACTACATATAATACAAGATTAGCGATTCTAAGAAAGAATCGATAGAAGGTACGGCATCACATAGCTAAATAAAGGCTAGCATAAAGGCAGCGATGATAAAGGATACGCTTCCTATGAACAACGATCATACTTACCCAACGCCAAAGACCATACAGAAAAGCGTCTAAAACAAGTCAGCATTGAAGGTCAGCATGGAATATACAGCGATTGCAAGGTGGTCTCACAAGGCCGACTCCATACATCTATATGTTAATGTTTGCTAAGCGCCAATTAAAGAAAGAAATCATCCCCATTCGATGAGAGACAAACTGGTAATAAAACAAGACTTAATATTATTATTGGCAAAGGGATCGAATAAGAAAACAACGGTTATGTATAGGGTGACGCAATTGTTAAAGGCAGAATTAACAGTAATTAAAAGTGGCGCCTCTTGGAATCAACGATCCCTTGAAGAGACATCTATGATAAGAGACAACCGGTCAAAACATATAAAGATGGGATGGTGAGGCATTATCAAGGGGGGAACATCACAAAAAACAATCATTGTTTCATACACATTTTCCATAGAGAATCTTATCCAAATTCATCCATCTACACTTCCAGCAATCAGCAAGAATATCAGTCCAGTGACAACATAAAATAAGGTTATTCAAATATTATATCAGCATCATCAAACTTATATTGATATCTAAATTAATACCCAAGTGGCTAACAGCCAAGATAGAATTGGAAATATATAAATAAATCAGAATACATATATATATATATATATATATATATATATATATATATATATATATATATATATATATATATATAGGTAGTGAACTGCCATATAAGTATTTACTCAAGGGGTAGAAATACTCTACAACAGTCCTACAAGGAAATCTTACTTGATATCAGCCTTGTGAAGAATCAAGGCAATCAACATCTTAGAAAAGAAAATCCACAAAGGAGAGCAAAGCTACAAATCGGTACGAACTTTTTAACTTTATCTATGCTTAGTCTTGCCCATGATATACTAGGGATAAGCGAATTGTGCCACGTCATTAATCTTTTCTATTACCCCTATGAGGACGGTTGAGTAGTTAAGGAAGGGCGGTTTAATTGTTAATTGACTCTCACATGGTAGGTGACCCTCAAGTGGTGAGGAATTGTCGGGTGTGCAATGAAGCCTTTAGGCCTATGGCAGTGGAGGACAAGTACCGTTTAGCTTATACGAAAGGTGACCCTTGAGTGGTGAGGAATTGCCGGGTGTGCAATGAAGCCTTTGGGCCTATGAATGTTATTATCCAGCACCTTAACTAGCATATACCTATCCTCTGCTAGGGCTAGGTTAGATTAGCGACTAGGCACGATGATAACTATTCCCAAAGTATATCATGAGGTGAAAGACCTATCAAGTATAAATATATTAATATGAAGAAACAATTAAATAAATGCTTCTCTGAATTATGCTATATCCTTGTTCATTATCATTAATTATTATTATGATGTAGTGATTTCATTACTAAATGGAATTTTATTGGTACTAATGTCTCTGTGTAGTAGTCATTCTTGTGAATAGATTGGAAAATAAAGGTCAATCAAGAAGGGGACATTACAAATGCAGGTACTCAGCAATTAATGTTGCAGGCCAAGGTCAAATGCAGGTGGTTGAAACTGTGAAAATCTTTAATGCGCTAGTACAAAGGAGGGACAAAATGGATTTGCAGGTGCCAGAAAAGGATTTCAGGCCTTCCCTCATTAATGCGTCATGTACCCAGACGTGTGCGCAATCTTCCTTTGCAAATTTTTAGATTTGTCTGGGCACAATCAACATTCAAAAGCTGCAAATCTTCTGACAGGGCCCTGAGGCTGAATTTAATATAGTATGGGCATGACTTATTGAATGAATTTCAATGCCCAAGGCTGTACAATGAATGAAAAATGTTATATATATGTGTGTAAAAGATGTATTTCTGTTGGTTGTTTTCCTGTGTCACTACATAGGTAGAAGATTTGTTGCAGCAACAAACCTTCTGATATCTCCTAGAATTGTATGGATTTGATGCATTGTGTTTGATTCTGAGCCTTTGAAGTCTCCATTTTCAGTTCACCTATGAAGGGGAGTTCTCATTTTGTGTTTATATCTTTGTGTAATGAATCTTTCATCTTTTGTAATGACTTTCTAGCCTTCATGATCAATATAAACTATCATTTTGCCTCTCTCTAAAGCTTTATACTGTGTTTATTTGATAGATGCAAGATGTGTATTGTGGATAAAGTAGTCATTTTCATAGTTTTATCTTTCTGCCCAAACTTTTGTAATAACTTCTATGAGTCTGTTTCAGTTTTGAGCTCATTGTTGTGTTAATTCAGGTCCAACTAAACACTAAATCTGGTGCATCACCTCTCTTTTAATTTCAGTTTCTCTCTTTTCCCTTTTCCCTGTGATCAATAGCATTAGATTTAGCTATCTTTCTCTGAGTGTTAAGTTCAGAAAGAGGAACTAGCCTTCTCTAGAGGTCTGATCTCATCTACAAGGTCCCACACCTTGAGATGAGTCCCATTGTGTCATTGGAATGCTTGAACTTATTCCTAGACCAAGAGATAAGAATGTGATTGGCACCAAGTGGGTTTTTAGGAATAAGCTAAATGAATGGTCAAGTGGTAAGGAATAAAGCAAGGTTAGTTTGTAAAGGGTATGCTCAAGTTGAAGGTATTGACGTTGAAGAAATTTTTGCTCTTGTTGCAAGACTAGAAGCTATTAGAATGTTTTTAGCATTTACATCTTTCAAGAACTTTAAAGTCTATCAAATGGATGTTAAGTTAGCCTTTCTCAATGGCAATTTAGAGGAAGAAGTATACATTGAACAGTTAGAAGGATTTTTATTAATAGGAAATAAGGATTATGTGTGCAATTTCAAGAAACCACTCAATGGGCTAAAACAAGGCCCTAGAGCTTGGTATTCAAGACTTGAAAAATATCTACAACAACAAGGCTTCAAAAGAGGAGTTGCTAATAGTAATCTCCACATAAGGTTGAAGGTGATGATCAATTGATTGTTGTGGTTTATGTAGATGACATCATTTTTGGAGGCGGTAATAACAAAATGTGCAAAGAGTTTGCAAAGGATATGCAAAAAGAATTTGAGATGTCCATGCTCGGTGAGTTGTCATTATTTCTTGGTTTACAAATCTCTCAATCTGACAAAGGCATATTTATCTCACAAACCAAGTACATGTTAGCACACCCATGGTCACAGGTTGTAAATTAAGCAAGGATGATGAATCTCCTGAAGCAAATCAGACACTGTACAGGTCAATGATTGGAAGCCTGAAAGCCTACTATATGTGACAACATCAAGACCAAATATTATGCAAGCAGTAAGCATGGTGGCACATTTTCAAGCAACACCAAAAGAACCTCATGTGCAAGTAGTCAAAAGAATATTTAGATATCTAAAGGGCACTTTAGATTTTGGTTTATGGTTTCCGAGAGTTAAAGATTTCACCCTAACAGCATATACAAATGCAGATTGGGCTGGTAGTATTGATAATAGGAAGAGTATGAGTGGAGGAACATTCTTTCTTGGAAACAGTTTAGTGTCTTGGTTAAGCAAGAAACATGATTTTGTTTCTCTATCCACAACAAAGGTAGAATACATAGCAGCAGTGTCATGTTGCACACAAGTTCTTTGGATGAAGCAGACATTGAAAGATATTAAGGTAGAATATGATCATCCAATCTCAATCCTTTGTGACAACACTAGTGCAATAAATATTTCAAAGAATCTTGTTATGCACTCTAGAACAAAGCATATTCCCATCAAGTATCATTTCTTAAGAGAACAGGTAGCAAGACAGCATGTCAAGTTGGAATACATTGCCACAAAGAATAGATCGCATATTTTTCACGAAGCCCCTTTCCAAAAGAAACTTTTGAGTATCTCAGGCTGGAATTGGGAGTGATCTTTATCATCTAGTTACTAAGTTCTTGAGGAGAAGCATGAATTTAGGGGGAGCTAATCATTGCAATATTTTTCAGCTCCATGAAATCTTTGCCATTGATGTCAAAGGGGGAGATTGTTAGAAATATTGTTGTCATTGATGTCAAAGAAGAAAAGAGCATGATTGCTGTTGAAGAAATAATTCATCTAGACCAAAAGATAGCCGACCCTCATTTATGACAAATGCTGGAATTATTAGAAATATTTATTTTAAGCAGGCCGACTATGATATGATTACCAAAAATATTTATTATATTTTATTTGAGGGCTGGCTGACCCATGATTAGTGCCCAAATGCTGGCCGACCCATGATTAGCAAATAAAAATATATCAAAAAGTGGCGCCACCTTTGGAAATAGATGTTTCCTTTGGAGAAGTCACCTCCTTTGGAAGGATCGCCCCTCTTGGGTGAAGATGCATAAGGAGGATATAAAAGGAAGATGAGTGGGGATAAAATAATGCAAGCAATAAAAATGTAATATCATTCCTATTCAAGCAAATTTTGAAGAAAAAAAATATATGTGAAGAATACATGCAGATTTGTGAAGGAGAGTATATGTGTTGAAAAATGATTGCATCAAATTTGTGAAGGAGAGTGTATCATCTACAAGAAGATTTTATGAAGATAGTTCAAATGATCATCATTTATTGAAGAAGCAATATTCAAGAAGGCAAAAACTTTGTTCATTTGGAGGTTGGTGCCTCCCAATAAAAGAGATTGGTGTCTCTTGCTAAGTTGGTGCTTAGCAATGGGGATTGGTGTCTTCAGTAGGTTGGTGCCTATAAATTGCTTAGCCGTGGGGATTGGTGTCTCCAGTAGGTTGGTGATTACAAATCTTTGTAAAAAGAATTTTATTATTCACGGCTGGATTTGGACAGTAGAGCCAAGTAGTCTTTTCATTGTGGTTTTCTCCTAAAAGGGTTTCCACGTAAATCTTGTATTACATATTGTTAGATCTGGTGTGATTGCTATTATTGTGGTTGTTAAGATTTTAATAAGTAAAAGATTATCTTATACTGATTCACCCCCCCTCTCAGTATAAGTGTGTGCTCATCATCCATGTTGTGAGATTCTTGTGGGTTTGATGAAGTTTGAAATTTATTATAAAGTTGTTATTGAAGATTGTGAGATTCAAAACTTTCAGAAATTATTGACATCAAATTTTCTTGCAAATCCTTTAATCCTTATTTGTAAAGATATTACAATTCCAAATAGTCGTACCATGTATTGGGTCCCAAAATAGCTTATCCTAATCCCTAGAACATTCTCCAATCTTTGAGGCCAGGGATGTCATCAAGGAGATAGAAAAGAGGTTCATCAACAGGATAAGGATGATTAAGGGCCAATGGTTGGGAATGGGTAATCTCCCCTTCGCTTCTGGCTCAACTAAGCCAAGGAGGGTGTTCCAAGAGGTATCCATTAACAGGGATTAACAACAATGGAAGATGTTTTTAGGTTCATATCATTGCAACAATACCCAAACTGTTGTTTTAATTCCTAAATACAGTCACTAGATTAAGACAAACTTGTTGCACTAAAACCTCTATTTAAGCTGATGAAAAGCACTCTTGCAATAATGGAAGGTGCTAGTATGCATGTTTGGTTTGCTAAAATTGGCACTTTGAAGATTCACTAACAATATTGCCTAGTTACAACATAGAACCACAACAATGCATATAGTAGTTACTATTTACTTCACACTTGATAAATTTCTTTAAGTTTTTAAAAGAGGTGTGGGTGATCAGACATTTCAGACCGGTGCCTATTAGAATGGGATATAGAGTCCACAATTCAGTAGAGGATAAGATGATACATAAATGGAAACAAGCACTCTCTGGATACCTAGATGCAGAAAAAACAATAACCAGTGAGGAATATGCTTAGTAATCCTTTATCAAAATGCAATCATTCATACACAACCATGGAAGAGATCATCACATAGCATGTAATGTTTTAAGAATCTATCATATTCATCTGATCAATGGTTACAATCATACCACAAAGTGTGGCAAGAGGAAACCCTACCTGAAACTTAGGATTTCCATGAAAAATTACATGAGAAAAAGGAGAATTTCATACACTGGTTCTTGAAACCAATTTGAATCTTTTCATAACCTTGTTATCTTCCCTACTGGAGAACTGGAACTTTTGTTCTTTGAAACCCTAGAGAGCTCTGCAACTTTGTTGCCTGAAAAACTGCCAAAAGACCAACCCTTGAAAAGAGTTTCAATCTTCAATTTATAGCCTTCACAACTCGGATTGGATGGAAAAATGAGAGGGAAAACCCCACCAACTCCACCTACTATAATAAAAACATCAAATTCAACCACCCACTTTGCATTAATGGCGATTTGGAGAGTTGGTGGTGTGTTTTCAAACTTTTCTGGGCCTCTGGTGGGTGTCGGGACGACAGGAGAACTTGGAACTTTAGAACTTTTGGAAAAAGTTTCAATGTTCTGGCGGGTCCCAAAGTCCCGCTAGAACCAAAAGTGGCGAAAGTTAAAAATGAAAGTTTGACCCGAAACTGTATAAAATACTTAGCCCTTTCCTCAAAAAATTTCTTGAAAACTCAAACTTTTGCACCTTCAAACTTGACTTGAAAATTCAGGAGGTCCGGAAAGATTTTGGACTTTGAAGGTCTTCTGCTGGTGGGTCGCGGGGTTGTAGAGGAACGAGGAGCCTTTGGAAAAATTCCAAAGTTCCATCGGGTCCCGAAGTCCCTCAGGAACATGGTGCAATGTTCCCGTGGGTCCCGAAAACCCGCAAGAACAAAAGGGTCTGGAAAAGAAAGAAATTTAGGACAATATATACATAAAATAAACATTTAAGTATACATTTGTATTTACCTTTTATCATTTACCTTTCTTATACTTTAAGTTATATTTTATGTATATACTGTCAGGATGTTTGAGAGTGGTTTCAAATCCATAGGAGTTATAATGCAGATTCTAGAATTTGGAAGATCCATCAGATTTCAGACTTAGCCAAAATTAGGGGTTCAACAACATGCATTAGGATAAAGGCACAGGGACCCCTTAGGAAAATTTTGAGAATTTGACAAGATTTTTCAAATACTAGGCTTGAAAATAGGAATCCCAATAGTGGCTCTAGTTGGGGGCGTGTGTCAAGCATTGACATATCGAGAATCCAGAATATCTCCGGACATACCACAAAAAAAAAGGGAATGGGCAAAACACAACACAAACATACCATCATGACCAACGATGGTCAAGACTACTCAGGATTCAAAATATGAAAGATAGAACTTGACTTCACCACTCAAAATTTGAAGGAAATCATTATTTATGAAAAGTAATGCTTTAAATGTTGACCATGAACAGAAAGCTCCATGAGTTCTCCTTCTAGATTCATCAAACGGTAGACGTTGAGCTCCAACTTCTCAGCCACTTCAAATGGCCCAAGCCACAATGGATCAACTTACCATGCCTCCCTTTATCTTAAGATTTTGCATTCCAAAGGAGGACTAAGTCACCAATCTGAAATTCTCTTGACACGATATTCTTATCAAATAAACACTTCATTTTTTGCTTATGATTCAAGTTTTTATCATGTGCAACTCTTCTCTGCTCCTCCAACTCAGTCAACTACATGATCCTCTAGGACATTGCATCATACCGATCTTCTTCTATATCTTGTAGCAATTGATAGATTGGTAGTTCCATGCTAATGGACATATTCACCTCTATTCCATATACCAGTTCAAATGGGCTTCTACCTATGGCCGTTTTGAAAGTTATCCTGTCAGCCCATAGAGCATATTTCAAACTGTCATCCCATCTTTTCTTATTCTGATCCAATGTTCTTTTTATGATCTTTATCAGGCTTCTATTACTTGATTCAACCTGTCCATTACTTTGGGGGTGATAAGGGGATGAATGCACAAGGTTTATATGAAACTTAGAACACATATTCAACATTTCTTGAGACCTGAAACACATTGCATTGTTTGCCAAAATCCTAGCTGGCACTCCAAACCTGGTTATTATATTGCTGACTAGGAAATTGATAACTGCCTTGAAAGTTGCATTGCAAGTGGGGACTGCCTCTATCCACTTGGTGAAGTAATCAGTGGCCACAAGGATCCACTTAAATGCATTGCTGGATTTCTCTTTTATTTCTTCGATGAAGTCAATTCCCCACTATTGGAAGGGTGCATCAACTGAGGGGCAAAAGGGGAAGTGCTCCAACAAATTTCATCTTACCACAAAATCGTTGGCAAGCATCACACTTTCTTATCTCCTGTGCTACATCCTTGAATAAAGTAGGCCACCAATACCCAGCTCTAAGGATCTTATGAGTAGTGGTCTTAGCTTTGAAGTGTCCCTCGCAAATGCCATGGTGACACTCATTCATTACTGCTCCAGCTTGCTCTTGATCCAAACACTTGAGCAATACACTTTCGTGATTTCTCCACATCAGTTCATTTTGGAACAATACATATCTCTGAGATTTCAGCTTGAGGGTCCTTTTCTGATTCTCATCCATACATGGTGGACAATTCATATTTTCAAGGTAAAATATCACATCTTTGTACCATGCATTGTCAATCAATCTGCAATGAGGAGTATCTTCTACATCCGTTTCATTTACCTCTGCTGCCTCAAGATTTGAATTAGCCATCAACTTAGCTAAACCTTGGCCTCTAACCAACTTTGTGACATGTATGTCCATGTCATATTCTTGGATCCCATCGATCCATCTGCATCTTTTACCTGAAGCTTCCTGCTGCATAAATATGTCCTTTACTACTGTGTGTGGCACATATGGTAGGGTCTTCGCACCTGTGAGGTATGATCTAAAAGTTTTTATAGCCTTTACTAATGCATAAGCATGCTTTTCCATTATGGAATATTTCAACTCAGTTTCTTGGAATGATTTACTGAAAAAGGACATAGACTGCTCATATCCATCTTCATTCTTTTGGATTAAGACAATAGCAATAGTAGAAAAAGTGTTTAGGGTAAAATTTGGATTTGTTTAGTTTAGTGTTTAAATCCTCCTTTCACCCGTTACATTCAAGGACCTTCGAATCGAGTGGCAGAGCACTATCAGGTCTTTGGTCACTTACAAATGTAGTGAAACTTGGATTAGGGTATTTGATTATCAATTTTTTTTCTCTTATGCTCAATTATCCATCAAAACCTTAATTATGCAAATAGGGCAACAAACAGATGAATAACGGGAAATATCTCTACAGAAAGCTGTAAAATTACAAATGACTGTGCACCTGTTTTCGGGGTTCCGAGGCGGAAAAGTCAGGGACAAAAGAGCGGGCGCCCAAGTCCAGTGCCCTGCTTTTTGTCGGGATCTATAGACAAGATCTGCAACTTGTTCTTGCTGCACCGAAGGTTTTTCTGTCACGAAACTTCGAGGACTAATGAGTGGGCGCCCAAGTCCAGGTAGCTATTTCTTTTATTGATCTGCAATTCCGACACTCCAACATGCCCTCCTGCAACTTCACTTTGTCTGCATCATCAACCTATAACTTGCAATCATAAAACTTTGGGAAGGGGTTGTGGTGTTTAGGAGCTTACCTTAATCAAACCCTGGAAGGACACTTAAGTCTTCCAAACACCTTTGTCAGATAGAGAGTGCGTGCCTAGGGAGGCAGAGGCAAAAATTAAATGAATAATGATCACAAACACAATAAATGTCACCTTGTAGTGAAGATCTTATGGGAGGAAGATGCTCTTCATTCCTTGAGGAAATGGATGCTCAAATCTGCAAACACAAACACATAGACCACACAAATCTGCTCTTGCAACACAATGAAAGCCTTGAATCACCTTTAGGATGCCAAAATCACATGAACATAATCTAGTTTTTAAATGAATGCCTAAACATGCTTTTATATGCAACTACAAACACTCCCGCCAAGATTTTTGTAATTCAAACTTACCGTGTCGGCATAGGACCCAAATAACGGTCACAAGCTGACACCCAAAAATTGGGACTGCCCCAAAATAGAGCAGGACTAGGGCACGGGCACCCAAGTCCTCCCCCCCATTTTAGGCAGGGGTTATCTGAAGTAGTTCCCCTAGGTCCTATTTGTCAAGACACTTAGGGGTTTTCTCATCGGGATGTTGAAATATGATGTAAAATGTCCTAAATGCACACAAAAGACCTGGGAGCTAAACCTTAAGAGGGAAAAGCCCCCAAGGGGACATTTTTCGACGTTACATTTAGCCCCCACTTTAATGTATGTATAAACGCGAGGCCAATACATGCATTAAAGTACGGTCACAAACACAGTAAACACGCCAAGCATGGAGAAGACACGCCAATCACATAGAAAACAGTAACAGACACGCAAAACACGGAGAATACAGTTACAGTCACGCAGAACACGGAGAAGACAATAAATGCACATAAGACACATTAATGCATAGAAGACAGGCATGATTCTTTTCTTTTTCTTTTTTCTCGTATATATGAAATGTAAATGCAAGTATTGGAAAGTAAACAAACCTCCCATAATGCAGGATGCACTCATCGCGTAGGTCTTTAAACTGCATATATGGGGCAACACACACGCAAGACACACAAAACCTCCCAAAATGCACGATGCATATGGGGCAACAGACATGCCAAACAAAGCAAGCACGCCAAACACACACGCTTTGAAGACATGGAGAAAACACAGCAGACAAGCGATGGAGTGTCCCTATTTCTAGGTTCAACACCATCTTAGGCACATTACAGGGACACACCGACGATTGGGCTTTGCCACAACAATCGCCGAAGACACGCTTAAGGGTTGAGTTAGTCACAGAACTGCTCCCCACCTTCGCAGAGGACTTTTGAAAATACAACCCCACCCGCATCACGGAGATGCCTTATAGTGAAAAGGAAGCATGGCATACAACCCCACCCGCATCACGGAGACACCTTACGGTGAAAAGGACGTATGAGCTCACAAGTATACAACCCCACCCGCATCATGGAGATGCCTTATGGTGAAAAGGAGGTATACGCAATAGATTTCAAGATTGTTCAAACACTTCACTAGCATCTAGAACATACAGCTTACCTTATATATGCCCCCACCTTAAGGTGGTTGATATCATGCATCGATATCAAGCACGTTAAAGTAGGAAGAAAACACACAAGGGAACACAAGCTTTCACAAAGCCCATGCCCCCCGGAGGTGACATGTACTTTACGATCGTCAAATGTTCCCACAAACACATCCCTGCAAGAAACATGTTAGTGTTCACATAATCATGATAAACAACATCAATGCATATGATTAACCACACAAAGAGCCAAGGTTATACCACGAATTCGGAGTTCGAGGATAACCGTGGGGCTATGTCATGAAGCTCTCCGAATCGAGTACCACCAAGGCTAGATTCAAAGACAAACAAAGGTGCATAGAGCAGCAGTATTGTTAAGGTTTGTAAGTGAGATAAAACATCATCAAATTCACTACGCGGAAAGCATGAGTGCTTCCACTAGCCAAGCGTTGGCTAAGATATACAACCCCATTGTCATATTAGGAACCAAGTCCATTTTTTGATTGCTCTCGAAAGGGACACTAGGTCTGCATCAGTATAAATGTTTTTTGTCATCGGCCCGCTAGATAGAAACACTAGAGGAAGGAAAACAATAAATAAGAGAGGAGAAACAAGTGTCTTAGGGATAGTCATGTAGGAGGGTGCCCCCAAGTCACCAACTGCAACGTTATGTCCGTAAGACACAACACACAACAATGAAATCAGAGAGAGGCAATATAGAAGAATGATGATACAAATAGAAGGTCACAACAGAGGCCGTCTCGTAGTATCTTGGACCTTACAAGAGAATCAGGGGTCATCCCAGGAGGCCTAAACAACACATAACACATCACGGGGGAAGCACATCACGAGAGAGATGAAGGGTTAGAGATACTTGTAGGGCCCTGTCGGGCTAGTGGGTATCATCAAGCAAATCATCGTCATCCTCCCACTCCCTAATGTTAGAGGAAAGTGGGACATAAGGTACCATAGCCCAATTCATGTCTTGCTCATCATGTTGTTCATTGTTAGGATCATGTTTGTTTGGTTTAATGTTAGGATCAATGTTTTCTTGTTGAGAGGCAAGGTTTATGGCATAAGCTTGTCTTCTTCTTCTTTCTCTTGCTTTTCTATTTCGTTTTCTTTTACCACTTATCTCTTGTAAGATAGGGCTTTCTTCTTTTATAGGTTTATGCAATTTAGAAGATGAAGCATTGGGATCAAACCTCATTTGTCGCGGTGGAATATTTTGTTGTTGACAATGACCTCCCGATCCTTGTAAGGATTTCGGGGGAGGAACCTCAGCATAGGGACCTTGTCCTTTTGGTCTAAGGTTCTCTTCACATGCGGGTTGTTTATATTTGTCGTTTCTTGCATAGAAGGACCAGGCATTGGGTGTAAAAGTTTTGCTTTGTAGTTTCTATAGCTCAAAAAGGTAAAGTCTGTTCGTAACTCCAGTTCTTGTTTAGATTTGTTCCAAAAGTAATCTAATGTAAAATGTTGTGTACTTAAAGGCTTGTATGTATTTCGAGGAATGACATGCACTTGTCCGTTCAAAGGAAATTTTACACATTTATAGATAGTTGAAGGGACAGCGTTCATAGCCTTTAACCAAGGGATTCCAAGTTTGATTTCAAAGGTATCAGAAGTAGGGGTAACATCAAACCATTGTTCAACATGTTTCTCAAATATAGTTACCAACAATGATATCTTACCCAAAGGTTTTTCAAAGGTTCCCTTATGTGTTTTGATTATCATATTTGAAGGGTCATAAGAACCTTGCATTAATTAATGTGAAAAGAGGAACTCTTCAGTGGCAACATTAGTTATGCAATTAGGATCAATAAGAGTTCCATTCACAGGATTTCCCATTATTTTCACAGTGATGTAAAGAGACTCTTCAGAGTCTCCAATTGTTCTATCATGAGGTGTAAACACAATTTCAGGTTCAGGGGCCTTTCTTTCATGTAAGGCCTAGGAGGGAACCCATTGTTGTTGTTGCGATTAGAGGCCATGTTTATATGCTCAAATCAATGCAAAATCAGATTTTGAAGGCTTTTCAAAATTGGTGCAAAAGACAAGTGCAAAACTATATGCAAAAATAGCCTAAAATGCTTGATTTTTTTGGTGCTTTTTCAATGCAAATGAATGAAATCGAAGGTGTTGTAAGAATTTTGATCAGGGGCAGCAAATTATATGTTTGATATCAGTCCAAAACAGCAATAAGATCCTTCACAACACACTCTTGATGCAAATCTAAGATGACGATAAGTCAAAATATAGTGAAAATATGCAATTTTTTCGCCAAATCTCGATGCAAAAGAGCATGACAAAGGGTGTTGTGAGAAAAATGATAATGGACAGCAAAATATCAGTGATAACAGCCACTTAATGTTAAAATATCCGTCACAACACGCTTTTAGAGCCACTTAAGGTCAAACCCTAGTGAAAATATAGCAAAAATAGGCTATTTTTCACGGTTTTTCAACTCCAAGACCTAGCAAAAGGGGTGTTGTAATGAATTTTAAGAGTTGCAACAAATAAAAGCAATGACATCAGTTACCTCAATCCATAAAACTTGTCACAACATACTTGGAGTGCAAACTAGGCCAAACCCTAGGGCAAAAATAGCAAAAATGTGTAGTTTTTCACCAAATTTTTCAATACAAGAGCCCGATAAAAGGGTGTTGTGAAGATTTTTAGAAGGGGCAACAAATAATTACCCTGATAACAACCAATTAATGCAAAAATACCCATCACAACACGCCTATGGTGCAAATTTAGAGAGTCGATAAGGCCAAATATAGTGAAAATCGATGTTTTTCAAGCCCTAGGTTTGAGATTTTGGCACAAAATGCTATATGAATGTTTTGAAGTTTGATTTATGATGAAAATGAAGTGTATTCAGATTTGAAAATGAATTCCAAGCTCTAAGATGCAAAATGCAAGTGCAAATTTAATGAAAATGTATGAAAATTGCTAGTTTTTTGTTGAAATTTTCTATGCAAAAATGCAAATATTTGAAATCTAAATGCAATTTTTCACTAAAATGCAAGACTACAGCCAAATGCAAGTTTGAATGAGTCTCTGAAATCAGTAGAAAAATCTGAGAGAAGATTTTGCCTACTAACCCTGGATTTTGGAATTACTAGGTTATATGAAAATTGTCAAAATTTTTACAAAACCCTAGCAATTATATGATGAAAATGCAATGCAAATTATTGAATTTTTGTAATTTTTTGTAGTTTATATTAGATCTGATGCAAAAATCATGAATTAGGAAAAATTAGAATGAATTGATGCAAATTAGTAACCCTACAATGCAATTTTTTTTTTAATTTTTCAAAATTTTCAATTTTTTTGAATTTTTTTCAATGCAATAATATGCATGACTATATGAATGACTAAAATCAACCCAAATCTGAAGACAAACACTTAACAAATTGCAATTAAGTCCAAAAACATGCGTTCACCAAAATGTTTAGGGTAAAATTTGGATTTGTTTAGTTTAGTGTTTAAATTCTCCTTTCACCCGTTACATTCAAGGACCTTCAAATTGAGTGGTAGAGCACTATCAGGTCCTTGGTCACTTACAAATGTAGAGAAAATTGGATTAGGGTATTTGATTATCAATTTTTTTCTCTTATGCTCAATTATCCATCAAAACCCTAATTATGCAAATACGGCAACAAATAGATGAATAACGGGAAATACGTCTACAGAAAGCTGTAAAATTACAAATGACTGTGCACCTGTTTTAGGGGTTCCAAGATGGAAAAGTTGGGGACAAAAGAGCGGGCGCCCAAGTCCAGTGCCCTGCTTTTTGTCGGGATTTGCGGACAAGATGTGCAACTTGTTCCTGCTGCACCGAAGGTTTTTCCGTCATGAAATTTCGAGGACTAATGAGAGGGCGCCCAAGTCCAGGTAGCTGTTTCTTTTACTGATCTGCAATTCCGACACTCCAACATGCCCTCCTGCAACTTCATTTTGTTTGCATCATAAACCTGTAACCTGTAATCATAAAACTTTGGGAGGGGGTTGTGGTGTTTAGGAGCTTGCCTCAGTCAAACCCTGGAAAGACACTTAAGTTTTCCAAACACCTTTGTCAGATAGAGAGTGCGTGCCTAGGGAGGTAGAGGCAAAAACCAAATGAATAATGATCACAAACACAATAAATGTCACCTTGTAGTGAAGATCTGATGGGAGGAAGGTGCTCTTCATTCCTTGAGGAAATGGATGCTCAAATCTGCAAACACAAACACATAGACCACACAAATCTGCTCTTGCAACACAATGAAAGCCTTGAATCACCTTTAGGATGCCAAAATCACATGAACATAATCTAGTTTCTAAATGAATGCCTAAACATGCTTTTATATGCAACTACAAACACTCCCGCCAAGATTTTCGTAATTCAAACTTACCATGTCGGCATAGGACCCAAATAACGATCACAAGCCGACACCCCAAAAATGGGACTGCCCCAAAATAGGGCAGGACTAGGGCGCGGGCACCCAAGTCCTCCCCCCCTATTTTGGGTAGGGGTTATTTCAAGTAGTCCCCATAGATCCTATTTGTCAAGACACTTAGGGGTTTTTTTATCGGGATGTTGAAATATGATGTAAACTATCCTAAATGCACACAAAAGACCCGGGAGCTAAACCTTAAGAGGGAAAAGCCCCCAAGGGGACATTTTGCGACATTACAAAAAAAACAAAGGAGAACAATTGAAGGGGTTTGTAATAATTCAGACTTATCAGTATTGACGCCTCCTTGATGGCTTCTTTGATATCTTTGAATTGTTCAGATGGCTATGCACTCCATGCAACTGACTGCCCTTTCTTGAGCATTTTCGAAATGGCCTTAGTCTTCTCCGCAAAATTAGGAACAAACCTCATGACAAAGTTTATTTGCCTGAAAAAAGACTGAATTCCCTTGACTGATTTGGGCTGAAGAATGAGGTCAATAGTCTTGACTCGTTCTGGATCTATTCTTACCCCGTCCTTTGACACAATATGTCCTAGCAACTTGCCCTCTTCAACACCAAATATACGTTTCTTGGGATTGAGTTAAATCCTGTACTCTAGACATCTTTTAAAGATGATTTCAAGGTGCTTGCAATGCTCACCTCTTTCCTTCGAGAATGCAGTCAAGTTATCCTGATAAACCACCATGATTTCGTCAATAAGACCAGCAAAAGCCACATCCATGGCCCATTGAAACGTTGAATGTGCATTCTTCAAACCAAATGTCATCCTCACATAGACATAGGTACCCGAAGGAGTTGTGAACGATGTCTTGTATTGCTCTGACTCCTTAACCATCACTTGGTTGTACTCGGAGAATCCATCCATCATGGATATCAATTATGATCTAGTCACTTTCTACAGCAAATGATCCATGCTTGGGAGTGGATAGTTATCCTTAATAGATTTGATATTCAAATTTGAAAAATCCACATACAACCTGATTTCCCCGTTCTTTCTTATCGGGACAAGGTTGGATACCCACTTAGAATGTCTAATGGGTTTAATGATACCTCCCTCTTTCATCTTTAACAATTCTTTTTGCATTTTGGGAGCTATGGTAGGGTTTATAGGTCTTTGCTTCTGTCTGAATGGTTTTGCATTAGGTTGGAGGGGAATAGTATGATGAAACAAGTCCTCCCTATAGGCCTTGAGCTCGTCATATGACCATGCAAAGCACTTCTTGAATTTTCTTAGCAGAGCAATCAACATTTGCTTCTCATGAGGCTTCAACTTCTTGCCTATGCAAACCATTTTAGGTGCCTACTCAATCCCAAGGTTGACACCCGCAACATTTTCTTCTTCAACTAGTTTACCTTTGCTTAAATTCCAGTGATCGACATTATCAAACATCCTTTCAAGCACCACCATGTAATGTCCCCTTCCTAAGCACTGACTGTTTGTTGAGAGTTGGCCTATCACTCGGGTTCCCGTAGGCTAACACTGGATGGTTAGGGAGCTCCACAGTTCTTGGAAATGTGTGGGGGGATACTTATGTGGCATTTCTCTTGTTGGAATTGAGATTAGATGGCAGAGAGTTTCGCAATGGCACTTTTGGATACTGTTTCAGACACTTGGTTGGTGTTCCACCATTTTAGGAGCCCATGCCTATTTTTAGTAAGTCACTGTGTCGGCACCAACTTCATCACGTGGTAGTGGTTTCACTCCGATAGGGTTGGCCCTTTCATTCGATGACCGTTTGGTATCTATCTTGGGGTTATTTTAATTAACGCTAATATTATAAAGTTAAATTAAATATTTAACTTTAGTGTTATTAAATGTTATAAAGTGATTTTAATGTGGGGCGCCTAGGGAGACATAAGGAAATATTAAAAGTGAGTTAAAATTCATATTTTTAATAAGGGGGCGCTCAACTTGGGAGACATAAGGGAAATTTTAATAAAGTAATATTTTATTTTCCTATGTGAGGTGTGAGGGTTTGGAAAGAAGAATAAAATTGATTTTTGGAGCTCATTTTGGTTTATGCGTTGATGAGAAGAAATGTTATGCTGCTGGTTTTTTTATCTAGGAACTTTGTGAGGATGAAAACCCTCATAGAGAATATCATTCTTAGTGGTGAGAGATCTACCTAGAGTGATTGTTGATAGTTTCATTCAAAGACTATGATGGTGCTTATTGTGATCTTTGCAGATTCGTCGCAAAGAGGTTTTAATTGCAAAATATCATGATTCTGCGAATGATATTTTGAAGGCAGGATTGTAGAAGTTTTTGAAGGAGATTATTGCAGGGTTTTGTACAAATTTCAAGTAGATTTTAACCCCATTCAAGCCATACAACTATTCCTACTAGGCGTGGGAATCCTAGGGCCAAATGCCTAGGTTTTTGGAGTTTTATTGGTGATTTTGGAGGTGCCTCATTGCTGGTTGTTGACATTTAATACTTTGGAGTTGGAGAAGCTAGGGTTTGGTTGGATTTGGAGCTGATTTGGAGTCACTGTTTGTTGTTTCAGAGCTTAAATCAGACCTGTTTACAACAACAAATGGGTATGTTGGTATTGCCATTTTGAGTTGTTTGGGCAATCTGGGTATTTGATATTTTGTCTCTATTTCATATATTCAGTTGGATTGTATTTATCTGGGCATAAAATAGCCTTCATACTTGCTGTCATAAATTGTTATCAGACTTGAAAATATATTGCAGCATTTGGGTATGTGAGAAAAGTGATTATTTAATGGATTGATCATATGGGTATTTGTGCAAATGTTTTAATTGGCTATATTCACATGTTTGACATTGAAAACTCACTATAACAAAAGTAGGGTTTCATGGGTCTATTGTATTTTTGGTGATTCAAAACATTCAGTGTGGCTGCAACAAAACATTACAAAAAAAAAATTTAGGGTTGCATATTACACACCAATCCTTTTGGAATGGTATTCGTCTTCAGTTGCATGACCTCATTGCCAAGCAGAGTTTCCTTGCCACCTTCAACTTCTATCATAGGCTACCAATCGATTAATTGATTGACAAACTCATCTATGCAATTCAGGAAGCTATAAATCTGATTGATGTCATTGAAAACCTGCCAATTGTAAATATTATTAGGGATTGTTGGTCTGGTAAGAACTTCAATAGCATATTGGCATGAAGAAGAAGCTGACTGTGGATTGAACTTTGAACCAACAACGACCAAATCATCCGTTTTTTCATTTACACTTCTCTCAATCCATTCAATGCGGTGTCAAATAGTTCCAAAGTGTCCCAAACTGCATTTTGGTACAATCTTAGCTTGTTATCCTTGGCTGCATAAACATTTCTAACCTGCTGTAACACCAACTCCAAATCTCCTAAGACCCTCAAACACTTTATCCCATGCTTGTGAGCAATATTCAAACCAAGCAAAAGAAATTTGTACTTTGCAATGTTGTTGGTGCATTGGAAATGGACCCTAAAGGAAACCTCGAAATGTTCACCATTTGGTGAAATTAAAACCACACCCGCACTTGATCTTTCTCTTGAAGATGCACCATCAAAATACATTGTCCACAAATTAGTTGTATCACAAGTAAGAATATCAGAAGTGGAAGGTAAGATATCAAGGTTGTGATCACCCTCACTGAAATATCCCATGAAGTGGTCAACGTCAGTGTCAAAGAAGTTGGCATCATCATCCTGTGTCTTATATTGGTCCTCGATATTTTCATCTTCCACCTTTTTCTCCCTATACAACTTCACTTCCACGCCGTGGACTGGAATAATGGCATATGAAAGATCCATCTGGATACTTCCACCCATAGAGGCTGCCCACTTTCTGGATAACAG